>CM073562.1:3085000-4335000 GCA_037074615.1 Leucaena leucocephala | reverse complement strand
ACTGAGATGGTTTGATTTAGATAATTTGGAGAAGAAGCTGAAGAGTATTAGTATCAGATTTGATAGGTTTTTACAGGGACTTGTTGATGAACATCGAAGTGTGAAAGCAAGTGGAAATACTCTGATAAATCATCTCTTGACTCTGCAGAAATCGCAGCCTGAATATTATACAGATCATATTATCAAAGGTCTTATTTTGGTAAGCGCTCCTGTTTTTACAAATTATATATACTTGTGGTTGTTTGATGCATGAAGAAAAGCAAAATGATAAATGCTGTTAAATGACATGTTTTTCACTTTTGTAGTCTTGTTAGAGAATTTTTTTTCCACATTTTAAAATAAAAGGTATATATTTATTATAGATATATTAGCAAAATATAGTTAAATAATAATGGAAAAATTGCTAAAAAAATGGTTTATAATAAAATTTATTACTCAAAAATACCTAATTAAAAATTTAGTCCATAAGCAGGTGTAACTATCCTGGACGCAACATATCTTCAATTATTTATAAATGTCTTTTAATTTAAATATAGTTAAACATATATTAGACACAGTTAAAGATAAATTGTATGAGATAGATTATACCTAGGTCTTTAAGCAAATTTCATGTAAGTTTTGGCTTATATCCTTCCATTCCCTTGTGATATGTGAGTATTCTCTTCTAAATTGTAAGACTGCATATCAGTTGTATACTGTGACTGAACAGTTCCTTTACTATTATAGTCAATTGCAGTGAATTTGCTCATTTCTCTGATACATTATAGTCAATTAAGGGATGTGTTCATAACAGATACTTACTGAAACTGACATGATTTGACTTCATATATAGGTAATGCTTTTTGCGGGAACTGATACTTCTGCTGTAACTTTAGAATGGGCGATGTCTAGTTTACTGAACCATCCAGAGATATTGGGAAACGCAAAGCAAGAAATAGACACTCAAATAGGGCAAGAAAACTTGATTGATGAACGAGACGCTTTGAAACTACCATGTCTTCAAAACATTGTATCTGAGACATTTCGATTACATCCTGCGGCCCCATTATTGTTACCTCATGTGTCTTCAGAGAACTGCAACATAGGAGATTACAACATCTCATGTGATACTATTGTGTTGATTAATGCATGGGCCATTCACAGAGATCCTCAACTGTGGAGTGATCCTTTCTGTTTCAAGCCTGATAGGTTTCAGAAAGAAGGGGAAGCAAGTAAGTTAATGCAATTTGGATTAGGAAGACGAGCTTGTCCTGGTTCAGGTTTAGCTCAAAGAACAGTGACCTTGGCTCTGGGATTGTTAATTCAATGCTTTGAATGGAAACGAGTAAGGAAGAAATTGATATGACAGAAGGAGCAGCGTTGAATTTGTCAAAAGTTGTTCCTTTAGAAGCCATGTGTAAAGCGCAACATCGGATCATTAACAAGATTTTTTCTGAAAGTATTGTTGAAAATAGCTAGACAAGGGAATGGTATATATATTGGCTTTTTAGTATTTAGTATATTATACTTTTTGTAATAGTACTATCTGATCATATGAATCGATCATATCTGATCATATCATTTTAATCAATTCACATACCATAATGTATCCAGCAAATGTTTGTTTTAATGTCTATTTGACGATAAAAAAAAGTATTTTCTATATTTAAATAGATTTAAACTTGAGAATTTGTAGTAAAAACTTGTATCTAGTAAATTTATCCACTAATAGTTGCAAATTCATGTAATCAATTCAGAATTATTATAATTTATTGCAAATTCTACAGCTAAATATTTTTAAAAAATGCCATTGCTTAAATATATCCATTCAGCAAATTTACTTCAATAATTCCAACGCATCAGCAAGTTCAGATAAAAGATATTTTGAAGTTATTTAGGTGGCTCAGGATAGTTATCTATTTAACTGTAGGCAAAAAAACAAAATAATAATAATCCTTTTGTCCCACACATATCCCTTTATGTGGAGGCTTTTTAAGGGTAACGGAGAGAAGGGAAGATATACATATATATTTGGTTGAAAAACATATATTGGGAAGGCTTTTTGTAATTTTGTACTTCCTCCCCCACCTTCCTCTCCCCCTAAATTTGGAGTTTTTTTTTTTGGAGGAGAAAGAACAATTAGGCACACTCTGACTATATTGCCCATGATATGTTTTTATATTCCAGTGTTGCCCATGAGAATAAAACGTGGCACTCCCGTGCTATCACACTCCACCGTCACACTTTTTTTGTTGCGACTGTAATCACGGTCACGCTTTCACTGTTAACATATACTATATAATATATATAATAATATATATTAATATAAAATATATGAATATCATATTATATTAATATATATATCTTATAAGTATAAAAATTAATGAAATAAAATTTTAGAATTTGATCATATTTTTCAAATTTTAAAAAGCATATTAAAATTAATGAGATAACATGATAAAATTAATAAAATTATCATTCTAATTCATATAAAAATATTTTATCATAAAGAAATAATAATTATGATATAAATTTTATAAAAAAAAAAGAGGAAAATATATCCTCCCCTCAACTTACCAACCAAACCTCTTTTGCCCTTCTGCAAGAGGAAAAGAAATCATATAGTAATTGCAGAAGTCCTACTAACCTCCTTTCCTTTCCCATCGGAAGCATGAATCATCTAAGTATCAAGCAATTAAGGAAGCAAAAAATATGCCCACAGATTACATTATCAATTATTATATCATCCTTTGCATTGCCTTCTTCCACAAGCTCAGAGCTCCTTCCCCGAAAAACAAGATTCAGAAATATTCCACTAGGCCCTCCTTAATTCTCTTCCCATACTCAGCAATCTCCACCAGCTCAAGAAGCCAATTAGCCGATCCACCACCTTCCATCGTATTTCCCAAAACTACGGCCAAATCTTTTCTCTCCAGTTTGGCCGTCGTTTGATCATGGTCGTTTCGTCGCCCTCTGCAGTTCAAGAATGCTTCACCAGAAACGACATAGTTGTGACCAACTGTCCCAAGTTCCTCGCTGGCAAAATCGCCGGCTACTACAACTACACCAACATCGCTTTCCTTCGCCCTGTAACCTCCGTTGTATCGTGGTGCTCGACGTCCTTTCAACGCACCGTCTCAACTACTTAATGGACATGCGAAGGGATCGGACAAATTTAAGCGGCTCGTACTGTTAGAACCTAGAAAATAGAAACGGAAACAGAGAAAGAAAGAAGGGGAGAGAGTAGAAAGAATCTGTAATTCATTCTAGAGATAGAGAGAAGGAAATATTAATTTTAGAAATTAAACATGTAAAATATTTCTTTCATTCATTCATTGATTCATCAGATACATTTAAATAGACTAATAAGATAAAAGATAATAGTTTCTTATGATTAAAAATGATTTCTTATAAAAAACTATAATAACTACTATAAAAGAGAGTAAGATCTAGGCTTTCTGAGATGACATTCAACACTGTGATGAGAATGATATGTGGGAAGATATAGAAGATACTAGAAACAAGACTGCAACTTATCTAAAAAAGGACGAAAATATAGACCCCTTGGAGCTTTTAAAATTGGATTTGATCCTGGAAGGGCATTGATTATTATTATGACGAGAAGCAGAATATTTTATTGCAGTATTATCCATACCCGCGCTTGGCCAGTTTTCCCTTGGACACTGATCTGCATCGTCATCATATAATCAATATTTTTATAATTACTAAGTAACTTATAATAATTTCAAAATTGAGGCAAGAAGCTAGTCACGGTGAGTGAGATTATATCTGGAAAAAAAGAAGAAGAAAAATAAAGGAAGTTGAAGTTGTTACCAGTACCTTGTGCCAAGTTATACCTTGCACTTGCATGGGTAGAAGAGGGAAGGGAGAGAAATAATATGGTAGAAACCCAAATGAGAAAAGCAATTAGAATAGCCTTCTGCATATTTACTTACAGCAATTACTCTTGATTTGTATATGCTCTCACTCCTACTCTTACCCTTACCCTTCGTCTCTATTTATAGTCTCCAGGGGAGAGAGAGAAGCACAATTTATGAAAAAAAAAAGCTTTCAATTAGTGCCTTTTTTCCCCATCAAACTGCCTTTAATCCTTTTAAACAGTTGCACCCAGGATTTTTTTTTACAAAATCTAAAATAAAAATAATTTTTTTACTGTCAATTTTTAAAAAAATAATTTTATTATTTTAAAATTATTAGTTAAAAATTTTAAATCTAAATTATTAAAACCGTATTTGAAGATACAGATCTTACTATAGCCTTGAGTAGCATGATGCTCTATCTTTATAATGAGCTCTAAAATTAGGTCAGGTCAATCACCTACCCTTCCTTCATTTAATTCGTCCCATGCTTGCATCAGGCCTTCCGTCATATCTCACTTCATTATTCCTCACGTCACCCTTTGATATTTTCTCTTCTTATCCCTATCATAAATTGAACGGTTGAATGTGGTTTTAGATAATAAGATTTTAATTAATTATATTATTAAATATAAAACAGAAGGTTAAAACAATATTTTTCACATTTACTTTAAATTAAGACATTCTAAAATAGATTTTTCAAAGTATCACCTAAGCAAATTTTTTTGTGAGTTAAAGTCTTTAAATAATCTAAAAATTTTTACCAACGAGCATCAACACTCTAAATTTTTTATTTTAAATCTAATATATCTTAAAAATTTTACTTTATAGTATTTATGACTCTACTGTTGAAGATATTAATTTTAACTGTTATATTTACTAATATACTAACTTGATATACCTATGTGGCATCTATGCTATATTTTATTTTAATGTTAAAGAACTAATTTATTCTAAAAAAAATTATTTAAAAATATTGGGTATCTAAAAATATTTTCTTTTACTCATGGTTGTTCCCAAAATGGGCCTTATAGTTCACCCTTTTTAACAATTCTCTTGGGTCCCTATATGATATTTTCTATTTCTCTTATTTTTAATATAAAATATATTTAATTAATTTAATTATATTAAAGTAATTAAATTAGTTAGTATATCATACTTTTTTTTTAAAATACCTCAATAATCTTCTTTAATTCCCTTCCTCTATCTTTTATTTAATTATTATTGAAGAAATATTAAAAAGGATAATTAAATAGATAAATATAATAAATATGTCTTATATTTAAAACTAAGATTAACTATCTAATTAGTTCCTATATCAAATATTGGAGGAGTATATTTTTTCTGCTCTACTTTTTACGTTAAAAACATGTATCAAACTAGAATATGATGTCTCGAGAGGGATACTTTGTTAACGAAAGAGTTTAGATGAATGATTTCCTTTTATTTTTTTATTTATAGATCTCACTAAAAAATAATTAAATGGATAATATGTAAACTTATCAACTCAATATATTTACTAAACTAAAATTTAAATTGAACGTAGGTAATGGCTAGGTGGCATTGGACCTAAAATATAACTTCTTGATACTCAGTGCTATTGGTGAAAACTTTCCACATAAATTTACATCTTAACATAATAAAACGTGATATAGATACCATATAGACATATAATATCAATATATTAGTTAACTAATAGTTAAAATTAACATCTTTAATATTGGGGGTAGAAATGCTGTACAATAAAAATTTTAAGGGCATATTAGATCAACAAAAATTTCAATACTGGTGCTATTTTGTGGAAACTTCTAAGATATTTAAAGACTTTAACTTTTTTTTTGTCAAACTAAGTTTTGTATAAAAATTTATCTAAACACAAATTAAATCACATTATACTAACCAATTTTACGCTAATTTCAATTTGTAAAAAAATAGCTAGAATGTACAAGTTATCATATTAATTTTTTATATAAATGTGTAACTTTACTATTAATTTATTATTATATAGACTTTATATTTTTAATATATATTATACATTATATATGAATAAAATTTAAAATTTATTAAATTTTAAAACAATATAATTTAATATTTTTTTATTTTAATAAAATAGATTAGAAGTAATTTGTAACGAACAGAACAGAGGAGTAATTCATTCTAAAGCAAATGCTATAATTAATTCACACGGGATATTGATTGGAGAACGTGTGGCAGATAACGAGGCATGCATAGATATTAGTGTTTGGTCTACTTTCATTTTCATAAATGAATGGGTAGATAAAAGTATCATTTATTTTATTGCTTATTGTATTCAGCTGATTTGGGATTTCACTTTTAAATGTATATAGAAGAAATAAGAAAGATATCAGTTGCACCACGGTAATCAACTGAGTTTCCGTAAAATTCATATCTTAGCCTTTGTTTTTTTTTCATTCGAATCAAGTTAAGTATTAGAGCATTGTTTCTACCTGTGGATGGTGAAAACCATTTTCAGTTATAGCACCCGCGGGGAACAACTACGATAACTTGCAACTTTTTGAGTAGTACATCTTTCGACTCCTATTGCAGAAGAAACATTCATAGCAATGGCAGGTGATGAATCTTGTACCTAGGCCACCTTGGTTGACCAAGTCACTAAACTCTCCTCGAACATGACTATATTTCTAGACTGGATTAAACAATAAGCTTCCACTTCTCAGGACAAGCATGGTGAGAAGCTAAACACCTCGAAAACTAAGGTGGTGAGGCTAAAAGCAAAGTTTGAACACATGGATAACTGGGGAGAAGAAGAGAGTAATTGCCATGAGAATGGTGAAAGCAGCGCATATAGTGACTTAGAACCTTTTAAGGTCGAAGCCAAAATTGGCATACCCTCATTCGGTAGATCGATTGATGCTGACAAATTAGATTCCTGGATTGATCAGCTCGAGACTTACTTCTTTATCTGAGGATACCATGTCAGCTAGCGAGTCATGTTTGTGCCACTTAAGATGACCGGCCATGTGAAGACGTAGTGGAAGGCCTTTGTCAAAAGCGATGGAGGCAAGGGTTTATCATGGAGTGAGTTCAAACAATTGCTTTGGCAAAAATTTTATACAATGGGGTACCTTCAAGAGAGATGGGATCGGTGGCACTGGTTACAGCAAGGATATGGCCAATCTATCTAAGAATATACAACTGAGTTTCGCCGACAAGCCATGGCCCTAGGTATCTCACTAACGGACAAGCAAACATTTTGCAAATACACCCCGGGGCTGCATAGTGCTATTAGCACGGAGTTGGGTTTGTTCTAGGTTAGCGACATTACTAGTGCAAGCATAACAGCGATGGCGTTAGAATAGAAAAATAAGCCTTAGAGTGAGAAAACTACTAGTGACAGTACACAAAAAAAAGAACCAGAAAATTTCTGCAAAAGGTAAATCCTCAACCCTTCTTCTTCTTCCTCTGACAAGTTATGTGAACATTGCAAGGTTATAGGGCATGATACGGAGAAATGTTGGAAACTCCATCCGAAGCTTTTTCCTAAGAAGTGGAAGAAAGGTGAATGACATCGGAGTGCTGTGGTGACAACATCACCCTTTCCAAAAGATGAACCAGAGCAGTTGAGTTCAGTACAATAAGCAGACCCAACTTTATCTTTGATGGCAATGCCAAAGGACATAGGTTTGGGTTCAACAATAGCTCAAAATATGGCAGAAGAATTGTTCACCATCAACATTCAAGTGAAGCAGGAGGTAATCTCTGTCATATTTTACCCTGGTAGTCAAAAGAATCTCATCTCATCAAAGGTTGTGCAAAGGTTGGACTTGACAACAACTCCTAATCCTCAGTCATACCCACTAGGATGGATTACCAATGATGTGAATTAGAAGATTAACTCACAGTGCATGATATGTTTTGCCATCTCGCCTCATTATGTTGATAACGGGCAATGTGACGTTGTGCCACTTGATATTTACTAGATAATCTTTGGCAACCTCTTCCTTTATGATCGAGACGCCCATTATCATCAGAAGGCACAAGAATATGAGCTAACTAAGAATGAGAAAAAATTTGTCGTTATGAGTGAGGAGCCTCTTCATACAATAAGCTTGGTAACAATAAGCCAAGCCAATAGTATCATTAACATATCTCAAAAATATGTCTTAGCAATGATTTGCATGGTACAATTGACATGTCCATGTATACCAGTCTCTTCGAAGATAGTCGAGACCTATCGCCAAGGTGACTAGTAAAGCATGAAATACAACTAGTTTTAGATTTAACATTGCCCAATGACAAACCCATATTTTATATATTTGTTCATACCATTTTAGTGGATATTTGCCATTATTTTGGTCTATATTATATTATTTATGCACTGTTTAGATTAATATACCTTATATTGAATTAGTACATAACAGGGATATATTGTCATATTTTTATTATTTCTCCTAAAAAAATTATTTTTAAAATAAAAAGTATTACATTATTATGATTTGTATTTCAGAAATTTAAAAGAAATTGAAATTTAAAAATGATTATAAATTCAAAAATTATGTTGAAGGACCTATGGGTTAACCTTATAATTTAACCCATTAGCTTTGTTTTATTCAATCAACTTTAGAAAATCCATACGCACACACGTGGGAGGGGCAGCAACTAAACCACATCTCACATACACAGAAGCCTACACACGTAACCTGTTTGTCATCATTGTCCTCATTTCCATCATCCACCTGTCAACCAATCTTCCTAAGCCTCCATTCTGTTAGACCACTGTTCTATCTTCTCTCCACCATTACACCTCCATCTCCATCACCCTTTTATCATCATAGGACTCAGCATAGTGAGCAGCTGATACCCATCATCACGCTGCCATCTCCTACACTTCCTCCTTTATCACAACAGCCAGTACTGCAAGCACTATCCACGACAACAAACATGGGTGGCCATGAAATCTTAATGTTGGCATGGCTCTCTATAGCTATGTGTGACTAGAGCATTATTAATCCTCTTGTTCAATGACAAAAGCATGAGTTTGGAATCTCAAATGGCAGTTTAAATTACTCTAATTTTTTACCTATTAATTATCTTGTGATTCCTAAGTCTTAGGATAATTTTATACTTATTGGGAATGTTAATAATAATTTATTTATATTTATTGAGGATTATTGTAACTAGATTACTGTTTAGCATTTGATATTGAACTGATTATAACTTAATTTCATTACTCTATTTTGGGTCAAGACTTAATATGGAGATTATAGTGAATATTTAGTGATTTTTTAATGTGACTTGAATTATTGGATCATTGTATCTCTTGTTAGCTTTAATTTTATTTTTATGAATTATTGAATTATGGTTGAGAATTAGTTTTTAATATCCTTAGTCCTATTTTACTATTCTAGTGACAGTTAGTAAATTGATACTTTAAAAAATATTTTGTGACAATTCGAGATAACTCGCTTGTTGGATTAAAAATTTAATTATAATTCTTGATTCATTGTTTGTAACTCACATATCTTTTAAAGCTATAATTACTTGTGTTATTAAATTAGATGGTTGCTTTTATTATTATTTATCACTTTTCACTTTCATTCCATTCATTTATTATCATTCATTATCCATTTCTTCAAATTAAAAATATCAAAAATATTTTATTTAAATCTATTTTTAATTCATTGCATTCATTTGTTAGTCAATCAAATCAAACTTCTATTTTTTAGTTTAGGTTGCATTTCATTTAATTACTTAGAAATTTAATTTTATTTTTAGTTCCTCAAAGATAACGACCTAAGGTTATATTATACGCAATCCTTAGTTTAATTTTTGAAGTAACCCTAAGGCGACATTGGATTAAGGTTATTTCACCCAACCTTAGGATGTATAGCAACTTAGTGTTTGAGAATGATGAAATCAAGCGACAAATTACTGAGCTACTTGAGCATGGTGTTATCAAGCTAAGTAGTTCCCCCTGTGGGTCTCTAGTTGTGCTTGTCCCTAATAATGATGGAGGATGGAGCTTGTGCATTAATTACCAGGCACTTAACAAGATCATTGTTAATAATCGCTACCCTCTACCACGCATTGATGACCTTTTAGATCAACTACACCATGCAACTACACCATGCAACTGTCTTCACCCAATTGGATTTAAAATTTGGTTATCACCAAGTTCGTATACATGACGAGGATACTTGAAAGACAACCTTCAAAACACACCAAGGGTTATTTGAGTGGCTAGTCAGGCCCTTTGGGGTTTGTAATGCCTTTGCCACTTTTATGAGATTCATGAATGATGTTTTGGTGACTTTTATTGACAATTTTATCATTGTGTACCTTGATGATATTCTGATATATAGTAGATCATGAGATGAGCATTTAGTACACCTACATAAGGTGTTTGAGACATTGAAACAACACCAACTCTGTTTGAATAGAAAGAAGTGTAAGCTCGATTAACCAACCTTATTGTATCTGGGTCATATTGTGGGAGGGCTGAATTAAAACTTGACCCTGATAAAATAAATGTTATCATGGAATAGCCAAGACCAACATCTGTACCCAGGTTCGAAGTTTCATAGGTGCCGATATCTTTGTAAGTTCATTCGTCACTTTTTTGCTTTGGCTTCTCCTTTACATGCACTAACAAAGGCTAACCAAAAATTTGAGTGGACCCTAAAACATGAGAACACGTTTCTCTTGTTGAAGAGGAAGATATGCGAGGTGTATGTGCTAGCCTTGCCGAATCTACAGAGACCATTTGAACTAGAGACATATGCTTTGGGGTATACTATAGGTGCTGTCCTTGTGCAAGGACATCAACCTGTAGCCTATCACTTAGAGTTGTTTCAAGGAGCCCAAAAGAATTATCTAACATATGACAAAGAAATTTTGGCCTTACATCAAGCTGTGAAGCACTGGCGAGTTTACCTCCTAGGCAAGGAGACAATTGTGCATATGAATCATTACCCTCTCAAATATCTTCAAGTTCAATCTAAGATACAGCAAGAACGTCACATGAAATGGATGACCTACCTACATCAATTTAACTCGGTGATCAAATACAAGAAGGGTGTTCATAACAAACTTGTTGATATGTTATCCCGTCCTCGAATAGCTTCTATTTGTTTGGCTATGTTTATGCAGATTGAACCTTCCTTACATGGCGAATATACAAGTTGGTACATCGATGGCCCTTACTTTTGTGAGGTACTCACTGACCTTAAAGAAAGCAAAACCTATGAGTTCTTGTTATGGGATGGACTCTTGTATAAAGGAACACTTTTATGTGTACTAAGATATGCTGATAGAGTGCAATGGATATAGGAGGCACATACTTCTAAAGTAGCTGGGTACTTCGACATTGCAAAGACCTTGCCAAATCTCCAACGTTACATCTTCTAGCCATGCATGCAAAATGATGTAACTCATTTTGTGAAGGGTTGTGTTGTGCTATACCTCTAAGCCCTCAAATAGGAAGCTGGGGTTATACACTCCCTTTCCGGTACCCTCTCATCCGTGGGAAAGCATATCCATGGATTTCCTTGGCGACCTTCCAAGAACACCCTAAGGCAATGACTATTTGTTTGTGGATGTTGATCGTTTTTCAAAAATGGTGATACTTATACCATGTAAGAAGACGATTAAGGAAGATAAAGTAGCACGTCACTTCTTCCAACATGTTTGGATATATTTTGGGCTCCCTCATTCTATTATATATGATTGTGATAGTAGGTTTCTTAGTTACTTCTGGAAGTCATTATGAACCATGATGGACACTAAGCTGAAACGAAGATCCGATTTCTATCCTTAAACTGACAGCCAAACTGAAGTAGTCAACTGCACCATCGTTCACTTGTTAAGAGGCTATAACTCACGCCACCCAAAAACATGGATGAAAGCTTCCCATAACTGCAATTTGCCTTCAATCGGGCTACATATAGCTCCAATGAGAAATCCCCCTTTGGGGTGTGTTTGGGGTTTCAACCACAAAGCCCATTTGACTTGGAGCTTATTATATGGCCATCACCTCAAAATACAAAAGAGGAGAAAGAATAAGAAAAAACAGAAAGATTCTTGGAGAGTATTCAACGTCTACATAGGGAGGCGGAAAGTAACCTACATAATGCCCCACAAAAATATAAGATGAGACATGATTGCCACTGAGTTAAAGCTGATTTCTGAGAAGGAGACCTTGTTTGGCTTCAGCTAAGCAAGAAACACCTTAAGGGAGAAGGGAAAAAGTTGAAACCCATTCGTTATGGTCCGTTCAAAGGATTATAGAAGATTGGAGATAATGCATGTAAGCTTGAGGTACCTCCTTATATGGATATCTATTCAGTGGTTAACATAGAGTATCTTAAGCTCTTTGAGCAAACCATGATGGATAAGGAGCTCGATGAGACATTGTCCTCTTTGGAGGATTTAGTATATTAGTGTGAGACACCGTTACATGAAGATGCCATCTTAGAAAAGAAAACTACTACTACTATCGCCAAGGAACAAAATATTTTTTTTCGAGTGGGACAAAAGGGTGCGCATCCAAGTGATGCAAAGTGGTTCACAAAGGAAGTTGAGCAAGCCAGATTTTCTCATCTTAAATTTTAAGGACCCATAGGAGTGGCTCCTTGTTAAAGAGGGACCCATGATCCAGGAGTATCTTTGAAGCCCTGTGGAGACTCCTCAATTACATGCACATGAGGAAACTGATATCAATATATGCCTATCTGTTTGGAAAGAAGTTGCTGCACGTTTGGTTATAGAACAAGTCATCAGGAACTATCAAAAGATTCCAAGAAGTCAGGCACAAGTCTCTCAACCGAAAATTCTATCAAAAGATTCCATGAAGTCAGGCACAAGTCTCTCAACCGAAAATTATGTTTATTTTTATCATTTATTTTATTGCTTATTGTATTCAGCCGACTCAGGATTTCGGTTATAAATGTATGCAGAAGAAATACAAAAGACATCAATTGCATCACGGTAATCAACTGGGTTTCCGTAAAATTCATATCTTAGCCATTGTTTTTTTTTTTTTCATTCGGATCATATCCCGTGCCCTCCATTGACTTTTATGTCTTCCTTATCCACCAGCCTATCTCCACATGATGTATTCTTGGTAGCCTCACTTTTTCTAAAATATTACCAAAAACAAGTTAAAAAAATCAGAAATAAAAAAAATCCAGAATATCAATGTCTCTTTATAGCTGCCATATTCTGTCCAATACTCCTATAATCCCATTTATAAAGAGTAGTGATAGAATATATTTTTTTTGTTCTATAAACTTATTGTCATCTTATTAAACTTATTATTTGAATATATAATTTTATCTTTCACTTATTGTCATTGGGCTTCTCAAGTCTCACTTATTTTTTTTATATTGAATAAAGGTAAAGTTTAAAAGTAATTCTGAAGTTATATATGACTAATCATCCTTCATTTGACTTCAGCCAAGAAAAGCCAAAACATAATAACCCATTAGCCCCTTTAAAGAGAAGCACCTGAATCATCAAAGTATCAAGGAATCAAGCAAGCTGAAACATGTTCACAAATTCCATTTTCAATTATTCAATCCTATGCCTTGGCTTCTTCCTCACCCTCAAGCTCCTTCTACAGAAAACAAGATTAAAAAATATCCCACCAGGCCCTCCTTCTCTTCCCATAATCGGCAATCTCCACAGATCAAGAAGCTAATCCCCCACCACTTTCATCGTATTTCCCAAACCTACGGCCAAATCTTCTCTCTCTGGTTCGGCTCTCGTTTGGTCGTTGTCGTTTCGTCGCCCTCTGCAGTTCAAGAATGCTTCACCAGAAACGACATAGTTCTGGCCAATCGCCCCAAGTTGCTTGGCATCAAAATCGTCGACTACAACTACACCAACATCACCTTCTCGTCATACAGTGACCACTGGCGGAACCTCCATCACATCGTGATGCTCGACGTCCTATCAACACACCGTCTCAACTACTTCATGGACATGCGAAGGGACGAGATGAAGCGGCTCGTTCAAAGGCTGGCTCATGAAACTCTCGAGGGTTTCACAAAGGTGGAGCTAAGATCTAGGTTTAATGAGCTGACATTTAACACGATGATGAGGATGATATGTGGGAAGAGATATTGGGGAGATGTTAGTGAAGTTGGGGACGTTGAATAGGCAAGGAAGTTCAGAGAGATGATGAAGGAGTTGAAGCTTGGAGGGCAGAAAACAAAGGAGATTTCTTGCCGATACTTAGATGGTTTGATTTAGATGATTTGGAGAAGAAGTTCAAGAGTATTGGTGTCAGAATTGATAGGGTTTTACAAGGACTTGTTGATGAACATCGAAGTGGGAACACAAGTACAGGAAATACTATGATAAATCACCTCTTGACTCTGCAGAAATCACAGCCTGAGTATTATACAGATCAGATTATCAAAGGTCTTATTTTGGTAAGCATATAAAACCGAAGAAAACTGATAAATTCTTTTAAATGACGTGTTTTCCACTTTTGCAGTCTTGTTGAAAATTTTGACTTATGGGTATTGCTTCTCGCTGGAACTGATACATCAGCTGTGACTTTAGAATGGGCGATGTCTTGTTTATTGAACAATCCTCATGTTTTGGAAAAAGCAAAGAAAGAAATAGACACTCATATTGGCCAAGAACAGTGGATAGATGAGCCAGACATCTCAAAACTACCATACCTTCAAAGTATGATCTCTGAAACTCTACGATCGACTTCATCCTGCAGCACCATTGTTGGTTCCACATGAGGCTTCAAATGACTGCACTATTTCAGGATATAGTTTCCACGTGGCACTATTGTATTGGTCAATGCATGGCCCACCCATAGAGATCCCAAATTGCGGAGTGATGCTACAAGTTTTAAACCAGAGAGGTTTGAGAAAGAAGGAGAAGCAAACAAGATGATTCCATTTGGGTTGGGAAGACGAGCATGTCCTGGTGCAGGTTTAGCTCAACAAACAGTGGGATTGACTTTTGGGATGTTGATTCAACGCTTTGAATGGAAGCGAGCAAGTAATGAAGAAATTGGTGACAGAAGAAGGAGAGATCACCATGTCAAAAGTCATTCCGTTAGAGGCCGTTTGTAAAGCATGCCATCAAATCATTAACAAGCTTCTTTCTGAAAATGTTGCAGTGGATGGTTACCGTTGAAACTATACTTGGACGGTGTAGATTTTACTGCAGTGATGACTACGATGATGTCGTTCATCCCTGTTATATGAGCGCCGAAACTGGTTCCAACTTAAGAAATGGTATCTGAGCATCAGTATTTGGTAGAACCTAGCTACTTGTATTACCCATAAGTGAATGGGAACATCTACGTACACCAATAATTCCCTTGTAGTGTGTTTTTTCATATTTCGTATGAATAATTTACATATTGCTTTCTAGTTTGTTGTATTTCAAATTACTTAATGAACTACTCTATGAGGATTTTATTTGTTTTCTGAATGAAAATGGAAAGCTACATACAAAACTTAGAATAGAGTAAAATTATCAATGACCTTCTTATCAGCATTCAGAAGTTCAGGACAAAAATTAGAAATGTTATTCCTAAAAAGATAAGGAAAAAACATGGTTCACCCTCAAATATCATTACTAAAATAAATCAAATCAAATTTTTCAACAGACATTTGACCTAATAAAAACTTGTTTTTGTCGTTTAAACACAAAATTCTAAATTCTTATCATGTAAAAAATATTTTTATTAACTCTAGAATAATTGAATCTGACTTATTTATATAAAAAAAAAATTACAGAGCTAATACTGTGGTCCACCTAACCTGATCGTAGGCCAGGGATAGACTTACGTGCATTGCTGACGTGTGTCAGTGTTAGGAAAATTTGCAAACATAATTGGCATTGGTGATATGAAAATTGGTTTGGGGCCGATGTGTTCCCATCAGCACGTGATAGTTGATAAGCTACTTTCAGGCAAAATCCTCACAAAATCTACAGTCAATAACGTAGCTAGAATGAAAACGACACAATTATAAGAAATAGACAAATTTTGCTAACTATAAAGTATGTTTGGATAAAAATTTAAAAAATAATTTATAAAAAAAAAGATTTTTTAGATAATTTTTTAAAAAAGATTTTAAAAAATAGTTATGAATAAATGGGTATTTGAATAGTTATTATCACAAAAACTTTTATAATTAAAAAATTATTAAAAATATATAATTTTATTAAAAATATGAGAGAGAATAGAGTGTAAAGAAAAGAGATAAAAGATGAAATATGAGAGAGGGTGGAGAAAAAAGATGAGAGAAGTGAGAGGATAGAAAGAAAAGAGAAAAGATAGTGTAAGAAAATATAAAGGTAAAATAATAATTAGATAGTTTATAAATTTTTTTATTATTTTAAAAATTACTCCCATTAGCTTATCTAAAACTATATTTTTAAAGTATAATTTGGTCTAATAATATTTTTAAATAAATATAATTATTTATTTTAATATTTTTTTAAATTAAAATTCAAGCCAAAGTATTTTTTAAAAATTATTGTTTTGGTTCTTTCCAGGCAGTCACTAAAACTCCAATTACCACATCGCCAAGCCATGACAAAAGTTGAAGAATTAATTAATCTTATATATTCAACACCCACTCATCTACATACATACATACATACATACATACATACATACATACATACATACATACATACATACATACATACATACATACATACATACATACATACATACATACATACATACATACATACATACATACATACATACATACATATATATTAATATTAGTATTCACATATGTAATCATCAGTATTTGTAAGGAGGTAATAAAGGTTTCTTCAAGCCTAAGATCAATTCATTATAACGTGATGATTAATATCAATATAGTCAAGCTTAACCATTAACTACGAGCTGCAATAAAAAAATATTTTCCGGTGATTAATATAAAAAGTATTTAATTAATTTAAATAGATTTAAAAATTAAATAAATTAATTAATTATGATAAATATATGTTAAGAAATTAAGTTATATGTTTAAGAGCCTCTTCGGCCAAATATGCTAATATTATTTTATTGGATTCTTTCTCTAGAATTGTGCTTATGACATTAGTGCCTGTGTAGGGCTCTTACCCATAGAGGTAGAGAGAAATGCTATGGACTCGAATGATGGTGTACTGTTATAAGTCTTTGCGAGTTTTAAGCTTTTGTAACATATCATTTATATATATTACCAAACTAATAAATTTTGTTAATTAGATTAATAAAATTAAATAAATTAATTAATTATAATTAAATATAACTCTTAAAATAAATTAATATTATATACTTTTTAATTTATCTAAATTAATTAACTAATTTTTTATATTAATTATAATTAATTAATTTATTTGACTTTATTTATCTATCATAAAAATATCAATTAACTATTATAATTAGGATATAAAATAGTAAAATTAATCAAAGCATTACGAAAGCTCAAAGGCAACACAAGCCACCATACATATATAATCATGACTCAAAATCTATTCCTATCACCAAACTTCCCAAAAACAAGCATAAAAAAAATCATGAGCTCCTTCTTATTCTATTATACCCTTCTTTCTCTTGCTTTCCTCTTCACTCTCAAGTTCTTCCTCCAAAATAAAAAGTTCAAAACATCCGACCTGGTCCAACTTCTCTTCCCATAGTCGGCAACCTCCACCAACTAGGAAAACCACTTCATCACGCCCTTCATCGCATTTCTCAACGGTATGGACAAATAGTTTCTCTTTGGTTTGGGTCTTGTCTTGTCGTCGTTGTCTCATCGCTTTCTGAAGTCCAAGAATGCTTCACCAAAAATCGACATCGCCCTTGCAAACCGCCCTCGCTCTCTCACCGGTGAGTATATTGCCTACAATTGCACCACCTTAGTGTTCGCTCCCTATGGTGACCACTGGCGAAATCTCCGCCGCATCACGGCACTCGACGTGCTCTCCACCCATCGTCTCAATAAATTCTCGGAAATGCGAAGAGACGAGACGGAGCGGCTGGTAGAAAAGCTTGCTCAAGTTTCATATAAGGAGTTCGCCAAAGTGGAGATGAAATCAAGGTTTTCAGAGATGACGTTCAAAACTATAATGAGAACGATTTCAGTAAAGAGGTATTGGGGAGACGAATGTGAGGTGGGCGATGATGTGGAAGAGGCGACAAAGTTTAGAGAGATGATAGAGGAGTTGGTGACACTAGGAGGGGCAAGTAACCCTGCAGATTTCTTGCCTATACTTAGGTGGTTTGATTATGATCACTTGGAGAGGAGGCTCAAGAGTTTTGCCAAGACAATTGATGGGCTCTTGCAAGGACTCATCCATGAGCATCGAAATGCAAAGGAGAGCGCAAATACTATGATAGATCATCTTTTGAGTCTCCAAGAATCACAACCTGTGTCCATGAGATCATTAAAGGCCTCATTTTGGTAAGTAAAACTATTTTTTGTCCATTTTGTTTATGTTATATGTTTTAGATCCTTTTCTTTGAGATGTGATTGCAACCTATGTTAAAGTTTAGTCTAGTTACTGTAAAATCCTGATTGTGTGAGCATTCATTAAATTCAGTCTTATTTTGATGTTGATATGTTAATTTTGACATATAGATTATGCTTCTTGCTGGAACGGATACATCAGCTGTGACTTTAGAATGGGCAATATCTTGTTTATTGAACAATCCTCGTGTTTTGGAAAAGGCAAAGAAAGAAATAGACACTCGTATTGGGCAAGAACGATTAATAGATGAGCCCGACATCTCAAACCTACCTTACCTACAAAGCATTATATCTGAAACACTTCGACTGCATCCCGCAGAACCATTGTTGGTTCCACATGAGACTTCGAATGACTGCACCATTGGAGGATATAATGTTCCACGTGTCACTATTTATTTGGTCAATGCTTGGGCCATCCAAAAGAGATCCCCAGTTATGGAGTGATGCTACAAGTTTTAAGCCAGACAGGTTTGAGAAAGAAGGAGGAGCAAACAAGCTGATTCCATTTGGGTTGGGAAGACGAGCATGTCCTGGTGCAGGTTTATCTCAACGAACAGTGGGATTGACTTTGGGAATGTTAATTCAATGCTTTGAATGGAAACGAATTATTGATTATGAAATTGATATGACAGAAGGATCTGGAATTACCATGCCAAAAGGTAACCCCTTTGAGGCTATGTGTAAAGCTCGTCATCCAATAATCAACAAACTTTCTGCTTCCTAAGCCATAGCAGAGGATAGCTAAGGAATTGTATCCACAGGCATGGAGTTGTAGGAGTTTCATGCTATAAAAAGTGCGTTTTTAGCATTTGATTATAGTTGTTATTTTCATGTTATGTATAAATCATATTGCTTTGTCGTTTCTCAATGCTTCCTCTTCATCCTCGTCATCCTCTCTCTGTATCATCTTCCTTGATCGCAGCAATAGGATTTCCTTTGATCTATCTCCTTTGCTTGTAGCCTGGGCTAAAATTCCATTAAAAAACTGCAAGTATTACAAGCATTATTGTTGACGCATTGAGTATATTGAGTTTATGTTTTTAGATACGAAAATCAGGTCAACTCACTCATAAACTTCTTGTGAGCATTAACTCGGTCAAACTTGGTTTTTACCCGTGATTCTGAAACTGAGTTGAGTTAGCCTGAGATCTAGAGAGAAAAACATTAAAACGCATTAGGAAAAAGATTGAAATTAAACACAAGCACTATAAATTAAATAAGAAAATAAATATTTGATCTAATCCTTAATATATGACATATTTAACTAATTTAATTATATTTAATAAAGTTTATTAAATTAGATAATATGGTCTATTTTTTTACTTAACTCCCTACTTAATTACTATTGAGGGGTAATTTTAAAAAATTAATAAAAATAAAAAATATATTTTATATTTATAATTAAGATTAACTCTCTAACCAAAAATTGTATTATTTATGAGTTGCCCTATTTTAAAGATGTAGTAGACTTTGTGCCAGTGTCTTTCCCATGTTCTTCACCCATATATAGCTCTACATCACTGCCTGATAGTTTTTACTCAACTTGAGACGGAGATGGAAAAGTAAAAAGAGGAGAAAAGGCAAAAGAAGGCTTGGGATGGATGCAAAGCAATTCAAAACTCACAATGGTCTTTAGTTTTAATTGACACTGAAAAAAAAACAGTTAATTAGCGATGAAATTTTACTCCATAACTAATTGCGTCGTTAGAATTCTATATTATGGTATAGAATTATATATATATATTATATTCTAAATGACAAAATATCTTTACTGCACAAACATATAAATATTGAATAATATATTATTTCTTCCGATCTAAATATAAGAGTTAGTTAAAAAATTTATTTTAATTCTAAATATAAGATTCAATTTAATTTGTCTCCTAGCCCTAAATTATAATCTCCCTCCGAAATATCTTTATAAATTATATATGATAAAGTGATTTCTATCCAAAGTAATTTAAATATACATAATTAAATATAATATTTTAAAAAAAATTAATATATAATTATTATAAATAATTAATTTAATTATTTTTTAATATATTTAAATTAATTAAATAGATATAATATTAAATATAAGAGGAAAGTAGTACAATGTAAGAATGTAAGGAAGGAGCAGTAATATCAAGTTTTCAATTCATTAGGGGATAGGTATGGACCGAAGAACATGAAATATCAGGGCAGTTATTACGTATTCAATGACGTAATTGTAGATTGGGAATGAGATCCTCTAAACGTATGATTAATCAAAACATTACGTAAGATCAAGCGTAACACATGCATGCGTGTCTTCATGGCTCAAATCCATTAAAGCACATGCATGGACAAACTTGTGGGAGTTTTTCTCTTTCCGAAGATAATAAATGTCGGGGATTGAATAAGTAACCACAACTATAAACCAAAACCCAGAATCTCAATCAAATTTCTGTAATCAAATTTTGAACTGAAAAATCTGAGAATCCAATCGAAAGAAGGAATTTAAGTGACATAATTTTTTTTAAAAAAAAACAAGGGCTATTCTGCAGGTAGGCCCGTGGCGGATGGCATAGAAGAATGCTTCCCCTAAAATCCCTCTCTACTTCCTCTCCACTTATTTTCTCCACCATTAGATTATCTTTTTATGGTTGATATTTAATATCTAAAAAATATTTTTTTAATATTAAATAATAAAATATTTTAATACAAATTTACCCTTAGTTATGAACTATGCAATCAAATTTATTTATTTTTTATTATTTAAAATTTATATTATAATAATATTTTTATAGAATATTAAATATCACTATTAAAAGCTAATATAATGATAGAGAAATTTGGTGAAGAGGAAACTTATCCCACCAACTTTTGTAGTATGGACCCACATGACCAACTTATATTACTAGCTTTATTTAGGGTCTCACAGCCTTCTCTCTCTGAGTGAGGTGTGGGGTACTATTTAATTTATACTATAACCTATTGACAAGACTTTTCTCAAAATCTCAATAGGTGCGAGGTAGCTGTCTTTTTTATCATATACAAGACACAAAGGACGAGGGATCAAAATTGGATACTTAAGCTAGGCTGTATAGTAGCAGAATTCAATTTTTAATTGGTTAGGTGATAAAGTATTATCCAACTCATGAATATCAATGCAGTGAAGCTTCGAGTGAACAACATATGAAAAACAAAAGTTATCAAATGACGTATCAAATGACGTATCAAATGACGTAATTGGAACCTGGGAAAAGAGATCCTATATATGTGTACCCATGGCTCAAATCCATTCCCACCACTGAAGGTGAAGGTAGTCCACCAAAGAAAAGTGCCCAAACAATGATGTTCACCTTCGTGTTGTATTATTTCCTTCTTTCTCTTGCTTTCATTTTCACTTTCAAGCTCCTTCTTCAGAGTAAGAAGTTCAAAAACATCCCACCTGGTCCACCTTCCCTTCCCACCCTCGGCAACCTCCACCAACTGGAAAAACCACTTCACCAGGCCTTTCACCGGATTTCTCAACGTTATGGCCAAATCGTTTCTCTTTGGTTTGGCTCTCGTCTCGTCGTCGTTGTCTCGTCGTCTTCTGCAGTCCAAGAATGCTTCTCCAAAAACGACATCGTCCTCGCAAACCGGCCTCGCTTTCTCACCGGTGAGTATATCGCCTACAACTGCACCGCCTTACAGGTCGCTCCCTACGGCGACCACTGGCGCAACCTCCGCCGCATCACGGCGGTTGAGGTGCTCTCAACCCACCGCCTCAACAAGTTCTTGGAAATGAGAAGTGATGAAATGAAGCGCCTGGTGCAGAAGCTTGCTCAAGACTCGCACAAGGGGTTCGCTAAAGTGGAGATGAAATCAAGGCTTTCAGAGATGACGTTCAACACTATAATGAGAATGATTTCAGGTAAGAGGTATTGGGGAGACGACTGTGAGGTGGGCGATGTGGAGGAGGCAAGAAAGTTTAGAGAGATGATAAAGGAGTTGGTGACACTAGGAGGGGCAAATAACCCTGCAGATTTCTTGCCCATACTTAGGTGGTTTGATTATAATAACTTGGAGAGGAGGCTCAAGAGTTTTGCCAAGAGAATCGATGGGTTCTTGCAAGGACTCATCGATGGGCATCGAAATTCAAAGCAGAGGGCAAATACTATGATAGATCATCTTTTAAGTCTCCAAGAATCACAACCCGAGTACTACACCGATCAAATTATTAAGGGTCTCGCATTGGTAAGTAAAAGATACTCTTCCTAATTATATATTTAATTAATTTAATTAAATTTAAGTCTTTGAGAAAAAATTGTTAAGTATAGAAAATATATTTTATTTATAAAATTAAAATTAATTCCTCAATTAAAGCCTATATGATATTATTTTTGCCATTTGTGTTTAGCTGATGATATCGTTTAGTTTCTTTTCTTTAAGATTTGATTGCAACCTTATGTTGAAGTTATGGGCACTGATTGTAGATATTCTAAAAAGCTGCAAGAACTAGTTCTAAGCAAAACTGTAAAAGGGGTAAAACATTATAGGAGTAAGTACATGAAGAAATGGAATTATTTTGATTTGCTGATTTTGACGTGTAGGTTATGCTTTTTGCTGGAACTGATACATCAGCTACGACTTTAGAATGGGCGATGTCTAGTTTATTAAACAATCCTCATGTGTTGGAAAGGGCAAAGAAAGAAATAGACACTTATATTGGCCAAGAACGATTAATAGATGAACCAGACATCTCAAAACTACCATACCTACAAAGCATTATCTCTGAAACACTTCGATTGCATCCTGCAGCACCATTGTTGGTCCCACATGAAGCTTCAGATGACTGCACTATTGCAGGATATAACGTTCCACGTGGCACTATGGTACTAGTCAATGCTTGGGCTATTCATAGAGATCCTGAATTATGGAGTGATGCTTCAAGTTTTAAGCCAGAGAGGTTTGAGAAAGAAGGAGAAGCAAACAAGCTGATTCCATTCGGGTTGGGAAGACGAGCATGTCCTGGTGCAGGTTTGGCTCAACGAACAGTGGGATTAACTTTGGGAATGTTAATTCAATGCTTCGAATGGAAACGAACAAGTGAGGGAAAAATAGATATGAGAGAAGGATCTGGAATCACAATGCCAAAAATTATTCCTTTAGAGGCCATGTGTAAAGCTCGTCATCCAATAATCAACAAGCTTTCTGCTTCTGAAACCATTGCAGAGGATAGCTAAGTTAAGGAATTGTATCCGCAGCCGTGGAGTCGTGGGAGTTTAATTTCATTCTATAAAAAGTGCACTTTTAGTATTTGATACAATATATTTCAATAAGCGAACGGGAAGATCTATATATACACAAATAATAATTCCCTTCGAGTTTTTCTTTCATGTTTTGTATAAACCGTATTCCTTGATCGCTCTTTCTTTGCTTTTGTTATTGCTTTTATGGATTGAGATTTCAAGTTCTTAGAGATAGAAATGAAGAAAATATACTCTATTGTAATTGTTAGCAGCCCCACCACTTTTGCAAACTACTTTGCTTACAGCAAGGGTTAAAATTCTATACAATTCTTTTTAGGAAAAAAAATTGCAAGTTTTACCACGGCTTTGTGGTCAGCTTGCTTATTAACAAGCCCTAGTCAATAAACTCGGCCAAACTTAGTTGTAGCTCAGTTACACTTGGCAAATCGTCATTATAGAACTGAGTTAGAGTTCTAGCTAGTAAACAGTAAATCACATCAGAAAAAATTTTGAAAACTAAAGCTAATATAAGGTAAAAAAGATAATGAATCTTACTTATGAGCGGCTCAATTTTAAATGTCGACTCATTGTGCTGCGGTTTTTATTACTGTTCACACTTTTTACTTTTCCATTCTTTACCCAAACTTTTGGTGAAATGTTGTCTTTTTCTGCAACATTTCATCCTTACCCATGACTTTATGAAGATATTGGATTTTTTTTTGTGATTTGAAGGGTATGTTTGGTTGAGAGGAACGAAAGGGAAAAATATTTTAATAGAAAAAAGAGGAGTAAAATAATTTTAATATTATCTTATTTTAATTGACTGGAAGGGAAAAGAATAGAAAAATTTTAATGTTATCTTATTTAATTTATGAGAGAAGTAGAAAAAAATATTTTTATATGAATAACTTTACCTCTATTTTATTTAAGTCATTTTTTAAATTTTGTTAGAATATTTAATAAATTATATAAAATTATAATTTTATAATTATTAATATTAAATAAATATAAATATATTTATATATAATACTTACAAATATTATAGGGAAATTTTTTTAATTTTTTTTCTTTTTTTTAAAAATTTTTATGTTACTAAATGAGGGGGGGGGGGAATCCCTCTCCCCTCCCTCAGTTTCCCTTCAACTAATAACCTTTAGCTTTTATTTTGTTTTTTAACCGAGTGAACAAACTTATTTAACTAGTATATAAATTTAACGGAATATTCAAAGATAAACCACACATAATCTAATACCATAGATTTATTAAAATATAAATTTAACGGAATAATTTTTTCTTTTAATTTAAAATGACATCATTTTGAATTCATCAAAAAAGAAAAAAATGAATTTAAGATAATTAATTCCTCCAAAACTCTTTATTCATTAGTTCATTATATTAGTCATACTAGACATTTAAAACATACATAAAAGTATAAACGACTAGTTTAGCCAGCAAAACAAATTTCATGCCTTAAATTCACTTATATAATGTGTTTGGATTAAATTATTTAAATTATTTTACGTTAAACGAAATAAACATACGGAGGAGTTTTTTTTTTAATTAAAAGAAAAACACATTTTTAAGTGCTTTTGGGATTCCCAAACAGGGACGGACCCATTTGCTTAGAGTAAAAATGACACATGATATAAAATTAATATAAGGAGTATCACCCTTGACATCAACAATGATCTCATAAACAAGCATATCTTCTATTATTTTATAAATAACAGCAGAAGAATAATTAATTAAGTATCGTGTAACATGAATACTAATGCAGTGAAGATTCAAGCCAAGCGAGCAACATGAAAAATAAAAGTCATGCGAATATATTACGTATCAAAAGACGTACTTTGAATTTGGGAAAGAGATTCTTTATCTATTATTAATCGAAACGTTACGTAAGATCAAACGCAACACAAGTAGCTCTATTACATAAATAACACGTTCAACACACATGATTTAAATTGTTGAGATTTTCAAATTTTAACTTGTAAATTTTTACATAATTTCTTTTTACTAAAAAGCGGTTAAAATATTATA
Source organism: Leucaena leucocephala (assembly GCA_037074615.1). NCBI lineage: Eukaryota > Viridiplantae > Streptophyta > Magnoliopsida > Fabales > Fabaceae > Leucaena > Leucaena leucocephala. The sequence continues at coordinate 4,309,419 of CM073562.1, read as the reverse complement.
TTTATGTTAGATTATATATCTATTAAAATAAAATTTATTAAAAATAAAAACATAAAATAATCCAATGACACTTAAATTTCACACAGTTACATAATTATATTAAAAAATAATAAAATATCACCAACTAGTACTAATATTAATGGAAGGAAATTATGTTGCTTAAGCAAGGGCATCGCCATCCTTTTACGATACTTAAAACGTAAATGACTTTTATATTTCCTAATAAATAATATATTTTTTAAAATTTAAATTTGTATTCTCATGAAAATAAAAATAATAATTAATTTGTAATAATTACTAATTAGTACAATTAATTATTATTTATTTTTAACCAATCATAAAAATAATTAATTGATATTTAAAGAAAAATACAAATTCACTTGGTCGACGAAAGGAAGACTTGCTTATTGACTTGAGGAGACATGCCCACAAGGTAGATCAAACTAACTTTCAATAAGACTTGAAGAGAGACTTTTCATATTTTGGTCTTTTAGACAGTTTTGGTATAATTTAAATTGAATAGGCCTTACATTGAAAGTTTAAATTTTAAAATATTTTTAAAATATTAGGCTTTATATTGAAAAAAGTTGAGATTTTATCCTTAAGATTAATATTAATCCTTAATTAGTTATTATATTTAAAATCAGATTAGTATTTCTTTCTTTTTTTCCCCCTACCTCTGAAATGTTGATGAGATGCTTAACTAGTAGAATTTCTGTTATAATATTAATACGTATACACAGTTTGTGACTTCAAACATGAACTCCAAAATAGAGATATGAGATTGAAAAATATTAAAGTGGAATAAATTTCTATTTTTATTTGACATACGGAATTGACCTAAAAAGCCAGAGCTAATGACCTGCAATTATTTTTAATCACCTAGCTAGCTAGCTAGTAGCAGCACAAACATATGACAGATGTTTTTAATCAAAGAGTTATAATAATTAACTATTTATTCATTAATAATTATTAATACTAATCTTGATTGATGATTATCTATACGCAGATTGGAGTGGTGCTAGGTGGCGGTGGATATCCAGTGCAGGTCTTCACATTGGGTCCACATCCATTGTTGCATAATTCTTCTTTCTTTCCTGCAAATATCAAATCAAACCCATCAAGCTGAAGCTGAATGTAGGTTTAGATGTTAGTTAATGATGAACAAGGATACAATAAAATAATTAAATCAGTGAGAAAATATTTAATCCTTAATATATAATATATTTAATTAATTTATTAGATTAAAGAAATTAGTTAAGTTAATTAATATGGTATATATCTTTATTATTTCTCTCTCTTTCTCTCTTGTTTAATTTTAATTGAGGGGGTATGAATAAGGATAATTTAGAAAATATTGATAAATATAAGAAAAATATATTATATTTAGAATCAAAATTAACTCTCTAATTAAATTATATATTAAAGACAAGAGAAATAGAGAGAGAGAGAGAGAGATCCGTGATTGTTTGGAGCAAGAGGAGAAAGTATAGGAACTAACATAAAGGAGATTGATTTGAATAAAGTATCTTACCATTAGGATCAGCAATGAGTAGTTGAGCAAAATTGAAAGAGAGACAAGAAAATTAAAGCTAAAAGCAACACTAATCGAAGCCCCACTTGTTTCATGTTTAGTATATATTTTTGTTTATGATGAGGCCTCTATATATATAAACTGAAGAATCTCTAGGACAAAAGATATTTAACTGTTCCTGGTCTTCTCATCTCCTAAAGTCATTCCCTAAACTTTACGACATTGAAAAATTAGAAGTTGAAAATTTTTATAAGGTTTTAGCGACAATGCTTAAGGAACGTAAGGATTTCAAGATTGCAAAAGATAGAGAGAGAAAGTCGGGAGATTTGAATCAAATAGATGTACAAGGCCGAAGAAGGTAAAATTTTAATTAAGTGTAGATGGTTACATGAATTTGCAAAAACAAATAAATAAATTATACGGAAATAAATAAATGGCCGAATTCTTCAGTACTCGAACGAAACCTCTAATGATAGAACATGAAGCTAAGAAATGGCCAAAAGAATAGAAGAGATTCATAACTGTAATTAATGTACAAGAGATACAATAATAACGTGTATGGGTGTGTGTTATATACTATTGATGAGATCCTCCCATGTCCTCTGTTCTCTAAAATCCATGAATGGAGAAGATCCAAGTGGCTAAAGATTTACTCATCTGAGACTGCAAACATGACAAATGGAGTCTCACCTCTCCATTCTCCTCCAAATTTCAGATGAGAGTGATCAAATACATGAACCAGAAGCTTAGAAGGGACTGATCTTGCGGGCCAACTTCAATAAAAACTCAGGACAAAACCATCTTCTCCGGGGCGCCATTGCGTCCCGTGTATGACAGAAACTACGTGTTAAAATAGGTCGTCTTTACCACCTAGCAATGGATCCTGTTCATGATCAGCATGTAAGAATTCATTGAACAAGCAATTGGAGCCAAGTAAAAAGTTGACATTTGGTAAGAAGAAAGGGCGAGATATATAAAGAGAAAATCTCCCATTGGGAAAGCATTGAGTATATAAACACCTTATTCGAAACACTCCACATCAAAAAATATTAGATCTAGTAGAGTAGTTTAGTCTCTCACTTTGAATCCTATTGAGAAATAGGTTTAATCCCAATATAAAAATACATGTGATTATTAAAAAGAGTACAACACCAGCTCATAAATTTAAGAATTATATATTTCTTACACTCAAAAGTTCACGAGCAAACTTTCCTTAGACTTCCCATGAAATCTAGGTAGGAAGACATCATTCTTCAAAATAGAAATGATAATCAAAAGCTGCAACAACATACACACGCTTATGAAACAGAAACAGAAACAGAAACAGAAACAGGACACCAATTTATTTAATAATGAATCATTAAGAGAGTGCAATGATCTCCCTCACCACGACGCAAAAGGACTAGTATTATTATTATTATGCCCCCTACTTCTTAAAGCCATGACAGTTATCGCGACCTCACGGAGCTTTTGAATTTGGGTTTGATGGAAGGCATCCAACTAACAGGAACCCAGACGACATATACTGGCAGAGGCGTAATCATCGTTGGCGAATTTACTGACGTCCTCTGATCTGCATAATGATTCTATAACATTTACATGTAAGTTTAATAAGTCAACAAATCACAAACGGTAACCTCACGTGTAAGAAAGATTTAAGGGAGGTGCTTAGCATCATTGAGCTAAAAGATCCCTAACCATAATTAAAAATAATTTCATAATTGACGCAAGAAGCTAGTGGCAGTGAATGAGATTGAGAGAGGAAAAAAAGCAGCAAAATAAACGAAGTTGTTACCTATTAATAGATGTGCCTGAATGAAATTGGATCTAAATTTTGATAAAAAGGAATTTATAAAAGGTTATTAATATCAAGATGATTTTTTTTAAAATTAAAAAGTCTCAATAAAATTTAGAAAAAGAATAATCTTTAAAAATATTTTTGGGGCTCAAGAAAATTATGAAAAAATAATGAAAAGGGTATTTTGAGGATCTAAAAAATTTTAGAAGATGTTATTTTTTCAAAAGAAACCCATATAATTTAATGACTATTTTTTGAGAATTAAAGATTTATTTTTTAAAAAAACTCAAAAAAATATATATAAAAATTATCGTTTGTCTTCAAAATTTTAGAGAAATTAGAGGGAAAAAAAGATCTGAATTTTAATATGTGGTATAATTTTTAAGAAACTTATAATACTAAAAAAAAATTAAAAAGAGTATGATAAAGTAACATAAATTTTTGTGTTAAGTCAAAAATTTGGTATCATTTATTTGACATAAAAAGGACATATGGCATCCTCTCATGTAACCTCTCTCCCACCTGTTAGTGGCTTCCTTCAGCCAACACCTCACCCACGTCTCTCTACACATCTCTCACCAGATTAGCCTTCTCTTATTTCTTCTCAAAGCCCGTGACTCCGTAGAAAAAAAAAGGTAGCTGAGACTGTTTAGATGCGAGAAAAGGTGGGAGAGTGAGAGAGCAGTGGAGGGACGAGAGGCACAGGGGTGTTGCTGACGACGGAAGAGTGGCGGCAAGCTACAGTGGGAGTGAGAGATAGAGAGAGAGGGAGAGAGAGAGCATGACGGGAGTAGCAAAAATCTCAGGAAACGAGGTCGACGACGTCAGTGTTGGAAGAGGAGATCTTTCATGCAATCAATGAGTTAAACTGAGGTAAGTCTCCTCAACATTCTCCCTCAAATTTTGATCCCTGAGTTTCCGGTGGGGTTGTGCACTGTAGCTGTTTAAAATGAAAAAGAACAGAGGCTGGCTTCGATTTGTACTGTAAGAAAGCAGATACTTGCGTTTCTGGGTTTGGTTTCTCTGGATTTTAATTTTAAGTTAGATTGATGTTTCTTTGAGGTATTAATTTTCCAAAGACAGAGGACTTGTTGCTGGTCTGGTAGCTTTGGGTGTTTGAAATTTGGTAACAGAATTTGTGGAGGATGAAAATCTGATTTGATATAGGAAGCGCAGTTTTGGTTTTAGAATTTATAAATACAAAGGTTTTATAGGATATCTATACATATGCATGCATATCTGCTACTGGTTTTGGGGGTTGTGTAGGCATTTGATCTGTGTGTATGTGTGGTCTCTGTTGTGGGTTTGAGTTTAGAAAAACCTAGGATTTATTGGTTAAGTCTGAAGCTATGGTTTTAGCAAGAGAAAATCAAATAACAAGAGAAATAACCATAGTCAAGCATAGATTGAAGCTTACATTGATGATATTCGACATTGATTGTGTCTAGTGAGCTTGTACGATAGAGTTTTGAAATTTTAGAGGCCTGCAAAATGAATAAAAGCTTAGTGTTTTGAGGAGCATGTGTTAAAGTTATATAGAATGTAATAGAGTTGGAATATCCTGTATTATAGATTAGAGTAAGGCAATATGATATATTTGATCATGGAATTAAATTTTACTTGCTTTTTTTGCAAGATATATAATGGCAGTGGCTGTCCGAAAGGTTGAAAGAAGAAGTATTTTATTGTTATTATAGGACATGATTTAAGTTGGTTCGGCAGATTAGATTCTTAGGCATGCAGCTTTCGGATAGGGGAATTTGATTCAAAGATCCGTTGTTTCTGGATTGTGATTTTGCTGCTGTCATGAGTTGGAATAAGTGTTGGAAACAAAGTTATTGACAAGAATCTAACTAGAAAGTTAAGTTAAATATAAGTAGGCATATTTGTTGGTTGAGGCTAAGGGACTTTTATTCCCGATTTACTGTTCTAGGAGAGTGACGCAAATTTCAACAATTGGAGTTGTTTTGGGATATTATGATGCTGACTTGAGGAGTGAATTATGAAGGGTAATAGTTAAAGAATTAATTGGTTAACTTATGCTTGAATGGTTAAGTTGTGTTGGGAGTTGTAAGCTATTACAGTATGATCTGAGGTTTCAAAGTAATTTTTAGATTGATGTTGTTTAAGCTGCAAATTCCAGATTATAAGATATGATTAAGTAGATGAGGAGTTGATTTTATTAGCTTAAAAGTTGATAGTTATGTAAGTATATGAAGTAAGCTTTGAAGAAAACGTGTAATAAAGTATAAAATTAATGTTGGGTTAAGTTTTGAAAGAGGGAAATGCTAAAGGGTGAAGTATGGAAGCTATAGACATAAAAAGGGGTGATATATATGGCGAATTTATTATGAGCATAACGAATTGAAGGGAATAGTTTTTGATGATGTACCAAAAGCTTTGGAAAAGGGGCATGACATGGGCATAAAGATATACATATATTCTATTGGTAGCAGATTGGCATAAAGGTTTATATTTGGAAACACAAACTTTGGGGAGCTAAGAAGATATTTATCTGGATTTTTGGAAATAAAAGAATAAGCATACATTTATGCCCTTGTCTAAGATAAACAGTAAATTAAAGAAGAGCGATAAGGAGAGTTGAGGATTTAAGGGAGTTATGCTGAAAGTTTATTATGTAAATGTTTTAGTGCTAAGGTTAAAGTATTAATAAACCTTACAAAATAATTGTATAGGTTTTGATATTTGTTCAAGCCCACCAAGATGAGAAAGAAATATTGGAAAGGTAGATTCGGAAGAAGGAGGTCCAGGTAATAACACTTTCTTTCCATACATGTATGTGTGCTATTATGCATATGTGCCATAGAGATACGCATTCCAAGCATAGAGACACGTGTAAGCATGGTGGATGGCTCGCCATCTGGGATTATTGGTAGCATGGTCCCTGAAATCTGTATAAGGAGCTGACACTTGCTAATGCAAGACATTGTTTTAGCGTACATACATTGATTGTAAATCATGTTGATGGTTGATTGTTATATATGCTGTGATGCATGGGTACTGCTCATCATCTGGGATGGTTGGAAGCCTTACTATATGGTTGTATGTACATTTGATTGAAACCATATTTGATTGGTTGTAGATATGATTTGTTTTGCATGCTTTGTGAATATGTACATATATATATTAATGTATTACAAAAAATTAAAATGCATGCAGAGGGGATGCTCTTGAATAAATTAAAAGGCGATAGAACCAGCCAAGCTTAACTTATAAGAGGAGGTAATGATATGAGAAAATAAAAGAAAGAAAGTTTTAAATAAACTGAAAGTAAAGTATTATTAGAACATAAACACTTACAAGAAGAGAAAGGGATACAAGAGGAGGAGGAGGAGGAGGAGGAGGAGGAGGAGGAGACTCTCTCTCTAGACTCAGAGTATCTCTTTCTAAGTGTAAGGAAGGGTAACTGAACCTACTTCAAAAGGAAATGAATCTGACTTAAATAAGTAGGAGAAGTTACTGTTTAAACAGTACTATGACATGGAACTGTACAGTTTACATGTATAAGGAACTGTACAAGCAGTAAAACAGATTCACGTCATAGTATTGTTTAAACAGTAACTTCTTCTGCTTACTTAAGTTAGATTTATTTCCTTCTGAAGTAGGTTCAGTTACCCCCTCCTTACACATAGAAAGAGATACTCTGAGTCTAGAGAGAGAGTCTCCTTCTCCTCCTCATGTATCCCTTTCTCTTTTTGTAAGTACTTATGTTCGAATAATACTTTACTTTCAGTTTATTTATAGCTTTCTTTCTTTTATTTTCTCATATCATTATTTTCTCTTATGAGCTAAGTTTGGCCAGTTCTACTGTGTTTTAGTTTATTCAAAAGCATCCCTTCTACATGCATTTTAATTTTCTGTAATGCATTAACTAGTTCGTCCAGTACTCTATTTCTTTTTCTTTTAATTTTCTCCCTTCCCTTCGGTCTTTTGGGGTCTCTCCCCCTAGTTAGTATATATATAAAGAACTGTTGTTATTATGGGGATTCTTTAAATTTTATCTTTTTTCTTCCATATCATTCAGCAAAGGCAAGTGGCTGAGGGCAAAGGATAGAGATAGCAAAAGGTTGTACTTGGAGTAGTATAGACTTTCTATAATTAAGTTGTGTAAGGCTTGCATATAAACTGGTAATATATGTGCAAGCTAAATTTAATTTAGAAAGAGAAAATAAATTCTTGTGGAGTTTTCAAGCTTTGTACAATAAGTTTTTAGAGAAAAAAACTTTAAAGTGCTAAATTATAAGGTGTCATAGAAGGGAGAGAAATAATATAGCAGAAACCCAAATGAGAAGCAATTATAATAGTCTTCATGTTTACGTGAGAGGTGATGGAGAAAAAGTCAGAAAACATGTGGTTTTCATTGTAGTATAGAAGAGGTTTTCATTATAGTATAGAAGAGGAGAGAAAGAAGAGAGAATAAAAAAATAGAGATAAAATAATAATTTTTTAATCTATAATTTTTTTATTATTTTAAAAATTATTTTTAATAGTTTATCTAAAATTATTATTTAATTTAAAAGTTATTTTAAATAAATATTATTATTTATTTTAAAATTTTATTAAATTAAAGTTTGAGTTAAAAATATTTTTTTAATTTAAATTTTTAAACTATCCAAACATGCACATAGTCCAGGGGAGAGGAAGCATGGTTGAAATAAAGGGCTTTCAATTAGTATAATTTATTCTCCCTTGTTTAATCCATCATAAAAATATTTGGTTGATATATATGTTAAAAAGAAAAGAAAAATCCTAAACTGACCTGGTCTTATCATATGTTCAACCTTGGTTCCTCCCATCCCCCCACCTAGCGCTACTTTACAGAAAAATTAAAAAACAAAAGCAAAGTTAAAATTGCATTCTATTCTTCTAATTTTTAATATAAAATTTAATTTATAATATAAATTAGATTATATATAAAGAACAAGAAGTATATATAATTAATTTCTCCAATCCTTATTATAAGATTTCTAACAATTTCAATAGAACTAAAAAAATAGTGAAGTCATTAATTATATGTGAAAATAAATTAATTTTTAATTTTACTCATATTAAAATAATAGAAATTTTTTTAAATTTGCATTACATTTTTCTCATGTTTAATGAATTTAAATAAGGGTGATATTAAAAAATTCGTAATTAATACCTTTTGAAATGACTTATAATAAAAATAATTAATTTATTTTAAAATGTGTATTATAATAACAACAAGAGATACAGGGAGTGTAGTATTTTATAAGAAAAGAGAGGAGGCAATGTCAGATTTAAGGTTTTTTTTTTTGAGCGAAAAAAGAAACTGATTTCATATATATATATATATATATATATATATATATATATATATATATATATATATAGTTCAGCTCACTTCTGATTCCATATAAAGCACGAGCTGGCATTTTAATATTTCTTTTATTTTTAACTAATTGTACAAAGCAAGTGGCTAATAATTTCCTCATGCTGCACACTCGACCGGACATGGTAGATAAAAACAAGCTGCCGACATCTACTCCCAATTGTAAAATAATTATAAAAATTAGTTAATCTTTTTTTTAAATAAATAAATTAATTATAATTTATATAAAGGTTAATTAATTAATTTAGATAAATTAAAGAATATATAATATGAATTAATTTTAAGAGGTTATATTTAATTATAATTAATTAATTAATTAATTTTTTTAAATTTATCAAAAAAATTAATTAACCTTATAAGTAGTACCCAAGTATCTTTCTAGGATAAGTCAAGTCTTGTGTTTTAAATTGAATGGGTTTACACAAAAAAATAATTAGGATTACAAATTTCAGTTATAAATAATAGTTTTAAAATAAAGGTCTAATAAATAAAGAGTTAATTCATAATTATAAAGTTATAAATTTAAATTCTACTTTTTTTTTTAATACAATTATCTTACTTGATCATATTTAAGTGGTCAGACTTAATTAATAATAACTTTTTTAAAAATATTTTTTTTTATATTTATAGAGCTTAAACTTGAGACTTCATAAGCTAAAATCTCTCATATAAAGATAGGTGACTCCAATCATCCATCGTTGAAATTTGAAAGTACAAATGAAAATATTAGAGAAATATAGCAAAATCAATATCTGATTGGATTGTGCTTTCGTGCTGGTGTGAATTTAGTTTAGTAAACATGTTCATATATTCTTATTATATACCTAGTAAATTATAAAATTATGATTAAAAAATTAGATTGAGATTCCAAATAAATCGTCAATCCAAACACATCCTCCAAAATTTATAGTTCAGAAATTCGAGAAGGAGAAACAAGTAGTTGCTTCCGTAGTGGTACGCTTCGTTTTGCTCGGATTGAAGTCTTTGGTGGTCATTCATTTGACATATATTGGATAGATTGAGGGTCAATTTTAGCATTTACGCAGCCGTTGGCTTATCCAATGCCCTCCATTGATGTTTATATCTTCATTATCCACAAGTGTATAAAGTCTTGGTCGTCTTCACTTTTTATAAATAATTACCAATTTTTTTCAAAAAAAAATCCAGAATATACAGTGAATTAACGGTGACTACCAACGCCTCTGCATCGACATAGTCCTCCTGGTATGGCGTTTTCTGGAAAAAATCTTTGTTCTTTAATATAAATTAGGGAAGAATGCTTCACCAGAAACGACATAGTTCTGACCAACTGTCCCAAGTTCCTCTCTAGCAAAATCGCGGGCTACTACAACTACACCAACATCGCTTTCCTTCACCCTGTAACCTCCGTTGTATCGGGGTGCTCGACGTCCTTTCAGTACCGTCTCAACTACTCCATGTATATGCGTAGGGATCGGACAAAAATGAAGCGGCTCGTACTGATAGAACCTAGAAAATAGAAACAAACAGAAACAGAAAAAGAAGGAAGGGGAGAGGGTAAAAAAAGAAGAGAACGAAGAGGAACTCTAGAATTAGAAGCTATAATTTTAGAGTGGGAAAGAAGAAAATCGAGAAGTAAGATATGATTCTAAAAAATTATAAAATACTTCATTTATTTATTAATTTATTAGGTTATTAATACATAAGTAACTTAAATAGGTTGATAAGATAAAAAATAATAGCTGATAATAACTTTTTATAACTAAAAATAATTTGCTATAAATAACTTCTGATATAAAAATTGTAAATAACTAAATAACTATTATGAAAAGGAATTTGGTTACCAATATATACAAAAGCTGACTCATGAAACTAGGGTTTTACGAAGGTGGAGCTAAGATCTAGGTTTTCTTAGCTGACATTCAACATTAAGAGTTTATTTGGATAGAATTTTGGAAATATATTTATAAAAAAGAAAGTTTTGGGGCAATTTATAGAAAAGAATTTTTGGAGGAGAATTTATAAAAAAATTATTTTGAATAAATGAGTGTTTGGATAGTTATTTCTAAAAGTATTTTTATTATTAATAAATTACGAAAAATAGTATGAGTATTAAATAAGGAGAGATAATATATTAGAGGAGAGAGGGTGTAAGAAAAAATATGATTAATATAATAATTGGTTAGTTTATAAACTCTTTTACTATTCTATAAACTACTTTGACTAACTTATCTAAAACTTTAATTTTAAATTATAATTTAGTCCAAAAATTCATTTGAATAAATATAGCTGTTTGTTTTAAAATTTTTTTAAATTTAAATTTTGACCTTGTGGTATTTTGTCAACCACACACAATGATGAGAATGATATGTGGGAAGATATAGAAGATATTAGAAACAGGACAGCAATTTATTTTAAGGAGGAAAGAAGCATGACAATTTTTTTTGCATGCTTATCTATAACCTGCGTTGGCGAGTTTTCCCTCGGACACTGACCTGCATAGCCATCATATAATCAATATTTACATAATTATTAAGTAACCTATAATAATTTCAAAATTGAGGCAAGAAGATAGTCACGGTGAGTGAGATTATATCTGGAAAAAAAGAAGAAAAATAAAGGAAGTTGAAGTTGTTACCAGCAACTGGTACTGGTGCAAATTTTCATATTGAACTTGCATGAGTAGAAGAGGGAAGGTAGAGAAATAATATAGTAGAAACCCAAATGAGAAAAGCAATTAGAATAGCCTTCTTCATATTTACTTACAGCAATTACTCTTTTTATTTGTATATGCTCACTCTCTACGCTTACCCTTCGTCTCTATTTAGTCTCTAGGGGAGAGAGAGAAGCACAATTTATGAAATAAAGAGCTTTCAATTATTGCCTTTTTTTCCCCATCAAACTGCCTTTAATCCTTTTCAACAGTTGCACCCAGGATTTTTTTACAAAATCTAAAGTAAAAATAATTTTTTAACTGTCAATTTTTTTAAAAATAATTTTATTATTTTAAAATTATTAGTTAAAAATTTTAAATCTAAATTATTAAAACCGTATTTGAAGGTACAGATGTTACTATAGCCATGAGTAGCATGATGCTCTATCATTATACTGAGCACTAAAATTAGGTCAGGTCCACCACCTAGCCTTCCGGAATTTAATTCGTTTCATTTAATTCGTCCCATGCTTGCATCAGGCCTTCCGTCATATCTCACTTCATTATTCCTCACGTCACCCTCTTTGATATTTCCTCTTCTTATCCCTATCATAAATTGAACGGGTGAATGTGGTTTTAGATATAAAATTTTAATTAATTTTATATTATTAAATATACGAGATAAGGTTAAAATAATATTTTCCACATTTAACTTTAAATTTAAACATTCTAAAATAGATTTTAAAAACATCATCCAACCAATTTTTTGTGAGTTAATTTCCTTAAATATTCTGGAAATTTTGATGGAGGAGCACCAACATTCCAAAGTTTTTTTTTTATTTAATATGTCCTAAAAATTTTACTTTATAGTATTTCCGTCCCCATTGTTAAAGAGGTTAATTTTGACTATTATATTTATTAATATGTTGACTTAGTATGCCCATATAGTATTTATATTATTTTTTATTTTAGTATTAAAATATAAATTTATTTTAAAAATTTTTATTTAAGAGTGTTGGGTATTTAAAAATTTTTCTTTTATTCAACATTGCCATGATATATTCTATGTGTCATCTATTTTATTTATTTTAAGATAAATTTATTAAAAAAAATACATCCTTTCAAGGGTCTCCATTATCAAAATATGACTCTCGCAATACTGTACTTTATAACATAATATATCTAGGTTGTTCCCAAAATTGGCCCTATAGTTCACCATTTTCAACAATTCTCTTGAGTCCCCTGCATATGTTATTTTTTACTAATCAAATTTTTAATATAATATTTATTTAATTTATTTAATTAAATTAAAGTAAATGAATTAATTAATATAAAATATTTTTTAAAAAAAATACTTTAATCATCTTTCTTAATTCTCTTTCTTTATTTTGTACTTGATTATTGTTAAAATAATATAAAAATAGAAAATTTTAAAAAAAATAAAAAAATAGAATAAATATATCTTATAAGATCATTTCTTCAATTAATTTATATATGAAAGAGGAGTCTATTTTTTTCTGCTATACTTTTGTGCTAAAAGCATGTGTCAAAACATGTATTAAAGGAATACATTATCCTATCGTCTCTATTTATAGTCTCTCGCTTGAATTGAAATATAAGGCTTCCACTTAAGTATAGGCGAACATCCAAGCATACTTCCTAATTAGTGATATAATTAATTCCTTCTTTCATTTTAAACCAATTATACAAATTATTTGCTTGATATACATTGAAATGGAAAAAAAAAATCTAAATTGACTTGGTCGTCCTCCCTTTTTCAGCCTCGGCCCTTCTCCCTTAGTCATAAACTTAATTAGTTTGGCTTACAATATTCAGATGTTGATCAAGGTACTTAGTCCTGTTATGCTTACTATTTATTTAATTTGAATATATTAAGAAATTAAATAAATTATTTCTTTTTATTTTAAATATAAGAGTTATATAAAAATTTTATTTTAATCTTAAATATAAAATTATAAGTCACTTTATCCCCTAAAATTACAATCTTATTCAATTAGACTCACTCATGGTAAATAGGCGAGGAGGGGACCTTCCTCATCAATGCCATTTTTTTTTTATTTTCTTTCAATTTTCCCACACGTTTTTCAATAATTCCAAATATTAAAACAATACTTAGGCGTTTTTTCTTGCCAAATATGTAGGAGTATCTTTGAGAATTTGAAAATGTCGACGTTCTGTATTTTTACATTATTTTCGCTCGACATAGAGAAAAGATATCTATACCCATATAATTTTCCAAATTCTCTCTTGCACCAGAAATTACAAGTTTACAATATACATAGAACCCTAAGCAACAAACAACTATACTTCCTGATAAGACAAGCTGGAAGAAGATTATTCTTCAGAGGAGATAACTGAAATCAAAAGCTGCAACAACAACATATATATATATATATGTTGCATAACCCAGAAATTTAAAAAGTCTTAAACACAATTATTACATACGTACGCTGCTAGAAGATATTAGAATTACAGGACAATTTATTTATTATTATTTCGATAAATTAAGAGAGTTTCTCCGACCAGACCAAACGAACATGTATTATTTAATTCCCTGGCGGTGATGAACAACGTCGGACATAGACAGAGCATGGAGGGTATTGGAACACGCTCACGATGAAGAAAACATTCGCATTCTGATTTCATTAATCAATTGAACATGTATATATACATATTAAGTACATCCAAACCGACTTTGGCCCATATCTAATACAAGACTTGTTACAGGACTTGTGGGCTTAAAGCCCAACCCTTATCATTGCTTACACTCCCCCTCAAGTTGGGGGCTAAATATATCAATGGCTCCCAGCTTGTATAGCAATTTAGACTGTATAACTTTTCCTACTGGCTTAGTCAATATATCTGCTTCTTGATCTCCAGATTTCAAATGCACTAATTTAATCAATTTATCTTGCAACCTCTCACGAACAAAGTGTAAATCAATCTCTATATGCTTCGTTCTTTCATGAAACACTGGATTAGAGGCTATATGAATGGCTGCCTTACTATCACAGTATACATCCACTGGTTGAGGATGTTCAGATCCAATTTCTTTGAGCAAGCCTATGAGCCAAACCACTTCTGCAACAGCTGCAGCAAGTGCTCTATATTCTGCTTCAGCTGATGAACGAGACACTGTAGTCTGCTTCTTGGTTTTTCACTTGATGAGAGATCCTCCCAGCTTTAATAAATAACCTGTTACTGATCTTCTTGTGGATCCACATGCACCCCAATCAGCATCACAATAACAAGTAAGTTCTAGGCCTTGTGAAGAACTAATCAGCACTCCTAGCCCTGGGGTTCCTTTTAGATATCTGACAATATTCATTGCTGCACCCATATGAGCCTTCATGGGATTTGCCATATGTTGGCTAAGAACCTGTACAGAAAAGCAAATATCAGGACGGGTAGCAGTTAAATAATTCAACCTACCTACCAGCCGTCTATACTTCTCAGGGTTTGTCAATAAATCAGATTCCTTGTCTTTCCCTTCTTCATATGCCATTAATTTCAAATCTTGAGGCATTGGAATAGAAAGTGGCTTACAACCACTCATGCCTGTGTCAGCCAACAAATCCAACACATACTTTCTTTGTGATAAAACTATCCCCTTCTTAGATTTAGCTATTTCAATACCAAGAAAGTATTTCATTAATCCCAAATCTTTTATTTTAAAATTATCATGCAAATATTGCTTAACCTCTCTGATTTTAACTTCTGAACTCCCTGTGATTAATAGATCATCAACATAGACTAAAACAAATACTATATCATCTTCATACTTCTTATAAAAGAGTGAGTAATCATGTTTACCTTGTATGAATCCTCCTTGAATCAAAGCTATAGACAATTTTGTGTTCCATTGCCTAGATGCTTGCTTCTTTTGCTCCTATTTCCTTTGAAGTCTGCGGGATAACCAACTATTTCCCAGCAGATATCCTTGGTGTGGCCCTTTTTATGACAGTGGGCACACTGTGGAAGGGGACCTCCACGTCCTCGACCAGCACGTCCTCTGCCCCTTCCTCTGGTATTCATTGCAATCCCTTCAATAGGGTTGTTTCTTGGGGCATTAGTTATTGATTTTTGGGCTTCATCTTCTGTCACCATCGCAAAGGCTTGATTCACCGAAGGTAGGGGACTCATCATCAATATTTGACTTCGTGCTGTCCCGTAACAGTCATTCAAGCCAAGGAGAAATTGCAATAATTTTTGTTGATGTATCATGTCTGCATAGATTTTCGATGTCTCACACTTGCATGATGGTATGGGGAACAACATAGTCTGTTCTTCCCATAACTCCTTCAGCCTTGAGTAATAAGCTGAGACAGTGAGTGAATCTTGTCGAAGGTTACCTATTTCCCTGTGAAGGTAGAAGATCCTAGAACCGGTGACTTTGTCGAACCTTTCCTTGAGATCGGTCCATACCAGGTAGGCATCTTGATAAAAGATAACGCTGTTGGCCAAATCTTTGGAAACTGAATTCAATATCCAGGAAAGAACCACAGCATTACACTGTTCCCATTGGTCATGAAGTGATGCAGCTTGGGATTCCTTGGTGCATGTTCCGTCAATAAATCCTAATTTACGTTTCCCTCTGAGAGCAATCCGCATGGCGCGGGACCACACAGTGTAGTTGTCACTGTCGGTTAAAATGTGTTGAATGATGGTGGCACCTTGGGTCTCGGACGGATGAAGGAACAAAGGGTGCGTAAACGTTAGTTGTTCTGCGGAGGGACCATCGGACTCTTTCTTGGTACTCATAGTGCTAAAAGTTCCCTTGTCCGTATTTCCAGGTAAATCAAGATCGATTGCGTTGCTTTCTTGAGTCGTATTTCCAGGTGAATCAGATTGATGGCGTTGCTTTCTTGAGTCAGCTCACTGGTGGAATTTTGTGGTGCTTTGACAGGGTTGCGACGCTTTTCTGAAAATCAAGATTGCTGGTGGATCTTGATTTTCTGCATTTCTGTTTGGCGAACCATTCAATGAATGGAATCCACTGCCAAGACCCCTTGTTGTTTCTGCAAGAAGTTTACTGTGCTTGCGCGGCGTGAATGGAATCCACTGCCAAGACCCCTTGTTGTTTCTGCAAGAAGTTTACTGTGCTTTCGCGGCGTCTCGTGCAAGAAGTTTATCTTCAGATACCCTAGAGCCCAGCTGCTATCACTTAATCTTTTCTTTCTTGTTTTTTTCGGTTGTGGTGATTTCTGGATCCTTCTTGGTTTTGGGCCCTATAACTCTTTTAGGTCCCCCAGAGTTGATGGCTCTGGTACCATATTGGAACACGCTCACGATGAAGAAAACATTCGCATTCTGATTTCATTAATCAATTGAACATGTATATATACATATTAAGTACATCCAAACCGACTTTGGCCCATATCTAATACAGGACTTGTTACAGGACTTGTGGGCTTAAAGCCTAACCCTTATCATTGCTTACAGAGGGCTTGGAGCCTTAATCTTTGGTGGCAGGCAAGAACTGTATTTACCAGGAGGACATGGAATTGCAGGCTTTCCTTTATTTGGTGTCCCCCCAACAACAGTATGCACTACCTTTTCTGCATATTATATATGATCATATCATAATATTACTACATAACTCGAATCTCTTAGCTTGGTAAGAATTAAAAATCTTAATCAAGGCAATAGAAAGAAGATAGTCATATAGTAAATGAGAATTGAAAAAAAGCTGCAAATTAAAAGGAAGTTAAGTGGTTACCGGATAATACTCGAGCATGAGTGGAAGAGGGATCGCAGAGAAATACGTAAACCAGAATGACGAAAGCAATTAGAATAGCTCTCTTCATTCTGTGTGTGTGTGTGTGTGAGAGAGAGAGAGACAGAGAGAGAGAGAGAGCAGTGCACTCCGATAATTTTGTATGTTCACGCTTCACTGCCCTATCATTTTTTTATAGATGGTGATGTCTACTCTACAGAAAAATAAAGAACAAAAGCAAAGTTAAAATTGCATTCTACTCCCTATTCTACAATTTATACTATAAATTAGAATTTATATAAAAAAAACAAGAAGAGTATAGATAAATCAATCTCAATAGAACTAGAGAAAAATAGTTAAGTCATTAATTGTATGTGAAAATAAATTAATTTTTAATTTTACTCATATTTAAATAATAGATTTTTTTAAATTTTGTATTACATTTTCTCTCATATTTAGTGAATTTAAAAAAGAGTAATATTGAAAACAAACCTTAATTAATACTCTTTTAACTGACTTATAATAAAAATAATTAATTTATTTTAAAATGCGTCTTAAAATAACGACAAGAGAGAAACAGAGTGTAGTATTTTATAAGAAAAAAGAGAAGGCTGATTTAAGGGTTTTTTTAGC
The DNA here is from genome assembly GCA_037074615.1 of Leucaena leucocephala. NCBI lineage: Eukaryota > Viridiplantae > Streptophyta > Magnoliopsida > Fabales > Fabaceae > Leucaena > Leucaena leucocephala. The sequence goes on along the minus strand of CM073562.1, from coordinate 4,291,711 downwards.
GACCAAAGGAAATTGATTTCAAATATATATATATATATATATATTCCATCTCACTATTCGATATAAAGCACGAGCTTGATAAATAATTGCACATGTTATAAATAATTGCTTGATATTTAAAGAAAAGTCTAAATTGACGTAGTAATCAAAGGACTGGCTAATTCATTTTTTTTAATATATTTAATAAAATAATTAATTATAATTAATAAAAGAGTTAATTAATTAATTTAAATATATTAAAAATATATAATATAAATTTATTTTAAGAAAATATAATTTATAATAATCAATTTTTTAAATCTATCTTAAAAAATTAATTAATTTTATAATTATGATGAAAGAGAATATTTTTTGTATAAGGCAAGTTAAGACTTGTGTTTTAAATTGAATGGATTTACACAAAAAAAAATAATTAGGATTACAAATTTCAGTTATAAAGAATAGTTTCAAAATAAATATTAGTGTAATGAGTAAAGAGTTGACTCATAAATATAAAGATATGAATTTAAATCTTATTTTTTTCTAATATAATTATTTTACTTGATTATATTTAAGTTGTCAAACTTAATTGATGATAATTTTTTTAAAAATATGTTTTATGTTCATAGAGTTTGAACTTAAGATTTTATATTTATATTAAATTTAAGTAATTAAAATCTCTTTTACAAAAATAGGTGATGCCAATAATTATTAATATAATTAATTGGTGATTGGCCATCGTTGAAATTTAAAAGTATGAACGAAAATATTAGAGAAGTTATTTATAGCAAAATAAAGATCTGATTGGATAGTTCTTTCATGCTGGTTTGAATTTAGAAACATGTTCATATATTCTTTTTACACACTTATTTACTAAATTATACTAAATTATAAAATCATGATTGAAAAATTAGATTGAGACTCGAAATAAATCATGAATCCAAACACACCCTACAGAATTTATGGTTCAGACATTCGAGAAGGAGAAACAAGTAAAGTAGTTGCTTCAGTAGAGAGGCATTGGTACGCTTCGTTTTGTTCGGTTTGAAGTCTTTGGTGTTCATTCATTTGATATATATATATTGCATAGATAGAGGGTCAATTTTAGCATTTACTCAGCCAGTGCCTTATCCAATGCCGTCCATTAACGTTTATGTCTTCCTTATCCACAAGTATATAAAGTCTTGATCGTTGTCACTTTTTATAAATAATTACCAATTTTTTAAAAAAATAAAAAAAATCCAGAATATACAGTGAATTAACGGTGCCTCCTGATATAGTTTTCCGGAAAAATTCTTTGTGAAAAGATTGTGGAGAAGGATAAATGTTAAAATAGGATATTGTATTGATAATGTTTAATTTAAAATTGGTAACTGTCTATTTATCACTTTTTTAGAGTTTTTTCTATTATTTTTTATAAATTATTTACAAAATCATTATATTTATATCATATTAAAAAAATATTTTTTATATTTTTAATATATTAGTAGAAAGTTGATATTAATTTAAATATAAAATTTATTTTTTTATTTTTTTAATATTTTTTTAATAATAATTAAATAAATAAAAAAAGATAGAGTTATAAAAAATAATTAAAATATTTTAGATAAAATATATTATATTAATTAATTTAATTAAATATATTATATATTAAAAATTTTAAAATTATAACCACGTGACTCTGCAGCCAGCACACTTCATTTGACTGGAGGCAAGAAAAGACAAATCATAATAAAATCCATTTGTCCCACAAAAACTTTTAAAGAGAAGCACACATGAATCATCAAAAAGTACAAAGCAAAATGTCCACAAATTGCATTATCAATTATTCTATCCTTTGCTTTACTTTCTGCTTCACTCTCAAGCTCTTTCTCCGAAAAAGAAGATTCCGAAATATCCCCCCAGGCCCTCTTTCTCTTCCCATAATCGGCAACCTCCACCAGATCTAGAAGCCACTCCACCACCACTTTCATCGTATTTCCCAAACTTACGGCCAAATCTTCTCTCTCCAGTTCGGTTCTCGTTTGATCGTGGTCGTTTCGTCACCCTCTGCAGTCCAAGAATGCTTCACGAGAAACGACATCATTCTTGCCAACCGCCCCAAGTTCCTCTCCAGCAAAATCGTCGGCTACAACTACACCAACATCGCCGTAGCCCCCTACGGCGACTACTGGGGCAACCCCCGTCTCATTGTGGTGCTCGACGTCCTCTCAACGCAACGTCTCAACCAGTTCATGGACATGCGAAGGGACGAGATGAGCCTACTCGTACAAAAGCTGGGTCATGAAACTCTCGAGGGTTTCACGAAGGTGGAGCTAAGATCTAGGTTTTCTGAGCTGACATTTAACACGATAATGAGGATGATATGTGGGAAGAGATATTGGGGAGATGATAGTGAAGTTGGGGACGTTGAAGAGGCAAGGAAGTTCAGAGAAATGATGAAGGAGTTGGTGAAGCTTGGAGGGGCAAATAACCCAGGGGATTTTCTTCCGATACTGAGATGGTTTGATTTAGATAATTTGGAGAAGAAGCTGAAGAGTATTAGTATCAGATTTGATAGGTTTTTACAGGGACTTGTTGATGAACATCGGAGTGTGAAAGCAAGTGGAAATAACTCTGATAAATCATCTCTTGACTCTGCAGAAATCGCAGCCTGAATATTATACAGATCAGATTATCAAAGGTCTTATTTTGGTAAGCGCTCCTGTTTTTGCAAATTATATATACTTGTGGTTGTTTGATGCATGAAGAAAAGAAAAATGATAAATGCTGTTAAAGGACATGTTTTTCACTTTTGTAGTCCTGTTGAGAATTTTTTTTCCACATTTTAAAATAAAAGATATATATTTATTATAGATATATTAGCAAAATGTAGTTAAATAATAATGGAAAAATTGCTAAAAAATGGTTCATAATAAAATTTATTACTCAAAAATACCTAATTAAAAATTTAGTCCATATGCAGGTGTAACTCTCCTGGACGCAACATATCTTCAATTATTTATAAATGTCTTTTAATTTAAATATAGTAAACATATATTAAACACAGCTGAAGATAAATTGTATGAGATAGATTATACCTAGGTGTTTAAGCAAATTTCATGTAAGTTTTGGCTTATATCCTTGCATTCCCTTGTGATATGTGAGTATTCTCTTCTAAATTGTAAGACTGCATATCAGTTGTATACTGTGACTGAACAGTTCCTTTACTATTATAGTCAATTGCAGTGAATTTGCTCATTTCGCTGATACATTGTAGTCAAGTAAGGGATGTGTTCATAAACTGACATGATTTGACTTCATATATAAGTAATGCTTTTTGCGGGAACTGATACTTCTGCTGTAACTTTAGAACGGGCGATGTCTAGTTTACTGAACCATCCAGAGATATTGGGAAACGCAAAGCAAGAAATAGACACTCAAATAGGGCAAGAAAACTTGATTGATGAACAAGGCGCTTTGACACTACCATATCTTTAAAACATTGTATCTGAGACATTTCGATTACATCCTGCGGCCCCATTATTGTTACCTCATGTGTCTTCAGAGAACTGCGACATAGGAGATTACAACATCCCATGTGATACTCTACTGTGTCGATTAATGCATGGGCCATTCACAGAGATCCTCAGCTGTGGAGTGATCCTTTGTGTTTCAAGCCTCGTAGGTTTCAGAAAGAAGGGGAAGCAGGTTAATGCAATTTGGATTAGGAAGACGAGCTTGTCCTGGTTCAGGTTTAGCTCAGAGAACAGTGACCTTGGCTCTGGGATTGTTAATTCAATGCTTTGAATGGAAACGAGTAAGTAAGGAAGAATTGATGATAGAAGGAGCAGCGTTGAATTTGTCAAAAGTTCTTCCTTTAGAAGCCATGTGTAAAGCGCAACATCGGATCATTAACAAGATTTTTTCTGAAAGTATTGTTGAAAATAGCTAAACAAGGGAATGGTATATATATTGGCATTTTAGTATTTAGTATATTATACTTTTTGTGATAGTACTATCTGATCATATCATTTTAATCAATTCACATACCGTAATGTATCCAGCAAATGTTTGTTTTAATATCTATTTGACGGTAAAAAAATATTTTTTATATTTAAATAGATTTTTAAACTTAAAAATTCGTATTTAAGTAGTAAAAACTTGTATCTAGTAAATTTATCCACTAATAGTTGCAAATTCATATAATCAATTCAGAATTATTATAATTTGTTGCAAATTCTACCACTTAATATTTAAAAAAAAAGACCATTGCTTAAATATATCCATTCCACATTTTCTTCAATAATTCCAACGCATCGGCAAGTTCAGATAAAATATATTTTCAAGTTATTTATGTGGCTCAAGATAGTTATCTATTTAAATGTAGGCAAAAAAAAATAATAATAATCCATTCGTCCCACACATATTCCTTTATGTTGAGGCTTTTTAAGGGAGCGGAGAAAAGGGAAGGAATTCATATATTTCGTTGAAAAACATGAAGGAAATGGGAGAGGAGAGGAGGTTAAAATGTGTCATTTCGTTGAAAAGGGAAGGAATTCATATATTTGGAGTTTTGTTTTTTGGAGGAGAAAGAAAATTAGGCACAATCTGACTATATTGCCCATGATATTTTTTTATATTCGAGTGTTGCCCATGAGAACAAAACGTGGCACTCCCGTGCTATCACACTCCACCGTCACACTTCTTTTGTTGGGACTGTAATCACGGTCACACTTTCACTGTTAACATATACTATATAATATATATACTAATATATATTAATATAAAACATATGAATATCATATCATATTAATATATATATTTTATAAGTATAAAAATTAATGAAATATAATTTTAGAATTTGATCATATTTTTCAAATTTTAAAAAGCATATTAAAATTAATGACAACATGATAAAATTATCATTTTAATTCATATAAAAATATTTTATCATATATAAGTTATGTAAAGTGTTTTTTAAGATATATAATAAAATAATAATTGTGATATAAATTTTATATAAAAAAAAGGAAAATATATCCTCCCCTCAACTTACCAATTCTCCCTCCCCCTGCTAACGTCCTTTCCCCTCCCATCGGAAGCATGAATCATCAAAGTATCAAGCAATTAAGGAAGCAAAAAATATGCCCACAAATTACATTATCAATTATTATATCATCCTTTGCATTGCCTTCTTCCACAAGCTCAGAGCTCCTTCCCCGAAAAACAAGATTAAGAAATATTCCACCAGGCCCTCCTTAATTCTCTTCCCATACTCAGCAATCTCGACTAGCTCAAGAAGCCAATTAGCCGATCCACCACCTTCCATCGTATTTCCCAAAACTACGGCCAAATCTTTTCTCTCCAGTTTGGCCGTCGTTTGATCATGGTCGTTTCGTCGCCCTCTGCAGTTCAAGAATGCTTCACCAGAAACGACATAGTTGTGACCAACTGTCCCAAGTTCCTCGCTGGCAAAATCGCCGGCTACTACAACTACACCAACATCGCTTTCCTTCGCCCTGTAACATCCGTTGTATCGTGGTGCTCGACGTCCTTTCAACGCACCGTCTCAACTACTTAATGGACATGCGAAGGCATCGGACAAATTTTTAAGTGTCTCGTACTGTTAGAACCTAGAAAATAGAAACGGAAACAGAGAAAGAAAGAAGGGGAGAGAGTAGAAAGAATCTGTAATTCTAGAGATGGAGAGAAGGAAATATGAATTTTAGAAATTAAACATGTAAAATATTTCTTTCATTCATTGATTTATCAGAAGACTAATAAGATAAAAAATAATAATTTCTTATGACTAGAAATAATTTCTTATAAGAAACTATAAATAACTAGTATAAAAAAGAGTAAGATCTAGGCTTTCTGAGTTACATTCAACACTAGGATGAGAATGATATGTGGGAAGATATAGAAGATATTAGAAAGAAGACCGCAACTTATCTAAAAAAGGACGAAAATATAGACCACGTGGAGCTTTTAAAATTGGATTTGATCCTGGAAGGGCATTGATTATTATTATGACGAGAAGCCGAAGATTTTATTGCAGTCTTATCCATACCCGCGATTGGCCAGTTTGCCCTTGGACACTGATCTGCATCGTCATCATATAATCAATATATACATAATTACTAAGTAACTTATAGTAATTTCAAAATTGAGGCAAGAAGCTAGTCACGGTGAGTGAGATTATATCTGGAAAAAAAAGAAGAAAAATAAAGGAAGTTGAAGTTGTTACCAGTAACTGGTGCTGGTGCAAATTTTCATATTGAACTTGCATGAGTAGAAGAGGGAAGGGAGAGAAATAATAGAGTAGAAACCCAAATGAGAAAAGCAATTAGAACAGCCTTCATATTTACTTACAGCAATTACTCTTTTGATTTGTATATGCTCACTCTCTACACTTACCCTTCGTCTCTATTTATGGTCTCTAGGGGAGAGACAGAGGAGCACAATTTATGAAATAAAGAGCTTTCAATTATTGCCTTTCTTTCCCCATCAAATTGCCTTTAACCCTTTTCTACAGTTGCACCCAGGATTTTTTTACAAAATCTAAAATAAAAATATTTTTTTAACTGTCAATTTTTTTAAAAATAATTTTATTATTTTAAAATTATTAGTTAAAAATTTAAATCTAAATTATTAAAACCGTATTTGAAGATACAGATCTTACTATAGCCATGAGTAGCATGATGCTCTATCTTTATAATGACCACTGAAATTAGGTCAGGTCCATCACCCACCCTTCTTTCATTTAATTCGTCCCATGCTTGCATCAGGCCTTCCGTCATATCTCACTTCATTATTCCTCACGTCACCCTCTTTAATATTTCCTCTTCTTATCACTATCATAAATTGAACGGTTGAATGTGGTTTAAATATAAAATTTTAATTAATTTTATATTATTAAATATCGGAGATAAGGTTAAAACAATGTTTTTTACATCTGACTTTAAATTTAGACATTAAAATATCACCTAAGCAAATTTTTGTGTGGGTTAAGGTCTTTAAATATTCTAAAAATTTTCACGAACGAGCACCAACACTTTAATTTGTTTCTAAATTTTAATATGTTCTAAAAATTTTACTTTATAGTATTTATGCCCCTATCGTTAAAGAAATTAATTTTCACTATCATGTTTACTAATATGCTAATTTAGTATATTTAGATGGTATCCATATTATATTTTATTTTAAATTTAAGATATAAATTTATTTTAAATTTTTTTGTTAAGAAACGGTATGTATCAAAAAGTTTTTTTTTACTCAATGGCGCTCGAATAATTATTTAAATTTAATTTGACAATCAATTCACATCTATTTTTTTCCAAAATAAATTTAAAAATAAAAAAATAGAAAAATATATCATTTTAAGCTCAAATAATGACTCTTAAGAGATTGGACTCCCATAGCCTCTCAAAAAATAATATATAATAATTGTATATATTATTTTCTTATATTTATAACATAATATATCTCATGGTTGTTTCCAAAATCGGCCTTATAGTTCACCCATTTTAACAATTCTCGAGTCTCTGTGTTATTTTCTACTTCTCTTATTATTAATATAAAATATATTTAAAATATCTTAATAATCTTTCTTAATTCTCTTCCTCTATTTCTTACTTGATTATTATTAAAAAAATATTAAAAGAAATAATTTAAAAAAAATTAATAAATATATTTTATATTTAAAATTAAAATTAACTCTCTAATTAATTTTTATGTCAAGGGCTCAAGGAGTATATTTTTATACTCTACTTTTACGCTAAAAACATGTATCAAACTAGAATATAATTTCTCAAGAGAGATACTTTGTAAATAAAAGAGTTTGGATGAATAATTTCTTTTTAATTTTTTTATTTATAGTTATAACTAAAAAATAATTAAATGGATAATACGTAAATTTATCAACTCAATATATTTACTCAATTAATATTTAAATTAAATGTAGGTAATGACTGCATGGCATTGGACATAAAAAATAACTTCTAAATACTCAGCGTTATTGAGTGAAACTTACAATGTAAATTTACATCTTAATATAATAAAAGATATTATAGATGATATACAGATACCACATTAACATATTAATTAATTAATAATCAAAATTAATGTTTTTAATGGTTGGGGTAGAAATGTTATAAAATAAAACTTTTAAGGTATATTAGATCATAAAAAATTTCAATAGTATGTGCTATATCGTGGAAACTTCAAGGACATTTAAAACCTTAACCTGTTTTTTTTTTTGTCAAACTAAGTTTTGTATAAAAAATTATTTAAACATAAATTAAATCACATTATATTAACCAATTTTATGCTAATTTCAATTTATAAAAAATAGCTCGAATGTACAGTTTATCATATTAATTTTTTATATAAATATGTAATTTTACTATTAATTTATTATTATATAGATTTTATATTTTTAATATATAGTATAGATATGAATAAAATTTAAAAGTTATTAAATTTTAAAATAATAAAATTTAATATTTTTTATTTTAATAAAATAGATTAGAAGTAATTTGTCACGAACAGAGCAGAGGAGTAATTCATTCTAAAGCAAATGTTATAATTAATTCACACGGGCTATTGATTGGAGAACGTGTGGCAGACAAAGGGGCATGCATAGATATTAACGATTGGTCTACTTTCATTTTCATAAATGCATGGGTAGATAAAGTGTCTTTTTCAGCATTTACTCAGCCATTGACTTATCCTGATCTAGGAGTATCTTTGGAAGCCACGTGGAGACTCCTCAATTACATGGACGTGAAGAAGCTGATCTTAAGCCTATATGCTCAGGAGAAGTTGATGCACGTTTGCGTATGGAACGAGTCCCACATAGGGCCCGTTTAGATAGGATTTTAAAAATGGGCTTATGAAAAAAAAGGGCTTTTGAACAGTTTATAGAAAAGGGCTTTTGAAGAAGAGATTATGAAAAAAAAGTGGTTTTGAATAAATGAGTGTTTGGATAGTTATTTGTAGAAGGGGTTTTGTGAGTGGTAAATTATAAAAAAGGGTATGAGTATTAAATGAGGAGAGATAAGAGATAAGAGGAGAGAGGAGAGAGGGTGTAAGAAAAAGTAGGAGAGAGGGTGTAAGAAAAAGTAGGGGTAATATAGTAATTAGTTAGTTCAAACGTGGTTTACTGTTCCAAAAGCTACTCTGACCAGCTTTTCTGAAACCTTGGTTTTAAACCAGAGTTTAGTCCAAAAGCCCGTTTGAACAAATATGACTGTTTGTTTTAAAATTTCTCCAAACCTAGGTTTTGAGCCAAACCTTGGTTTTAAACCAAGGTTTGGATGCCTTCCAAACACGCACATAAACTACTGCTGCAAAGTTAAGCGCAAATCTCTCAACTAAAGATTATATTTATTTTTATCATTTATTTTATTGCTTATTGTATTCAGCCAATTTGAGATTTCACTTTTAAATGTATATAGAAGAAATAAGAAACATATCAGTTGCACCACAGTAATCAACTGAGTTTTCATAAAATTCATATCTTAGCCATTGTTTTTTTTTTCATTCGGATATAGTTAAGTATTAGAGCACTGTTCCTACCTGTAGATGGTAAAGAACATTTTCAGTTACAACACAAGCAGGGAATAACTATGACAGGTTACAACTTTTCGAAGAGTACATCTAGTGACTCCTATTGCAGAAGAAACATCCATCGCAATGGCAGGTGATGAATCTTGTACCTAAGCCACCTTGCCTGACCAAGTCGCTAAACTCTCCTCAGATATAACCACATTTCTAGACTGGATCAAACAATAACCTTCCACTTCTCAGGATAAGCATGGTGAGAAGATAGACACCCCGAAGACTAAGGTGGTGAGGTTGAAAGCAAAGTTTGAACACATGGATAATAGGGGAAAAGAAGAGTGACTACTATGGGAGTGGCGAAAGCAGCGCAGATAGTGACATGAAACCTTTTAAAGCCAAAGCCAAAATTGGCATTACCCTCATTCGATGGATCAATTGATGCCAACAAATTAGATTTTTGGATTGATTAGCTTGAGACTTACTTCTCTATCTGAGGATATCGTATCGGCTAGTGAGTCATGTTTATGCCACTTAAGATGATCAACCATACGGAGACGTGGTGAAAGGCCCTCGTCACAATCGGTAGAGGCGAGGGTTTATCGTGGAGTAAGTTCAAACAATTGCTTTGGCAGGAGTTCTATCCAATGGGGTACTTTCAAGAGAGATGGGATCGATGGCACTGGCTACGGTAAGGCCGTGACCAATCTATCTAAGAATATACAACTGAGTTTCGCCCACAAGCCATGGCCCTAGGCATCTCACTAACAGACAAGCAAGCATTTCGCAAATACACCAAGGGGCTACATAGTGCTATTAGCACGGAGCTGGGTTTGTTCCAAGTTAGTGACATTACTAGTGCAAGCATTACAGCGATGGCGCTGGAATAGAAAAATAAGCCTCAAAGTGAGAAAACTACCAGTGATAGTAGACACAAACAAAATGTTATGGCCATGAGTTTTCGCTAGATAAATCAATGTAATTAAGGAATATATATTTTTTTTTGCAGAGAATTTGTCAGGTGTTTGAAGTAGCTTAGTGGTTACTGTAGACGGGAATTAGCCAGCATGCCCGTGTTCGAATCCTGAGGTGCGGAAGGGGTTTTTTTTTCGTGAATTTCAAATTTCCCCTCCTTTTTCTTTCCTTTTGGTCGCCGTACGCACTCCTGGCTTCTTTTACAGATTGTGCAGCGGCGGCAGAGGAAAGGGAGTCAGCTGGTGAGCGGCGAGGGAGGTAAGTTCATGCCATCGGTGCCGTGTGCTCAGACTCTGTGGTGCCGTCGCCATCGAAGTCGACCCATCACCTGAGGTCTCTGCTCTTGTTGCTTTTAAAATGCGGGGAGCAGGGAAGCAGGGGAAGGACGCGGGCGGCATTGTTGGTGTGTGTGGTGACCGACGTTGGAGGTAGACCCAGTGGTGGGGATTCAGCCAGCTTTGTCGTCGTCTTTCTGTGTAGTTTGCGCGTCGTTGCCGGAAACACCAAGGTACTGTAGCAAGTCTATTTGTGCAACTTTATCTTTTTATCACCGTCGCTGTTTAGGGCATTGCTGTAGTCGGCCGTAGTTGTCGCATCTCCTCTATTGTCACTGGCCAAATTTCAAATTTCTGGGATCCTTCTCGGTTATCGTTGATAGGTGTCGCGATTGCAGGTAAGATTCCTCGATGGTTCTGTCCTGTTTCTGTGGTGTGCCTGTGTGCTGTAGAGGCTGTTGTAGTGAGCTTATATGTTGAAGTATATGGGGGTATAGATATACTTATAGGATGTGATTGTTGCTGTTGTGTTGCCGACTCCCCTGCTTTGAAACTTTAGCCATATAATTGATTGCCACTGCACTCCTCTTGATTGAATAATGTCTAGAAATGTTAAGGATTAATCTACGGGAATGATCGGCGAGTGGTGATGGGCTGGTTGTAAGGGAATGCAGGGATGTGTACTCTGAGATCGCTGTTACTTTCTGTGCGTGTGGGTGTTCCTTGTGCAGTGTATGCGTTGGGGTGATGGTTGCAAGATAATCTTGGCTAGGGAATGTCGTGAGCAGATCTGCATAAGTGTATATATATTCTTGCGAGCGAATCAGATGGCTGAGAGGTCATGGATTTAGTTGGGTTGGAACTTTGGGGATATGATGGTCAACATAGTAACCTGGGATCTAACCAAATATCACATGTCTTTGTTTAAGCATGTTCTGGTTTAAATTTTCTAGTGGGTGGTAGTGGCCATGTCAAGTTTCAAATCTAACTTAATTAAAGAAGAACGTTTGTGAAAAGAATCTAGTATTAAACTTAGCATATTGGGACCAAGTTTAAGTTGCCAAGTTTGGAAATTCCTGCTTAGAGAAATCACATCTGTTAAGGGTGAATGGTGGTTTAGGAGTTTATGTATTAAATCTTTGTGAATGATTAATAGTGGGAAATGGAATAGAATCGTAGGTTAAAAATGAATTGATTCCGTTGAGACTTTATTTAGAGCAATAATGTATTGTTTCGGCATGCCAGGAAATTGAGAGGTGGAAATAATCGAAAGAGTTTGGCGAAAAGAGTAACGTTGTAGGAGCGTGGAAGGTGAGTGAATAACGTTCCCTAAAATTTATATTTTCAAATGCTTTGTCATTTCAAATGATGAATTTCAAATATGGATTTTGAAAAGCAAATTTTATGAAAGTATAGTTGAAATCGTTAGAAATGATTTTCTTTCGATTGGTTTGCAAAGGAATTGATGTTAGTCATGAAATATATTCTTATGTGAACTTTATATGATTTTCCAGTAACTTGATTTTTAACGTACATGCTGGGGTTTTGAGATTCAAAGTGGTTTTTACCAACGGTTATAGCATTGAAACAGTTGAGATTATTATATGTGAAATAAACCCCATGCATGATGGAAATGTTTCAGAAAGGATGGAATACAGAACGCTAGTTGCTAACAGCAGTACTGTTAGCCCTTGGTGCACCCTAGTTATCCAAGCTTGATGGTTATTCGTGGGTTTTGTACCTGCGTATGTTATTCGTGGGTTTTGTACCTACGTCTGTTATTCGTGGGTTTTGTACCTGCGTCTGTTATTCGTGGGTTTCGTACCTGCGTCTGTTATTCGTGGGTTTCATACCTATATCTGTTTCATGGCTTTGGGTCGCGTCTGATGGTTAGTTACCCTCGTGGACTGTGTGTCCATGTCTATTTTTGTTCTGTTGAAATCCTGCAGAAAGATGATGGTTTTGAAAGGATTACTATTAAATGATTGATTTGACATTGTTACTTCATATTGTATATTGCCTGAATTACATTTTTAGCATGATTATGCATTGATTATTTCCATATTTTAATCGTGTTTTTGGGACGTTATTCACGAGTAGATTATTTTGGCCTCAGATAGTGCAGGTGACCCTAATCCTTCCATTGAGTAATAAAGAGCCTTGCTGTCGATCCGAAGGGCCGTTTGATAAACACTACTTTTGATGTAATTACTTTTATTATGAACTTGTTTTATTTTGAAAAGGGTAACGCTCCACATAGACTTCGGACAAGATTCTATTTATTTGAGAAACGTTATGGGAAATTCGAATGTTTTACTTAAAGCGTTAAGCTTTCAGAATGTGAAATTATTCATATTCTGTGCCGGTCACGGTCCAAATTTTTGGGACGTGACACAAAAGAACAGAAAATTTATGTGAAAGGTAAATCCTCAACCCTTCTTCTTCCTCGGACAATTTCTGTGAATATTACAAGGTCACAGGGCATGATAAAGAGAAATGCTGGAAACTTCATCCGGAGCTTTTTCCAAAGAAGTGGAAGAAAGGTGATGACATTGGAGTGCTGTGGTACCAACATCACCCTTTCCAAAAGACGAACTAGAGAGGTTAAGTTCTGTGTAACAAATAGACCCAACTCTATCTCTGATGGCAATACCGAAGGAGATAGGTTTGGGTTAACAACAGCTTAAAATCTAGCAGAATAATTGTTCGCCGTCAACATTCAAGTGAAGTGGGAGGTCATCTTTGCCATATTTGACCCTAGTAGTCAAAATAATCTCATCTCAACAAAGGTTAAGTTCGGCTTGACAACAACCCCTCGTCCTCGGTTATACCTGTTGGGATGGATTACTAATGATATGAATTAGAAGATTAACTCACAGTGTATGGTACATTTTGCCATCTCGCCTCGTTATGTTGATAATGTGCAATGTGATGTTGTGCCACTTGATATTTATCAGATAATCTTTGGCAACCTCTTCCTTTATGATTGAGAAGCCTCTTCAGACAATAGACTTGGTAACAATAAGCCAAGCCAAACGTATCATTAACACATCTAAAAAATATGACTTAGCAATGATTCACATGGTACAATAGATGTGTCCTTGTTCACCTACCTTAACCTTGTCTGGTAAGGAAAATGATAAAGAACTGATAAATCTGGTGGAGGAGTATACCAGCCTATTTGAAGATAGTCGTGTCCTATCGCCAATGTGACTAGTAGAGCATGAAATATAGCTAGTTTCATATTCAACATTGCCCAACAATAAACCCATATTTTTATATATTTATTTGAAACAACCTTAAACCAATGTCACCTTGGGGTTACTTCAAAAATTTATATCAATGATTGCGTATAGTACAACCTCGGGTCATTCTCTTTGAGGAGCCAAAATGTGAAATTAAATTCCTAAGTAACTAAATGCAATGTAACCTAAATTAAAAAATGGGATTTGTTTTGATTGATTAACAACTAAATACAATAAATTAAAAACATATTTAAATAAAATATTTTTGGTATTTTTAGTTTAAAGAAAGGAATAATGAATGATAATGAGTGAAAAGACCTTTGGCGTTGCTAGGTACTTTGGCGTTGCAAAGACCTTGCAAAATCTCCAACATTAAGTCTTATGGTTGTGCGTGCAGAATGATGTAGCTCATTTTGTGAAGGGTTATGTGTTGTGATGTACCTCTAAACCCTCAAATAGGAAGCTGGGGTTATACACTCCCTTGCCGGTACCCTCTCATCAGTGGGAAAGCACATCCATGGATTTCCTTCGCGGCCTTCCAAGAACACGCCGAGACAATGACTATTTATTTGTGGTTGTTGATTGTTTTTCAAAAATAGTAATACTTATACCATGCAAGAAGATGATTAAGGGAGATGAAGCAGCACATCACTTCTTCCAACATGTTTGGGTATATTTTGGGCTCCCTTGTTCTATTATATTAATTGTGATAGCAGGTTTCTCAGTTACTTCTAGAAGTCATTATGTACCATGATGAACACTAAGCTAAAATAGAGCTCCGATTTCTATCCTCAAACGGACAACCAAACTGAAGTGGTTAATCGCACCATCGTTCACTTGTTGAGAGGCTATAACTCATGTCACCCAAAAACATGGATGAAAGCATTCAATATCTACAAATTTCCTTCAATCTACCTACATATAGCTCCATTGAGAAATACTTTTTTGAGGTGTGTTTGGGGTTTCAACCACAAAGCAGATTTTACTTGGACTTTATTATATGGTCATCACCTCAAAATACAAAAGACGAGAAAGAACAAGAAAAAAAAGATTCTTCGAGAGTATTCAACGTCTACATAAGAAGGTGGAAAGTAACCTACATCATGCCTAGCAAAAATATAAGATGAGACATGTTTGCCACTAGGTTAAAGCTGATTTCTGAGAAGGGGACCTTGTTTGGCTTCAGCTAAGCAAGAAATGCCTTAAGGGAGAAGGGAAAAAGTTGAAACCCATTTGTTATAGTCCTTTGAAAGTATTATAGAAGATTGGAGATAATGCATATAAGCTTAAACTATCTCCTTATATGGATATCTATTCAGTGATTAATATTGAGTATCTTAAGCTCTTTGACCCATCCATGATAGATGAGGAGCCCGACGAGACATTGCCCTCTGTGGAGGATTTATTATACCAGCGTGAGATACTGTTACATGAAGATGCCATCTTAGAAAAGAAAACTACTATTACTATCGCCAGGGAACAAAAGAATTTTTACGAGTGGGACAAAAGGGTCCGTGTCCAAGTGATGCAAAGTAATTCACAAAGAAAGTTGAGCAAACCAGATTTCCTCATCTTAAATTTTAAGGACCCACAGGAGTGGCTCCTTGTTAAAGAGGGACCCATGATCCAGGGGTATCTTTGGAAGCCACGTGGAGGCTCCTCAATTACATGCATGTGAGGAACCTGATATCAATATATGCCTATCTGCTCGGGAAGAAGTTGCTGCACGTTTGGGTATAGAATGAGTCATTAGGAACTATCACAAGATTTCACAAAGTTAGGCGCAAGTCTCTCAACCGACCATTATGTTTATTTTTATCATTTATTTTATTGATTATTGTATTCAGCCGACTCAGGATTTCGTTTATAAATGTATGCAGAAGAAATACAAAAGACATCAATTGCACCACGGTAATCAACTGAGTTTCTGCAAAATTCATGTTAGCCATTGTTTGTTTTCATTCGGATCATATCCCGTGCCCTCCATTGACTTTTATGTCTTCCTTATCCACCAGCCTATCTCCACATGAGGTGTTCTTGGTAGCCTCACTTTTTCTAAAAAAATTACCAAAAAAAGCAAAAGTTAAAAAAATCAGAAATAAAACAAAATCCAGAATATCAATGTCTCTTTATAGCTGCCATATTCTGTCCAATCCTCCTATCATTCCATTTATAGAGTAGTGATAGAATATATTTTTTTGTTCTATAAACTTATTGTCATCTTATTAAATTATTATTTGAATATATAATTTTATCTTTCACTTATTGTCATTGAGCTTCTCAAGTCTCACTCATTTTTTTTATATTGAATAAAGGTAAAGTTTAAAAGTAATTCTGAAGTTATATATGACTCATCATCCTTCATTTGACCTCAGACAAGAAAAGCCAAAACATAATAAGAACCCATTAGCCCCTTTAAACAGAAGCACCTGAATCATCAAAGTATCAAGGAATCAAGCAAGCTGAAACATGTTCACAAATTCCATTTTCAATTATTCAATCCTATGCCTTGGCTTCTTCCTCACCCTCAAGCTCCTTCTCCAGAAAACAAGATTAAAACATCCCACCACCAGGCCCTCCTTCTCTTCCCATAATCGGCAATCTCCACCAGATCAAGAAGCCAATCCACCACCACTTTAATCGTATTTCCCAAACCTACGGCCAAATCTTCTCTCTCTGGTTCGGCTCTCGTTGGGTCTTTGTCGTTTCGTCGCCCTCTGCAGTTCAAGAATGCTTCACCAGAAACGACATAGTTCTGGCCAATCGCCCCAAGTTGCTTGGCAGCAAAATCGTCGACTACAACTACACCAACATCACCTTCGCGTCATACAGCGACCACTGGCGGAACCTCCGTCGCATCGTGATGCTCGACGTCCTATCAACACACCGTCTCAACTACTTCATGGACATGCGAAGGGACGAGATGAAGCGGCTCGTTCAAAGGCTGGCTCATTAAACTCTCGAGGTTTCACAAAGGTGGAGCTAAGATCTAGGTTTTCTGAGCTGACATTTAACACGATGAGGAGGATGATATGTGGGAAGAGATATTGGGGAGATGTTAGTGAAGTTGGGGACGTTGAAGAGGCAAGGAAGTTCAGAGAGATGATGAAGGAGTTGGTGAAGCTTGGAGGGGCAGAAAACAAAGGAGATTTCTTGCCGATACTTAGATGGTTTGATTTAGATAATTTGGAGAAGAAGTTCAAGAGTATTGGTGTCAGAATTGATAGTTTTTTACAAGGACTTGTTGATGAACATCGAAGTGGGAACACAAGTACAGGAAATACTATGATAAATCACCTCTTGACTCTGCAGAAATCACAGCCTGAGTATTATACAGATCAGATTATCAAAGGTCTTATTTTGGTAAGCATATAAAACCAAAGAAAACTGATAAATTCTTTTAAATGACGTGTTTTCTACTTTTGCAGTCTTGTTGAAAATTTTGACTTATAGGTTTTGCTTCTCGCTGGAACTGATACATCAGCTGTGACTTTAGAATGGGCAATGTCTTCTTTATTGAACAATCCTCATGTTTTGGAAAAAGCAAAGAAAGAAATAGACACTCATATTGGCCAAGAACAGTGGATGGATGAGCCAGACATCTCAAAACTACCATACCTTCAAAGTATGATCTCTGAAACTCTACGATCGACTTCATCCTGCAGCACCATTGTTGGTTCCACATGAGGCTTCAAATGACTGCACTATTTCAGGATATAATTTCCACGTGGCACTATTGTATTGGTCAATGCATGGCCCACCCATAGAGATCTCAAATTGTGGAGTGATGCTACAAGTTTTAAACCAGAGAGGTTTGATAAAGGAGAAGCGAACAAGATGATTCCATTTGGGTTGGGAAGACGAGCATGTCCTGGTGCAGGTTTAGCTCAACGAACACTGGGATTGACTTTCGGGATGTTGATTCAAAGCTTTGAATGGAAAGGAGTAAGTGATGAAGAAATTGATGACCGAAGAAGGAGGGATCACCATGTCAAAAGTCATTCCGTTAGAGGCCGTTTGTAAAGCACGCCATCAAATCATTAACAAGCTTCTTTCTGAAAATGTTGCAGTGGATAGTTACCGTTGAAACTATATTTGGACGGTGTAGATTTTACTGCAGTGATGAGTACGATGATGTCGTTCATCCCTGTTATATGAGCGCCGAAACTGGTTCCAAATAAAGAAATGGCATTTGAGCATCAGTATTTGGTACAACCTAGCTACTTGTATTACCCATAAGTGAATGGGAACATCTATGTACACCAATAATTCCCTTGTAGTTTGTTTTTTCATATTTCGTATGAATAATTTACATATTGCTTTCTAGTTTGTTGTATTTCAAATTACTTAATGAACTACTCTATGAGTATCTTATTTGTTTTCTGAATGAAAATGGAAAGCTACATCCAAAACTTAGAATAGAGTAAAATTATCAATGACCTTCTTATCAGCATTCAGAAGTTCAGGACAAAAATTAGAAATGTTATTCCTAAAAAAATAAAGAAAAAAATGGTTTACCCTCAAATATCATTAATCAAATCAAATCAAATTTTTCAACAGACATTTGACCTAATAAAAAATAGTTTTGGTCGTTTAAACACAAAATTCTAAATTCTTATCAATGTAAAAAATATTTTTATTAACTCTTGAATAATTGAATCGACTTATTGATATAAAAAAAATACAGAGCTAATACTGTGGTCCACTTAACCTGATCGTAGGCCAGGGATAGACTTACGTGCATTGCTGACGTGTGTCAGTGTTAGGAAAATTTGCAAAAATAATTGTCATTGCTGATATGTGAATTGTTTTGGCGCCGATGTGTTACCGTCAGCACGTGATAGTTGATAGGGAGTCTGCACCAGCTACCTTCAGAAAAAATCCTCACAAAATCTACAGTCTAATAACGTGGCTAGAATGAAAACGACACAATTACAAGAAATAGACAAACTTTGCTAACTCTAAAAGTATATTTGGATAAAAAATTAAAAAATAATTTATAAAAAAAAAGTATTTAGATAACTTAAAAAAATTGAAATAATTGTTTATAGAAAAAAATAATTATAAATAAATATTTAGATAATTATTATCAAAAGAATTTTTATAATTAAAAAATTATCAAAAATAATATGATTTTATTAAAAAAAAGAGAGAGAGAATAGTGTAGAGAAAATAGATAAAAAAAAAGAAAGAGAGAAGATAGTAGAGAAGAGAGATGATAAAAAAAAAGAGAATAGAGAGTGTAAGAAAAAATAATGGTAAAATAATAATTAGATATTTCATAAATTCTTTTACTATTTTAAAAATTACTTTAAGTCTGCTTATCTAAAATTATGATTTTAAAATATATTTTGATCTATTTTTTTAAATAAATATAACTATTTATTTTTTTAAAAAATTAAACTAAAATTTAGACTATTTTTTTTTAAATTATAGTTTTAATTCTTCCCATTCAGTAACTAAAACGCCAATTACCACATCGCCAAGCCATGACAAAAGTTGAAAAATTAATTAGTCTTATATATTTAACACCCACTCATCTATATACATACATATATATATATATATATATATATATAATATAGAGTATTCACATATGTAATCATTAGTATTTGTAAGGAGGTAATAAAGGTTCTTCAAGACTAAGATCAATTCATTATAACATGGTGATTAATATCAATATAGTCAAGCTTAACCGTTAACTACGACCTGCAATAAAAAAGTATTTCCGGTGATTAATATAAAAAATATTTAATTAATTTAAATAGATTTAAAAATTAGATAAATTAATTATCATAAATATATCTTGAGAAATTAAGCTATATGTCTAAGAGCCTCTTCGCCAAACATGCTAATATTTTTTTATTGGATTATCTCTCTAGAATTGTGATTATAACATTAGTGCCTCTCGAGGGTTCTTACCCATAGAGGTAGAGAGAAATGCTTTGGACTCAAATGAGTGTATTGTTATAAGTTTGGAGAGTTTTAAGCTTTTGTAACACATCCTTTTATATATATATATATATATATATATATATATATATATTATCTTTTATCCTAATTATAAAAGCTAATAATTTTTTTAAATAGATTAATAAAATTAAATAAATTAATTAATTATGATTAAATATAATTATTAAAATAAATTAATATTATATAGCATTTAATTTATCTAAATTAATTAATTAACTCTTTATATTAATTATAATTAATTAATTAATTTTATTTATTTATTTATTAAAAAATATCAACTAACTATTATAATTAATACAGTAAAATTAATCGAAGCATTACGAAAGCTCAAAGGCAACACAAGCCACTGCGCATATATAATCATGACTCAAAATCTATTCCTATCACCAAACTTCCCAAAAACAAGTATAAAAAAATCATGAGCTCCTTCTTATTCTATTATACCCTTCTTTCTCTTGCTTTCCTCTTCACTCTAAGTTCTTCCTCCAAAATAAAAAGTTCAAAAACATCCGACCTGGTCCACCTTCTCTTCCCATAGTCGGCAACCTCCACCAACTAGGAAAACCACTTCATCACGCCCTTCACCGCATTTCTCAACGGTATGGACAAATAGTTTCTCTTTTGTTTGGCTCTCGTCTTGTCGTCGTTGTCTCATATCTTTCTGCAGTCCAAGAATGCTTCACCAAAAACGACATCGTCCTCGCAAACCGCCCTCGCTCTCTCACCGGTGAGTATATTGCCTACAACTGCACCACCTTAGTGTTCGCTCCCTATGGTAACCACTGGCAAAATCTCCGCCGCATCACGGCACTCGACGTGCTCTCCACTTGAAGGTTTTCGGCGTACCTGAGATAGTTTTTTTTTTATTTGGATAGCCATACGTAACCTGAGTAACTTGTATAGACTCTGGTACGTTTCGTAGTAAATTCACCGATGGAGGAAGAGAAATAGAGATGCCCAGAAAGAAAAGGAGAGAAACGCAAGAGAGTGTGTATACATCTCATAAAAACCAGCCTTCAATTTTTGTGAATATTAATATAAAATGCAACCACCCTTGTGCTGCCTTATTCACACTCGAGAGAGATGCATGTATGGGGAGTTGGATTTCCATAATTTTCTATTTTCAAAAATAAAACTCCCCTCCAGAGTTCCTCATGGACTTAGGCCTAATCCACTAAGGGTGAACTGGCCTATTTTCTAACACCACCCATTGTCTCAGTAAGTCTCATATAAGGAGTTCGCCAAACTGGAGATGAAATCCAGGTTTTCAGAGATGACGTTCAAAACTATAATGAGAATGATTTCAGTAAAGAGGTATTGGGAAGACGAATGTGAGGTAAGCGATGATGTGGAAGAGGCGACGAAGTTTATAGAGACGATAAAGGAGTTGGTGACACTAGGAGGGGCAAATAAGATTTCTTGCCCCTATTTACGTGGTTTGATTATGATCACTTGGAGAGGAGGCTCAAGAGTTTTGCCAAGAGAATTGATGGGCTCTCTTGCAAGGACTCATCCATGAGCATCGAAATGTAAAGGAGAGAGCAAATACTATGATAGATCATCTTTTGAGTCTCCAAGAATCACAACCCGACTCCTACACGGATGAGATTATTAAAGGCCTCATTTTGGTAAGTAAAACTATTTTTTGTCCATTTTGTTTATGTTATATGTTTTAGATCCTTTTCTTTGAGATGTGATTGCAACCTATGTTAAAGTTTAGTCTAGTTACAGTAAAATCCTGATTGTGTGAGCATTCATTAAATTCAGTCTTATTTTGATGTTGATATGTTAATTTTTACATATAGATTATGCTTCTTGCTGGAACGGATACATCAGCTGTGACTTTAGAATCGGCAATGTCTTGTTTATTGAACAATCCTCATGTTTTGGAAAAGGCAAAGAAAGAAATAGACACTCGTATTGGGCAAGAACGATTAATAGATGAGCCCGACATCTCAAAACTACCTTACCTACAAAGCATTATATCTCTAACACTCCGACTGCATCCCGCAGAACCATTGTTGGTTCCACATGAGACTTCCAATGACTGCACCATTAATTGGAGGATATAATGTTCCACGTGGCACTATTTAATTGGTCAATGCTTGGGCCATCCAAAGAGATCCCCAGTTATGGAGTGATGCTACAAGTTTTAAGCCAGAGAGGTTTGAGAAAGAAGGAGGAGCAAACAAGCTGATTCCATTTGGGTTGGGAAGACGAGCATGTCCTGGTGCAGGTTTAGCTCAACGAACAGTGGGATTGACTTGGGGAATGTTAATTCAATGGTTTGAATGGAAACGAATTAGTGATTATGAAATTGATATGACAGAAGGATCTGGAATTACCATGCCAAAAGGTAACCCCTTTTAGGCTATGTGTAAAGCTCGTCATCCACTACTCAACAAACTTTCTGCTTCTGAAACCATAACAGAGGATAGCTAAGGAGTTGTATCCACAGGCATGGAGTTGTAGGAGTTTCATGCTATAAAAAGTGTGTTTTTAGCATTTGATTCGTTTAACTAATTTAATTATATTAATAAAATTTATTAAATTAGTTAATATAGTATATTTTTTTACTTAACTCCCTACTTAATTATTATTGAAATAATTTAAAAAAATTAATAAAAATAAAAAATATATTTTATATTTAAGATTAAGATTAACTCTCCAATAGAAAATAGTATTACTTATGAGTTGCCCTATTTTAAAGATGTAGACTTTGTGCCACTGTCTTTCCCATGTTCTTCACCCATATAGAGCTCTACATCACTGCCTGCTAGTTTTTACTCAACTTGAGATGGAGATGGAAAAGTAAAAAGAGGAGAGAAGGCAAAAGAACGCTTGGGATCGATGCAAAGCAATTCAAAACTCACAATGGCCTTTAGTTTTAATTGACGCTGCAAAAAAAACAGTTAATTAGCGATGAAACTTTACTCCATAACTAATTGCCTCGTTAGAATTCTATATTATGGTATATAATTATATATATATATATATATATATATATATATATATATATATTACATTCTAAATAACAAGATATCTTTACTGCAACAAATATATGAATGTTAAATAATATATTATTTATTCTAAATTTAAATATAAGAATTAGTTATAAAATCTATTTTAATTTTAAATATAAGATCATGTTTAATTTGTCTCACGGTCCCAAATTATAATCTCCCAATAAAATATTTTTATAAATATTTAAATGTACATGATTAAATAGTATATTTTATAAAAATTAATATATAATTATTATAAATAATTAATTTAATTATTTTTTTAATTTTTTTAAATTAGTTAAATAAATATAATATTAATATTAAGTATAGAAAGAAGGATGTATAATGTAAGTATGTAAGGAAGGAGCAGTAATATCGAGTTTTCAATTCGTTAGGGGATAGGTATGGACCGAAGAACATGAAATATCAGAGCAGTTATTATGTATCCAATGACGTAATTGTAGATTGGGAATGAGATCCTCTAAATGTATGATTAATCAAAACATTACGTAAGATCAAACGTAACACAGGCATACGTGTCTTCATGGCTCAAATACATTTACACATGCATAGACAAACTTGTGGGAGTTTTTCTCTTTCCGAAGATAATAAATGTCCGGGGGATTGAATAAGTAACCGCAACTAGAAACCAAAACCCAGAATCTCAATCAAATTTTTACAATCAAATTTTGAACTGAAAAGCTGATAATCCAATCAAAAGGGGGAATTTAAGTGACATAATTTTTTTTAAAAAAAAATAACAAGGGCTATTCTGCAGGTAGGCCCGTGGCGAATGGTAGAGAAGAATGTTTCCCCTAAAATCCCTCTCTACTTCCTCTTCACTCATTTTCTCCACCATTGGATTATCTTTCTATGGTTAAGGTTTAATATCTGAAAAATGTTTTTTTAATATTAAATAATAAAATATTTTAATAAAAATTTACCCTTAGTTATGAACTATGCAAATCAAATTTATTTTATTTTTTATTATTTAAAATTTAATATTATAATAATATTTTTATAGGATATTAGATATCACTATTAAAAGCTAATATAACGATAGATATATTAGGTGGAGAGGAAGCTTATCCCACCAATTTGTGTAGTCTGGACCCACATGTCCAACTTAAATTACTAGCTTTATTTAGGGTCTCACAGCCTTCTCTCTATGAGTGGAGGTGTGGGGTATTATTTAATTTGGACTATAAGCTATTGACAAGACTTTTCTCAAAATCTCAATAAGTGCGAGGTAGCTGTCTTTTTGATCATATACAAGACACAAAGGACAAGAGGGATCAAAATTCGATACTTAAGCTAGGCTGTATATTTCTTCAAGCTCAAATAGCAGAATTCAATTTTTAATTGGTTTGGTGATAAAGTATTATCCAACTCATGAATATCAATGCAGTGAAGCTTCGAGTGAACAACATATGAAAAATAAAAGTTAGCAAATGACGTATCAAATGACGTAATTGGAACCTGGGAAAAGAAATCCTATATATGTGTACCCATGGCTCAAATCCATTCCCATCACTGAAGGTAGTCCACAAAAGAAAAGTGCCCAAACAATGATGTTCACCTTCTTGTATTATTTCCTTCTTTCTCTGGCTTTCACTTTCACTTTCAAGCTCCTTCTTCAGAGTAAGAAGTTCAAAAACATCCCACCTGGTCCACCTTCCCTTCCCACCCTCGGCAACCTCCACCAACTGGAAAAACCACTTCACCAGGCCTTTCACCGGATTTCTCAACGTTATGGCCAAATCGTTTCTCTTTGGTTTGGCTCTCGTCTCGTCGTCGTTGTCTCGTCGTCTTCTGCAGTCCAAGAATGCTTCTCCAAAAACGACATCGTCCTGGCAAACAGGCCTCGCTTTCTCACCGGTGAGTATATCGCCTACAACTACACCGCCTTACAGTTCGCTCCCTACGGAGACCACTGGCGCAACCTCCGCCGCATCGTGGCTGTTGAGGTGCTCTCAACCCACCGTCTCAACAAGTTCTTGGAAATGCGAAGAGATGAAATGAAGCGCCTGGTGCAGAAGCTTGCTCAAGACTCGCATAAGGAGTTCGCTAAAGTGGAGATGAAATCAAGGCTTTCAGAGATGACGTTCAACACTATAATGAGAATGATTTCAGGTAAGAGGTATTGGGGAGGCGACTGTGAGGTGGGCGATGTGGAGGAGGCAAGAAAGTTTAGAGAGATGATAAAGGAGGTGGTGACACTAGGAGGGGCAAATAACCCTGCAGATTTCTTGCCCATACTTAGGTGGTTTGATTATAATAACTTGGAGAGGAGGCTCAAGAGTTTTGCCAAGAGAATCGATGGGTTCTTGCAAGGACTCATCGATGAGCATCGAAATTCAAAGCAGAGGGCAAATAGTATGATAGATCATCTTTTAAGTCTCCAAGAATCACAACCTGAGTACTACACCGATCAAATTATTAAGGGCCTGATATTGGTAAGTAAAAACTACTCATATATTTAATTAATTTAATTCAATTAAATGAATTAATTTCATCAAATTAAAAAAATTAATTAATATAAAATATTTTTTTAAATTATCCTATTAATTTTTTTTTAATTTTTTTAATTTAATGATTGTTGGGAAAGAATTAGAGGTAATTTAAAAAAATATAAATATAAAAAATAGATTTTATATTTAAAATTAAAATTAATTATTTAATTAAATTTATATTAAGTATAAGAAGAGTATTATTTTTGTCCGTTTGTGTTTAGTTGATATATCGTTTAGTTTCTTTTCTTTTAAGATTTGCTTGCAACCTGTGTTAAAGTTATGGGCACTGATCGTAGATATTCGAAAAAGCTGCAAGAACTTCTAAGTAAAACTGTAAAAGGGGGAAAATATTATAGGAGTAAGTACATGAAGAAATGGAATTATTTTGATTTGCTGATTTTGACGTGTAGGTTATGCTTCTTGCTGGAACTGATACATCAGCTACGACTTTAGAATGGGCGATGTCTAGTTTATTAAACAATCCTCATGTGTTGGAAAAGGCAAAGAAAGAAATAGACACTCATATTGGCCAAGAACGATTAATAGATGAACCAGACATCTCAAAACTACCATACCTACAAAGCATTATCTCTGAAACACTTCGATTGCATCTTGCAGCACCATTGTTAGTCCCACATGAAGCTTCAGATGACTGCACTATTGAAGGATATAACGTTCCACGTGGCACTATGGTACTAGTCAATGCTTGGGCTATTCATAGAGATCCTGAATTATGGAGCGATGCTTCAAGTTTTAAGCCAGAGAGGTTTGAGAAAGAAGGAGAAGCAAACAAGCTGATTCCATTTGGGTTGGGAAGACGAGCATGTCCTGGTTCAGGTTTGGCTCAACGAACAGTGGGATTAACTTTGGGAATGCTAATTCAATGCTTCGAATGGAAACGAGTAAGTGAGGAAGAAATAGATATGAGAGAAGGATCTGGAATCACAATGCCAAAAATTATTCCTTTAGAGGCTATGTGTAAAGCTCGTCATCCAATAATCAACAAGCTTTCTGCTTCTGAAACCATTGCAGAGGATAACTAAGTTAAGGAATTGTATCCACAGGCGTGGAGTTGTGGGAGTTTCATTCTATAAAAAGTGCACTTTTAGTATTTGATACAATATATTGCAATAAGCGAACGGGAAGATCTATATGTACACAAATAATAATTTCCTTCTACGTTTTCTTTCATGTTTTGTGTAAATCGTATTCCTTGATCGCAGCAATGAGGTTCTCACCTCATCTTTCTTTGCTTTTGTTATTACTTTTATGGATTGAGATTTCAAGTTCTTAGAGATAGAAATGAATAAAATATACTCTATTGTAATTGTTAGCAGCCCCACCACTTTTGCAAACTTCTTTGCTTATAGCAAGGGTTAAAATTCCATACAATTCTTTTTAGGAAAAAAAAATTCGCAAGTTTTACCACAGCTTTGTTGTCAACTTGCTTGTTAACACGCTCTAGTCAATAAACTCAAGCCAAACTTATTTGTAACTAAGTTAAACTCGGCAAACTCGTCATTATAGAACTGAGTTAGAGATCTAGCTAGTAAACAGTAAACCACATCAGAAAAAAATTGAAAACTCAAGCTAGTATAAGGTAAAAAACAAATAAAGCTTACTTATATGAGTTGCTCAATTTTAAATGTGTAATCATCGTGCTGCAGATTTTAATGTTCACACGTTTTACTTTTCCTTTCTCCACCCCAAAGTTTTGCATCTTTGCTTGTTAGGTGACATATTGTGGCAAAATTTATTTTGGTGAATTTTTTTGTCTTTTTCTGCAGTATTTCATCCTTATCCATGACTTTATAAAGATATTATATTTTTATAAGATTTTAAGAGACACAGAGATCTTATAGCTAAACATTTCAATATGCACCATTGCACCCTTTTGTTTTTGTTTTGTTTTTCTTACCCGAGAAAACAAACTTATGTAACTAGTATATAAATCTACTTTCAAAGGCCAACTAGTATGTCTATTTTGAATCATGATAACGTTTTCTTATCAATCTAATCAAAATTGAAATAATTTAAGTTAATTATAATATACATAATATTCATTTATAATAATAAAAAGTAATATTTTAAAAAAAATCTTAATTTACTAATAAACAAAATATTCAAAGATAAACCACATATAATTTATTAACATAAAGTTATTAAAATACAAATTTAACAGACTAATTTTTTTCTTTTAATTTAAAATAATATCGTTTTAAGTTCAATAAATAAGGAAAAAAATAAAATTTAATATAGTTGACTCATCTAAAATTTTTGATCAAATTAATTAAAAAACTTATTCATTAGTTCATTACATTAGTCTTACTAGACATTTAAAACCCACATCAAAGTATCAACCCTAGTTAGCCAGCAAAACAAATTTCATCTCTTAAATTCTTATATAATGTGTTTGGATTAAATTATTTAAATGATTTTACGTTAAACGAAGTAAACATACGGGGGAGTTTCTTTTTTTAATTATAAGAAAAACACTTTTTTAAGTGCTTTTGTGATTCCCAAACAGGGACGGACCCATTTGCTTAGAGTAATAATGACACATAATATAAATTAATATAAGGAGTATCATCCTTGACATTCTCATACACAAACATATCTTGTATTATTTTATATCTAAGTGTAGTAGTGTGTTTGTGTCATATTTTTGTCCAAATTTGCAAAATGTCGTTTGGCAATGTGGATATGTATGAGCAGTGCGGGGTTCCATGCCATGCCAAATGTTGAAGGCTCATATATATATATATAACACCCACTCATCTAGATATTCTCGTGTAATCACTGTCAAAATTCCATTTGTTTTGTTTTAGAATATTAAAATATAAATATCCCACATTAAATAATTAAAGAAAAGATTGAAAGTATATAATGTCAGGAGAAACTTTATCAAATTAATTGAAATCATTTTAATATAAAGACAATTTTAATATATACTTATACTCTCAAAGTTTAATAGTCTACATATTTTTATTGAGTTTGAAAACCATAAGGAAGTACTTGTACCAACAGATAAATTTATATAAGTTGAAAATTTCTTGAAGCATAAGGAGCATAATTCACTCTCTTTTTTTTAATTGATTAGGGGTGTTGCTCGAACATGATAAAAATCAATATGGCTAAGTTTACCCCAATGATTAAGTTTAACCTAAACTCAAAATAAGATCACCATGACAGTTTGTGAAAAATAGAATGGGTTTTGGGCCAGACTGAAAAATGGCTTAAAAACATATAAAAATAAAAATAAAAATTAACCCTATCAAAAAGCTTAATATATTTTCAAATTTTAAAGCATTTGTTTTTCATAGGTAGCTAACTATCTAATCATGTCAATTTATAGTCTATGCTAATTGAAAATAGCATATATTTGAACTCAAAATTTCATATTTAAGCAACTAAATTTTTTTCTGCTTGCCTATTGGTATAATTGCAAACCGTTTATAATCTTATGATATTACTTCATTGAGAGCTTCATATATTTTATTATACATTGTGTTATTATGTTGACAATTATACTTATTATAGATTTATTTCCTATATTTATTGTTATGGATGCACATAATTATGTTTTATTAAAATTTTATTTAATTATTACGTGATTGGCTCGACTACCGTTCTCATTAATCAGTTTAACCATGGAACCAAGACCTGGTAATTTTGTTTATTTTACGTCTAATCGGGCTTTTAAAACATTGGTTTAACCTTTAACTGATAAAACTGATAAGGAGGCTGGAAAATGGAAAGTCTAACTGAATGCCATGCGTAGTTGAAACTTTTGAATTAGATCCAATAAATATATGATTTATCGAAGCAATGCCTAAGGTCAAACGCGCCACATGCAGCTATATATATATATATATATATATATATATATATATAACTCCACATAAGAAAATAGCAAACAATATAATGATATCGCCTTCTTGTTCTATTATTTCCTTCTTTCATCTTCACTCTCAATCTCCTTCTTCAGAATAAGAAGTTCAAAAACATCCCACCTGGTCCACCTTCTCTTCCCATACTCGGCAACCTCCACCAACTAAAAAAACCACTTCATCACACCTTTCAACGGATTTCTCAACGTTATGGTCAAATCGTTTCTCTTTAGTTTGGCTGTCGTCTCGTGGTGATTGTCTCGTCACCTTCTGCAGTCCAAGAATGCTTCACCAAAAACGACATCGTCCTTGCAAACCGGCCCCGCTTTCTCGTTGGTGAGTATGTCTCTTACAGCTGTACCGCCTTAGGTTCTCTCCATACGGTGACCACTGGCGCAATCTCCGCCGCATCGCGGCGGTTGAAGTGCCCTCGTCCCACTCAACAAATTCTTGGAAATGAAAAGAGACGAGATGAAGCGCCTGGTGCGAAAGCTTGGTCAAGTCTCATATACAGAGTTTGCCAAAGTGGAGATGAAATCAAGATTTTCAGAGATGACCTTCAACACTATAATGAGAATGATTTCGGGCAAAAGGTATTGGGAGATGACGGTGAAGTTGGTGAGTGCAAGAGGCATGAAAGTTTAGAGAGATGATAAAGGAGTTGGTGACACTAGGAGGGGCAAATAACCCTGCAGATTTCTTGCCCATACTTAGGTGGTTTGATTAAAATCACTTGGAGAGGAGGCTCAAGAGTTTTGCCAAGAGAATCGATGGGTTCTTGCAAGGACTCATCGATGAGCATCGACATTCAAAGAAGAGGGTAAATACTATGATAGATCGTCTTTTAAGTCTCCAAGAATCACAACCTGAATACTACACGATCATATTATTAAGGGCATCGTTTTGGTAAGTAAAATCCTTATTGTGAAAGCATTCATTAATTTTAGTCAAATTTTGATGTTGATATGTTAATTTTGACGTGTAGGTTTATGCTTCTTGCTGGAACTGATACATCAGCAGTGACTTTAGGATGGGCAATGTCTTGCTTATTAAACAATCCTAAAGTGTTGGAACAAGCAAACAAAGAAATAGACACTCATATTAATAGACGAATCAGACATCTCAAAACTACCTTTCCTGCAAAGTATTATCTCTGAAAAACTTCGATTGCATCCTGCTGCTCCCTTAATTGTTGGTTCCACATGAGGCTTCAGATGACTGCACTATTGCAGAATGTAACGTTCCACGTGGCACTATGTTACTAGTCAATGCATGGGCCATCCATAGAGACCCTGAATTATGGACTGATGCTACAAGTTTTAAGCCAGAGGGGTTTGAGAAAGAAGGAGAAGCAAACAAGATGATTCCATTTCGGTTGGGAAGACGAGCATGTCCTGGTGCAGGTTTATCTCAAAGAACAGTGGGATTGACTTTGGGAATCTTGATTCAATGCTTTGAATGGAAACGAGTAAGTGATGAAGAAATTGACATGACAGTAGGATCTGGAATCACTATGCCAAAAACTATTCCTTTGAGGCTATGTGTAAAGCTCGCCATCCAATAATCAACAAGCTTTCTGCTTCTTGGGGGGGGGGGGTGTTATATATGTGTGTGTGTGTGTGTGTGTGTACACCAATAATTCCCCTGCAGTTTCTTGTTTCATATAAATCATGTTGCTTTGCAGTTTCTTGTTTATCAAATCGTGTTATAATCATATACTCTATCAGATTTCATCATTAGCTTGCAATCCTCAAGTTCTATGATTTGAAAAGGTTTAAATAAACATGATTTATGGTGACCCCCACCCCCATAAAAACATCTAATTAATTAGCTTGCCCCCAAGCTTACTCTCTAATCTCTGATATTAAGTACACATAATTAAATGTGACCCTCTTGTTGGTATTTTGTGGATAAATAAAAAGGAGGAAAGGAAAGTGGAAGAAATTTGTGTTTGACGAAATAAAATATGTAAAAGAGCCGTTGACTAGTCTTAAATAGATGGTGACCAATGAAATTGTCCTTTTACCTTAATCTTTGTCTGCTCCTGAACTTAATTCACTCAAATCTTATCATAAAAAATAAAATAAATTTGCTCCGCCCTTTACCCAGAAAGAATTGCGCATAGCCCTTGTTCTAATTGATATTAAATACTCCCCCATTAGTATACAACATGAATTTGTTTCAAAAAATTAAATTTAGTATTTATTTAATTTTTTTAGTTTACTTTAAAAATTAACTAATTTTTATATTAAAAATTGTAGGATTACATAATTTTCCTGTAAAAAGAAATTCATAACTTTTGCTTTGAATAATTAACTGATTTATACCTTATTTCTTTGAATTATAAAGGTAAGCTAATAACTTAAAGTTACCAGCAAGATAAAACTTATAATATTATATTTTAGGAGAGATTTCATTCCACTCAACTAAGAATTTATTTAGGGGTTATTTGATATGAGAAATTTAGAGGGGAAGGAGGGAAAATTTTTCTGAGTTAGATTTTAAAAAAATTATAGAAGCGAGGTTAAGAGTTTTTAATGAATTTTACTTATTCTTTTATCCTATATAATTTCTTTATTAAAATTTTATAATCCTACTTTTCTATTTTTTTAATCTATCAAAAAATTAATGTTTGCTATTAAAAAATTGACATTGCCCATTTAAAAATCAACCGAAAGAGATAATATTGCTCCATTTTAACACTTTCAACGTAACCTTACACCAAAACAAAAATTTCTATAGTAATACTGCTCATGAGCTAAAGCTTTTAGGGTATATTTGCACCTTAATCCTATAATTAAAGAAAAACAATTAATTTTATTCCTTGGACCCATAATTATTATTGCTCTAATTACTTCTTACGGCCACCGGAAGTATATATAGGTCCCGGAGCAGGTTTTGGATTTGTCGGGGGACTTTTAAGGCAAGATCTATAAGAAGAGCCAGGAGGACATTTAATTGCAGGATTTTTCTTACCCTTTGTTGTGGTGGTGACTGGTTCTTTATTAACATCTGCGTTATCATATAGTATTTACAATATGTATGTACTGTATGTGTATGTGTATGTGTATGTGCGTGCGTGTGTATGTATGTATAACGTCAGTTTAATATTCACAGAAAAGGAATAATAATTAATAAGAAACTCAGGATAATTTCATCATTGGAAAAGGTGGCGAATTAAATTAAAGGAAGTTTTTAGTTGTTTACCATAGAAATATATTCCTTGAGCATGAGTGGAAGAAGGAATGGAGAGAAATTAGAATAGCCTTCTTCATTGTTTCAACAGAAAGAAGTTTACACAATTCTCAATTTTTAATAGATGCTCACTATCCTAGCCATCGTCTCTATTTATAGAGAGAGAAGCAAAGTCGAAATAAAAGGGTTTTCAAAGCTTTATGATAATATATATTATCATAATTTATTTCCTTTTTGAAAAAAATCAATAATTTTTTTTATTTAAAAACTTTATTAGTCAGAAGACCTATGTTTAAATATTAATATTTTCTATATATAAATTTTTTAAAATATTAATATTTTTTATATGAATTATTTTGATCAATACAATTTTTAAACAGCATTTTTTATTTACTATTCCTATTTTTTTAACCTCTCTCATAATATATATATATATATATATAATTGCATGATATTAAACCCATTTCCTTTGCAAGAGTAAATGACATCTTTTTCAGCTCACAACCATGCACACCTCATCTAGCCAATCAATAATATATCACTGTATGTCCCGTCATTTGATTACATTAGACATACATCGTACACATTTTGAACATCTTTCGATGTCTCTAACCTTTTCATATCTTTTGGTATAAACAGCTAGCAATGCACGAATTCATATCCTCTTTGGTAATTTCATTCTATAATAAAATTTCCCCTTTTCTTAAAAAATCCATAATATGTCCCTCCGGCTTCTGAAATTGAAAATTTATCTACTTTTTTTCGTTAGTTTCAGAGCTAACCTAACTGGTCTAGTCCAGATTTTAATACCTTGATTTATACTGAATTAAAGAGGCCAAGGAAGATTCCATTTTTTTTTGTTGAATCAATGTATATCTCCCACTAGTTATCCTGTCCATCTCCTAATAGATAATAATTCCTCCAGATCCGTCCTTATTCGTAATTTATAAACTATATTTAAAAATAATAATAAAAGTCAATTTATCTTTTAAATGTATAAAAATTGTGTATAATTAAATTTCTAAAAATTAAAAAAAAATTATCTATTACATTTCTGCGGCCATCATTCATTTGATGTGTACGCATCGTCTGGTTAATTAATTACCCCCTCGTTGTAGAACGCGATTGACGTACTCCAGCCATGTTGATAATTTAGTGGAAAACTACATCTGAAAATTTAGCTTTTAAAAAATTTAATCTAATTTTTTTCTAAATATTATATTATAATATTTTTCTAAAAATGAAAGTTATTATTATAATTAAATATCATATATACAATAATTTTGTATATGTCCACACTTCATTACATATCACCATCTCTCAAGGAGAGAAGCAAAGTTGAAATTGTCTACTGTAATATTGATAATGATGTTACAAGTAGCGGGAGACGAAGAGAGAGATGTTTATAGTCTCTACCATGAAAACCAAAGTTACACTCAAAACATTTTTTTAATAAAATTATTTTTAACTTAATCTAATAATATTTAAATTTGACTAAATCAAATAATTATATAAAAAATAATAGAATATCACCAACTAATATTGATATTAATGAAAGGAGTTTATGTTGCTTAAACAAGGGCATCTCTACTTTTTTTTACGAAACTTAAAGTGTAAATAATTTTTATATCTCTTAATTAATATAGTTTTTTTAGGATTTAAATTTGTATTCTTATAAAAATAAAAAATAATTATTTTGTATTAATTACTAATTAGTACAATTAATTAATATTTTATTTTTAACCAATCATAAAAATAATTGATTGATATTTAAAGAAAAATCCAAATTGACTTGGTCGCAAAGAAGACTTGCTTATTGACTTGAGGGGACATGCCCACATGGTTGATCAAACTAACTTCCAATAAGACTTGAAGTTGAAGTGAGACTTTTCCGGTTTTGATCGTTTAGAGCAGTTCTGCTCTAATTTAAATTGAATAGGCTTTATATTGAAAATTTAAATTTAAAATTATTTAAAATATTTTAAAATATTATACCTTAATTATATAAAAAAGAATTAATATTTTATATTTAAAATTAATATAAACCGTTAACTAGTTACCATATTTAAAATTATGTTAGTATTTCTTTTTTTTTTCCTCTACTTTTAAATTGTTGATGAGATTTAACTAGTAGAATTTCTGTTAATAGTAATACATATATATTTGTGACTTCAAACATGAACTCCAAAATAGAGATATATATGAGATTGAAAAATATTAAAGTGGAATAAATTTTATTTTTATTTTACATACAGGAGTGGCCTAAAAAGCCAGATCTAATGCCCTAGCTAGCTAGTAGCAGTACAAACATATGACAGATATTTTTAATAATCATTAATACTAATCTTGATTGATGATTATATCTATACGCAGATTGGAGTGGTGCAAGGTGGTGGTGGATATCCAGTGCAGGTCTTCACATTGGGTCCACATCCGTTGTTGTATAATTCTTCTTCCTTTCCTGCAAATATCAAATCAAACCCATCAGGCTGAAGCTGAATGTGGGTTTAGATGTTAGCTAATGATGAACAAGGATTCAATAAAATAATTAAATGAGCCAGGAAAGTTAATATAATTTAATCTTAATTAGATATACTTACATGCCTACTATATACTTATCTAGTTCTTAATAAATGACATATTTAATAAATTTAATTAAATTAGAGTAATTAGTTAAGTTAATTCATATGATATTTTTTCTTAAAATATTTTAATTATCTTCATTATCTATCTCTCTTCCTCTTGGAGAAAATATGAATAGAGACAATTTAAAAAAAAATAAGTTAATAAATATAGAAAATATGTCTTATATTTATGATTAAAATTAATTTTCTAATTATATCCTATATTAAAAGACAGGAGGATGAGTATATATATATAAATACACAGTTAGATCCGTTATTGTTTGGAGCAAGAGGAGAAAGTAGGAACTAACAAAAAGGAGATTGAATTGATTGGAAGAATGTATCTTACCATTAGGATCAGCCATGAGTAGTCGAGCAAAACTGAAAGAGAAAGACAAGAAAATTAAAGCTAAAAGCAACACTAATCGAAGCGACACTTGTTTCATGTTTAGTATATATTTTTGTTTATGATAAGGTATCTATATATATAAACTGAAGAAACCTCTAGGACAAGAGATATTTAACTGTTCCTGGTCTTCTCATCTCCTAAAGTCATTCCCTAAACTTTACGACATTGAAAAATTAGAAGTTGAAACTTGAAATAGACCCCTAAACATAATGAAAATGTCCAGAAAATAAAATGGAAAAATGATGATTAAAAACAATAAAGACATTGAAGGGAAAGACACTTTTATTCAACAAACAAAAAACAGACACTTGTATCACCTATTCTCTTTAAACCTAGATTTGAAAAATTTTATAAGGCTTTAGAGACGATAGGAACGTAAGGTTTTTAAGATTGCAAAAGATAGAGAGAGAAAGTGGGAAGATTTGGATCAAGTACATGAATAAAGGCCGAAGAAGGTAAAATTTTAATTAAATATAGATGAGAGACCTTTTACAAGTTGTTCAATGATGAAGGAGGTGGTTTGACTCTACATAATATTAAAATTTGATTATTAATACTCCTCCAATCTATAATAACCTAATTAGAGAATTAATATTAATTTTAAATATAACTAACTATTTTCTATATTTATCAATTTTTTTTAAATTATCCATACATCTCTATACAATAATTAAGTAAGAGAGAGAATTACTGAAAATGATTAAGGTATTTAAAAAAAATATAATATTAATTAATTTAATTTTTTTAATATAATTAAATTAATTAAATATATTATATATTCTAAAGCTCTAATAATAGAACATGAAGCTAAGAAATGGCCAAATGAATAGAAGAGATTCATAACTGTGATTAATATACAAGACATACAATAACGTGTATGGGTGTGTGTTATATACCATTGATGAGATCCTTCCATGTGCTCTGTTCTCTAAAATCCATGAATGGAGAAGATCCAAGTGGCTAAAGATTTACTCATCTGAGACTGCACACATGACAAATGGAGTCTCACCTCTCCATTCTCCTCCAAATTTCAGATGAGAGTGATCAAATACATGAACCAGAAGCTTAGAAGGGACTGATCTTGCCGGCCAACTTCAATAAAAACTCAGGACAAAACCGTCTTCTCGGGGGCGCCATTGCGTCCTGTGCAAGAGCTTCATCATCACCAGAATGTATGACAGAAACTACGTGTTCAAATAGGTCGTCTTTACCACCTCGCAATGGATCCTGTTCATGATCAGCATGTAAGAATTCATTGGACAAGCAATTGGAACCAAGTATACAGTTGACATTTGAGAAGAAGAAAGGACGAGATATATAAAGAGAAAATCTCTCATTGGGAAAGTATCTTTCTAGGTAAAACAATTACAACATAAGAAAGCAGATCTAGTGGTTAATGAGTGCGCGTCTTTGTCTTGAAGAAAACGACGGGGCAAGCTATATGCAGTAAGCTCCATGTAGAGTTTATATTTGATATTAATGCTAAAATAAGAAACATTAATTAAAGACAGTTCGGCCGAATGGTCTAAACCGCCAGATTTAGGCTATGCTCCGACAGGGGGTGAGTTCAAATCCCATGGCTGTCATGTTTAAAATTTAACTTTTTCCCTTATGTTTATAGCTGGTCCTAAGCCCAAACTAAAAAGAAGGGTTATGATAGGCCTTGATAACTAATGTAAAACTTGTCTAATCTTTATGACATGGATCAATGAAGAAATTGTGCTTAAGACTTGTTTGTTTTTATATCTAAAAGTTTAGATGGTCCAATCTTTATAGAGGTACTTGCAGATTATCTACTAATAAGGTCTGCATATTAGTGTGGAGATTTGAACTCACAACCTTGTGAATTTATAAGCTAACTTCTTATCAACTGAATCAATATTTGTTGGTAACATTTAGTTTTTTATAGAAAATAATATCATATAATTCATGTAGTCGATATCATTTAATAAGATAAAATTTATTGTTGTTGTTGTTTATTTTGTAGTAAAATGAAAAAAACCAAAAGGATTTGCTAACATTTATCACTTACTTGGAGAAACAGATCTGTATGTGTTTTTCCATCGTACAGAATGAGCTCCGTTCTTGCCCCCACGTTCTTCAGAGCATCAACAAACTTTTTACTGCAAAGAAACACTTGTAAATATCAAAAAGCGATAATATAAAACCAAATGCACCTGTCACTTTGACGAAAATACTTGCTGGTTGAGCAAAGAAAAATATAGAATTAAGTTTTTGTAGATGAAACATGAGAGTAAAATAACATTTGGTATTCTGACAAAAAATATACCACACAGAAGAAAGGAAAAGCGAAACTAAAATACACACACACACATATAACACAGCAAGAATGAGATGGATCGTAAGAATATCTCATCAATACTTTTCCATTTTCCTTCAATGCAGTAAATGATATAATAGATGCTCTTAATGAAAACAGAATTCTTATGACCATATATACCTGGAATCTGCTGGTATGGAATAATCATTAGTTCCATGAAACAGAATAATGGGGGGCAAGAGAAGAATGGCATCTTTAATGCGTGGGTCATCGTTAACTGTGACTTCAGGAGAAAATTTCTTCAATGATTCTTCACCTTCCATTATGCTGCAATGAAACTCAGTCTTATAAGGAGACAAAAATCTGGTTTTTATTTTCTTTCTTGAGAAAAAGGGGAGGGGAAACAATAGGTAGGATAAGAAAACTAGCTATGTATAGTTCTAGGGCACAAACCTTAAGAAAAT
Source organism: Leucaena leucocephala (assembly GCA_037074615.1). Classification (NCBI taxonomy): domain Eukaryota; kingdom Viridiplantae; phylum Streptophyta; class Magnoliopsida; order Fabales; family Fabaceae; genus Leucaena; species Leucaena leucocephala. The sequence goes on along the minus strand of CM073562.1, from coordinate 4,253,340 downwards.
GGAACGATACAAGCCACGTTGATGAAAGTGATCAATTAGCTCCAATAAGTTGTATCTGTAAACACATATTGGTAAGATTATTAGACGTGCACTTGATCATGTATAAAATAAATGATCAGTGAACCTAATTCACAGGCAGAGCATATTTATCAATAGCCATACTATCCAAACCAACAATCATGCATCCATGATTTTTTCCTCAAAAAATTGTCTTCTGAAGAAAACGTGATTGAGATAACCAAAATATACATGAGAGCAAAAATTAGTAATTAGACAGAAGACTCTGCCCATTTGCCTATCAAATAATTTTTCATCAATTTAAGCATGTCAGGGATATTAGTAAAACCAATCCTAGACCTTCACTTTACAAGGCAATTAGAGGATTACATGGTTTATCAAGGTAGACAGCAAGCATGCTGCTATAATCAGCAGAGTAGCTTAGAAGGCAATTAGAGGATTGAATGGCCATAAGATGTGCTCTTCATATTCAATCATAAAAGTCACTGGCTTCCCTACAGAGAAAGGGTTTCTGAATCCATTTTCATAATCTAATGCCTATGTCCATAAGAGGAAAAGGAGTGAAACATTTGGGGTTCAGTTAAATAATCAGCAATGGCAAGTTGCTGACCACAACCAAAAGGCAATAACCCCTCTTAAGCTCCGAGCTTAAAATATTCTCACAAACAAGTAGTATCAGCAATAGATATTATGTGTTTATCAAGGAGATAATAAACAATATAAGAGCTACTACTAAGGAACTGTATAATTACTATACAATCCAGATATATGAGTATGATATCCTCATAAAGCAACTGAGCTTTACCCTCCGGATAAACCAAAATAAGCTTTTATCTGGGAGACGCTCCAAGAAATACCATCTTCTTTTCCAGATTCTCGAATTGTTTGGTCCATCAAAGTACAAGCAGAAATATGAGCACCAGCAGAGTGCCCCATCAGATAAATCCTACAACAAATTTATCAATATAAAAATAAGCTTATAATTGAATAAGAAGTGATGCAATGGAATAAGGCATAGTAGCCTGTTACCTATTTGGGTCGCCTCCATAATCAGTTATAGTGTTGACAATGCAAGAAATTCCTTGCGAGACATGTTTTACCATATCACTTATGGTTCCCTGAGGAAAATTTCTGCTCTCCCAAATTCATAAAAAATATATTAAGTGCTAAATATACCATAGACTTCCAACTTAAATCTCATAACTGTGTTAAAACCACCCTTCAAGCCACAGGGGAATCTAAGACAAGATTAATTACCCTGCAAGCAAACTATGTCATTATTTTATAAGCTATACTTAAATTGTTAAACATATCAAGATTATATATTTCTTTTTAAAAATAGATGTTGCACTTATCCCATTTGAATGACAAACAATCGAATAATTTCAGTACGAATTGTAGATCCACACCATGCAACAGGAATGATAGGTCTAAAACCTTGCAAAATTACAGATATCTCCTACACATTGCGTTAGTATAGTTTAGTAAAATGTAATCTTAAACAAGAAATCATAGCATGAGGCAAAAATCCCTCTAGTTATAGGTTATAGCACAGGGAACTATAACCCATAAACTGCACAATTCAACTTAGTGGATCCCCCTTACATGAGCATAGTCGGAGTTCCAATGGATGGATGGGCATCGATTCAATTTGTTGCTGATAATCCATGTATAAAAATGTACAACATCTATCTTATCTGTCTTTTTAGCTATTTGGTTTAACGTTTCTGTCATTTTTTTGCAGGGGTATGCTATACGCCCTATCACATTGACATACACCATTCATGGGGACTAGGAATGGTGTTTATTGTGAAGAATGGAAAATGAGATCAAGAATCCTTACCACACCCTCCCACAGACATGCCACAACCTGATCTGGATGATGTTTAAATTGTTGTAATGTCTAATTTTTGTAATGTTTCATTTTTGGAAAGTTCATTCATTGAACAACTAATGTTGCAACTTAGGCAATCATATTTCTTTGTACGACATTTATAGTGTTAAACTTTCTAATGACTATAACTAAATTTTGTAATGACTATGTACATATGGTATTTATAACTTGTTCAATGCTATCCATAAGTAATGCATTATGTTTGTATCACTCAAAATGATATTTGCAACTCCGACAATTGGATTTGCAACTCCGACAATGGTATTTGCAAGTTCCACAATGGGATTTGCAACTCTCACAATAGGATTTACAACTTCTATAATGGTATTTGTAACTAATTGCACAATGATATTTGCAAGTCCCACAATTAGATTTGGGACTGCCACAATTGGATTTATAATTCAGACAATAAGATTTATAACTTTCATAATGGGATTTACAACTCTAACAATGGGATTTACAACTCTAACAATGAGATTTATAACTCCGACAATAGTATTAGCAATTCCCATAATATGATTTACAACTTTCACAATGGTATTTACAACTAATTGTACAATGATATTTGCAGGTCCCATAATTGGATTTAGAACTGCTATAATTAGATTTGCAACTCTGACAATAGGATTTACAACTTTCATAATAGTATTTGCAACTCTGACAATAGTATTTGCAACTTCCACAATTGGATTTGCAACTCTGATAATGATATTTACAACTCTCACAATGGTATTTGCAAGTTCCACAATTACAACTTCTATAATGGTATTTACAACTAATTGCACAATGATATTTTCAAGTCCCACAATTGGATTTAGAACTACTACAACTGGATTTGTAATGCTGACAATGGGATTTACAACTTCCATAATGGTATTTGCACCTTCAACAATAGTATTTACAACTATCACAATTGGATTTACAGCTTCCACAATTGAATTTGCAACTCTAACACTGGAATTTGCAACTTCTCCAATAGTATTTACAACTTTTCCAATGACATTTGCAACTCCGATAATGGGAACTTGCAACTTCTCTAACGGTATTTGCAACTTCCACAATAGAATTTACAACTTCCACAATGGTATTTGTAACTAATTGCATAATGATATTTGCAAGTCCTACAATTAGATTTGCAAGTCCTACAATTAGATTTGCAAGTCTGATAGTGGGATTTGTAATTCATTTTATGAAGTCCGTAACTAATGCAGTTGGTATGCTACTCTACTAATAAGATTTGCAACTCCTGTTATGATATTTGCAACTTCAACAATGGGATTTGCAAACCTCACAATGGGATTTGCAACATATAGCCATAACGTACTTTACAATTTCATTGATGACATTGACTACTTAACTTAAGCCACTTGCAAAAAATATCCTACCCATGACAACAATTATATTACATATGAACAGATGACAAACAAACATTAATATTCCACTTGAGCCTATTGTTCTTAACCATTAACACTATACATCATATTCTATGCACTATATATTTACTTCTTATACCCTAAACATTATGTACAAAAAGGATAAATTGAATACCAAAAGATCATATATCATGTACTAACAGTCAACTTCATATTGTAATTGGATTTTTGTATGTTCTACTAATATGGCTAGCTTAGTTGTAAAAATCATTCATGAAATTGTAAATACAATTAGAAGAGTAGTAAATGACCCAATTAATCAGTTTCATAAAACAGCTCAAAAACTATCCTTTAAACAGGGTCCCCATGTTGGAAAATGTGCCCTAAGGGCCAATCATTATCTTATGAACATTATTGATTTATGAATTTATTAATTGTGTTATCATATTATTTGCATGTTTACTGTGATGACCATCCTTGGATAATTCATGATCTTATCCTAAATGTCCCTAGTCGGTCATCTATGCGGGAGCAGAGATGAAATAAGACCAGTATGACTTTGAATATGTATAGAGATATAAATCAAAGTCATAGGCACATGTAAGAGTACAAGGTGTTGGACTGACCCACCATGAGAGAGTTGCATGGGTTACTTCATAAGCTTCTCTCATATACAAACCATGTCACTATGCCCTTTGACCTGAGATCATCATGGATTCCTACATAACAAACGCTCATCTTTGACCTAGTCAAAAGTCACTTTTGACCGAGTGATCATAAAGACCACGTTCGCGCTTAGTGGTTTTTCATGCGGAGGAATGTGAATGGTCAAGATGGAATTTGTCCCTCACATTCGTAGAGAGATATTACTGGGCCCCTCGATGAGTGAGTTTGAGAAATGTATGGCCATACTGTAATGGAAAGGTAGTTCCATTTCTATAGTCAGACTACTCAGGGATCGAGAAAGTAACGGTCAGAAATAGGAGGATGACATTATCCATGCCTCATCCATGACTAAAACATCGCGTGATAGAAGGGACGTGATATAGTTGTATAAAAGGTTACATCGTTTATCGATCCTCATATGATTTGGGTAGTCGTTATGTCTTGCTAGAGACTGCTTGCGACTTGTGGGCCAGTATAGCAAATGGCCCACTGCCAACTTCATATGGGCCTACAGGGTCGCACACAAAATAGCCCAACACGAGCTATGATGTCCAGATTCATTGAATCTAAGACGTGTCTAGATTCAATAAATGATCCAAGGTTAATGTATATATTTATTTATATTTATATTCATATATATATAAATTCGTATATATACATTATATATAAGGGATATATAGGATTTAATTTATAAGGATAAATTAAATCTCTATCATGTTTAAATTTGAAATTCAAATTGATAGGATATCTCATATAAGAGATATTTACAAGATTTAATTTATAAGGATAAATTAAATCTCTATCACGTTTAAATTTGAAATTCAAATTGATAGGATATATCATATAAGAGATATTTACAAGATTTAATTTATAAGGATAAATTAAATCTCTATCACGTTTGAATTTGAAATTTAAATTGATATGATATCTCAAATTTGATTTATGAGAATAAATCAAATATAGTCCAGTCTTATCTTTATTTTTAATTAAATAAATAGATGAATTAAATCTGTGGGATGGATTTAATATAAATATTATTTATTTAATTAGTTTCTTATCAAATTATACAATATATGATATTGTATTAATTTCGGATTTAATATAGATTAATTCTAAAATCCAATTCGGTTGAGAAAAATACAGAGCATCCTATATATCTGATTTTAGGAGCTACATTTTTTAACAACACATAACACAAAAGGCCGAAGGGAATCTGCAAAAGGTTTGCAGATAAGAAACTGCTGAAATAGAGACAGAGAGGACGAATTGTTGAGAAAGCCTTGGAGGGATAGGAGACGCTAGCACATCGTTCGTGGTTGGAACGCTGTTCGTGTGGATACTAGTAGAGGGAGATGACCTGAAGTGTTGACTTCTTGCGATCAGAAAGAGAGCACGAGCCGCGGAGAGAAGTTGTGGATGTCGCTGAGGAACACTCCGTCGACTTCTTGCGATCGAAAGGAGATCACCAGCCGTGGAGAGGAGCTGTAGAAGTCACAGAGGAACATTGAGGGTAATGCTTCTTCCCACTTGACTTAAACACATACGGTAGATCCTGGCAAGGAATGGAAAAAATTTTAAGTTAATTTCCGCTACGTGTCTTCCAATTCTTTACACCCCATCTATAGAGACATCCATAAAAATCAGGGGATTCTTCTTCTTTGTCATTGTCTTTCTTTTACAAATCAAAACTCAAGCGAACATAACCCCTGAGAAATGCAGAGCCACAAATCGCATGGAGTAGATGAGAAGCACCTAGGCTTAAGCATGATGCACCAGGTCTCTTGTCGATGGCAATTGCTAATCGCGATACTCTTGGTTCTCACTTTATGTGATCACCATCTCCACAGGAAGCAGTTCAAGGACTCAATATATTGAAGAAAATTGAAGATGTGGGTGATGAAGATGGGCGTCCAACTGTAACTGTTAAAATTATCAATTGTGGTGAATATAGTGAAGATGGAAAGAAGATGAATAAATTAACTTTTAAAACCAATAATCATGAAACACGATGGAAGTGAAAACAAAAGTGACAGCAGCCTTGATGGTGAATGTCTTGATGCTCAAGGGAAGAAGAAAAGGCGCAAAGATTATTCTCTAGAAAATGATGAAGTTCAATCTCCGGGTTAAAGAAGCCCTATGGCATTACACACGCCCTGAGCCAATCTGAAGAAAAAAGAGCAAAGTAAATTCAGTTTTTAAAAAGGATTAATAAAACCTGTAGTCTTTCAAGTTTACCCTCATTTTTATTTTAGTTCCTCAAATTTTAAACCATAGGTTTTAGTTCCTCAAGTTTTATTCTATCTAAAATATTATTCTTATAATTTAATGAAAACTTGGACCATTTACCCCTTAAGGAACAAGAACCTATAATTTAAAACTTAAAGAATCAAAATCTAAATTCATGCAAACTTGATGGAGCAAAGATCGTATTAACTCTTCTAAAAATTATAATTTAAATATAGATCATTAAAATGCCTCAATGAACTATAAGAGGCCAACAGAAACTTTTTCATGTTCATACATCGCCGGACAACTTATTCAGTCAACAATAGTATTGGAGTAAAATTTAATTAGGTAATACCTATTAAAATAAAACAGACAGGAAAACACACAAGACACATACAAACAAAGAGTACTAAAACTAATCATCGCCCATCTGAAATCCCAAATGCTATCTGCTTCTGTATGCTATCATGGTTACTGGGAACAATTGAAATGCTAGCACTAGCATCATCATCCCCATATCCATTAGGTATATGACCAAGTAAGTATTCACTTTCTTCTTCCTTCATAGCTTTGTCCTTGGTCCAAGGATGAATTTCCATGGACATCATAATGTTCTGTAACTCCAATGCAACCTCTTTCATGGTGGGCCTTTCTTCTCCATTAACCCTAAGACACCTCGATGCCAATAAGGCTACATCCTCAAGCTGCTTTGCATTCTTCTTCTGGTCCAATCGTCCATCAAGAATTTCCCACAAGCGGTTTTCTTTCACAGAAGACACAAAGTGCATAGCCAAGTTTCTCAGTTCTGGCCTATTATTGAATGCAACCGCTTTATTCCCAGTGAGTAACTCCACGAACACAACCCCAAAGCTATAAACATCACTCTTCTCATTCAACTGACCTGTGTGGAGATACTCTGGATCCAAGTATCCCAGTGTCCCTTGAACCACGGTTGTAACTTGAGTTTCATCATTAGGAACAAGTCTTGAAGCTCCAAAATCAGAAATCTTTGCTCTATCATTGTGGTCTAATAATATGTTGGCAGATTTAATATCACGGTGAATAATTGGAATAGAAGCAGCAGAATGCAAGTATGAAATAGCGTCCGCAGTTTCTGCAGCTATTGTTAATCGAGTTTCCCATGTAATAGAACGTCCATTCTTTAATGAGCCTATGTGGTCAAATAGAGTACCATGGTCCACAAACTCATAAACCAACAAAGGAACTTCAGTTTCAAGACAACACCCTAAGATTTTGACCACATTCCTATGATTTATTTGGGAAAGCACAAACACTTCATTGATGAAATCTTTGATTTGACGAGGATCTCCTCCAACTCTGGACTTTTTAATTGCAACATGTGTGTTGTCTGGTAACATGCCTTTGTAAACTGTGCCTTGTCCTCCTCGACCAAGGATTCTACTTGCGTCAAAGTTGTTTGTGGCATTTTTGAGCTCAATTTCTGTGTATATCTTGGTTCTCTCAGTGTAGCTTTGTTGTTGTGCAATTTGTTGTTGCAACAAGTTTCCTCCATTTTGTTCAAAGTTTCTTTGCCTGATTTGTTTCAAGGTCATTTGCTTGTGCACCCAACAAGATGTGGAAACTAGTGAGAAGACAACCAATAAGAAAACAACACTGCCTGCCAACAATAAGTACGCCAAAATGAAATTAAATTTCAGAAAAAGCATTTGAATAATTTTGACTGAAATATTATAGGAAGATACAAATCTAATTAAGGATCAAAATGAGCCATCATTTAAATAAAGAAGACATGCTTAGAAGATGGGAGCAAGACATAAATATTAATCAAGTGCAGTGTATTCTCACTTAATGATATTATAAGAATGAGCAAACGAGGTTGAGATCGAGTGCAGTGTGTTCCCTGAACATAGCCGTCGCCTGTGTATCCAGGTGGACACGAACAGCTGTAGCCACCATTGAAATTGTGACACAGAGCATGCCTTGAAATACTGCAATTATTGTTGGGTCCGTTGCACTCATTAACATCTGAAATTAACAAAATGTAAGTGTTACCGTAAAATTTATAGGAAAAAATATTACTCCTTCTGTTGCAAAAATATAGTATTCAGTTGTTAATTTCAAAACAAATCTTTTTTGTATGAATATTTTTTTTCTTCTTTCCAAAATATACCCCCTAATTAAATTGTTTTTCCTTCTTTTCCAAAAAAAACACGTATGGGAAAATTGGAGAAAAGTTCTCCATTGAAAATTATGTTAGTGAGAAGGACCTGATAATTTTTTATATATAGAAAATATCGATATTCTATAAATTGTATATGTACTGAGTATTAGTACTTTGATTTAGGTCATTCTCATCAAAAACTTTTCAACGGAAAACTTCCCCCCAAATTTCCCAAAAAAATTCTTTCCTAATTAAATAGGGGTATATGTGAAAATTAAAGATCTTATGAAACATCTTAGAATAAAGAGGAAAATGAGCCAAAAAAATTGAATACTATACATGTTTAGAGACAGAGGGAGTATTATAAAATCTCTCCAATCATTTTTAAATGCCTTGTTAACTATCAAAGTAAGGTTAAATAAATTAGTTAAAATTTATTAAATATATAAAATTTTATAGTTTGTCAAAATTATCCTCTTATTGATATAATTCATTTGAGAGAAAGAGAAGGGAGGATAAAAAAAGACATTAATTAATCTAAGGATGAAAGACTACACGATAAACTTCATAAAATGTTCAGTATTTAGGACTAACAGTAACAAGCTAAGCAACTAGTTTCGATGCTCATCACACTGTAATAAGATTTGTAGTTGCGCCTTGCAAATATAATTTCATCGATCAAGATTTAAAAGTTTCGAGTAATAATTTTAAATTAGAAAATCATTCTTTTTATTTTGAAAATCCTACACTTAAGAGATTATATTTATTTTAAATTGTGTACATATTAAAATAGTTTTTTAAAAAATTAATCTGAACCATCCAAATTAGATATAAACGGTAATAATAAGCTCTTGGTGCTCATTAGTCCACTTAATACTGAAACTCGTTCTCAGATAAGTTTTATAAATAGAACAAAAGGGAGTAGAAAGAGAAAAGGAAATGTTTGGAAATTAAATTTACGAAATCAAATTATAGAATTACCTTGACATCCATCGGGATGATATGGATTTCCCTCAAAACCAGTTTTGCATTTGCATTTGTACCCATCATTGTTAGAGGGAACAAGATCTGTGTTGTTTTTGCTGCAGGCGCAGTGATCATCCCTCGAACTCGAACCTTTTTGACAGGTATGATTTGAAACCGACCAATCAAGGACAAGAGGGGCCGTCTCATTTGGAAAGTAATAAAGATCACCAAGCGAGAATTTGAACCAGTCGTGTTTTGCAACAAAAGCATAACTGCAATTATTGAAACTCGACGCGTTGGTAAGGTTAGTCATTAATACCGTAAAATTGATACTATTCATTCCAGCAGGAATATCCACCTGACAACATCCAGTTCCTGAACAATTTTTATCATTCGACTCTTGAGGAGGAGGCTTATCACATAGCGTTAAGCAGCCGCTGTAATAACTATCGTTTCGAAAGCTATTCGAGGTCGAATATAAGCTCAAAGTGTCGCAACCAATGGTTACGAACTTGTTTTGCTTGTTGGAAATAGTGAAATAATCATCGGTTCGAAGAGATTGTTCCGGAGCTGTTGCGATTCTTGAGCCATTTTGGCAAACCTTAGAGACATTCATGAGAATTTCCATTTGACTTACTTGTGGGGATATGCTAGAAATTTGGATGTCGTCTCTGTAGAGTAATTTAGATGCCGACTTGTCGCAGGTGACCTTAAATGTCTCATCCAAGAAACAGTTGTGAGCAGTACCAGTTTGTTGTCCCACACCAAATGGATATGGAATCTCTATGTCTCCACATTTCTGGGGACAACCTTCAAGGAATTGATGAAATTCTACTTCTGCCATGGCGGCTGCTGCAACTAATAGAATGAGGAAGAGCAGCTTGATCCGCCCCATATGGCCTCTCTCGTGTTCTCAATTAGGTGGGGATCGAAAAAGGTTATCAATAAAAGCCATGTTATAAGCTAGCTATTGCTGTATATAACTACGCAATTGAAGAACTTTTATAGACAGAATGGTGGCACGTACACCACTTGTAGACTTTAAGGACATGCCCTTAATTACTTTGATTATTCAAAAGAATTATTTATTATTAATATTATTCTAATTCTATTTATAAGTCATATAATTAAATTTATCGTATCATTATATACTTTTGCCTTCAATTTATTATTATATTAATTTTATTCTCATAAGATATAATATATATTAAATATGGATAAAATTAAAAAATTATTAAATTTTAAATATAGAGTTAAAAAGTTTATTTTTTTTCTTATGTGTAAAACAGATAAAAGTATCTTATAATTAGAAATAGGCTTGCACGTGTAAATCCAAAGAATATGTGGACGGGTTGGCGAAGCCGACGGCCCATTACGTGGCTCTCTTCAATTCGATGCATGGTCGTCTGTGGCGTACGTCGAAGGTAAGAAAAAAAGTGATCAGTTTAACTTGTCGAATACAACAAATTTAAGAGACTTCAGTGACTTAATATAAAAAACAAATTTGGACATGACATTAATCACCGTGCAACATTTTTAGGGGGCGGGGGGGGACTCTAAGTTAGCTAGGGTCATTTTCAATCTTCCTTGGTTGCAGATGAAAATAAATTTCAGGGAATGACATTTCGGTCCAAAAGAGCTATATTAAATTATAATTAAGTTTCAAGACATTCTTAAATACAAAAAAAGTGTCACAAGTCTTTAAGTCACAAAATGATATCAACATAAAATGATTTAATATAAGTGATTCAAAAGACATTAGGAGGTAATTAAGAGACTCAAACAAGCAACCATAACATAAAATTGCAATTAAATGGGAAACTAAACACTAGGAAGTGATTAAGATAATCCAACTCACTAATTATGATATAGAATCACTGCTAATATCAACTATAGATTAGATTTGTTTTCTCATTATAATTAGATTTTACTTTTATACAATGCTAATATGTTTCAAATTGTGATCTAAGTTGTTAGTACACACTAATTCCTTATCGAAGCACAAAACTTCAAATAATTGAACTTGTTTATTTTCTATATTCCCCATTAAAGACTAAATGTGAGCTGTACATTACTCATAAATCCCTATCAAATCAATCCAGAAAGTTGTTCCCCACTTGACGACTCCCAAGGGTACAGCAGGTCATGATAAATAGACATTAGCACGATCTTCTTGGTTTTTATTATCCAAAGCACGCATGGATCTTTTGATTTTTTTTTTCTATGAATGATTTTATTTTTTACCAATATGCATTCTACTCCTATTTAGATAGAGAGAATGTTTATTTTTATTCTATTTATAGAGATAGATTTTAAATTTTTTATATGAACATATTATTTTATCTTTCATTTATTATTATATTAATTTTATTATTTCTATAGAGTATAATATATTATATTAAATAAGAATAAAATTAAAAATTTATTAAATTTTGTGATATAATTAATGGAGTTTAAAGTTTTCTTTAATTTATATAAAATATGTTAAAAATAATTTATAGAAAGGACGAGACGACTATATAGAATGGAAGGCACAATCCCTCTTTTTCAGGTATATCCTTGTATAAATTGGCACCGTGCGACATTTTAGAAGAGACGTAGGGAATACGTTTAAGGTCATTCTGACTGAAAATGTTTAAATTTTTATTCTTAATTAGTAAAAGTGATAATGTCACTAGTTAAGGATCATCAAAGCCCAAGTTCACAACTCTGATGCGACAAAAGTTAAGAGACTCAAATAAATTTTTAAAATATAATTTATAAAAAAAATTTAGACTATTTTTAAAAAAAATATTTAGATAAGAGTTTATAAAAAAAATTCTGAATAAATAAGTATTTGAATAATTATTGTTAAAAAAATTTTTGTGATTGGTAAATTATTAATAAGATTTAAAAAAAAATTCTTCCAGTTTTCTCCTTCTCTCTCCTGTTTCTCTATGCATCATTGACATTGACGCTTCTTTCACCACAATGGCACTGATGACACTGACGCTGGTGAGCCCCAACACCAACACCGACGCCTACTCTTGCCTTCATTTTCCTCCTCTCTTTCATCTTCCTCCATCATCCACTTCTTATTGACTTCCAAATCTGAAGAGCCAGAGGAGCAACTCACGATAATGGTGAGAGAAGAGTTAGAGGAGTGACCCACAACCCATGACTATTAACGACGGTGAAGAAGACTGAAGATAGGAGAAAAGAGGAGAGAGAAAAGATCCAAAAATTATTTACAGTAATTTATTTCAAACTATAATTTTAAATTATAGTTTAGTCAAAAAGATTTTGTGAATAAATATAAATTAAAATTTAGGTTAAAAACTATTTAATAAACCAAAGTTTGTAACAAATCTAAATAGGCCCTTATACTGAATTAAAGAGGTCAAGGAAGATTCCATTTTTTTTTTTTGGTTGATTAATGTATATCTCCTACTAGCTAGCTATCCTGTCCATCTCCTAATAGATAATAATTCATCCAGATCCGTCGTTATTCATAATTTATAAACTATATTTGAAAAAAAGAATAAAAGTCAATTTATCTTTTAAATGTATAATTGTGTATACTTAATTTTCCAAAAATTATAAAAAAGAATAATTTATCTATTACATTTCTGCGGCCTTCATTCATTTGATGTGTACGTATCGTCTGGTTAATTAATTACCCACTCGTTGTGGAACGCGATTGACGTACTCCAGCCATGTTGATAACTTATTGTAAAACTACATCTGAAAATTTAGCTTTTAGAAAATTTAAGCTAATTTTTTCTAAATATTGTATTATAATATTTTTTCTAAAAATTGAAAGTTATTATTATAATTAAATATCATATATCCAATAATTTTGTATATGTCCACACTTCACTACCTATCACCATCTCTCAAGGAGAAAAGCATAGTTGAAATGGTCTACTGTAATATTGATAATGATGTTACAAGTAGCGGGAGAAGAAAACAGAGAGAGATATTTATAGTCTCTACCATGAAAAGTAAAGTTAGACTCAAACATCTTTTTAAAATAATTATTTTTAATTAAATTTAATAATATTTAAATTTAACTCAGTGAAATAATTATATAAAAATATAATAGAATATCACCAGCTAACATTGATATTAATAGAAAGAGTTTATGTTACTTAAATAAAGGTATTTCTATCTTTTTACCAAGTCTAAAGAGTAAATAATTTTTATATCTTCTAATAAATATATGTTTTAGAATTTGAATTTGTGTTCTCATCAAAATAAAACAATAATTAATTTATACTAATTACTAATTAGTAAAATTAATTATTCTTTTATTTTTAACCAACCATAAAAATAATTGATTGATATTTAAAGAAAAATCCAAATTGACTTGGTCGCAAAGAAGACTTGCTTATTGACTTGAGGGGACATGCCCACATGGTAGACCAAACTAACTTCCAATAAGACTTGAAGAGAGACTTTTCATATGTTGATCGTTTAGGGCAGTTCTGGTCTAATTTAAATTGAATAGGCCTTATATTGAAAATTTAAATTTAAAATTATTTAAAATCATATTAGTATTTCTTTCTTTTTTCCCCCCTACTTTTGAAATGTTGATGAGATGCTTAACTAGTAGAATTTCTGTTAAACTAGTAATACATACGCACGGTTTGTGACTTCAAACATGAACTCCAAAATAGAGATATGAGATTGAAAAATATTAAAGTGGAATAAATTTCTATTTTTATTTTACATACGGGAGTGACCTAAAAAGCCAGAGCTAATGCCCTAGCTAGCTAGTAGCAGCACAAACATATGACAGATATTTTTTATCAAAGAGTTATAATAATTAACTATTTATTCATTAATAATTATTAATACTAATCTTGATTGATGATTATCTATACGCAGATTGGAGTGGTGCAAGGTGGTGGTGGATATCCAGTGCAGGTCTTCACATTGGGTCCACATCCATTGTTGTATAATTCTTCTTTCTTTCCTGCAAATATCAAATCAAACCCATCAAGCTGAAGCTGAATGTGGATTTAGATGTTAATTAATTATGAGCAAGGATAAAATAAAATAATTAAATCAGTGAGGAAAGTTAATATAATTTAATCTTAATTAGACATACGTACATGCCTCCTATATATTCTTCTGGTTCTTAATATATAACATATTTAATAAATTTGATTAGATTAAAGCAGTTAGTTAAGTTAGTTAATATGACATGATTTTCCTAAAATATCCTAATTATCTTCGTTATCTCCCTCTCTTCCTCTTTTATTTATTTTTGTTGAATGAATATGAATAGAGGTAATTTAAAAAAAGTTGATAAATATAGAAAATATATCTTATATTTAGGATCAAAATTAACTTTTTAATTATGTCATATATTAAGTACAGGAGGAGTATATATATACACACAGTTAGATCCGTGATTGTTTGGAGCAAGAGGAGAAAGTAGGAACTAACAAAAAGGAGATTGATCGGAAGAATGTATCTTACCATTAGGATCAGCCATGAGTAGTCGAGCAAAACTGAAGAGAAAGACAAGAAAATTAAAGCTAAAAGCAACACTAATCGAAGCAACACTTGTTTCATGTTTAGTATATATTTTTGTTTATGATAAGGTATCTATAGATATAAACTGAAGCAACCTCTAGGACAAGAGAAATTTAACTGTTCCTGGTCTTCTCATCTCCTAAAGTCATGCCCTAAACTTTCCGACATTGAAAAATTAGAAATTGAAACTTGAAATAGATCCCTAAACATAATGAATATGTCCAAAAAGTAAAATGGAAAAACAATGCTTAAAAGCAATGAAGACATTCAAGGGAAAGACTCTTTTATTCAACAACAACAAAAAAACAGACACTTGTATCACCTATGCTCTTTAAACCTTGGTTTGAAATTTTTTATAAGGCTTTAGCAACAATTCTTAAGGAACGTAAGGTCTTTAAGATTGCAAAAGATAAAGAGAGAGTCAGGAGAATTGAATCAAATTAGATGAATAAAGGCCTAAGAAGGTAAAATTTTAATTAAGTATATAAGAGAGACTTCTTTTACAAGTTGTCCAATGATGGTGGTTTGACTTGTGGAAAAAAATAGATTATTATATTTACATAATATTAAAATTTGATTACTAATACTCCTCTAATCCTTAATATATTAGTTAGCTAACTAAAAAATTAATCTTAATTTTAAATATAATATATATTTCTTATATTTATAATTTTTTTTCTAAATTATCCTTATTAATATTTCTTAATAATAATTAAGAAGGGGAGGGAGGGAGTTAATGAGGATAATTAATATATTTTAGAAAAAACTTATCATATTAACTAACTTAACTAACTTATTTAATATAATTAAATTAGTTAAATATGTCTTATATTAAGGAGTTGATAAGTATTATTTATATATCTCAACCAGTAATTTCGACCAAGAATCCCAGCTCAATCCTAATTTAAAATGGTTACATGAATTTGCAAAAACAAATAAATAAATTATACGGAAATAAATAAATGGCCGAATTCTTCAGTATTCGAACGAAACCTCTAATAATAGAACATGAAGCTAAGAAATGGCCAAATGAATAGAAGAGATTCATAACTGTAATTAATATACAAGACATACAATAATAACGTGTATGGGTGTGTGTTATATACTATTGGTGAGATCCTTCCATGTCCTCTGTTCTCTAAAATCCATGAATGGAGAAGATCCAAGTGGCTAAAGATTTACTCATCTGAGACTGCACACATGACAAATGGAGTCTCACCTCTCCATTCTCCTCCAAATTTCAGATGAGAGTGATCAAATACATCAACCAGAAGCTTAGAAGGGACTGATCTTGCGGGCCAACTTCAATAAAAACTCAGGACAAAACCGTCTTCTCGAGGGCGCCATTGCGTCCTGTGCAAGAGCTTCATCATCACCAGAATGTATGACAGAAACTACGTGTTCAAATAGGTCGTCTTTACCACCTCGCAATGGATCCTGTTCATGATCAGCATGTAAGAATTCATTGGACAAGCAATTGGAGCCAAGTATACAGTTGACATTTGAGAAGAAGAAAGGACTTGACATTTGAGAAGAAGAAAGGACGAGATATATAAAGAGAAAATCTCTCATTGGGAAAGTATCTTTCTAGGTAAAACAATTACAACATAAGAAAGCAGATCTAGTGTTTAATGAGTGCGCGTCTTTGTCTTGAAGAAAACGACGGGGCAAGCTATATGCAGTATTTATAGAACAAATAGTATAGCTCCATGTAGAGTTTATATTTGATATTAATGCTAAAATAAGAAACATTAATTAAAGACAGTTTGGCCGAATGGTCTAAACCGCCAGATTTAGGCTATGCTCCGACAGGGGTGAGTTCAAATCCCATGGCTGTCATGTTTAAAATTTAACTTTTTTCCCGTATCTTTATAGCTGGTCCTAAGCCCAAACCAAAAAGAAGGGTTATGATAGGCCTTGATAACTAATGTAAAACTTGTCCAATCTTTATGACATGGATCAATGAAGAAATTGTGCTTAAAGACTTGTTTGTTTTTATACCTAAAAGTTTAGATGGTCCCGGGGCTTATCAGGGCTAGAGCATATTTCCAAACTTAAAGAGCGTTTATAGAGGTACTTGCAGATTATCGACTAACAAGGTCTGCACATTAGTGTCGAGATTTGAACTCACAACCTTGTGAGTTTATAAGCCAACTTCTTATCAACTGAATCAATATTTGTTGGTAACACTTAGTTTTTTATAGAAAACAATATCATATGATTCATGTAGTCGATATCACTTAATAAGATAGAATTTATTGTTGTTGTTTGTTTTGTAGTAAAATGAAAGAAACCAAAAGGATTTGCTAACATTTATCACTTACTTGGAGAAACAGATCTGTATGTGTTTTTCCATCGTACAGAATAAGCTCAGTTCTTGCCCCCACGTTCTTCAGAGCATCAACAAACTTTTTACTGCAAAGAAACACTTATAAATATCAAAAAGCGATAATATAAAACCAAATGCACCTGTCCCTTTGACGAAAATACTTGCTGGTTTAGCAAAGAAAAATATAGAATTAAGTTTTTGTAGATGAAACATGAGAGTAAAATAACATTTGGTATTCTGACAAAAAATATACCACACAGAAGAAAGGAAAAGCGAAACTAAAATACACACACACACATATATAACACAGCAAGAATGAGATGGATCGTAAGAATATCTCATCAATACTTTTCCATTTTCCTTCAATGCAGTAAATGATATAATAGATGCTATGAGATGGATCGTAAGAATATCTCATCAATACTTTTCCATTTTCCTTCAATGCAGTAAATGATATAATAGATGCTCTTAATGAAAACAGAATTCTTATGACCATATATACCTGGAATCTGCTGGTATGGAATAATCATTAGTTCCATGAAACAGAATAATGGGGGGCAAGAGAGGAATGGCATCTTTAATGCGTGGGTCATCGTTAACTGTGACTTCAGGAGAAAATTTCTTCAATGATTCTTCACCTTCCATTATGCTGCAATGAAACTCAGTCTTATAAGGAGACAAAAATCTGGTTTTTATTTTCTTTCTTGAGAAAAAGGGGAGGGGAAACAATAGGTAGGATAAGAAAACTAGCTATGTATAGTTCTAGGGCACAAACCTTAAGAAAATGGAACGATACAAGCCACGTTGATGAAAGTGATCAATTAGCTCCAATAAGTTGTATCTGTAAACACATATTGGTAAGATTATTAGACGTGCACTTGATCATGTATAAAATAAATGATCAGTGAACCTAATTCACAGGCAGAGCATATTTATCAATAGCCATACTATCCAAACCAACAATCATGCATCCATGATTTTTTCCTCAAAAAATTGTCTTCTGAAGAAAACGTGAGAGAGATAACCAAAATATACATGAGAGCAAAAATTAGTAATTAGACAGAAGACTCTGCACATTTGCCTATCAAATAATTTTTCATCAATTTAAGCATGTCAGGGATATTAGTAAAACCAATCCTAGACCTTCACTTTACAAGGCAATTAGAGGATTGCATGGTTTATCAAGGTAGACAGCAAGCATGCTGCTATAATCAGCAGAGTAGCTTAGAAGGCAATTAGAGGATTGAATGGCCATAACATGTGCTCTTCATATTCAATCATAAAAGTCACTGGCTTCCCTGCAGAGAAAGGGTTTCTGAATCCATTTTCATAATCTAATGCCTATGTCCATAAGAGGAAAAGGAGTGAAACATTTGAGGTTCAGTTAAACAATCAGAAATGGCAAGTTGC
Organism: Leucaena leucocephala; assembly: GCA_037074615.1. Classification (NCBI taxonomy): domain Eukaryota; kingdom Viridiplantae; phylum Streptophyta; class Magnoliopsida; order Fabales; family Fabaceae; genus Leucaena; species Leucaena leucocephala. Next base: position 4,234,792 of record CM073562.1, on the reverse strand, counting down.
TGACCACAGCCAAAAGGCAATAACCCCTCTTAAGCTCCGAGCTTAAAATATTCTCACAAACAAGTAGTATCAACAATAGATATTATGTGTTTATCAAGGAGATAATAAACAATATCAGAGCTACTACTAAGGAACTGTATAATTACTATACAATCCAGATATATGAGTATGATATCCTCATAAAGAAACTGAGCTTTACCCTCCGGATAAACCAAAATAAGCTTTTATCTGGGAGACGCTCCAAGAAACACCATCTTCTTTTCCAGATTCTCGAATTGCTTGGTCCATCAAAGTACAAGCAGAAATATGAGCACCAGCAGATTGCCCCATCAGATAAATCCTACAACAAATTTATCGATAAAAAAATAAGCTTATAATTGAATAAGTGATGCAATGGAATAAGGCATAGTAGCCTGTTACCTATTTGGGTCGCCTCCATAATCAGTTATAGTGTTGACAATGCAAGAAATTCCTTGCGAGACATCTTTTACCATATCACTTATGGTTCCCTGAGGAAAATTTCTGCACTCCCAAATTCATAAAAAATATATTAAGTGCTAAATATACCATAGACTTCCAACTTAAATCTCATAACTGTGTTAACACCACCCTTCAAGCCACAGGGGAATCTAAGACAAGATTAATTACCCTGCATGCAAACTATGTCATTATTTTATAAGCTATACTTAAATTGTTAAACATATCAAGTATATATATTTCTTTTTAAAAAGAGATGTTACCCTTATCCCATTTGAATCACAAACAAACGAATAATTCCGGTACAAATTGTAGATCCACACCATGCAACATGAATGATAGGTCTAAAACCTTGCAAAATTACAGATAGTCTCCTACACATTGCTTTAGTATAGTTTAGTAAACTGTAATCTTAAACAAGAAATCATAGCATGAGGCAAAAATCCCTCTGGTTAAATAGCCTGAAGCCCTGAACTCAAATGCCCTAAAAATAGACTATAAATTGTTGCAATATTTTTTATCAGAAGAAAACATATTACGTCTGATTATAGGTAAATGAAGAGTCATCCTTGCACAGAATTAAGTTGAAAGGAGCCCACTTGCCTGTAATCAATGCATGCCACCATGATGTTTCTTTCTGCCAACTGCAATCCCAAGAGGGAACCCCATGCTTTATACCTAAATCAGAATCAGAATCAAGAAACTTAATTTTTAAAGCTACATATACATATATTAAGGACACTAATCAGTGTCTGTTTTCAAATCCAACTTCAAAACTATCCGGTATTTTCCCTCATTAAAAGAGCAATTAGAAATGACAAGTTAGATTAGGTTGTCACATGTACATGCAAACTCCTATTATATTTATATACCTGCTCATAGTCAATACAAGTATTCAGATATATTCAGTTAAAACAGAGACAACAATGTCTGCCAGTTCAAAAGGTACATAGCATTTACAATTGACAAGACCTCAAAACGGAACAGGTCTCTCTAGCTTTTTAGTTTTTATAACATACAAATTTGTTGGCATTCAAGCTTCAGCACTTTAAAAGTTGACAAAGGTCAGGTCCACAACCCAATCTATTTCCCAAAAAATAAGGAAGTCCGTTTGGATTAGTCATCATAAAAGCAACGCCTCAAATTTGTTGTGCAAACATTGAACTGCACTGTATCACAGACTCGAGTATAACTATTCTCGAAATTGGGCAGCAGTAAGCTACTTTGCAGATATGCTTGAGCATGGATGGACCATGCTCCACCAGATGCCTCAATTTCTGGGTAAAAATTAACAGTGTGAAGTAAACCAACAAATGAATCGAAGCAACATCATGCAGATATCTCAAGTCACTCACCCAATAATCCATGCTCCTCCAGTTACAAATATCAAAACTGGTTTCGGTTCATGACTATCAGCAGGTATATACAGATCCATCCTGCAAGCGTACAACGTGAAACTAGAATACTAGGCATTCAATAAATAAAATAATTAACATCATAGTATATCAACGAAATTTCGTTGGAAAGTTACCATATTTTTACCAAACTTACCTATTCCTCGGCTTATTTCCATAAATAACACTTCGTTTTACCCGCTTTGAGAAAAAATAATAATATCCAACTGCAAAAGATAGTTAAGAAAATACGTATTACATTCTACTGATGCAGTGTGGCTACCTAACCATAGAATAGACATCTTTTTAGTCACAGAGAATTTCAACCCCTTCCATGGTAGGAGAGATCACAACATGAAATATAGGAGAACTACATATCAAGAAAGCCCACAAATAGCATAGAGAAATTTGGCACAAATAATATGTTCAGATCACATAATAGATCATTCTTTTATGATGACACAGTATATAAGACCAGAAACTAAACTCGTCTGATTATACTTTGACACCACCAATAAACCTTTGGTATACCAGAAGGAAGATCATACAGCTTATATAGTGTAAGCAATGAACACAGTTCCACTCTATTCTTTTTATTTCAGGAGACAGCCTAGTCTTTCATTTTCTTTCGAATCTATTATTATACTTTACGGAAAGGGTAACGAGAGGAAACAAGAAAAGGAATAACACAGAACATCGATATTGACACTTATAAAGTACATGAAAGCTGCACAAATAATCTAATACATACCTTGTAGAAAACCAGGCATAAGAAGCACTGCATAGAATCCAAGGGCAAGTAATTGTGTAATCCAGATATAACCTACCCTACAAAAGTATCAATGGTAAATCAGATTAGCACGAGTTACCAACATTACTGAACTCCATGTCACAACAGAAGAATCTTAATGGTTATAGTATCATGGAAATTTTGCTATGAAAGAGCTAAGACAAATAGGACGTCAGAATAAATTTCAACTCCAGTAAATTGCATAAAGCATTCTGAGAATTAATATTAAACGCCTAAGATCCTTGTAGACTAACAACAACATTGTTGAAAAATCAAATGTATATAACAATAAAATAAAATAAAATAAAACCATAGAATGGTGATTCATAAACTCATTAAACCTCAATTTTCCACATCAACATCCTCCGATTGCATTTTACTGAGTTACAATAACCAACTCCAACCATATCAAAATCTATTGTAGTAGAATAACTCTGTTTTGAACTTCCAAAAACAATGGTTGATATCAAAAAATTACGTGGCATGATTTGGTAACTTCTTAAAACCATGTTCATCGAGAACAATGGGAAAAGATTAGATTTTCTTCTGCCGCGTTCAATTCAAAATACGAGAAAAAGGCCCCACAAGTACATAATTATTTATGCTGCATATACGAAAGTAACGAAGCATTCCAATGTTTTTTTTTTTTTTTGCTAATTTCTCATATCAACTTCATAATCATCCGTTTACTGCTTTTGACACTAATATTTCCATCATTATTCAGGAAGCCGAACGGTCACAAACACCATTTCCCATCTCGATTGCTATTACCAACCTCAGCCTTCTTCCACTACCAATACCAGAACACTCCCATAACGATTTCCACCGTCGTTGCTGCAAATTTTTTTTTTTATACCCAGAGCTGCTGGAGTTTAAGTTCGCCTAAGGAACTATCGTTTTCTTCTTTTCCAATTATTTCTTCAAACATGGGTTTTCCAGCTCAATCCAATGCTAGCAATCATCAAATGCACTACCAAATAATGAACACAATCAAAACATAGACGATACACTATTTTCGAACACAAACATTACTTGCATAGAATAATCAATCAAATCAAGTACCCCAAACATCGAAGAAGCGTGAAAGCAAGCCGAGTAACCAAATACGTTTCGGCAGCTATGTGCCCAATATTTTCTTTATACGACGATTGCCGAGCAGGCTGAGGCCGCGGGCCATTTCTCCTGGCGACTACCACACGCTTCTCGCCTGAACTGTCACAGCCATTTTCATTTTCTCCCCTCAGCTCTCCCAAATCCCCATCCACCATAGCTTTCCCGCCACCAGTCATCGAATCCACCCGACGGCGTTCGGTCAAGGTCGCCGCCGACGCGGCCATCGCTGGAGCAAGCAACAGAATGAAAAAAAAAAAAAACTCAAAGTATGGAAGGTAACAGAACAACCTCGGTTTGAATGCCTAAGCTGGATTTGGAAATTTGGGAGGGAATATATGGCTTAGCTTATAAATTGCTTCAGAGCTTGAAATCAATAAAATATGGACATTTGGACGTTAGAGAGAGAGAGAGAGAATCATCTTTGGGAATGGGATAAGAACGAGACAGAGAATATTAAATCGTCGTTTAGGTTCAGGACGGCACCGGCTAGGAGAATGAGAAGTTGCATTCGCCATGGTAGTTGCTTTCAGCCTCGATTCCTCGCGAAGTGTAAGGAACCAGTGGATTTATTTTCCATTTTATAAATAAATATATATTTTGACCAATTTCTCCACGTCAAACTTCGGTCCACAACGATTTTACTGGCGGATTTGTCTAGACTGGCTGATGGCATGTAAAATTAGTATAATTTAATAAAAAGAAATTTTAATATTATAATTTAATATAAATTACTTTTATTTTTAATTTTTAAGTCTCCTTTTGAAATTAAAATAAGAAAAAAAATATAATTTATTTTCATAATTTAAAGTTCTATAATTTAAATCCATTTTAATTTTCTCCATTTATGCTACTTTTATATATGCCATGTTTCTTCAATTTACTTTAATATTTTTCTAATATCACTTTACCTTTCATTTAAAAAAAAAAACAGAGAGTTAATTTTACTTCCTTATGTATACCTTTTATCATAATTTTACTTCCTTATGTATACCTTTTGTCACTATAAATCATTACATGTTCAAAGTATTAAGATAGTATGTAATTAATCATGTTAACAAAATTTAATAAATACCCATAAAATACAATAGAGACAAATTTAAATTTTTTTCATTTATAAAGATTTAATTAAAATTTTGAAATAGTACTCCCTTTATAAGAGTGATTTTAGAATCATCAGCTCCATGATATAAATCATTTTCTCTTAATTTGATTTAGTTTAAAGTATAAGTTTAGTTTAATAATTAAATTAAATTTTATATGATAAGTTAAAAAAAGAAGTCAAAAGCAAAGCGGGGAAGGGTGACTTGAAGGTGGCGCACAAGTAACTGCTGTTGTTGGAGTGTTGGAGATATGAATGCTGACGAGGAGATTATAATCGCCGCGATTATCTTTCCACGTGTCACTAACTTATGAACATATCAATTAACATTAATTTAAGTATTAATCATACATTACAATCCACTTACACGAATTTGATCCAACGAACCAGCCAAAGTTTGGATTTTCGTAGTTGTAAACTTGTATTGCCCTATCTTTAATATGCTCATTTTCATAAGAGTTTAAAAAAAGATTTATAAAAAAAATAATTTAATAACTTTTAAAAAATAATTTTTAGATAAGAGTTTATAAAAAAAATAATTTTAAATAAATGAGTATTTAGATAGTTATTTATAAAAATATTTTTATTATTAATAAATTATAAAAAAGTATATGATTATTAAATATAAGAGAAATGAGAGAGGATATGGGGTGTAAAAGATAGATGGGAGAGGAATGAGGGTGTAGAAGAGGGATAAAAGAGAAGGGAGGGTGTAGAAAATAAAAGAGAAAAGAGAAATGGTGGAGAAAAGAAATTAGAGTGGAGAGAGGATATAGAAGAGAGATGAGAGAGAGTGTAATAAAAAATATGGGTAATATAGTAATTAGTTAGTCCATAAACTCTTTTACTATTCTATAAGCTACGCTGACCAATTTATCTAAAACTTTAGTTTTAAATCATAGTTTAATCTAAAAACTACTTTGAATAACTACATTTATTTATTTTAAAATTTTTTAAAACCTAAATTTTGCTCAAATATAAATTTAAAACCTAAAGAATTTCCAAACCCACACAATAAAGGTTTATTACCTAATCTGAATAGAGTTTGATAAAGTCCAAACTACAATATATTATTCATTAAGGCTTATTTAAAAAAGGCTACTGATTTAATTGGCCATGCTTTTCTTTTTAAGGGTTGGCCACTAAATCTATAAATATGACTTATTTAATTATATGTAAGCGATTTATAAATTTAAAATTTATTTAGAGTATTATATTTTGTAAATATATAAATTTTAAAACTTTATAAAAGTCTACATAAAATATATAAGTTTTAATAAATTTAAAGTTTATTTAAAACTTTTTAATAGTTGAAATATGAGGTTTTTTTAAGAAGCTTAATTTGTAAGTAGATCTCTAATTAAGCTTTCAATCTGATAGATTTTTTAAAAGCTTAAGATTAAACTTAAAAAATTATATAAACAAGCTGAGGCCTAAACTTATATTATACATTTTTATTATAGGTTAAGACTATTTAATTAAAGTTTAGCTTGACCTTATTTATTTTAATAGTATTAGCCTTAAGGGGCATTTTTGTGTTCATGATATCCTCTTTTGTCAATAAGAATTAGTATATATAATAAATGATGAGTTCGTATTCTATAAAAATATGAGTTAGATTTCTCGTTAGTGTTATGAAAATTATTTTAATAAGTAATATTGTAAATTCCATATAAATGTTTTATGAACTTTAAAATTTTATTTTAATTTTAATAGGAGATCTGATATTGAATTTATTTAAATTTAAAAAAGATGATATCCTCCTCCCAATCATATATTCTTTTGAGGTATTTTTAAATATTAAAACAATAATAATAATAATAATAATAGGGATTCAATGTGCATGTTCGCTTGAGTGTTGGATTGGCGAATCTCGTGCATAGCTTGCGGTTCACAATAATTTAGGACATGTCCATATCAAAAAATCATGACGTGACAATGTGGCATCCTTTGAAATCTATGATATACTTTTCTGGCGACAAAACCAGAACTTTCGTGACCAACATAATTTAGCTGAGCTGAGTATGTTTGAATATTTAGGAACGTGAATGTTTTTATATATATTTTTATGTTAATATAAAAAGAAAAAAATTACTATTCTTAATATAAAATTTATTTAAATAATTTAATTAAATTAAAAAATTTAATTAATATAATATGTTTTTTTTAAAACGCCTCAACATTTTTTAACTCCCTCTTATTTTATTTAAATATTATTAAATGAGTATTAATATAGATAATTTAAAAATAATAATAAATAAAAAATATATCTTATATTTAGAATAAAAATTAATTTCTCAAGATCCTATGTTAAGGAAGGAAGAGTATTTTCTTTGCATCTTGATTCTTATATGTTTGTGTGTGTATATAAACTAAATCCCATGTCACTCCTCTCACCAAAAAAAACAATCCAATGTTATTATAATTTCACCATGCATATCAAGCTTAATGAATAATATATAATAGGCTGCCAGTTCTTTCTGTTATTGTGGGTGTTTCCTTTTAATTCACAATAGGCCTGGTGCTTTACTCCGTTGTTTTGAACTAGATCCTACATACTTTCGGTGGCTTATGTCTTTTTTCTTATGGACTATGTTTTATCTTTATAATAATATTCAGTTAAATAAAAAAAATGATACATTGAAATTCATCCAAATCTCAGCTAACTCAAATTACAAGTGGGTAAAAAAAAACAGTAGAGACAAACATTGGGCTTTCCCACCCACCAGTCTACCACGTTGCCAGACGCCAGTGGTCAAAGTAATTGAGTACAGTACACCTAGCAATTCTGAACTGGAGGTTAATCTGAATAGTAAACTGTTCGATATTGTTTAATCAAAATCTCGAGTTTGAACCTTAACATATGTAAAAAATCCCCGTTGAGAGACTCACCCACTATAGCTAGATGCGCGATGCGGGTCAGATTCGGATGTAATCAGACAAAACTCTAGTTAACTAGGTGGGCAAAAAAAAAAAAAAAGTACAACTCGCAATTAACGTGGGGCCACTACTAAAAAAATAATCTTCTAATTCTAAATATAAGATTTAGTTTATAATATATTTAATACTGAAAGTACAAGACTATTGTCATGCTAACTTTGCACCCAGGAAATGTTATGATGCTAATGGCAACAAGTTTATTGCTAGATTGGCACCTTAACCATATTCATCCAAATCTCAACTAACTCAAATTAAAAGCTGGGGAAAAAAACAGAGAGAACCCACAAATATGATTGAACTCTAGCAAGGCATCTTCAAGTTTCTTCCACCCAGACAAATTTCTCCTTTATATAGCTTTCAATGTATTTACATTTCTTCCACCTCTTGTATACATCAAATCTGGGCAAGCATATCCCAGAGGAAAAATAACACTGGGATATTTAACTGATTGGGAAAATAAAGCAACAAAATTTCTGTGAAAATAACATAACTACGAAAATGCAGTGCGTTTAGCTGTACCAATCAAGAAAGAGAACAGAAAAAGTGAGTACAAAAAGAAACAACACAAGAAATGTCCTGCTGCTGTTATTCCGCTGAATGGCTTGGGATAGTTCTTTGTTACCAAGCTCCACGTTCTTGGTAGCTTCAACCGCCTGTCAGGATGCGAAATAAGAACACTATTAATATTAATACATCTCATACTGCTTTGAAATAATTTTGAAGAACCAATACGCCAGCAGTTACTGAACTACACGTGACCAAGTTAAATCTAGTGGAATTTACCATCGTCCTTAACCTCTGGGGATAATCTATATTACAGCTGTCGTTGAACATCAAGGACAGATATTTAGATTTTAAACTGCCTACTCTGGTGCCATTTTAAACAGTGTGATGGTTCCAAAATGGTAAGATTAAATATCTGAGCTTGAAAATGAATTTGGTCTTTTAGGATACTACCAATGGGTAAGTTTGAAGCTTACAAGATTAAAGAATGCCCGATTTAAAATTGTGTACAACAGGAATTTACAAATCATAGCAGCATTTGGGACCTCCAAGCATAGGAGTCCTAGGACCAACGAGCATCATATACAGACAAAGTAGAGTTCTATTTGATGGCTCTGAACAGCAATACATGGAAAGTAGCTCAATGCACTTCACCAGTAAAAGATAGAAGAGGGGGAACAAACCTGCTCAAAAACCTTCATAGACAACTTCTCATACTAGATTGTCTCCGTTCTATGAATTCACTTGAGTACAAGAAGAGATTTAAATATTCCCTACTCCGTTCTATGAATCCAAGCACCTTCCTTCAAAACCCAACTATAACTAATGCACTTAAATACCCCATGCCCATCAAACATCCAATAGAATTCAATGTGGGACTTCGGGCATTCTATACTACTTTATTCTCAATTGATATATAAAATGGCATACTTTATAAGTTTAAGATTAAGCATGCTGATTGTTTATCTTATTCATCCATGAAACTTGAGATGATAGAAGGGATGATACCTCCATTTATCAAGCATATAATCTGCCAAAAACCTACACCTTGAGTACGTGAATCTTAATGGGTTTTTTGTTTTTGTTGAAGATTATATAATCTATTTGTATTGCAAACTTCTTAAAAGGATGCACTTATGGTGATCATATTCTAGTTCTCTATTAGGGGAGGTGTATTTACAGTAAAATACTACCTATATCTTAAACGTAGATTTCTGAGTCTAGACACCCAAATGTAGCGAAGTCAACTAATACTAATTTCAAGTAAAGGCTGAAATGTCAAAGCCTCCCAGATATATGCAAGAGCCAAAGTTAAACACGTAACACACTCAAGCCTGAGTCTTTCCACCATTCACAAGAGCAAGAAGGTTCTTGCACTTCTTCAAGGGGACTGGATTGTTTCAATTATCAAATATAAAAGCCTTAGCTTATGAAAGCTCCATATTCCACTCTACTGAGGAAGAAAAGAATAGACAGAAAATTCAAGCTAGAGATATATGAGATAGGAATGGGAGGCGACTATGGGTAACAAGTGGGAATGATCCAGGACCCGTATAAACATAACCGCACACCCATCTAAGCAGCCAAATAATAAAGAAAAAAGGGATGAAGACTGTGACATCTAACCTGATCGTATAGGAGCTCAATTTGCTGAGCTTGTTGCAAAACATGGGTAGATAATAAGTGATTTAGTGCAGACATTTCCACCATCTTAGTTTCAGTCTCTTGAACTGCATCTAGAAGACTAGTCAATTCCACCTGCAAGAAAAGAAACCAAGCAAAGGAATATGAGAATCTCAAACAATCGCAAAACAAGTGTGATAGGAAATACGGAAAAACCTCTAGGAGGAAATCCAAGATTTATTTTTACGTTGGCCAAGCAAGTTGTAAGTTTCCTTCTTGTGAAGGAAACTTAGCAAGTGGATTCATATATACACACACACACACACACACACACACACACACACACACATACACACACATATAGTCTTGCATATTTTAAAAAGCATTTGGATGGTTGTATTTTTCACTTTGCTTACTGTGAAACTCAGAAGCACAGCTCCTCTCATTCACTTTTTGTCCCTCCCTCCCTCCCTCTCTCCATATATATTGTGCCAGTGGCTGTGTGTAAATGACAGCTGAAGTCCAATACAAACTCGTAAGAAAGAAAAGTTTGATAACCTGAAGGGCACGTGTTTCATCATCCAAGAGTTGCTGTTGGACTCTTAGAGGCTCATTGCGTGATTCTTCAGGTTCTCTGAGCTCCATATTGCCTGAGTTTGAAGCTTCTGCAGAATCCTTTTTGGTCATACGGTTAAGTTTTCTTCGTGGAATAGCTCTATTAATAGCATCCTGGAAGCGTACAGCTCTGAGCTGATCAAACTGAGCAGTTACTGAATGGAGTCTCTCACTCAGAATTAGAACCTATAGTTTAAGAAAGTAACAAAGAAACAATTAACACACCAAAAAAATTAATTAAACACTTCAGTTCATGCAACATTATAGCATTAAAAAAATTCAACAGAATACTCAAACTTTGACTGGTGTAGAAAATGGGAATGCCAGAAGTACAGACGAGGATATCAATTATACAGCTTTTAATCCACATGAAATATCTGTTCCAGATAAATATTCAAAACCCATTTAACTTGCACAAACGGCGAGGAGCTCTTCTCCTTTAAGATGCTAAAAATTGATTCATTCCCCAACACAATAATGAACCAATAATTGAATAAAAATAGGAAAAATAAAGAACAATCCTTACCACCCCATGTTTGTGGGCTATAGTGTCAGCATTAGACTTTGCAGCTGCAATGCCAAGCCAACCTTTTGAGTTCACCTCTTCATCATTAATACTGTTTTTGAGAACATCAATTTGCTGTTGGCAAGTTTTAATAAAAGTACTAACCTGGAAAAAGAAAACAATCATGTTAAAAATCTATATAATATATTTTAAAGATGCTTAACTAAGTTTATATACCAATAAAGGGCACTGTAATTTTCCAAATGTTATTTAAGATAGTGTAACGCATTCAACAACATCAGAAACTAGTACCCCTCGTAGAAATGAGTTTTAAACTCCCAACTCACAAATATTACCGAGTAATAGAGAATCCAGTCTGAACGGAAGCAAATTGACAGAATAAGCTTGATCTAATGATGGTATTAGTCAAAGCAGGACAACTAATACCAGGTTGTATTTTCAAAGTGTTAATATATATACTGTGATACGTCCAATAAGATCACAAACTAGTTTCTCAGATCGAATCACATAGCTTACTTCATGTTCGATGCTATCTCTCTCCTGTTCAGTTGTGCGGTGCAGATCTGTATAATCCTTTCTGTGCTTCAACAAGAACTGGTCCAATTCTCCAATACTCTCAAGCTAAAAAACAAAAAGACAAAGGCATAAAAGAGCTTAAGGTGAACTATAAAAAATAATTGATTTAGATGGTAAATGTAGCATTGGTTTCTTTTCCTAGTGAATAATATGGCAGTAGCAACACATCACATTGTCTTTACAACCAAATTGCAGCACTGCTGATCATGCAATGAATACATTTTCAATAAAGAAAATAAGGAGGGGGGACTGGTAATGTGGAGTCTACCGTCTTCAATGCAGCTTTAGTAAATGGTGACCTTTGCTGAGGTTTGTGAATAATAAAAGAAGCCATGACTGATGCCAATTTGGCCTGACAAAAGAATCAAACTATGTAAGATAAGTGAGTAGAATTTATGGGCATTCAGAATAAAAGAATCGAGGAAGTAAACTAACCTCATCATACCCCAAAGAGCGAGCACTCTGTCGTACAGCATCTTTAAAATCCTCCGTTCTATCTCTTACCCTGGCCATCTAAACCACCAAGCCACAAATATCTGATATAGCAAAGTTAGGATGCAGATCAATTAAACAAAACAGCCTCTTTCAAACCACGTAGAACCCGATTGCGAGGCAGGAACTCCTCTAATCGACACGGGGACTTTTCAATACGGAATCAACACAAAGAAAATCACCTCCGGGTATCAATTTGATTCTATTTCTCAGTCTCTTCCCCCGTCGGGCTCCGTTAGCGTCCTCTCTTCTTGCTCTTCCTGTCAATCTATCTGCTCACTATATCTCTCAATCGCCCACTCTGGAAACGCGAAGGAGAGGGTATAGCACGAGATAGAGAGAGAACTGCCAGTGGCATACAGCAAATAGAGAACGGAGAAGTGTGCACAAGAGAGAGAGCGTCAGAGATCTCCACGGCGGGATCACGATGAACCACCGAGAACGGAGAAGAGTGACGTACGTGACCGAATCGTGAAGTAGCTAAAAATAAGGAAAAATTAATCACTTAGTACCCGTACTTTTAATTTAACTCGATTATAACTCTTTAGTTTGATTTATTATAAGCCCGTCCCTATACTTTTTTTACATTTAAAATTAAATAAATTGATTAATAACTAAGGAGTCAAATTTTAAGATTTAAATTATAAACGAATCAAAATTAAAAACATATAAATTAAATAATTTATTTTTTAATATAATAATAATTTTTAGTTGAACATTATTTTAATTAAAAGAATGTGTAATTTAGAAAAACTAGGTAACATTTTTTTTTTACAAATCTATTCAATTCTTTAATTTATGCAAATTAATTTACCAAATCATATATTTTAGACAGATTACTATTTATCAAAATGAAATAAATGATATAACTGGCTGAGCATCACTAATTAACGATGTAGATTAACTGATTTTTTTCCTTAGTTGGCATGTCAAATCCTGGGCAATAGATAAAATGGACGGTTGGATTTTGAGACGTGCGCTTTCTCCTCCTCCGCAATGCAGGAGGCAAGACCAAATCTTATAACCGGTTGCATGGAATACGTACGATTAGCAACAATATAATGTAAACTTGTAACATTAGCACAGTATGCTATTTTAATTTTGGTTTCCTTCTTTTCTTAGGTGGTAATCAACTTTACATTATAAAACCTAATTACATTAAATTTTGTAATGCTCATTCCATTTAAAATTGATATGAAAGATAATTTCATATATAATTTCTACCAAAAAAATCAGTATACTTTCCTCTTCTTCCTTTTATGCTTTTTCTGCCTTCACTGCAAACATTGTCCTCCATTGTCTTAGTTTATTGAAGGGTATTTTACTATATTCAATTTTATTTTTATTTAATTTTAAAATAAGAAATATATTGATTTATATGATGCACTAAATAAGATTGGGTAATTGCTACAATAAATTTGTTTTTTTACCAATCTCACTGCAAGGATCAGACTCTTTTTAGTTCCTCAAGTTTTTAGTGCAAACATGATTGATAGAAGCTCCTAATACAAGTAGAAAGAGAGGGGAAAGTGTGAGGTTCTAAAACAATCTGAATCATTGGACAACTTAAACAAAGAAGAGGAATGAGGCTTTTTTTGTATAAGAAATTTTAAAAAAATAGTTAGACTTACCTACAATCTAAATGCATGACAAAATTTTATTTCTTCTTAACTGATATCACTATTAAGAAATATGAGTCATCAATTACTTTTAAACATAAATTTAAGTACCTAAAAATTAAAATATCTTCCCAAAAAAAAAAAGGAAACTTAATAAGGCATGCTTCATGCAAGACTGTAGGGGGCAGTGGGCACGAAATTTTCAGAGTTTTGGTTTTTCGATTTCTTTTTGTAAGAATTTTTTTGTTGCTCACCCGATTTACTAAAACTTTACCCTGATTACATTTAGATATAACCCGCATCGCGCACCTGGCTTGATGGATGAGTTTTTCAATGGGAATTTTTTGCACATGCCAAGACTCAAACTCAAAAACTCGTTTAAACAATATCGAGCTACTTACTACTCGGATAAATTTACGTTGATCTTTTTGTAAGAATTAAAACCACTCAAAGTTAGTCTAGTAACATCTTATATAAGAAAGACGACGAGACCCAAATCACCCTTAATTCTTAACCTACGTTTTGAAGTCATGTCAGCTTCTTTTGCTACTTGAGACAAGTTCTGAAGGACTCTCAGGATTTTGGAGGATTCACAAGATTTTATTGACGTTTAAAATAGTAGAAAGATCATACATTGATTTATATATAACATGAGTTATAGTTGACTTAAAATTTAAATTATATGGATTAAATAATTTATTTTTAAGGTTAAAGTATATGATTAATTTTTTATATTTATATCAAATTTTATTTAATCTCTTGAGTTTAAAAGGTGTACTTTTAATCTTTTGAATTTAATACCGTTAATTTTACTGATAAAAATTACTCGCTCAACGAATTTAAAATGACAATTATAAAATTAAAAGTTAACTGTGAAATTAAAATAAATATATTTTATTAAAAGGATGAAAATGCAAACATGTTTGGTCACTATTTAATTGCACAATTATTATTTTAAATTTATTGAATCAGTATTTTTCATTAATAAAATTAATAATGTTAAGTCTAAGAGTACACTTTTTAAATATAATAGAATAAAATAAAACCTAATACATGTGAACATAAAAAAATCAAATGTATACTTGAGCCAATTTTTAATGATATAAATAATTTTTTAGTTTTAGAGGTTGGAGTTAGTTGAAAGTTTATTTTGACTATTTAAATCTCCCTTGTTTTCTATTTTAATTAAAAAGAGGTGTAATTTAGAAAAATCCACATATTTTTTTATAAATTTATCAATTTTTCTTAATTTATATAAATTAATTAATTTCTATTTTTAAAATTTATAGAGTGGTATTTACTAAAATAACATAGATAATGTTTTTTGTTACAAAAGTTTTTGAAAAGATGCTTGCCTCACCCACGATCTAAGAATATGAAGAAATTTTCTTTTATCCTAAACGATATCAATATCAAGTAGGGTGAACTGTCTATTACCCTCAGATATAAATCTAAATACCTAAGAACTATGATGCCTCTTCAAGCGTCATAACTGGAACCACAATAAAGTAGTATTTCCTATGGATCGAATATGCTCTAAATGATAGCGTGCCTTATCCCTTCACCAGTTAAACATATGGATTATGGTTATAAAATAGATTATATGAATGACTTTTTTTTTGGTACAAAATTTTTTGGAAAGGGGTTGGGCTCACCCACGATCCAAGGGCAGGGCGAAGTCTCCCTTCCTCTTAGGCGATACCAATGTCGGGCAGGGCGAGCCGTCTATTACCCTCAGGCGTAAACCTAAGCACCCAAGAGCTAGGATGCCTCCCCAAGCGCCGCGACTGGAATCACAATAAAGTGGTACTCCCCAGAGTTCGAACACACTCCAAATGGTAGTATGTCTCACCCCTTCACCAGCTGAACCTACGGACGATGGGTATATGAATGACTTGAGATGTCTCTAAGTTAACGGTGTACATTAACCTTTCCCCCACTTAATTGGCATATCAAATCTTGGGCCATAGATATCATAGATGGCTGGATTTCAAGACATGCGCCTCTTTCTCTAAATGCATGAGATCCCAATATACTAATGGGTTTGGATGCAGTATGTATTAGGAGCAATATAATGTAAATGTTTATATAGCAGGCAATACTAATGAAATTTTGGTTCCCTTTTTCTTTTTTGTGGGGTGATCAACTTTATATCATAAAAGCCTAATTACATAAAATTTTGTAATTATCCTTCCATTTAAAATTGTTATGAAAGATATAAATTCTTTGGTATTTCTTTTTTTCTTTTTCAATTTTCTTACATCACTTTTTGACTATCTCCATTAAGAGTTGTTTTGAGCATCATTCCTAAGAAACAGCTACCACAACCACAAGCAGCAGCAAATACACAAACTACCAATCCTAATAATTATTTCTCCAATTATAAATATATAATTTAATTAACAGTACATTTTTATCTTAAATGTAAAATATTCATCAAATTTATCCATCATATTTATTATTTTTATTTCTAAACTAATATATTTAACTTATAAACGATATATAATATGATATAATACAAGAATATTTTAGAGAGCTCAAGTCGCATATGTTATAATTAAATAATTTATTTAATTTTTTTGAGAAAACAAAATCTAAATCCCAAATAATAAAGATTTAATGGAAGGCAAGTCTAATGCATAGCCAAGGCGATTCCAACTACAATAATCATAATCCATATTCAAGATAAACATAGCAACATATAAAAGTCACATTATTTACCATCCATGTACAATATAATTTGTTCAAATTTCATACAAATGCACAAAACCTAACCTAAATCATGTAAGCTCACATAGTTAAAAAAAAATCGACAAATGAACATGCTGTTGGAAAACACTACAACAACAATTTTTAAAAAACTAGACACTTGCTTTTCCCGGAAAAAAGATTTTGCATGTGTTATACTGAGTACACAAGACAAGTTAATAACAATACATCTCATATCAGTTGACATATGGACTTATTTGAGACATTGTTTGATAGAAGCTACATTTTGGGCATACACTATTCCGAAGTGAAAGCGCAATCCATGATCAAATCATTATTCTCAAACAAAAGAGAACTTGAAAAAACTTCAGTTCTATGTATGATCAAAAGTGCTACTTGTTCCTTGATCTGACCTTTCTGCTAGTACATAAAAGAGAGTTGAGTAATTTCTCAACAGAATGAATTGCAAGTGTTTCTATCTGAACCACCACCTTCGTATGGATGATAATGGAGTATTCAAGAACGGAGCGTGACGATTGATAAATGGATTAACAGCCCTCCCAATTTTAGCCCATACATTTTGATGGTAAGCAGCAGTAACAGGAGCATGATACATGAGCTTCAAAAGCTGCAAAAACGACAAACAAAATATATAAACTTACCATCAAATGACGTAATTATAGGCCTATCAGATTTAAAAGAGGGGAATGGAATGGGGCAAAGAGGAGTTGAGAGGTTCTGAAAATTTAGAAAAAAGTGTCCCTCCCATTGTCCCATGTAATAAAAGCTCAGACTCAACCCAAACAGCTTTGCTGGAAGCATGGAACAACAGAGAAGGAAAAAAGACACTGAAAAAAGAGAATATCAAACCAGCAATAACTTTCGGCTAAGCACAATGCAGCATGCAGCACAAAACTGGTGTAGTGTGGGATGTAAATTGGCATCGCCACAAGTGCTGCATATGTGGGACTGTGCCTTGAGCCCGTGACAACAATGATTTGCTTAGTCAACAGGCACAACATATATGTCAAGAGTGCTTGGTGGGATAGTTTCAGGAAGGACGAGCATAAAGCAATTTGATATTTATAACAACATTAATTATACTGGAATCTCAACAAATGCAATACACACTTATTTGGATAGAAGAGAGACAAACCTGCCAGTACATGAATGTTTGCATTATGTTGCGCTGCCACCTGCATTTATAGTTAAAAAATGTATAATAACAATTACTTGAAGTACTCAATAATTACAACACAAAAAAGGGCACTGCAGCAAAGGAAAATTAGGGTCAAAAGAAAAGAGAAAAAAATTGAGAAACAGACGAGAATAGCGCTATGATCAGAAGGAAGCCCAGTGCAATCTCCGCATGTGATGTCAGTATACTGAGAGTTGTATTATTTGACTCCACCCAAACACAAATATCTTCCAAATATTTCCTGTTCACATTAGAAAAGAAATGAATATATTATTACTTATATGAAACTTACAAGCAAGTAGATTCTAAAATTCTGATTCCTTATAAATAAAAAATAACAGGAATGAAAAATCGATGAGTTGAACAAGGTATCAAGTAAAAAGCCATGCAACAGGGAGAGGGAATAGTTATCGACTACAAATAAGAAATAGCTTGGCATGTAAGACAAGTACAAAATACAAAGGACAATTGGTGCCCCACCACCCTAAAGAAAACTATATTCTATAAATTTCTAATACCAGCAATTTCTTTTTAAAACGGTCACTTATCATTAAAAGAATAATGACGTATATCCATTGATAACACTATTTTTTCCTTACAATGACGTTTCTAAATTGTGTTTGTATCATACTGATCTCACAAAAAGCGTCAAAAACACAATGATTAACTGAAAATCAACAATCAAGTAAAATAGATGAAGAGAGAATCTTAGGTCTTCTACTTGGTACAAACCATACAGGGATGTGTGACACTTGCACTAAATGACTTATACTCAATAAATGACATGACCATCAGAACCATAGATTGTTAAAGTTTCACCTGTACAGAGTGGAGCGACTGAAATTACGTCTGAGGAATTTGGCAACATACTCCAATGATCGACACAAGATGGGAATCAGAGCAACTAAAACAGCAATTTCAACACATCATGCAAAAGCAAGATATGGAAGTTACATGCAGAAATGAAAATATTACTTACATAACAAATACCGAGGCACAAGCAAAAGTATCATGGGATTAACCAGCCAAGTAATACTCACATTTAAGGCATAGATGTGAAGTAACAAATGTAAGGCAGTAGATGAAATAGATAAAATCTTTGGTTGCAATTATAGACTGAAAGTAAACTTGCAAGGCCTGTAAATTCCATGCTCTTGGTTTCTGCAATATAGAAGACAATATACCAGAAAATGACTAGACTTGAAAACATCAAGTGGATAATATTGACTGTAAAATCAGAATAGAAAAGTTACCCCATACTGTGAGTACAAAGAGTATAGAGAAGAGCATGCTGTGCCCATAAAAGAAAGTCGATAGGCCCTTTGTGAAAGATTCCTAGGTACCAGCGGAATGATGGCAAGGACAGCAACAACAAAAACCTAAATAAAAGAAATTCATAGAAGCATCAGTAACAGTGATCATTTCAGATGAGCAAGCATACGATATGGAATCAAGGGACTATAATTGTGGCCTGTCCTGTTTCCCCCTATTTGAGTTAGATAATTCAACCTTAACCTGGTATTTGGGCAGATTTAGACAGTTTAAGAGAATATCTTGGTAATTTTAGTATTTAAATGATTTTACATGGGAGTTATTTGATTCGTAGAAAGTTTAAATTTTATAAATGCAAATAAATCTGACAATATAATCATATAATTCAATTAACTTGGTGTAATACATCACTAATGGTTTTATAAGAAATTTACAAAACTAGTGTGCTTCAAGTAGGGGGGAATAAAAGAAATTCCGGGGAATGGGTGGAGGTGAAGCAAAATACAAGGGAACAAGTAATGAAAGACATATCTTGATACATTCCAATGCCATCCCTAATGGATTTGAGAATAATTATACGGTATATACATGCTTATTGGTACAACACATTATTTTACATAGAATACTAATGATGAAGACTAAGGTAGTATGGAATGTCTAAGTCCCATAGTGAGTAGTATGGGATGTTCTATGGGGTATTTTAATGGTTTAGTTCTTCCATCTCAATACCTGGCTTTTGAAAGAGGATTCTCCATCCCACTTAAGCTGTTAAGCAACCACCAACCAATATCATACTTGGCGGTTGACAATTCCAAAAAAAAAGTTACCAAAACAAAAGGTTCTACAAGTGGAGGGTTTTGATTGACAAGGAAATAGAGTGTAATGTCATTAATTGAAGTGTCATAAACTGTAGTTGTAAAGAAGGAAAAGAACGAATGCTTGTTCATATGCAGGTTAAGATATATCATAAGTAAAGAATGAATTAATTCATATCTAAGTAATGATCAGAAACTTCACCCAAGCATTAACAGAAAACTGAATTGTCTGCCGATCCCAGCGCAAAGAAGACGTGGGAGGACCTGTAGTTGTAGGTGCTCCTGAGGTTCTATTGGTTGATCCTGTTCCTGCAGCATCAGGTTTGAAAATTAATTCAATAGTTATAGAGAAGATCCGGCCAGCTTCAACTGAAGAACCAAAGAAAATTACTAACAAGGCAACCTAGGCTTCATATAAATTTATCTTTTCCCTTTTTAAATGCTTTCACAAATGCAAGGAATTATTAAAAAGAAAAATTTACCAGAGTTTCGTGAGGGAGCTTGTTCATTTCTTCCGGATGATGATGTTGAAGGTCGTGAGGGCTGGGATGAACCACTAGCAGACATTGGCTCGACCATGAGCTCAGGGTCCTATTGAACATTTAAGAAATAAGAGGAACATAAATTATGCAGTATCTAAATAGAAACTAAAGGTAAGTCAAAATATACGCGAACTTTTATATTTGTGACTCCTCCAAAAATTTAACAATCTAATTCTAGTATGGATCATATGAGTAACAAATTACTCTTTCAAAAATGAATAAGTACAGCACAAATGATATTTTCAGGTTTCTATTCACAATTAAGAAAAATGAACATTAACAACTTAGAAATAGACAAAGGAATTGACTTCGAGTGAAATTTACCACTCCAATCCAGTTCAGAGAACTGGAAACACACATGCACAACAACAATCAAACACAAGCATAAACTAATCGAAGTGGAGGTTAGATAAAAGATTTCATACTATGAAGCGTTGGTAAAACTTGCGCTTGTAGTGTTCGACGACATCGGAACGTGAGGCTAAATGTGGAGGGACGAGGACATTTGACCAGTAGTCGGCCCATCTAGGGTCGTTCTCGTAATCATAGGAAGACGCTGCTATGCGCTTCAGTTTCTGTGGATCTTCTCTGTCATCTCCCATCTTCTCTGTTTGCTTTCAGCAGTGACTGCTTCTTCTCACAGTAGCCAGAATCAGAGTGCCTTCTCTGATACTTTCTTTCGTTGAGGATTGAGAAACACCGATTTGAGCGGAGCTTGGCTTGAGATTGATGGGATGGTGTCGTTTCGTTGCGGTTTGGTATGCTACCCGTACGAAGTGTCGTTTATTGTTTTTCTTGCTTGGTGGTTGGGAAAAGTAATTTCTTTTTTTATAAAATTTACAGGATATGCGATTAATTTTATTTTATTGGTGGTCGGGAAGTGTCTTTTACCCGTACGAAGTGTCGTTTAGGTATTTTTTCAAAGGGAAAAAATGTTTTAAAAGCATGGTTCAGAAGTGATTTTGCACCATGAAAATGAATTCGATGGCTTTTTGTATTATACGAGATTTGAGAAATTAGATGTGTAATTTACAATTTGCGAATAACGGATAATATTTCATAAATATTATATTCATAATAATAATAATAATAATAATGATACTAATAAATGGATTGATTAGTTTATCTCAAGCTAAGTTAGATGTGCATGTCTTTTTCATTTATTTTTAATCCTTTTTTATTTTAAAAATGATCTAAAATTACTATCAATGTAAAATATAAAAATTTATGATAATATTTGTAAATTATGATATAATATTATACCTCATGTAATGCACAAGAAGCCCGTCTCCAATTCATATAAGAGAAAAATCCATTTTATTTAAAAGAAATCATTTAGTTCATTTTTCTTTCTTTTGTGGGAGTGATCTCATTCTAATATTTCTGTAATTTGATCCAGAATTTTATAATATTTCTTTTAAAAATCAAGATTGTGGATCCTCGCACAAAGTATGCACTAGCAAAATTGGTTAAGTGGTAATTATCCGAATCAAAGTGGTTGTGTATGAGCTGCTCTTAGAAATATATATATATATATATATATATATATATATATGCACATGTGTGTATATAATATTAATCTGTTATATGGCCTCATTTTAAAAATAGAACTTACACGGGTCCCTTATAAAAAGAGTATAAAATTTACTTGTAATTAATAGGTCATATTTTAATTAAATGGTGAAATATGATTGATTAATGTTTAATCTTCATAAATAATAAACATTTTTAAAAAATATCAGACAATTAAAATTAAGAATAATAAATTCCTTTTGACAAAACTTATATAAATTTAAGACATTAAAAATTAATATTGTATATGTTTATATAAATATTTTTCCTCTAATACTTAATATAAAAATTAATTAATTTAAATAAATTAATTATAATTAATAATATAAAAATTAGTTAAATTATTTAAATATATTAAATAATTATAACAAGAATTTTACATCAATTTTATTTCTTCTTCCTTATTACCTTTGCTTCTCTAAGTATGATAGACATGTATAAATGTGTTTGAATAATAGTTTAAAAAATAATTTTAAATAATTTTTTTTAAAAAAATTAGAAAATATTTTGTAGAAAAAAATAGTTTTTATTTTTTGATAGTTATTACCAAAAAATATTTTATAATTAAAAAATTATTAAAATAATAATAATTTTAATAAAAATATGAGAGATGAGAAGGGATAAAAAAAAGAGAGAGGATAAAAAAAAGGAGAGAGGAGAAAAGAAAAATAGTATAAAAATATAAAAATAAAATAATAATTAAATAGTTTATAAATTTAAATTAATTTTAATAGTTTATTAAAAATTATAATTTAGTATAAAAATTATTTTAAATAAATATAATTATTTATTTTAAAATATTGGTAAACTATTTTTACGATGCCTTTAGTTTTGGGATTTCACAAAGAAGACACTAGATATTCTTGCGTGCCGGCTTTTAGCTTTTGGAGATTATGGAGGGCTTCGATCTTTTTCTTTAAATTGTTCATGAACTTTTTCTTGTAACTTCTCGTTCCGAAAGTCAGCTCAATCCAAAAAAGTGGTTCGCATGCCTATTTGGTTTGATCTCATTAGATCTTTATAAACAAGTCATTTTCCTCCATGGATGCAAACTCATTCTTTTTTGTTTCCTTTTGAGGCCATCTGATCTGAGCTTGTAAGCATGAAGGAGGACTGTGCCAGGGCAGCCATGGATGACGTTCTCGCGTTCTTCTCAACTAGTCTTTGGTTTTCAGATTATTGGGGAATGCCATGCCCCAAAATAGCCGATTTGTTTTCCGATGAAGACCTAAACATTCAATAAAGGATCAAATGTATCAGATCTAAACAAGTCGCAAAACAAGAGAAAGATAAGGAAGAAGTTGCTGTCAATGCTTGAGCAAAACTTAATTACTCATAATTAATTTGCTTAATTGGTCCTTGACTGTAATTTTTTTAATAATTAATGCTAAATTTCTCCATCATTTTCCTCATTTACGTATATTCTTAGTACTTTTTTCATCGATAACTCCGATAACCTGGGTCACCGCAACGTCGCAATACATCAACCGTTACCGGTACAGATGGCGAAGCAGTCACTTAAAATCAAACGGTTGGGTATCTCCGCTTCTTACTTTTAATTGTTCCCGTGTATCGAGAGTCTCGAACGCCAAGAGGTTCAGAGCGCTTTGCTTTATCATAAGTATCTTTAATCGCCAATTGATGAACACTCTCACTCTGCCATTGTCGTTTCTTTCTCGGCCGTCCTTGTGTCGCTACGTTTTCCGCCAAATTTATCCGCCATTTTCGCGTTCAGAAATGATGAGGAAAAGCTGGAACAGCTCGGAACCTGTTATTGAGGACTCTGTAAGTGTTTACCTTCTCTATTTTTCATTTTGAATGTGAAGAATCCGAACGTAAAATGCAGAAGAGGGAACTTCTTTAATTATGGGGTTTTCTTAATTCTCAGTGTCTAGTGTAGCCACGATTGAGTGCTGTGTCATTGTTAAGAAGCAATAAACTTTTCGACTGTTTCCGTATTTCTGAAAGTTTTATTCAATCATACAGGTTAGCACCAATTAGGAAAATGTATTCCATGTGTTCTTTTTCAGATTTTCAATGAAGTGCCACTTAGCAGAATTTGAATTAATCTCTTTGTTACAAAAGGGCCATTGTTCTGATAGTCTGTACTTCAGCCTTTCTCTGGGACAATCTTGTTTGATGATAAATATTATGTAGGGCTTTGCTTGAATTGTATAATCTATTTTTCTAGCTAGATTATTCCATGATTCTATCTCCGTTTAGGATCTGAACTTGGTTATATAGAGATTTAGTGGATTTATATTTATTTCTTTTCTTGATAAGTTGTTCTATGAACTAATCTCCTAGAGTATCCTAGTTTATCTGAAACTAACTACTTCAAATGCGATTTTTTTTTATCTGGTGCCTATAGTAATACGATCTCAACTTGAAGATTCATCATTTTAACCTTAAGTGTTTTCGTGTTGATAGAAAATTTTAACCTTAGTTCTGATGTGTACATATAATTTCAATAACTGAAACGATTTTACTGGATTCAAAATGCAGGCTAGTTTTGCATGTCATGGTCCACAATTTTCTGGTGACACTGAAGGGTGCTTAATGGTGCAAGCACCTCTAAAGAAACCATTTCAGAGGGGATGTATAATGATTGGCACTATGCCAGTACCATTGCTACCGCCATATAGTACGAATCTGCATGGTTCTTCATCGCGCCCCTTGTTAAATATTAGCAACACACGTGCTGAATCTAGGTTTATGTCAAATCCTGTTCATTCTGTACAATCAAACATAAGCTTAATGCAAACAAATGTGGATAATAACTTGTTGCCTGGTTCTAGTCCTAGTTCTGTAAGTCATAATAGTTTGTCTCCTGCTGAGAGATTTCAACCATCAAACATTACAAGATATCAAGACAAATCATCTTTTCCTAATCATTTTTGGAAGAACAGTGAGGTTGGTAATGTCAAGAGGCCTCGTTCTGCTCAAAGAAATTTGAACAATGTCCTATCTGTTTACAAGGAAGATCCACCTGATATTAAACCTTTTGACATCTGTTGTCATAGAAGACATAATTCTGGTTTGAATATTTCTATGCCTGCAAACACGGAAAGATGCTCTGAGATGCAGGAGGGAGTAACAGAAAATGTGATACTGAAGCACGGGATGGTTCTCTTGAAAAATTACTTAACCCACCAGAATCAGGTACTTATTATTTTCTATATTTACTTTCTTCGCTTGTATTATATTATTTCAAAAAGTCATATGAATTTGATATTGATGATGGTTATTACACTTCTGAAAGAAATGAGGCAGATCCTTAGTTCAAATTTTGCCACTATTTCTCTTGAAAGGATATTTTATGTGAAGACATTATGTTCCTCACATGTTGTCCTGCACTTCCCTTGTCTTGAAAGAAAACGTAACTTTTTGGAATATACTGAAAATCCGGGTCATTTAACATGTCATTAATATAATGATTTGAATTTGTGATATTCACTATCATTCTAACTTTTTCAGGTGGAATTAATTAGGATTTGTTGTAAGCTTGGTCAGGGACCTGGGGGATTCTACCAGCCAGGTTACAAAGATGGGGCAAAACTCCGATTGCAGATGATGTGTCTTGGTCTGGACTGGGATCCTCAGACCAGAAAATATGGAAATAAACGATCAATTGATGGGTGGGAACCCCCAAATATTCCTGATGAGTTCCGGTACTTGGCCAATATGGCAATTGAAGAAGCACAAAATATCATTAAGAAGAAATCTAGAGTAACCAATGTGGAAGATGTACTCCCTTCAATGTCTCCAGACATATGCATAGTCAATTTTTATACTGCCCATGGAAGGCTTGGCCTTCATCAGGTCAGCTCTTGTAAACTTAGCATCATCACTCTTCTTCTCTTACTATTTCTGGATTTTTATTGTATTTTCTATGCAATGCTACTTGGACTGTAAAATATATTTGGCTAATACATCAAAAGTTTTTTGAAACCTAACTTATATTTTAGATCAGGACGAGTATGAAATTTTTGTTCTTGGCAGTTATATCCTCAAAATTGAGAACTGCTCGAGGCTTGCAATGCGATTTCGCATTGACGATTCAAAGCTGACATTAGATTACATTTTGAAACTACGCTATGCAGGATCGTGATGAAAGCAGAGACTCTCTGCGTAGAGGATTGCCTGTTGTGTCCTTTTCTGTGGGAGATTCTGCAGAATTTCTGTATGGGTATGAGAGGGACGTGGAGAAGGCAGAGAAGGTTATTTTAGAATCAGGAGACGTATTGATATTTGGTGGTGAATCTCGACTTGTATTTCATGGTGTTTCGTATATCATTCGAAATTCAGCTCCAAGGGAATTGTTGGAAGCTACCGGGCTTCGTCCTGGTCGCTTAAATCTCACATTCAGACAATTTTGAAGCCTCAATCTTGAAGTTGTACATACACCCTGACGTCTCAAGTTTGAAGCTGTGATTAACAGTCAATAATTTTTTGTGTTGTGTTGATAAATATAGATGTCTGCTAATTGGAGTTCTATTGGAAGACGAGCGTTTTGGTCTTTTCATGAGAAAAATATACATATTAAGAATTATATGGAACTCCTGTTGACACACCAAACATACTTTGGAATCTACTTCCATTTCCACTCTCCCTCCCACCTCCCCTTTAATCTAAAACTCTTCATGATAGCATTAATTGATGAAAAGGTAAACTTAATATGACGAATTAGAATTCAAATCTATGTTTATTGTGGATATTTTTTTCTGGACAGCCGGTCTAAATAGGTACTCAGAGCAGCTACAGAAGATTGTTGAACTCGTGTACATATAATATCAATATCTCATGCCTCATTTTATCATCATAAAGCAAAATTAAAAGGCACTAAACTTCCACTGAAAAATACATCTACGTTATGTGAAGAAAAACCTTGTAAGGAATTGGTAGCCTAGAAATAGAAGAGAGAATTGAAAGTAGAATCAAATATTTTTTTTGTTTAATATAATAAAAATTACTTTTACTTCTATTTTTAATATTTTATTATTTTAATTTTATCAAAAAAATTGAGAAACAAAATGGAAGAAATAGAAATAAAATATTTTAACACTATTTTATTCTAAATTATAAAATTTTTAAATAACTTTTACCATTTATAAGTTATAAAAAAAAATATTTTAGATCATTTTGCGTTAAATTCTAAAAAATATATATATCAATTCTATACTCATTTCTAACTTACTAAATAAATTTTTAAAACTCATTCTAACCTAATTCTATTTTTACTTCCAATTTTATCAAAAACTCTTACCATTAGGTTATGCAGAATAAGAGATTTACAGTGAGGAAAAACATGTGAAAAGGAATTCAAAAAATCAGAAGTCCTGTGATATTTACATTGAAAACGCCACAAGACTTGGTCTTGCCCAAATTGAAGTGAGAGTTCAGCCCAGTTAAGCACAATTGCTGTAGCTTCCCCTGTGTGCACCAAAATTTCTCTAACCATGGCAAGGTTCAGGTGGGCGCTGGCATTTTGTAAGTAGGTATATTAATTTCCCTGACAATAAAAAACCTATATCAAATTGATCAGGTCATTATTTTAGAAGAATTTGTATCCCTTCATTTTGGGGGATCATGGTGTCTTGAGTCCTCCTGGTCTCTGCTTCTCCAGCTACTCTGAGAATCGTTAAAGAAACTGGAACTGAAATTTTGACTGGCCCCACCGAAAACCATCTTTTGAAACATTCTGACCTGAGCAGATGGTGGTGAAGGATTAAAGGTTGCACTGTGGCCAGGTTTTATTCCATTCCAGAGGTATGAAAACTCATCTATCTCATCCAAAGCTCTAGCGACCTAGGAAACGATGCGCAAAAAGGAAGCATGTGTATTTAATATCTATGAAGAAGAGGTACATACATGGCATGTTCTGAGAGAATAAAATTACAGAATTCATGTCTAATACATTTTTTTATCAAGTTACCTGACTCATTCGTGGTCTTTTTGCTGCAGAATGACGCACACAGGCAGCCGCAGCCTCTATCATCCGAAACATTTCATTTCTATTATAGTTCTTCTCGAGTCGTGGATCTACCAATCTATCATAGTCTTCATTTTCAAGCACTTGATTCAATAGAGGTCGAGCCTGATGAAAATAGGTTAGCTTATCACTGAAATGAGCATTTTTATGGGGGAAAAAAAGCAAAAAAGTGTTCATTGGCATTTTCATAAAACCTTAATAATCTTGAGTTCAATTGGTCCTTGCATTGGTAAGATCATAGCAATAATAAAAAATCATGGCAATGTTTATGCTTAGTTTTATGTAACTCACCCATTCAATCAGGCTCTCATCACCAGGGGGCTGAGAGGCATCTACAGGCTTCCGACCTGTAATTAGCTCCAAAAGCACAACCCCGAATGAATAAACATCCGACTTTTCAGTCAGTTTACCACTTGTTGCATATTCTGGTGCCATGTACCTGATATTAAGATAAACTGACCATCAGATAAACGGGAACAGAACCTTAGTGTACACCATTTTTTACCAAATGACTTGAAACTCAACTTCATAACTTTAAATTTCATAATGTAAATGAACATGATGAGACGACCCGAATCTGTATAAACTGACAGTACAACACCACATGGTAGACCACAGACCAATACCACACAGCCCCAGAGAGGAACAACTCCAAATCACAAATAAACATTTCCAATTAGGATTCAAACAAAACACTAGAAGAGTTGATAACTCTATTCGCAGACTACGCACAACTACTTGCTCTTCCAGTTACAGGATGGTGAGACAACAAGTAATAGCTAATGGTAGAAGTGATGCATGTATTCCAATAAGGATAAACATGAGCCAATGATGAGATTTAAAAGCATAATCATATTATTTATTACTAATGCACTTAATTAAATGATTGGCGCTTAACCATAAAGGTGGTTTACCTACCCGAAGGTCCCCATCACTCGTGTGGTTACATGTGTAAATGAATCCATTGCTAATTTTGCAAGCCCAAAATCGGAAACCTGTTGATCAGACCCCAAAAAAGAATCTCTTGAGTTTCATTTAGAAGAAAACAGGATAAATTTGGTGAGCAAATTATTGTAAATTCACAGGACAACTTTGGTCATCCCCTAATGTTGTCCTGCTTTAAAAAAATCGGCTGTTGAGGCTAACAATTAAACGAATGTAAATCACAGTGATTACATACAAAATATACAAAGTATGGAAGTGGCTTACTTGAGCTTCAAAGTTGTTATCAAGGAGGATGTTTGATGACTTTATGTCCCGGTGAATAATGCGTGGATGGCCTGAAAGTCAATCAAACAAAATCAGAAAGAGAAGGTTGACTACAAAAACCAAAGTTAGGTGATGTTGCCATCTTCATTGCAGTTGGAAAAATTTCAAAGTTCTTAATGTACTTAACTAAATGTTACTCATCCGATCCTTAATATAAGACCTATTTAATTAATTTGATTAGATTAATGAAATTAGTTAAATTAGTTAATATAGTATATTTTTTTAAAATACCCTAACTATCTCGGTTAATTCCCTCCCTCCATTTCTTACTTAATTATTGTTGAGGTAGTACCTATAGGGGTAATTTAGAAAAAAAAAGGATAAATATGAAAAAGAAGTCTTATATTGATAATCAAGATTAACTTCTCAATTACATCCTATGACTAGAGAAGTACATAGGTTTGTCAGCTATATTAAATGGTTTAAAATGAAAAATGAAATCTTCATTTTAAAATTAAAAGGAAAAACATGTCTAAAATATTTGTGCAACCATAAAAAAATGTTACCATAGAAGTTTTCTAAATCAAGTCTATCTTCTCACATTTGAGAACTTCAAAACATGGAATGTGCACTGAATAAAACTAGGTAGGTAGAAGAAATATACAGTCTTCATGTAGGTAAGCTATTCCACGAGCTGCACCAACTGCAACCTTCACTCTTGTAGCCCATTCTATAACTGGCCTGTTTTGACCTGCAAAATTTTAAACATACTAGTTTCAGCTTCAGATCAAGACAGATGAGGATTTGATTGTGCTTTGAGCCAGAAGCATGGATCTATGACAGCACATTTACAGGATCTTTTAGAACAACCTGCTTTGGATTTGAAAGTATATTGAAGCAATCGGCTTGTGTTCAATTAACATCAAAATGAGTAACAATGAGACAAAGGATGCATTATGTTGAAAGTATTTACTTAAGTTTCTCAAACTTAAACAGATAAGAATAATTATAATAGAGTTCATTATCATTAGTTATCAGGCAAGTGAACAAACTTCATAATGAGACTTTTTCAATGGTTGCATCAAGAAGATATCAAACCTAATATTAATTCTTTTGAAGTTCTGATTCTGTGTTGAATTAATAAAGATGTGTACTTTTATTTATTCAAATCATTTAATCAGATATACATCTTACCATGGAGATGGTAATGAAGGGTATTGTTGGGAACATAGTCATAGACAAGCAATCTCTGATGCTCTGATATACAGTAGCCCACCAAGGAAACAAGGTGGCGATGATGTACTCGGCTAATAATTTCAACTTCTGCTCTAAACTCACGTTCCCCTTGCCCACCTCCAACTTTGAGCTGTTTCACAGCTACTGCTCTTCCATCCATGAGAAAGCCTTTGTAGACACAACCAAATCCACCTTCACCCAACAGATTTTGTGCTGAAAATCCATTTGTTGCTTGGACAAGTTCTTCATATGTAAACCAGCATCTTGAACCACTTTGTCCACCTGGATCTGATGGTGAATATGCGAAATCACTACCATACCCGTTATGAGAAAGGGAAGATTGTTGCCTTAAGACCGTTGTGCCTGGAAGAAAACAAATCAACATCAAAAGACTTAATCTAGCACTCATTTTCGCATTTTAGATCTAAAGAAAACAAGCGGTAACAAGATCATGGAGACTTCTATGATGCTGCGCTGAGAGTATAAAGCAATTAGAATCCTAATTTATACTCCTAAACTGTCTACTGTTCAAGTTTATGTAACACTGAGGAAATCCCTTGTATTTGTCTGAATAAAACATATTAGAGGTTGACAACAAAGGGCATAGAGAAACCAACACAGCATATATTCCTTGTAGCTGGCAGTGCACAGTGTAATACCTGAGCTAGGAGATGAGGCATAAGGGGAAGGCATAGCATAACCAACTTTCGATCTTGCTTCCTTTCTCTTCCGCCTCCATACAAACCACATCGCCATAACAAGAAGGCTGAGAACAACAAAGCCAAATATAATGCCAATAACTGTGACCAGTCCAGTATTTGACCCTCCTGGAAGTGAAGGTATGTTGTTTGTGGACGTATTTCTATGATTGGATGATTTACCAGTAGGCGACGCTGTTGGAAAAGAGGGTAGGGATGCAGAGGGCCTGTTAGCTGCAGATGCATTGTGTGGAGGAGCATGCGAAGACTTTGGAGGAGGGACTGAAGGGGTTGAAGGCGTTTTGGAAGGAGGGGCAGCATTTGTGGAGGGAGGAGACTTAGGAGCTGATGGAGGTGGTGCATGTGAAGGGCGTGAAGGAGTACTTTCCGGTGGCCTTCCCCGTGATGGAGAAGGCTTACCAGGCGATGATGGTGTTGAGTTATTTGCTGGAGGAGGAAGAATTGGCGAAGGTGAGGGGGGAGGATTTTCTGCAGCGGGAGGTGAAGGATCTGGTGGTGAAGCAGTCAATGGAGGTGGTGGGGATAAACTAGGAGGGGTTGGTGAGGTTGAATTTGGAGCAGGGGCTATGGCAGCTGCAGGTGGCGATGGCAGCGGAGGCGAAAGAGACGGAGAAGGTGGCGGGGTTGAAGGCACTGCCTGAGAAGGAGGTGTAGCTGAAGGGTTAGTAGGAGATGGAGGAGGAGGGGTCTTAGAAGAATTTGTAGATGAAGGTGAAGAAGGTGGTGGTGTTGTATTATTCGAAGAGGTTGGTGGCACTGCAGAGGGAGAAGAATTGGGAGAAGGAGAAGCTGATGCCATTCCCGCTGTACAAATCTTCACTCACAAACCAATTTCCAAAACACATCCATAACAACTTTCCAAAATCACACGCTCAAATCTCCAACAATCCAATCTTTTTTTTTTGTTCTCAGAATTTCAGAGTGCGCAAAACATGCAAATTCAAAAATCAATTCCAAATTCAAATCCACCTAAACCCTTTCACTATAAATGCATAAATTCCTTCATGAATCAACATTGAAAGACTCAATTCCATTAATATTGGACAAAGTCAACATCAAAACCACCTGACAAAGGAGAAAACCCTTGGAATACTCCAGTACCAGAAGATCCTCAAGTAAATACAAAATTCACCATAACAGTAACAACATCAACCCAGTTCAAGAAACAAACCAAAATTCCAGCTTCCAGCATTATGCCTTAGATTTTCCCTCGCATGGCCCACTTGAGTAGCACGAGCAACCTCAGATCGCAAATAAGAATCCACACAAAGCAAAGAAAGAAAGGATTGTAAGACTTAAATCTCTCAGAGAAAAAGCTTATTCCATGGAATAAGGCAACAGAATAGAAGCATAGAGCGAGCAAGCTCCTAAATTGATGAAGAGAAAAATGTGGAGGCGGCTTTAGAATAAAAATCTGTGCTCCACTCTCAGTCTTCTTCCACTGCACATGCAGTGATGGACGGGCAAAGTAAAAAGATGGTCCTGAAGGGAAGAATCAAGAGCCACATGAATCTGCTTACGGCTCGAGAAAGGAAAGAAAAGTGTCGACCATCACTTCATCAACAACAAAAATAAAATAACCAGAGAGTCTATAACTATCTTTGTTGAATTTATGCTAACCATGTAGATACAATAATAATGATATTTTTTTATTAAAACAAATTCAACAATTTTGTTTTTTTTTGGAATTGTCAATCAAATCAAATTTTTACATTTTATAAAATATTTGTCACTTTAAACTCAAGAAATTACTGTAGTTTAGATATTTATATAAATTTTTAAATGAAGGCTGCTATAAAATCTGACTCTGAGAATTCTGGTAGAAGCATATAGTCAACAAGACAACCGAACTTCAGTCAAATTAATTATAGCCGTTTATTGTGTAAGGAGCCTCCCATAGAAAAATATGCTGCCGCTTCTTTCTTCTTCTTTTTTCATATTTGATTTCTGGTTGACAACCATAAGAATATGCAGAATTTTTGCATAAATAAATAATTTATTATATTTAAATACAAAAAAAAAAAAAGATTCGATTCCATGCATGTCATCACTTTTTGTTATTATATTATAATAATAAGATGTGATCAGAGATAGAATCGAATGTTGCTCTGAATTGGCTGTGATTATGAATTTTTGTCGGCATTAAATAATAATATATTCTAATAAATTGAAGAATTAAAATTAAAGCCACTTTACAATTCTCCTTCATCAATTGGCCAAAAAATATTCTTCTTCATCAAAGGCCTTTATCCTAACAAATATTTTTTTTTTTTGCCAAAATCATAACAAATTTTCAAGTCCTCTATTTTTTCACTAACTTTTAATATTTGATATTATTGTTTAATTTATTATAGAGAATTTTTAAATCTCAAATTATGTGTAGCTTTTTTATTGGATATTTTTATTCACAACGTTTTAACTAATATCTTATATTTTTTTATGAAACGTTATTGAGTTACTTATTCTATTTAATTCAACCCCAGTTGGTTATTTCTTTTAATTTTTAACTTTAAAATGTTTTATTTAAAAAAATAATTTTAATTTAGTTTCATGATATATGGATATTATCTTTGTGCTTTAAAATTATATATTTCTTTTAATTTTATTTTATAATTCATCAAAGTCATATAATACCGAATATACTATGTAATAATTTTTGAAACAAATATGATAGTAAAAATTACCAAGTTTCAAGTCAATAGCTGATTTTAAATTAAATAATAAAAAATTATAAGATTTGTATTTAATATTTTATAACCTATGCAAATAAAGGAGAATATTTGAATTATTTTAAATATAAAAAAATATCTTTTGAGTTCCTTTTCCGTTAACTAACAAATATTTTGCCAGTGGTAATGTATTGAGAAAAATTCTAATCCTCTCCTTATACAGATAAGAGTTAATTAAAAAATTAATTTTTATCATATATATAATATCTCAATTTATTTTATCTCAAATATTTTTTATTTTATTATTAATTAATTTATCTAATTTATAAACTAATTTAATATTATATAGAGATATTTTATATAAATTATATGACATTTATTATAATTAAATAATTTTTTTAAATTAATAATAAAATGTATATAATATTAAGCCTAAATAAACGTGTGTTATGAAAAAAAAATTGTATGTCCTAAAATGATGAGTTCAATATTAGTTAGTTCGTGAAGATATGAAATTTGTTGGTGATTAATTATTCAATTAGCGAGACCCCTCGAGAGTTTGACGACAACATGTAAAGCGACGTGACAAATCAATTGTTGAATTTGGTGGATAAACACTTGATTATTGAATTTTATTTGTTTTCCCCTAACTTTTTTTTCCTATGTTTGAATTTGGACCTTACCTAAGTACCCGCTCGCACGTGACGTAGCTTTGCTTTTTTGTTTTGGTCGGTAGGAAGGTCAACTCAACCTAATTTCTATTATTATATGATCCTCCATTGCTTCCTTGAAACGTTTTCCACTTTAGTGTGGTAAACTAGCAACATTATTATTGTTACAACTTAATAAATACCCTCTTGCTTAATTTAAAATCTGAATAATTAATTTATAAATATTAAAATAATTAATTATAAATTAAATAATTATAATAAATATAACATAATTTTTCTAAAATATTTATATATAATATTATATTATATATCAGTTTATAAGTTAAATAAATTAATTAAGAAAAATGATACTTCCTCCATATTTAATTATAAGAGTCAGATAAGAGAGATATATTCTTAAATATAAGATACCAATCTATTTTATCTCTTAATTATAATCTTTTTATAATATATCTCTATATGATTACATATATTATAAGAGTATTTATAAAGTATAGTTCAAATACACATGATTACATGAGGTATTTTAGATAAACTAACATACAATAACTACAGTTAAATAATTTGCCTACTTTTTTAATTTATCAAAATTAATTAATTATATATTATAATTAAGAAAAAGATAATAACTATTATATATAAAATAAATTAACATCTTATGTTTATGACAAAATCTAACCGTCTAATTAACTTATATATTAAATACTGTAAATAGTATTATAATTTATTTATTTGAGTTTTTATATTATATATTATTTTTGTACGAAACATGACAATAATTTAATTCCTTTGAAATTGAGAGTTAGATAACCTTTGATAAAGTTGATATTTATGAGTATAATATTTTTTATATGTTAATGAAAGAAAATCAAATTAACTATAAGGGAATTATTTGCATCATTAAAAAAGTTTGGAGGGATTTTTAAAGCTGCTGAAAGTGAAGAAATATATAATGATCATTAGATTAGGAAGACAATGATCATTTTGTGCTATAATTAATGTGACATGCGTGCGTATTTTATTTCTGAGTTCAGTCATATGATATATATATATATAGTCTATGACATGCCAACAAATTAGAGGCAACAAATTTTCTTTCTAATAATAAAATAAATGCGTCACCATAGCTTTCAAATCATTGGGTAAGCAATTTGTCTCATAAAATACTACTATTATTTCAGTATTTAATATAGAATCTAATTAAAAAATAGATATTAATCTTAAATATAGAATATATTTTTTATATTTATTAATATTTTCTTAAATTATCTCATTTAATACTCTTTCAATAATAATAAAATAAATAATAAAATAAATAAATTAACAAATATGATTAAAATATTTTAAAAAATATATTAAATTAATAATTTAATTAATTTATTTAATCTCATTAAATGAGTTAATCATATTATATATTAAGGATCATAAAATTACCTCTGGTACTAAATATATAATGTAATCAGAGAGTTAATTTTTATCATAAATATAAGATATATTTTTTATATTTATTATTTTTTTATAAATTAATCTATTGATACCCCTCAATAATAATTAAGAAATGGAATGAAGAAATTAAAAAATATAATTATAGTATTTTAAAAAATATATATAATATACTCCCTCTAATTCTTATTATAAGGAATTTTTAGCTAATTTTCACGTGCTAAAAAAATAATTAAAAATATTAAAGTTATCTTAAAATGTAGGTAATTTTTAATATTACTCTAATTAACTAAACTAAATACCATTAACCTTATTAAATAGGGCCATATGTGAAAAATAATATTAATATTCATTTAAACTAAACAATTACCTTATAAAAAGGATCAAGATCATTTATTAATTTATCCATTATAATAAGGATAAAAAATTATTAATTAAATTTTTTAGTATAATTAAATTAATTAAATAATCTATATATATTAAATATGGGAGGAGAACCATTTTGTGTGGGCGCTATAGAGCAAGGAATTCATCCTTATCTCATTCTTTCATAATAATATATATATATATATATATATATTAATTAATATATTTAGATTAGTTTTTAAAGAATATATTTTATAAAAAAGTTGATTCTTTACATGTTGTTCCCTAACTTTTCCAAATCCATGATTTTGATAGAAAAATAAATTGTGAGAAAAAATTAATATTTTGATAGTTTAATAGTTTTTATGAAAAATTAATTGTGAAAAATGTGGAGTATTTGGATTATTTGATCCAAAATTATAGTTTGGATTAAAAAGTAATTTTTTTATAAAAATATATTATATTTAAAATATATTCTTTTAAAAAATTATTCTATCTAAAATCTATTATACTCAAAAATTTATTTTTTTAAAAATATATTTTATCAAACTCTATTCTACCTCAAAATTTATTATCTAAAATCTAATCTAGAGACACCCTATGGATAGAAATTAATGTTTGTATAATTCATTAGTTTTTGTGAAAAATTGAGCGTGTGAAAAATTAGTTGAATAATTTATTGATTTTTGGAAAAATTTAAGTGGGGAACAATTAGTATTTGGATTGAGTATTAGTTTTTATAAAAAATTAATTATATAAAAAAATTAGTATTTTAATAGTTTATTAACTTTTTTAAAAAAATAATTGTAGAAAATGTAGGTTGCTTGGATAGCTTTTTTTCAAACCATATATAGGGCCTATTTGGTTTTATTGGAAATTATAGTTTTAAAAATTATTTTGGGTAAAACTTAAATTTGAGAAAATTTTAAAATAAGCAGTTACATTTGTTCAAATAGGCTTTTAAATTAAACCATGGTTTAAAATTAAAATTTCAGATAAATTGATCAGAGTAGCTTATAGAATAGTAAAAAAGCTTATGAACTAACTAATTACTATATTACCCCTACTTTTTCTTACACTATCTCTCATCTCTCTTACTTTTTCTTACATCCTCTCTCTTTTCTTTTTTACACCCTCTCTCATCTCTCTTCTTATATATTATATCTCCTCATTTAATACTCATATTATTTTTTATAATTTACCAATAATAAAAGTACCTTTAGAAATAATTATCTAAACACTTATTTATTTAAAACTATTTATTTTATAAATTCTTTTTTAAAAATTATTTCTATAAATTACCTAAAAATACTTTTTTTTATAATTCTATTTTTAAAATCTTATTCAAATACACAATGTGGTCGCTAAAAGCATAGTTTGGGAATGAAACCAAACACGCAATAGCCTTGTGACTTTATTATCATTGCTGTTGTTCATTTCAATTGTCCGCCTCTACCATCCGCCTCTTCCTGTCATGACACGCATTGAATAGAAATGACAACTTTTATTGTTTAGTAAAATATTACTACTTCGATTTTAAAAAAAAATTAATTAATTATATTAATTAATATTAAAATTAATTAATTAATTTAGATTAGATTAAGAAATATATAATATAAATTTATTTTAAAAATTTAAATTTAATCATAATTAATTAATTTATTTAATCTATTAAAAAATTAATTAACTCTTATATTAAATATTAGAAGTAATAATAAAATTGATATTATTAATTATAGTTTATAAAACTGAGGTCAATTAAGAAGGTTGCCTAAAATTTTCTACTTTGGCTTTCTCTAGTGATGAATTGCGGTTAAAGAAGAGCTGCCTGCAATTACATCTCATTCACATGCTTATCATATGATGACTTATGGTTGTTCTATTATCATCTTCTCCAAGATGAAGCATAAGTTCCAGTGGCAATGGAGAAATTCATAGCTCAACATCATCTTTCTAATTTTGGATCTGCGTTTCTTATAGATATGCCTTTAGTATCAAGGGAAAGTAGGTTAGAAGTCCTCCGGATCACACAGCAATTTATCATCCTAGACCACTCCATTACTGCTTCAAAACACATCGTTTTGGCAGGATATTTATTCAATGATATCTGAGTTCTCAATTTATCATCCACGTCTAGTTTGTATAGTACAATATACATTTCTTTTTCTATATTTTAACTCTTTCTTTCATTTTAATATCATTTTTATTTTTATAAAAAAATTCATTAATGATAAAACTAGAAATATAAAATATTTTTTATTTAGTAAAAAATATCCACAAGACTTAGGACTTGAGATTAATTTCTTTCCAAAGCTTAAAGTGTTAAATTTATATTATCTTTACTAACAGTTTTTTATAATTATAAGTATCCTTTTATTAGAAATATTATATTCAAGATACTATTGAATATTAAATATAAATACTTCTTTTAATAGAAATTTAAACTTGTATTAGATATAAATACCTATTTTAATAAAAATTTAAACTTTAATTTGCCACAGTTTGCCGGTAACATAAAACCTCTTCAATTGTTGTATGTGCACCACCGAGGCCCAACAGCCCAAGGCCCAATATGTATGTTTCATTTAAATCCTTATGCATATGCGTGAGTCAGTTGGATTGAGAATTTGGGTTAAGGAAAAAAAAAAACTGAGAAAGGTCCGAATCTCAGTTAGAATTACCCGCATTAAGTTCTCTATAATATCTTAAATATAATTATTTTTAATAGAGAAATATTTATACTTAATAAAAAAAATATGAGGAAGGAATTTTAAAAAAGAAAAGAAAAAAAAAAGAGTTAAGACAGAAAACTAAGAATATAACAAGAAATACGCATGTATCTTACATTTAGTTGGTGAGAAAATAATTTAGCCACACAATAATCAATATCTTACATCACACACACACACAAGCACACATCATGATACTAACTAAATTAACAACAGTAATGATCAAACCAGGAATCATCTTCTGCTTGATGATCATCCCCTCTGCTATGAACCCACCATAGCAAATTAGAGAACGAGTTACCATCATCAAAACTTCTCAAGCTTTTAATCTTCTTCAACGCACTTTCTTTATCATAAACTCCTTCCATGGCATACACGAACCCTTTCCACGCTTCTGCAACACCTTTCTTGCTTCCCAAACCAGGCAACGTCCATTCAACAAGCTCCTTCACAAACCCTACATCAGGGAACAAAACCTCAGTGATCGGCAACAATGGCAGAACCTGAATCCCTAACCTGCATTCTC
Organism: Leucaena leucocephala; assembly: GCA_037074615.1. NCBI lineage: Eukaryota > Viridiplantae > Streptophyta > Magnoliopsida > Fabales > Fabaceae > Leucaena > Leucaena leucocephala. The sequence continues at coordinate 4,195,356 of CM073562.1, read as the reverse complement.
TCCATTGTGGAGGAGCAAACCAGAGCCCACTGTCTCTCTTGTTCTCCCACACCACACCAACAAGTCTTTTCTCTTTCACGAACTCTTCTTCTTCCTCGTACAATGTCTCTTTCTTCTTCTTCACGTGCCACCATGTTTGAGCTGCATGAATTTCCAGAGCCGTAAGTGTTGCTCCAATGGCTACCAGATTTGTGTCACCATATGATAAACCCATTAATGCTGCTGAATAGTATGCGTTCACAGCTTCACTTGAGCTCTCTTGGTTTCTTCCATCTGCAAATTCAGATAACCCTCCAGCCCAAGAATGTAACATGTAAAGATCAAAGCATCTCAAGCGAGGATAGTTTGAGTTTGATCTTCTTCCTCCCAAGTTCATGAAATCCGCCATTAATGAATAAGCTTGTGGTCTGTACTTTCTTCCCCAGGCTGGATCAATCTTTGCAAGAACTGCTATTCCATATAGAAAATATCCCAGATGATAATGATGATCATTGTAAATCCCAAAACCAAAATCTTCATTTTCATCTTTAGAACCTTGTTTTGTGATGATCCCTTTCCATTTTGTTTCATATAAAAAGCCATTCTCATCAAAAGTACCATCAAGCCATGGATGAATCGTCTCTTTCAAGAACTGTGTTACTGGAGGAATGGCTTCTGGAAAACTCACTTCTTCAACTATCAAACCTAATCTTGCTGCTCTTGCTATTGATTTCCCAGAAAAGTAGCAAGATGATGAAATTGTTGTTGTTCTTGATGGGTTATTCAAAGCATCTATATCTTCAGAAAGTGCTGAAACAATCTCATCATAAGAACTTTGTTTGATGCCTCTGGTTGAATGCCAAGTAACAGGAACAGGCTTTGTCTTCAAAACCCATGAATCTCCAACAACACCAACAAGTTCACCATCGATGCTTTTATACTTGAAATCATTAAGAACAGTGATTTCACTGTCATTAGTAGAAAGAAGTTGAAGATGAAGAGGGTGAGCTAGCATTAACAAATCTCCCCAACCTCTTTTTTCCCATTTATATTCCAAACAGAATGGCTTTGTGAATGTTGCATGCCCAGAAACAGCATGGCAAAAGCAAAACTGATTCAGGATCGATTCAAGTTTCGGGTTTGAATCCGGCAATAAAGCTATCCTTATTATCCCCGAAAACTCTTGAGATGTTGTAATGTTAGAAGGGTTTTGCTTAAAAGTAATGGGTGAGGCGGTGTATATAAGCCATGTTTGGCCATTGCTGAGCTGAAGGGTATATTTGGTGAGGGAGCCATTAATGGAAGAAAACGAAACAATACAATGAACAGTGAATACGAAATTACTGTTTGATTTGTTACATTTACAGTTAAAAAGGGACTTCCTCTAACAAGAAAGAATTGCAGATTGGAAGAGGGAAATTCCAGAGTGACACTGAGATCACTAAAGGAAGAGATTACATGGGTTTTCTGGGAATGATGATGATCAGTTTTGCCTGAGGCGACGGAGATGGTGAGATCGGCGGTGAAAAGCTGGGAAATGGAGGTGGAGGTGGAGGGGAGAGATGGGTAGGAGAGAGGGAGGGAGGGGAGAGAGAGTTTAATGATGTAGGGATGAATGTATTCAGGTTCGACATTGTTGAGGACGAAGTTCTGGAAGAAGGAGTTTGTGGGAAGTGGGGTTGAAAGAAGGCTTGGAATGAAGAACTTGGACGGATCAGGGACAATTGTGGACTGAGCTTGAGGGAAGAGAAAAGGGGTCTTCGATGGTGGTGATGAAGGTGGTGGCGATGGTGCAGGAGGAGGTGGTGGAAGCGGTGGAGGGGGAGGAGGGGGAGGAGGCGGTGGTCTTCGTGGCGGGGACTTTCTGCGGCGTCTTCCAAAGAATCCTACTGACTTATTTTTCTACTTTTCTTCCAAAAGTTGGCATGGGTAGGTAGGTAAGTTAGGCAAAAATGGATTTGGTTTGGTGGTTTACGGTTATGTTTGGAATTGGAATTGACAGTTAAGTTAGTTGGACGAGGAGATGAGGGGATAGTTAATTATGTCCCAGGGAAGAGTAAACTTATGCAAAAAGAAAGGGATGAATAATTTTATAAGAAAAGGGATTATAATAAGAAAATAATTCCAAAGAGTGTATATATATAATGATCCCTTCCTTCCCAAAAAAAAAAAAAGTATACGCGTGTTAAAATTTTAAGCAATATGTATCTAAAGCGGGTTAAATTGTTAGCTGATATATTGATGTAGTTAATATTAATAATATGTTATAATATAATTAATTTGTATAGATTAAAAATATAGTTAAATTAATTTTTTTAAGAAATATGTTGTGTTGGTTGATTTATTAAAATACTCCCTCTAATTATTTGTATAAAAATTCCTCTTAAAAAAATACAATTAATAGATATAATTTAAAAAATATATAATAAATTTAAAAAATAAAATAAATGGAGGTCCACCAAAACAAATCTTTCTGTATTCACTTTCTTAACTTCTATCCATGTTTTTATCTCAATAAATATTTTCATCAATGTTATTGTAATTAAAATATTATGTGTGTGCATTTTATTTAAAATAATCGAAGTGCCTTTCTGCTTCGAAGACAAACTTTTTACTTTCTTCTCACAATTAAATAGGAAAACAGTTTCACTGCTACAATTCGTTTTTGTTTGGCTTTTCAGAAGTTAGATCAAACATTATTTAATCATAAATAGAACTAATCTTTTAATAAAATAAAAAAAAGTTGCCTTCTATAAACTCAATTGAGAAAATGGCAATAGGAAACTAGGAATAATGAATTGATTGAAAGGAATCTTTGACAAGGAATGTATGTTTGATCAATTCAAGAAAGAAACTTTGGTTTCTGACCGTTGGTGTCCAAGAAAGGTATGGCATTATTAATTATTCTCTCTCTTTTGGAGTTATGGTGCGAGATTTTGGTAAAGATAAAATTAAGAAATAGAAAAATGAATTTCATCTATTCCTTTAGGTCTCTTGGTTTCCATAAAGTTAATTTTCAATGATTATTTGATCATCATCTGCCCCTTATCACATATAAGAGTTGATATAGCTTTTATTACACCATAAATAATAAAAAATTGTTTGAGATAAATTAAACAAATATATAAAAAAGACTATTAAATGTATTAGTGAGGACTAAAGAGGGTAGATCAAAAAATACATATAGACTTATCAAAAAAAGATAGAGCAAGATTGAAGATAATATTTAATAAAGCTATTAAGCAAAATTTCTTACTTAACGATTGAGAGTTAATGTGTAAATTTATCTAAAAAGTTTCGCTTAAGAACAGTGTTACCTTGAATTATTTTTTTTTTTGGATTAAATATTGCTCCATAAATTTTAGTTTCAAAACATAGTAATACTGACTCACTTTATTAAAAAACTAACATTGATAGTTAAAAAACTTGATATAGACCATTAATATTTTTAATGATAAATTACAATATTATTATTTTTTTAAAATTTTTAAAATAACATTAAACCTAAAAATATTTCTTAAGCAATATTATTTCTGAACAAAAACTTTTGAAAACTTTTTAGATAAATTTGCATATTAACCCAACAATTTATACAAAAAGTTAGCTGTTGATAGAATATATTAGTATCGTATAATCGATATAGATGATACTTCTACTATTTAGTAGAATAAAATTTGTTGTGACTACTATTTATCATAATTATAATTTAACTTTTGGTTAATTAAGATAATGGGAATTGCCAAATTGACTTTCCTACAAATTAAATTTTCAACTTTCGCACTCTTACATTGTTTTTTAAACAAAACACACACGCAAACATTGACTTCTCCATGAATACATAATCATGGATTGTTCAATAAATAATTTTAGGCCGTCTAGAAATATACCACAAACTAATAAAAATTTAAAATAAATACTGTACATAATGATATACCATTGACTTTGAGGAAAATGACACTTACAGACCAAATAATAAAACTAAATATAAGTAGGGAACTTGTCAAAAACGGAGGCATTGTCCTTGGCCACTTTTTCTGGGAATTTTATTAATTATTAAATTCAATGGCATTTTAGGCAAAATATATAAATGTTTTCATATAAGGATCAAGGTCTTTGACATTACTTTCAAATATTCGAACTCCTTATTTGTATTTAACTTTATTCTTTAATTCGTCCGTTAAATGTCATTTTGACTTGAATTTTTGTATCCATTGGACAAAATACATATACTTACGATTTTCTTACATGTAATGAAAATTGTTGTGAATGTCAACCTTAGCAGATAATTACAATTCTTCCAGATAACACTTAAGAATTTTAAATAAAATAAATAGAAATTTTATTAACATGTGAAAAAAAAAACTCTTACCGATATTAAATATGATCTGAAAGCCCAATAAGATTACGTAATTAAATAACTTTTTTACCTTTTTTTTGTTTTTCTTTTCTTTTTTTTACGTGGAAAGCAAACATAAAAGAACACTTCCAAAAATAATAATAAAGAAATCTAACAACGGCTACTTGTGGATCTCCAGGCATTGGGAATGAACCATAGAAAAGTAAGGGACAAAAAAAAAAAGTGAAATTCACTTTTGTGACTTCACATGCAAAAAAATAAATCCCATCATGCTATTTTTTCCCTCTCTTTTTTTTTATAGGACTATTATTTTTTGCCCTTTTCTATTTTACTTTGATCAATTTCTGTTTTTTTTTTGTCTAAGCTTTGTACGGATAATCTCCAATGCTATATGAATAACCAAAGGAGATATAACAAAGAATTCTCATCAATCTATTATCAAAACCTTTTTAACTTTCTGATTTTTCCCCCTCCTAATACTTTTTTCTTGTCAAAATTATATATGTATTTTTTATGAGATAGCCTTGGCAAACTATAAAAATTAATTGCTAAAAATAATTGATTTAATTAGTAAGGATACGATTTATACTCTAAAAAGGTATCAATCTGAATTATATATTAATTATTATTGACTTATTTTAAATATTCTATAAATATTTTTTCACTTGGTAAAATTTAAGCCAGTAAATTTTTTTATAATAAATGAATAAATGAAACCTGGCTTTAATTATCACTTATGCGTGTAAAAACAATCTGATTAAAATGGATCAAACTCACTTCTATAATTTTCACATATAGGCAAGAATTAGTCCTTGATGGTAGATACCTTTCATATGAAAAAATGACTTTAATATAATTTTGATGTGGAATTTATGAGTTCTTTTGTCAACAGGATTTATGAGTATTTGCCTTTTTTTGTTTTGCCCGAAGAGTAGTTGCCTGTTTGGTATAAATAATAAACCATATTTACAAAAATAAATATATATATTTCTCATATATTTAACTTTAATGTAGAAATTGATGAACTTTTTTAAAATTAAATAAATTTATTAATTATAACTAATATAAGAATTATTTTATTAATTTATATAGATTAAAAAATATATTATATGAATTCAGTTTGATGGGTTGAATTTACTCATAATTAACTTATTTATTTAATATCTTAAAAAAATTAATTAAATTTTATATTAAAGATATAATAAATAATATTTATCATTTTTTACATCATTAAATACTAGTACCTATTTGTATTTACACCATATAAAATGTCATCCATTTATAAAATTATTATATCTTATTTTTTTTTCTTTTAAAACGTTGACTTTTCATTAAATGTATGATCGTTGGTCAACAAATCATTTTGGACTTTTGACGCCTTCTAGAGATATACTCATAAAACTTATTAATGATATTGTAAATAATGATAAGATTTAATAATATCTTAAAATCCCGTTGACTTATTGCATTAGATGTACAAAGTATATATTTACAATTATTTTCCTCTCTTAGCCGTTAGCTTATAACATTTGTTCTAGACAAGTAGACATAGATTTGAATATATTTAACAATAAACAGAATGATTAGATAATTAATTTATAAAATAAAAAAATTATCTATTTATTTACTTATAAAAATGTATATTAATTTTTTAAAAGTATTATTTTAATTACTTACATTGAAATCTTCCATATTGATAAAAACTCTTCTTTAATATTAATAATTTAATAAAAAATTATAAATTTAAAAAATATAATAAATTTAAATCCTATATTTAAAAATAAAATAAATTCTCAATTAGGTTTTATTGCTTTTATTGGTATTAAACCATATCTAAAATTCTAACAAGATTATACAATTAAATAAAAAGAAACATAAGAAACATTATCTAACTTTTTCTGCTGAACGTAGAAATGCTCAAATACATCCAAATAATGAAAAAAAAAAAAACAACTAAAACAACATCACATGAAGGAAAAACAGAGTCCTCTGTTTTCACGATTCGTACGGATTCCCATTTCCCCTGCTATGAGCCCACCAAAGAAGATTACTCAAAGAATTACCATCATCAAAAGCTTTCAACTTTCTGATATTCTTCAATGCATTTTTCTTATCATAAATCCCTTCCAATGCAAAAACAAACCCTGTTCTTGTTTCATCACCATCTTCCATGTCAGGTTCTGCCCATTCCACAAGCTCCTTCGTAAATCCCACATCAGAGAACAACACTTCAGTGATCGGTGCCAATGGCAAAACCTGAATCAAAACTCTGCAAGTTAGGCAATCTGCTGAAGCCCACCATAATGCACTGTCTCTCTTATTAGACCACAATATCCCCACAACTCTATTCTCCTTCACAAACTGTTGTTCATACATTTTACTTGATTCTTCAACATGCCACCATGTTTGAGCTGCAAGAATCTCCAGAGCTGTAAGTGTCGAACCAGTTGAAACCAACTCTGAATCTTCATACACTAACCCCATTAAAGCTGCTGAATAGTACGCATTCACGGCTTCACTTGAACTTTCTTGGTTTCTGCCATGTTCATACGCTGTTAAACCAGCTGCCCATGAATGCAAACTATAAAGATCAAAACATCTCAGACGATTATAAAATGGGTTTGAACTTGGTTTTATTCCCAGGTTTGTGTAATCTTCAACCAATGAATAAGCTTGAGGCTTGTGCTTTTGGCCCCATTCTGGATCAATCTTGGCAAGAACAGCGATTCCGTATATGAAGTAACCTATGTGATAATGATGATCGTTGTAAATCCCAAATCCAAAATCTGCAGTTGTACTTGTAGATCCTTGTTTGGTTACAAGTCCTTTCCATTGATTCTCGTAGAGAAAACCATTTCCTTTGAATGTTCCGTACAACCATGGCTCAATCGATTGCTTCAGGAAGTTCTTGATTTTTGGAATTACTTGAGGATATGAAACTTCTTCTGCTATGAGTGCGAGTCTCGCTGCTCTTGCGACTCGTTTCCCGTAGAAATAAGACGAATTCGTTGATATGTTTGATGGATTCAGATCCTTCACGTCTTTAACCAGTGCTAATATGATTTCTTTGTGGGAATCTTGTTTGATTCCTTTTGTGGAATGCCAGGTTATAGGAATTGGGTTTATTTTTAGAACCCATGAAGCTCCGACGACTCCGACGAGATCGCCGTCGATGCTTCTGTACTTAAAATCGTGAAGAATGGTACAACCGCCTTCTGATTCAGAAAGAAGCTTGAGATGAAGTGGGTGAGCGAGCATAAGCAAATCTCCAGAATTTTTCTTCTGAAATGTATACTCAACTCGATAGGGTTTCTTCAGAGAAGCGTCTCCAGAAACAGGGTAGCAAGAACTGAATCGATCCAAAGTTTCCGCCGACTTGGGATTCTCCGAATCCGGCAACGCCGCAATCCGAATGATCCCATAAAACCTATCATCGGAAGCAATCACCGACGACGAGGTACGGCGGAAATGAACTGGCGAAGAAGCGTAGATGAGCCACGTCTGGTTGTTATCAAGCTTAACGGTGTGTTTCATGAGAGAATCGCTGGACGAGAACGACACAATGCCGTGGACGGTGGAGATAGAGACCGACGTCCGCCTTGTGACCTCGGTGGTGATAAAGGGGCTTCCTTTAACGAGAAAGAACCGGAGATTAGAAGAGGGAAGCTCGAGAGTGACACTGAGATCACTATAGGACGAGACGACATGATGTGATTTGTTAGAGGAACTGTATCGAGAGCTGGATTTGGAGGAGGAGATGGTGAGGTCAGGGACGAAGACCTGGTACAAGAGGGCGGTGGAGAAGAACATGAGAGGGTAAGAAAGAGAAAGAGAAGAGTTGGCGGATTTAACGAGGTAAGGGTGGAAGTATTCGTGTCCGTCGCCATTGTTGAGGACGAAGCTCTGGAAGAAGGAGTTGGTCGGAAGAGGAGAAGAAAGGAGGTTGGGGGAGAAGAAAGACGAAGGGTCTGGCATTACAGTGGATTGGGTTAAGGGGAAGAGAAATGGAGAAGCCATCGATGAGGAAGATGAAGAAGATGATGACTGGAGAGAAAAAGGCGTGCGATTAGAGATTGAAGCTAACGATGAAAGTGTTGGTACTTATGAAGGCTGAGATTTCAGTATTGACGTCGTTGGCATTGAAAATTTCCAATTTTGATTCAATTCAATCGTTGGGGTCCTTGGCGAGCAGTAATCCAATAGATAATTCCCATTTAAACATCATTAATTAATGTTTGAAAATATATGATTTCGATGCCTTTCGCAGCAGCTTTTCTTGAACGTTTTCGAAAGGTGTGGATTTGGGATTAGGAGAATGTCAATTAAGTACCTAGAAGAAGGGCCGTTATCCTATTACCTGTTCGTGGGGATTCTTCCGCCGGGTCCTCATTTGTGATTCTTTATTATTTATTTTTTTGCATTCTTTTGACAAAACCAAAATCTAAGGAAAATCCATAGAAATTATAAGATAGAAAAAAATAATGATCATATTAAATATTATAAAAATAAATTTAAATAGAATATATCAAATTCAAACTATGAAAGCTTAATATTTTTCCTATGAGTACTATTGGTGAAAAAATTAGAGAAAATTAATAAAAAAATATTTAAAAATTTTATTGTCAAGAACTAAGTTCAAGTAATGATATTCTATGTGTATACTATTTTAGAGTACCTATATTTTTTATGTATAAAAATATATTATTTCCTTCTAACCAATTATATTTTTGAAATAGACATATCTTTTTACATATGTTTTAAAAAATTACACAATATTATTAAGAATGACTCATTTATTAATAATGCAACCTCTATTTAATATAGACATAAGTTCAAATCCATGTCAATTGAGTATTTTTATGTTAGGAAGATTTCGTCCTACTTTTAGATTGTGGGTAAAATTAAACCCTTTCTAAAAAAAATTATAAAAAAATATTATTTCTATAAGCAATTTTTTTAGTTATTTGTCTTAATCTTAGTGAGAGTTGTCCTCCCAATCAAAATCCTACCTTGAAAGTAAAATGAATTAAAATCAGAAGATAATTTTAATTTATGATATATAGAAAGTTTTTGGATTGTAAAATTGATCAAATGAAAATTGAAAACAAAAAAGTAAAAAGTTTTATGCTTTTAACTTTTTCTCTCAATTTTAAATCAGAAAATTTTATTATATTGGCAAAAACATTCAACTAAAATCTATATATCCAAATTTATTTTTTTGAACCTCAAAAAAGCAATACTCATGTAGACTTATCTTTCATGCATGCACCAACATTTTAGTCATTGACAAAAAGGAACAGCCAGAAGAATTTAAGGGAGTGAAAAGTGAAAGTGTGAAAATAATAAATGGTTATCGTATTGTGTCTGGAATAATTTGGATTTTTTTTTTTTGGGGTGTGAGAGAACAGAAATAACACGAATTTGAAAATAAAGTTCCCTCATTTCTGAATATAAAATATCTATCTTCTTTGTCTATCTAGAATATCAATCTCCTTTGTTTTTTTATTTAATAATTTTTAAATTTATTCTCATTAATTTCCCTATTTTTGTCTCTCATTTAATATTATCTTTTTTTAGATATATTTTAAGAAAAGTAACAATTTTTTTAAATAATAATAATAAAAAACTTAACAAATTGGGCAATTGTGATAGTGGAATATAAAATAATGCCTCCCTCCGCCGTAAGCCGTTATGTACCCAGCAAGTCAATCTTTAGACCATCCCCCTTAACCACAAAAATATAAAGACATAATATATATATATATATATATATATATATATATGATAAAAGAGCATCTAATAATAATTTAATATTATTTTTTAATTATATACAATATCTTGATACTATTTGTTTGATATTTTTAATATCATAATTTTATTTATAATATATCTAACACTTTAAAATATAAATAAGATTTGATAATAGATATAATTAAAAAATAATATCAAAAGATATTAGTATATTAAAAAAATAATATTAAAATATTAGATATGTTATAAATAAAATTATGATACTTAATGATATTGAAAAATAATATAATAGTGTTGGATATTATTTTACTATATATATATTAGCTTAATTGAAAATAATTTTTTTGAACATAACTTTTTTAAAGGTTTATTTTTTTATAATATTATCTTATATTTAAATATTGTCAATTCTAATTTAAAATAGCTCTTTTTAAAATATTTTTTATATTTATTTGAACTCAAATTTAAAATCTTATGTATAAACAATAAAGATGCATCCACTATAACGAAGATGCATTGGTAAATGTTTGAATTGTTAATCTTATCTAAAAAAGCATTAAATACTTGTATTAGACTATAATTAAGTAGAATATTTGACTAAATTAGCAAATATATAAATCACAGTTATATTATGGCAGGAAACGTCATGAGAAGCTCATTATGATGTTACCTTCAATCTTTCAACGCCAATTATTCTCGCATGAGATGTTTTAAAATAATTTATATTCAAGTCTTAAATATACAACTATAATGAATATTTATTAAAAAAAAGGTTTTGTTGTCCTTATATATATTTTATATTATTATTGACTAATTCATATTTAAGTTTTATCAATTTAATTGAAAATAATTTTTTAAAAAATATTCTTTATATTTATATAAATTTAAATTTAAAATATCATATTTAAGTACTTACAACACTTTTATTAAAAATAATGCCTATTAATTATTTATAATTTTAGTTTCATTTAAATTAGTCAAAATCTAATATAATTAATAAATATAACGTGGTTTGATATAAAAGAAAAAGTAATAATAACTACAGATATGCACATTCAACTCGGCTAAATTTAAAATTAAGCACATTTTATGAAATTAAATAAATAAAAGTCATATTATATTATGGCTGGGAAATAATAAATAACATGAATCTTTGTCTAGAAGAGCAATGTTGGAGGTCATTATTTTCTCCAACCTGTTCCGATCGACAGGTTGTTTTCTGTTCATTCCTAAGCATTGTTTTTGTTTTATCTTTTTGTCCTATCGGCATAGAAGGCATTTATATATGTACAAAATTTTATATAACCCTAAGAAGACAACCATCACATGCCACTTTGGCTTTGTTCCTAATCACAAGTGAATTACGAAGAACAAGAAGCAGGATTCACTTTGGCATGTTCTTTTGAATTGCAAGAGCACTTTATTTATGTATAATAATGCATCAAATATTTAATATAAAAATTAATTAATTTTTTTAATATAAATTATAAAGATATAATAAATTAATTCATTATAACTAAATATAACTCTTCAAAATAAATTTATATTATATATTCTTTAATCTATTTAAATTAATCAATAAATTTTTATATTAATTATAGTTAACTAGTATATTTATTTTTCTTAATTTATCAAAAAATATTAACTAATTCTTATATAAAGAATATAACAGTATTACTAAAAAAGAAAACATCATAATAAAATTAAATTTTTTATATTCTTATTTTTATTATAAGACACTTTTCATTTTCATCTTTAATATATTTGGCTTCTTTAATTTATAAAAAAATATTAATTAGTTCTTATATTAAAAATATAAAAGTAGTACTAAAAAAAGAAAACATCATAATAAAACTATATTTTTTATATTCTTATTTTTATTATAAGGCATTTCTCATTCTCATCTTTATTATATTTGGCTTCATTAATCTATAAAAAAATATTAACAAGTTCTTATATTAATTTTAAATGATGTGATTTTTTTTTTATTTTAAACCTCAATTAATAACAAAGGTAAAATTAAAAAAAATAATTAATGAGATTTTTAGTGACTTATATTTAGAATCAAAATATCTTCTAAAAATACCCAATAATAAAAACTAGAGAGAGTATTAAAATGTGACATTTTTTCCACATATTATATGTAATGGTAGTGTTTTGCAAGGCTCATATCATATACTCTTTTTATACTAAATATATATTCATCCAATCCTTAATATAAGATATATTTAACTAATTTAATTAAATAAAAAAATAATTATGTTAGTTAATATATTTTTTTAAAATATTATAATCATCTTTTTTAATTCCCTCATTTATTTTTTATTTAATTATTATTGATAGAGTATCAATAAGAGTAATTTAATAAAAATAGATAAATATATAAAATATATCTTATATTTATGATTAATATTGATTTTTTAATTAAATTTTATGTTAAGGATATGAGGATTATATTTTTTTAAGGGTTAAATTGCAAAAAAATTGTTTTAGAAGTTTTTGACGTTGGACATCCTATGCCTTTAACTTTTGTTAATTAGCACAATAGTCTATCAAAAAAATTCAATCTCGCCCTATAATGATGTTTGATCAACATCGACAGTTAGTTGAATAATTCTAATTAGGGTTAATAACCAATTATGCCTTTTAAGTTTTTTTAAAGAAATTGATCTCCTAAACTTTTGATCGGCCCCATATATTTTGGTTATGGACCAATGTTCAAATTAGAAAAATGATCCAAGAACTTTTTAGTAATTTGGGTCCATATCTTGATAATTGGTTTCTATTTGATTGGATTACTTTAATTTATATAAAATTAAAATATACAAAATTTCTTTAATTTTGAATTAGTTACATATTTTTTTTTATTTTTAAAAGTTTAAATTAAATAATATAATATTTTATATTTTGATTATTAAACCTATATTATTAAAATTACTATTAAAATTAACGATTTTTGCTATGTTATAATTTTTATATTTTTATTATATAGTATATAATTTAAAAAATAATATTTGGCGCTTGACATATATTTTTAAATTTTTTTAATACTTAAAATAAAATATTTTAAAAATATAAAATATTTAAATAACATTTATATTTGACATGTAATTTAAAATATTTTTTACATACTTAAAAATATAAAATACTTAAAAAAATATTTAATATATTTATTTGATCATATATTATTTAAATAAAAAGATAAAAGCTACTTAAAATTATATGTAAATTATTAAGTATTATTTTTAAATGATATACTATATAATAAAAAATATAAAAATTTTTATATGCTAAAATTTGTTAATTTTAACAAAAATTTTAATGGTAGGGATTTAATAATTAAAATATTAAATATTAAATTTCTTAATTTAAAGTTTTAAAAATTATAAAAGTTATGTATAACTGAGCTAAAATTTAAGAGAATTTTATATATTTAAATTTTTATATAAATTAAATTGCACGTGTGATGTTATAGTAGTTTATGGTGGTAAATAACAAATCAAGTCGGTTTGGTCTCTTGCACTTCCATTCAAATAATTAGTTTTTAATTAACTCCAAATGTTATAGTGAAGAGACCGTTGAAATCATGTTGGAAACCAAGCATGAACAGATTAAAGAATATTTGTTAGCCTCCTTCCCACTTGGGGTTTATCTTATTTGCAATTTGCGTCTTCTCTCAACTTGTCTTAATTTTAATTTATTTTTTTGGCTTTTGGATCCCCAATTAATGACTCAAATTTTGGTACTTCTCTTGTCCTATAATTTATTTAATTAATTTGATTAAATTTATAAAATTAATTAATTTAGTTGACATAATATTATTTTTTTAAAATATCTTAATTATATTTTTTAATTACCTCTCTATCTTTTCCTTAATTATTATTAAATGAGTATTAATAAGTATAATTTAAAAATTGATAAATATAAAAAATATATCTTATATTTAGAATTAAAATTAACTTTTTAATTAAATTTTATATTAAAGATGAAAGAGTATAATACATGAAACTCAAAAAATAATCCCAAACATGTGTTGGTAGATAGAATGGATAAGTAGTCTAAGACTCCAAGGCACTATCTTAAAACACCATTATATCTGCAGAGTTATCTCTTAGGATAAATATTACTCTTCATAAACTAATCAATAAGAAGAATTACAGGAATAAATATAATATAGAGTTAATGCCTAGTTTTATTTTGAAAGTTTTTATATAGATAGATAGAAGTTATGGGTACTTATAAGTTTTTCTTATATCAATATTATTTTAAAAGTACTACCTGTAGTATTTAATATAAGATTTACTTAATTAATTTAGGAAAATTAAAAAAATTAATTAAACTAATTATTTGTAATGATTACGTGTTAATTTTCCTAAAATACCCTATTTAACTATGTGTATTTGAACTATCATTAATAGAAATTATTTTAACATGGGCAATTATATAGGAATATTTTAATAAAAAATTATAATTTTAGGAGATAAAATAGATTGGAGTCTTATAGGATTAAAATAGATTATCTATGTAACTTATATATTTATGATTTCAGGAAGTAATTTGATTGATGAATGATGAGGAATAATAGTGAAGACTTTTTGAATAATATGAATTTTTATTCTTTGGAAATACTCAAAAACTCAAAACCCAACAACATGCTCACTAAAATCATTATACTATAATTCAGTGTATTGTTCAAATGTTCTTTGAATAAAGTTGAGGCAAGACAAAGAGGCAGGTCATGATAGTTCCCACTGATAAGTGTGCCACTAAGTGGATTCATTATGAGACATTTAAATGGTCCCAAAATTTTATCAGCCATAGAAGGTTATATATGTCTTCATCAATGATAATTATTTTAAGAAATCTTATTAATATTTTTTGCCTAAAGATATATGATGGAGAATGAAGGAATGTTATGTAACAATAATTAAATCTGTACTGATAAAGATACCTACATTTAGTAATTGAGAAGGAATAATCAGGGAGCAAAGTTCATCTTTTGAAAAATATTATATTGTAAACAAGGTTGGATAGAATAGATTGTGAAATCTGATGCACTAAAATGAGAATAAAAGTTTGTTAGTGACCAGTAAATTTTTGTTTTTTTTTTTGGCTTTTTTACCCCAAGAAACTGAGATTACATTACTAAATAGAATAACATGTTCAATTTTGGTACTTATTATTGTGATAAAATTCAATCATTCAAAGTTAAAATTTAATTTTTGTCTTAAATTTTGATTGTAAATTCTGTTTTTTTATACAGTGAGTGTTAGAAGATTATTTCTAATTTAGATTTTGTATTTATTACAATTAAAACTATTAAAAACATAAAAATAAATAATATCAAATTAAATTTCAAACACCAAATCCATGATTATGGAAAATTTAAGGGATTAAAATTTTTATTTTCCCAATTTTATATATAAATTAAAAGTCATTTTATTTATACTGCGTAATTAAAATAAATAAATTCTAAAAAATAAATAAACACAATCAATTTTTTTTAAAAATATATTGGTAAATAAAATAAATAAATATACAACTATAGTTATAATTAATTTTTTGTTAGAAACTATAATTATAATTAATTTTTTTGTACAAATTTATAATTAGTTATTATCAGGTAGGCTACAGGAATTGTGTCCTTTTTTGGTCACCAGTTTTAGGCCGAATCCCACTAAAGATAATGGGCTTGTATTTTTCGTTTTCTTGGACTTTTTTATGGGCCCCTTATTTTGGGCCTATTTATGTTGCTAACTATTTTGATAACTTTGTACTTTTGTACAAAAAGAAAAAAACTTTATAATAACAAATTAAGATTGATTCGAATGATAAACAGTTCAATACTTAAATGAGATATTAAATTTATGTCTTGATATATATAAAAATTTTTTATTGAGAGATTTATTTACTATAATTAAATATATAATATTAATTAAATTTAAATATAATTAGAATAAAATTTTGATAAATAGTGGTAATAAAAAAAAACTTTGTACCAAAACACCTATTTTGATAATTATATTTTTTGGGGACAACATAAAAAATTCATTATGAACATTTCATCCTCTATCCTGAACAACACACAAGTCTTCGAAATTTATCCATGGCTGGTTTACTGGCATGGGCGGCAGACGTCGTCGGAGGTGGCGGCGTCGACAGCAACGGAGGCGATGTGACAAATCGGATCCCGGTACTGTTCTCACCAGAGCAGCAAAAGTACGTTCGGGAATTGGATCAGAAGGCAGCATCTCTCGCCCGTTTGATCCAGGATCTACGGCAGAGACTTCCTCCTCCTGACATTTCCCAGAGCCTACCTCACTTACACGCTCACACCCTCGCTTCCAATGCGGCTCTTGCCCTCCAATTAAATGCACACTCGGCCACACGGGAACAAGTTCGTCTGACACTCATTTGCTTTTAGTAATGTATTTGTTTTCTTTGTGAATTATGGATCTCTTCTTTTTTGGATTTTGTCTGATCCATTAGCATACGAGTTACATTAATTCCGGGACTTCTATTGAATCTCGATTTTCTTGTGTGATGCGGTATTTTTGTGCACCAATCGTACTGCATAGTTAATCTTGTTTGTGTGGGCAATTGGAGTGATGCATTTAAGTGTTGTTTGATTTGGTTCTCGTTCAATAAGTTATTTCAGATATATAAACTAGGGCTATCTCCTCTTCAAGATTTGCCTCATGTTGGACAGACGTGTATTTTGTAATATGATTACGCCTTGCTTTTCATTTTCAAGTATACTCAAATAAATGTAGATTTCATAATATATTACTGTTACAATTGCTTTGATTTTATAGCACATAGCTTTAATCATGAAGTTTCTTGCAAGGATTACTGTTATGTGGACATGGTCATCGGATCTTGTCGAGCACTGTTGGGGATCAACAGATTTCTATGTTATAATTGTAAACATAGCATTGCAATTAAGATTTTCTTCTGCCATTCTTGGTAATCAATACACTCTAGACAGATTTGTGATTGATAAGTATTTGGCATGTGGACAACTAGGTGATAATTATGATTATAATTCTTTGAATCTTGTTATCTTTGTTTTGTGATTGATAAGTATTTGGCATGTGGACAACTAGGTGATAATTATGATTATAATTCTTTGAATCTTATTATCTTTGTTGCATTTGACATCTATGAATCAGTAGAGAGGATTAACGGTTTCTATCTTCAGTTTGTATTGCACTTTCTTGAAAGGAAACAGACAAAAACATGTATTTTATGGACAGGTGCCATCGTTTTTTAATGATGAAAAACTTTTGTGCCACTTGGAGAGAAAGAGATTTTTGCTAGACAGTTTGCAAATTATTGGCAGAAAGCTTCACAAAGTTTCTTGTAAGTGACTGGTAGATTCAACTTTCTCACTAGCATTTGGCAATGTGGCAGGCCCAATTAAGAGAGGCAACACTGCAGGCGGAAAATGCTGATTTTGAGAGAGCAATATCAAACTGTGAGAATAAAATACAAGAAAAAGTGCAAGAGGCAGATTTACTACAGAGGAAGTTAGAGGTGAGAATTGCAAGTTAAGTTTATTTATACAAGCTTCTTTGTCAAATACTCTATTGTTGTCTATATTGGTGGCATTATTTCTCTCCTAAGATTATGATGGAAACCTGAATTCCCTTTCTAAGAAGTGATATGCTAGATGTTCATCAAACTCTGCCTGTCCAGAGAAGGTGGGATCAAGCTTTTAGAAGATATTGATAGTTATTAATTTTGCCATCATATATATTATGATATGTATTTTATGTTTTTTTCTCTCTCTCAAACCAAATTTTGTGTAGAAACTTTGCTGAGAAGCATGGTCATTGGCCTTTATATCTGTTTGAAATGTCGTATATGTCTTACACAAATATCCATGCATGCTAGACATGGACGTGGATGCTTTACCAACATGTTCATGCTTCATACGCAATGCAAACTATATTTGGGTTTGATAGTTTCTTCTTTTTTTCATGTGCTGCAGGAAATGGATGAAACTGAGAAGAAGCTGAAAGCTGAGCTGGATAATTTAAAACTTCAAAATTCAGTAGATATAGATCAATCTGTGAGATTGCATGGATGGGAGCAAGAATCCCACATAAAGCCTGAAGCTGGGCCAGATACAGATGCATCAGATTCTGCTATGCTAAACAAGTTAGAAGAGAAGAACAAAGAACTGGTATGTTATAGTTTTAATCATAAGTTGCCTTTCGAGTTCTTTTCCATTATATTATTATTTAATAAGGAGTTATTATTGTTAACAAGTAGTTATATAATTCTTTCAGAGTTCAATGGAAGAAATTGTACAACAGTTGGAGAAAAAATGGGCTGAAATGCAGGAAAATGCTCTTAAGCACCCTTCCCCTGGTATATCTTATTTTCCCCCTGCATTAATCATTCATCAATTTATTTTTTAATGGTGATGTCTAAAGCAGAGACTACTGTTGTGGAAAGTTGGACATTTTTCACCTGGGCTCATGGCCACTAAGGGATCTTTGTGTTGCCTCAAACTGTAAGAGGAATGAAAATGATTATTAGTACCCAAAATTTGCTTTTCTACATATATTTTCCCCCACACAGTCCTTCCTCAATGTATTGTTTATAGTTTGTTGGGATAACATGCAGTCGCTGTTGTACAATGGAGATGACTGCATTTACATTTTTGTAATATTTATTCAGCCCCATATTTATTTGCAGTGCTTTCATTCCTTTAAATGGAATATATTTTCTTATAGCATCTGTGCTCCCCTTGGATCCTTTTCATATTGCAACTGTACATTTTCCTGGAAATGGTATAGAATGGTTTTTGATGTATATAATTTTGGAAACAGAAATAAATCAATAATTATTTCAAAGCTGGACCTTACTTAAGAGTCACTTGAGTCTTTTTATGGACGTGAACATCTAATTGATCTAATCAATTCTATTTATATGCCTATCCTCTTTTGGCTTTCATTTTGTTATGAAAAGCTTGAAAACTTTTAGGATTGGGTTCTTTCTTGTATGGTTTGTTGATATTCTTTGTGTGCTTGGATATGGATGTTCTCAATATTGTACTTATGTACTTCATTCGCAGTAGTTTCATTTGAGTGTAGTTTGCATAGAATGTATTGGCATCAATCAGTTTTTTCTTTCTATTCTTTTCCCCCTTAATATGCAGCTCAAAGGGAGAAGACATTGGATAGACAGCTTCACAGCCTAATTGAGCAACTAGCAGCAAAACAGGTCCCTTTTTCATGCTTCATTCTCCATAAACACTTCACTAGTTGTATATTATAGAACTGTTATATTTTATCTTTTCATATGAGTTTAATAAACTGTCTTCCTTTCTTGCTTTTAGGCACAAGCTGAGGGCATACTTAGTGAAATTCATCTGAAAGAGATGGAGCTGGAAAGGCTGAATGGGCAATGGCGAAGAATGGAAAGAAATATTGCTGAGGCCAATTCAACTAGAAATCGATTTGGTAGAAGCTCATCTGACAAGGGACATTCTCCGTTTGATTATGATGGTGATGGTCATAAGCTTCCTTACTATTCTGATGGCAGAAATGAAAGCCAACAGAGGATAATGCTACTCAGGTCGGCATTTGTGCTCTACATTTTAGCTTTACACGTAATTGTATTTATCAAGATATCATTTTGACTGACAGGGAGAAATTAACTATGCATATACAAATTCTTAGAATAGAATCTAAATGTATCATTCTTTTCACTGTACATGATCATACCTTGGGTTGTAATAGAGATGCTTCTATAGCTTTACTATTTTGATCATGGAACACTTGGCTTATAAGAAATGTAAGTACTTGAACACGAAGAAGATGCTAATCAAGTGATTCATATTGCTTATGACTTACTAAAACTTCACCAATTTTATTTTCCATATTTATTAAATGTATGGAAGTTGCTGAATTGTTTTCTCCTTTTCTGTGGGGACCTCAGTGTATGTGTATTGTTCTTATCCGTCAGCACTATGTTGAACACATGCTGTCAGTGTACCATATCAGTGTCGATGTCCAACGCGCTGTAAAATTGTGCTTTACCCTTCATTTGGATTATTGAAGTTTTCCTTCATAGTATTCTTTCCTCCCTATTTCTGTTATAGCTGAAGATAAGTAATTTAGCGTGTCTCTCTTTCTACCTAGGATTTGTGTTTCCCCAATAATAGGGAGGAAAATGAGTTCAATCCCTGCCTGCACGGTAGGGCCATATGAGATAGATATGTCAAAAATCAAAACTTTATTAACCCAGAGTTAGTTTAGCTGTATAAGCCTCTGTAAGATCTCTCTGAGTCTTGAGTTCAAGTCCTCGTGGGGACACCTATGCTAGGAGGGGTGACATTGTAGTAGTCAGTTGCTTGGATATCTAGTAATAATATGATCTAGAAAAAGTGTCGGGTACCGGTTGACAATATAAAAAAGTCAACTTTACAACTGATCACGTAAGATATACTATGGTATATATATATATATATATATTTCTTGGCATTTATGTTCCAGAATTCACAATGAAGAACAGAGAAAACTATACTCCCTCCTCTCCAATTCAGGTTAGCACTAGTGGAAAGAAACAGAACATATTTCATATTTTGGACCTTAATGTTGTTTAAAAATCTCTACAACATTGAACTAGAGGATTTCATCAGACTGTCCATTCTCATAATATAGAGCAAAAACTCATTCCACGTGTCAACAGGGCCAGGAACACACCAGTGAACACAATCATTAACAGTCAAATTCTTATCCTTTGAACGACCATACTTACTAGGATGCCCATCAGGTCTCATTAGCATTATCTCAGTTGTGTCCATCAACCAAAACCTCAACCCCTTCTTTCTTCCTTCTCTCTCGGCTGCTCTAAACTCCACCACCTGACTCAAATACATTTCCTGAATATACCACTCTAGCTTCGCCTCCCCTTCCTTAAACGGCATCATCCTCGGACAACTCCCTCCTGTATTCCATTCGCCGTTCTCAAAGTGAGATGGAGAAAATGTCCTCAAAATAGTCAACCCCTTGTAGCCTTTAAGGTTCAGAAGAGTCCTAAAAGCTGTTCTGAATGCCATTTTGTAGCCATAATAAGTGGTTAAGTCTGTTATGTTGTTCATATTGCAGCTTGTGCATCCAACTATTTGACCTTTTTCATAGTACAGTGTTGGACGAAAGAACCAGTGGCCAGCTGAGAAGATGACATAGTCAAAAATTTTGATCTCATTGGTCCAAGCTTTATCTGGTTCATCTAAATACAGGTTCATGAGGTTGTTATAAGAATGAACTGTGCTTTCAGCATCTCTTGTGGTGACCAGATATGGGGCCCACAGAACTGTGAGTGTGAAATTGTATTTAGCGTAGAAGTATCTTCTGAAATATCTTGTGTCCGCTGTTTGCCTCAGAGAAATATCCTCAGGGTGGGACACCTGAAAAGAATATAAAGTATTTTGTAGGGTTGATATTTCTGCTAGTTTGGGTGAGATGATAACTTTTCAAATGACAGGCTAAAAATATGTTGCTCCTTTTTTTTTTTTTATTAATTTTTTTATTTGTAGGGTTGATATTTCTACTCGTTTGGCTGTAATATTGTGTTTTGATAATTCTAAAAAATATTTTAATTTATATCTTTAAAATTTTATTAGCATGGAGTAGAAAATTCAAGCATTGCTTTTTTAATTTCTTTTTGGGGACAAAAACATCACTTTAACTATAAAATAAAATTGTAATTATTATCCAAATTTATATATTGTGTGCCTGTAATAATCTAAAAGTAAAATGTATATTTAAAGATGATGGGTCAGATTCAGATTATATTGATAATGATAAACAAAATTATTAGAAGTTTTGGTCAAACTAAGTATTTCTTTATTCCACTTCTACTTTGACTAACAGGTTTCCAAAGCCAGCAAGATCGAAATAAGTAAAAGAAATATAAAAGCCACGACAAGAAGAAACAAACTGCTGAGTTTATTTACAGGCAAAGAGGGTAAGAGTGAGAATTAGGAATGATGATGGAAACAGAAATTTTACTTCCCCTCATCATCAATATTAAAATAAAATATTCAATTATAATTTTCATAAGTTATAAATAGGAAAACTCATTTTTATTTGGGAAATTTTCTTTTCCAAAATTTCTACTTTTGTGGGCCAACTTGTCCAAAATTTCTCAAATTAAAAGAATTTAGAACTTCGAGAGAAACGAAATAATTTTCAAAGGATACTTTATCTTACTAAGTTACAACCGCTAGAATCCATTCCATGCATGTACGTCGTTTATCACATTCATGTGATAAAATTTTATTTTTTATTTTTGAAAAAAAAATCATTTTGGCTAAAATTGTCGCTTAGGGTCTATTTGATTTGAGAGAAATAGAGGGGGGAGAATAATTTTAATAAGTTTAATTTAAAAGAAATAGATAAGTGAGGTTATAAAATTTTAATAAAAAGAATATGTAAAATAAAAAAATAAGAAAAATTATTTAAAAGTTTTAACCTCATTTCTACAATTTTTTTTTTTAAAAATCGAACTCATTAAAATTTTTCCGCTCCCCCTCTCCCTTGCGTTTCCCTCATACCAAATAGAACTGAATCTGAATCCTCTTAATCCAAACATAATAATATGTAATTAAGTAGAAAATTAAATTTGACTTACCCTACTTAAGAGGCACAACAAAGACTCCATCTGGTTCCTCCCCACTGAATCTCCAACAAAAGCCATAGATTTTCCTCTGACAAGCTTTAAGAACAAAGCTGCATTAAACAATGGAAGCTCACATTCATCAGGTCTCCATCTCCATTTTAGATACTCTCTGTCTGGTCTCCCAGACTTGATGCAGTTTTGCTGATCTATTATTGAATGACAAGTTCGATCATCGTAATATGGCCCTCTTGGATTTGGAACCCATTTCCCAGAAAACACATCGCATCTCTTCATCATCGTCTCATTACTGGTTTTCTGCAAATCACTGGTTTTTTCCATCTCAGAAGAAGAAGAAGAAGAAGATGATGATGATGACTGGTGTGAGTTTTTGATGTAAGGAAGAGGGACCAGAATCAGAAACAGAAGGAATGGAATCAGAAGAAGAACTCTTTTGAGAGATGATGTGAGCTGAACATGGTGAAGAATTTCGTTGGCACGAAGCTTCATGGCTGAGAAGAAGAAGATGATGTAAAGTTTATCAAGAATCTCTGGTGAATTTGTGGTGTGTATAATATATATATATATATATATATATATATATATCATTTCATGTGTAGTTTGGACAAGAAGTTTGCAATTATAACTAGGAGACAAGGATGGCTTAGTTGTAGGAATATAAATTAAAAAAAGAGAAAACAAGCTGCTAAAGGGTGGAAGATTTTAGATGCATTTTGTTAGATATAAAACTAGAGCTTCATTTTGGGAAAAATTAATTATTTCCTAAACTTTGTGCAACGCACATGAAAATTACTGTTCAAATCTGTGAGTTATGTCCGACCTTTCTCACAAGAGATTTGAAATTATTTTGATATAATTGTATAAAAGAAAAAAGAGAAATACTAAATGTCATAGAAGAAAAATAATAGTAAGAAAATGGGTTAAAAGAATAATAATAATATTTAATATAAAATATAAATTTTATAATAAACCATACTATTAATAACTAAAACAATTGTAGGTAAAAAAAAAAAAACTCAAACAATGTAATTTTCTTATTTAATGTTTGTGCAATGCATGAATAGAAACATGTTTAGTGCTTTTCCCTGAGAAAAATATTGTAGTTGCCTAGGACATCAACACCAAAAGGAGCATATTCGTTAGTTGATTGGGAAAAAATTAAAATAAAAAACTAAGGGGAAATTGCAACTAAAAAATCCCTATTACATTTGGAGGGAGTAGAACTCATCTTTAATAAGTGCAATTTTTTTTAATTATATATAAATATCTTTCATTTTGTATATAATTAAAGATAAGTTACACACAGCTAAAGAAAAAATTGTATCTATTAAAGATAAGTTGTACATGAGTCATTAAACAAATTTCATGTATTTTTGGGTAATAAATTTTATAATAAGAGAATTTTAAGCAATTTTTCCAAAAAAAATTAGCCCTTCTTTACTCTTAATATTTTCTTTCCCCTGTTCAAATGAAGTCATTGTTAAGTAAACTATGAGACTATAAGAATCGGTTTATTGTGGTGAAGATGAGAGAGAAAATTAGGCAACAATGGACATTAATTATCACGAGTACATGATATTCAAGTATGTCCCAGAGATATAAGACAAAGTATGCCCCAGTAGAAGTAAAACATAATGAAATATAATGATAAAGATATAAATTCTCACGTGTGTATAGTTAAAAATGTCCTAAAGTTTCCAATTTTGTGGGCCCCATATTATATAGTAATTAAAACTTTAAAGGCACTAAGTCCAAATAAGTTTAGGCCACATATTTATAAACTAAATGTCTAAAATATTATATAATTTTACTAATAAATACTAGTTCAATTGATAAGAAAATAATTTATAACCTATAAAATTATGATAAATTTAAATTTTATTGTCAAAATAAAAAATTTATTAATAGATGATCTATAAGTACTTTTATAATTTTTCTTTAAACCTAAAGGTATATATTGACTCTAATGAGTTCATGAGAGTCAACTCACTTAAACTTTCTTTTATCAAAAACAGAACTATATGTGTTCCTGATTTGGTCCCCTGCGTTGTACGAAAGTTTGATAAATGCTGTATTGTATTGTTGACAGTTTATAAATAATTAACTCTTTGATGAATAGAAGAAGAATAACAAGCTACATTTTTTTTATAAATGTAAAAAAAAATATTTTCTTCTATTTTTAATTAACCAAATTAAAAAAATAGTTAGAATGAAAGTTGTTGGTTAGGACGGTTTCTTAATTTCAAGCTAGTTTTAAGAAAACAATGGACTCTATATATTGTTTAATTTATAGTCATTGGCTACTTGGAAAAGATGTAAAGGGTGAATCCAAAGTTTTACAATTGATCCATCCATTCTTGTTTTGTTTCTTCTTCACTTAATATTCTGTGTGGAAAAGTAAAAGTAAAAGCAAAAGTAAAAGAGTGATGAGGAAAGAAAGCAAAGCTAACCAATCATTCCCTTTTGGAATTCGTCAGAGTAAATATTATTTGAGAACTACACTTCTTTCCTTGGAAAAATTGCGGCTGAAGACAAATGACTTTCATGAGGATAAGTATATTATTAAAAAAACAAATACTACTTAAGGATTGGGAGGTGGATATATCATTTACTGTGTATATAGATAGGATTTTATAAAATAATTTATATAAAAAAATAATTTTTAAAAAAGAACTTATAGAAAAAAGTAGTTTTAGATAAATAATTATTTGGATAGTTAATACTAAAAAGATTTTTATAGTTAAAAAAATACTAAAAAGAGTACACTCTTATTAAAAATATGAGAGAGAATAGAGGGTAGAAAAGAGAGAAGAGAGAAAAGAGATAGGAGAAAGGAGGAAAATTGTAAGAAAAATTAAGGGTAAAATAGTGATTGGGTAGTTTATAAATTCTTTTATTATTCTAGAAATTATTCTCAAAAATTTATTCAAAATTTTAGTTTTAAATTATAGTTTAACCTAAAAATACTTATAGATAAATATAATTATTTATTTTAAAAAATTTTAAATTAAAATTTAGTTCAATTTTTTTTTAAATTTTTGTTTTGTAAGTTTTCAAATATGCCGATTGTTAGAGATAAGAAGGTGGAGACCGACTACTTTTCTAAGAAAGCATTATCTATTCTTTTTGGATTTCAATATGTGCCTTGTAGTGCACCTTGAAAATATTCTTCAAAAGGTGGATGCGATTTGATTATGTCTTTTTAGTTTATTTGATTTGTTTTTTCCTTGTATAAAAAAATTGCAGTTAAAGAGTTACGCTAGTATATACTCCATAAGGTCCTAATTCGTAAATGTATAAATAATTTATTTTAATTTTAAATATAAAAATATAATTTACTTTGTGTTTTAAATTTATATTTTTTTCTCAAGAGTATATATTCATACTAATTGCAAATATTAAAAAAATTTCATCAAATGGTAGTTTGAATATAGATGATTAAATATGATATTTTAAAAAAACTAACATAATTATTTTTTTTATAAAATAACTTAATTAATATCTTTATTTTCTATCAATTAGTCATCTAGATCTTATATTAAGTATCGAGTAACTATTTTAAAAATTATATCAATCCTTTAACTAATATAAAGAGGTTGAGACACTATAAATAGGAAATTGGGATAAACAACAAGCCAGATTTCAATCCTAAGGTTTAGACTTTAGAGTAACATTACCCCTATTATTAGATAAACAAATTCTATCATAATTCTAACACATGTAATTGAAGAAAAAAATTAATGCCCTAGATACTATCAAGGACTTGAACTTAATTATTGTATTGTTCAAATTGTATAAATAATGCAATTTCTTATATTCTATATTGATTATTAGTGTGTTTAGTAAACTATTAAACTTAACTTTTAAAAGTTCTTTTGGGCAAAACCTAGGTTTAAAAAAAATTTAAAATAAATAACTATGTTTGTTTAAAAAATTTTTTGGATTAAATCATAGTTTAAAACTAAGATTTTAGATAAGCTATTGAGACTAACTTATAGAACAGTAAAAGAGTTTATGGACTAATCAATTACTATATTATCCTTACCTTTTCTTACACCCTCTCTCATCTCCTTTCTTTTTTACACCATGTCTCCTCTTTCATCTCTCTTCTACACCCTGTCTTCTCTTTATCTCTTATATCTCCTCTCTCTTATATTTAATAATCATACCCCTTTTAGTAATTTATCAATAATAAAAATATTTCTAAAAATAACTATCAAAACACTCATTTATTTAAAATTATTTTTTTATAAGCTCTTCTTCAGAAACTCTTTTTTAAAAACTGCCTAAAAATCCTTTTTTTCATAAGTTATTTTCTAAACTCTTATCCAAATGGGCCCTATAAGTATAAAATGTAATGTAAAATATATGGAAAGTCACATACTTAAGAAATGATGAATAGTAAGGTTCATTTGAAACACGTTGCAATTCTAGAAAACCTTGCTTCTAATACCCATGCAAATTCACATAATCCAAAATTGATCGATTTTGAATGAAGAAAGGGATATCAAATTACATTAATGAATCAATAATGAGTTTGCGTACTGATTCCAATAAGCACATAGACACTGAAAAGAAAAAAACAACTATTATAAAGATTATGATTAGAAAACTACAAACCATCTAACGTGCATATTTATCAAGTTGCTGGGTGTCGTTTTCATTATTTTATTGCAATAAAATATACAAAATGCATGCATGAACTTTAAGGCTTTAATTATACATTTGTGAAAGCGCAAATCTGTTGAAGTCTTTTCACATTTTTATAGATTATAGAAAATAAACTATATCTTGGTTTCTTTAATTATTAATTAATGTAGAACTATTCATTAATTTAAAATGCTTTTTTTTTTTATCAATAACTTTCCATTACTCAGCACACAGCTGTTTTATGCCAATCTTGTCATGATTCTTATTCAGTGGACATGGATGATATGGACCACAGAGGAGGATCAAGTTTTGGTGAGTACTTATATTATAGAATAGAATTATAATTTACTAACATGGAGTTATCATATAATCAACTGCACTTTTAGAATCTTATAATACACAGTTTAGTTAAAAATATGTTAGAATCGATCTAATTCAACACTTCTAGTTCTTTTATCTACAAACTATATTTAATAATTCTATTAAATAATCTCACTTTAATCTTTAAAATATTTTGAACTACATGATGATAATTAGTTAGTAACTTTATTAATTAATTTTATGATATTTTAACTTTCTAATCATAATAATTATTTATAACAATCATAAATTACTTTAATCTTAGAAGATTTTGATCCCCATGATAATAATTAATCAGTAATCTCATCTATGATAGTTATTAGTGAAAACATAACAACAAAGAAACAAAGTTACACGTAATTTTTGTTTTTTGATATAATTATCAAGTATTTGATGGAAGGCAAAAATTGATGCGAGAGGCTTGTACTTATTTAACCACCATTATTTGCTTCTATTATTAATTGATATATACTTTGTATAAGTGGATGAAATTGATGCTAGTTTAGTTCTGTTAATAAAATACTTATAAATGAAAGCAAAATGTCGAAGATTATTTATTAGAAATTTTTTAACAAATTAAAGGATGTAATTACTTTTTCTAACTAAATTAACGGTGTCATCAAGCTGTTTTTGGCTTGAAACTAATATCTTTTAATGCTTAGAGTGTAAATAATTATGCTTCTTAAGATTTGAGCTTGCTGTTTTTCCTCTTTAAAGAGATGGGACTTCTTATCACCTACACTAACCACTCGTTCGTTAAAGATGTAATTACTCTTGGAATTTAATATCTGTCATTTTTAATTAATCATAAATTATAATTAGAAGTTAAAATTAATTAACAATTTTAATTTTAAAATTAAATTTTTGTTAAGAAAGATAAAATTCACTTTAACAATATGAGATATCTAATATTTAGTTCTGAGTAAAGTAAGGGATATCACATTTAACTAAGAAGAACTAAGAAGGGAGAGAGTAATGAATGAAGCAATTATTAGGATGAAGATGAGTAGTGGAAATTTGCCATGAAATGATTGAAGCTGGAGCTGGGTTTGAGTGTGACATCTTATTCATCCACCTAAATTATTACGACTCCACTTGCCTTACCTTTTAAGTCTTCCATCATTCATTTCTTCAAGTCTCTACGTGTATATATATATATATATATATATATATATATATATGTCTACTTCTTTCTTCTTTACTTTCAAACTTGAAATAAATATATATTTTAATTTAATGATACACTTTACACAAAAACTGTGTGAAATGGTGTGGCCAACAGGTTTGTGTTGAATTAATGTGAGAATGTAAAGTTATTTTCGGTTCTTATAATTGACTTGTTAATGACTTCACACAGATTAAGGAATTCCATTAAAATTAATTAATAATTTTAAATTTATCAAATACTTTCATGATTTTCCAAAATTAGTCCTAGAAGGTCATTAAATTAAAATACACTATTTTTTTGTCAACTAAATATGCAGAGTTAATGCTTAAGAAACATGGAGAATACGAAAATAAAACAGATTTTAAAAAATTAATGCTTTGAACAACTTGCAAAATAGCCTTATAATAATAATTATAGAAAATGGGTCT
Organism: Leucaena leucocephala; assembly: GCA_037074615.1. NCBI lineage: Eukaryota > Viridiplantae > Streptophyta > Magnoliopsida > Fabales > Fabaceae > Leucaena > Leucaena leucocephala. The sequence goes on along the minus strand of CM073562.1, from coordinate 4,166,006 downwards.
TGGCAAAAAAATATGGATGTCATAATAAGAAAACGTTTGGATCCATCTAATATCTTGAAGTAATTTTTTAAGTAGAACTCACTAATATCCAATATTTTAAAATATTTTTAGTATAATTATATCTTTAAAGTATTTTTTAACAATGATGAACATCGTGAATTTAGGATATTAAGTGCTAATAATTAAAAAAATACTTTAAGATACTGAATGCATAATAAATTATTGAAAAATATTTTTTGATACTAAGTGTTATTAAAAAATATTTTAAAATATTAGATGAACAATATTAATTTAAAATGTTAAATGCTATTAAAAAATATTTTAAAATATTGGACATGATTTATGAGAGTTTCATTTTAGGATGGAGAAAGTATATATTATGAAAAGAAAAGAAAAGTATCATTTATGTTAATTTGATGGACTGCTGATCGTAAAGGAAGAGGAAATTGAAATTAATTATATATCAAAATATTTGCAAAAAGAATATATATATATATATATATATATATATATATATATATATCAAATTGAGTGACATTGTATTTCTAAATGATAAACAAATTAAAGGCCCACAACACATGCATGTTCAAGGAGAATGTTTTGGAGGTTCTGCTGATAATATATAAATATTCTTTTGAGGGACCAATAAATTTCAAATCTTAAAATAATGAATCTATATATGGATCTCTTTACTTATATACTGGTACATTTTTTTAATTTAATTATATTTTATGAGATATTTTTTAACTTCTTATCATGTGAACTCACTTTTCACATCCCCACTGACTTATAAAACTTTTTAAAAGCTAAATCTGGTGTAATAGCAAGGTGGTGGTCGGCCCATCATATACACAAATCATAATGTTAATAAATAAAAAATAATCACTAATTTCTTTTGGACTGAAATCTTTTATTGAGTTAAAAAAGAAAGAAAGAAAGAAAAATATTGTATATTTGGAAACTAATTAGAGGATCCATTTGCTGATAATATAGTTGGATACTGGAATGCATGCATTCGTTGGAGAAAATATGGAAGACAAGGGAAAAATTGATATTTTTTTGTATTATTTTCATACTAACATTTTTTTTAAACTTTTGATAAGGAGTTTATTAAAAATTCAAAAAAAATTAATATATTATGAATTTGGATATTTCCTCATAAAAAATTAATTGATGGGTAAAAAGTATCAACAGTAAAAACTGGTAATTCGCAGAATATTTAATTTTAAAAGATCCCGTTTATTATATTTAAAATAAGTGAGAGGAACATTGTAACGACTAACGAAGATCATAGAGCTAGCACGTAAATTTTCTTAAAATAAATTTTCATCTAAAATTTAATTATATTTATTTAATTATTTAATCTCGTGTTCTCACTTCAATCAAATGAGAATTCAAAAAAAAAAAGAAAAAGAAAAAACAAGAAGAAGCTGTACATTGAGATTAGTTTTGAATTAGGATAGCATCATGAAGTCCAACAGCCTTTGTTTCTTTCTGGTGGAACAACTGTGCTCTGTGGCGTCACGTTGGCATTAGAAAGTATTAATTATTTTACTTTAAGGATATGATTATTATATAGCGACAAGATTAAAACAAATTACTGCAATCGAAGATTAGTCAGATGGCATTAACACAAGAATGCAAAATAAATAATATATATTATAATAAAATAAGAGAAATTAAAATGATGGCATCCATGCAAGAAAGAAGCAATTATCATATTCCTTGTCTTATTAAACGATTCAAACTTTAATAATAGTGATCCAGAAAAGATATAAATAATGACTGAAAAAGTCTCAGGGTATGAATACTTTCACAACTTGATTATTGGTCTGTTACCATACTAATCCAAATTCAAAAAGCCTAAAGTGATCTAAGCATATTTGCTCTCTCTCCCTCTCTCTAATAATAATAATAATAATAATATTTCTTTTTAGGTTCGGATAAGGTAAGCCTCAATTAAAAAAATTAATTATTTATATTAAGGCCTAAAAATACAGATTAATCTCAATATAGCAGGGGTAATAGATACTAACATTAGATAAATACTTACATATTTTTAGAGTATCATTTCATCTGTATTTTTAACCAATTAAAATATATTATTTATTGCTAATCTATTTGTCAAAGATTTTTTCTCTTTTTCAAAAATAAATAAATAAAGGGGTACTAACTAGAATATAAATAAGGTAATACTCTATGTGTGAGTATATAAGTATTTCTCCTCCCAATATTATGCTTATCCTAGTGTCATGTTAATAGATAGAGAACAAGAGAATGAGTCTATTAAAAAGATAATTGTCTTTTATACAAAAAATAAAATATAATTATAATCTTTTGGTAAAAATTGGAGAGAGAAAAATAAAGAAGCACCGGAAAAAGCAAGATAAAGGTTAGATAAATTAATAATAATAAAAAAAATCTTCCTTCGTTTAAAATTGTAAGATATTTTTTCTGAAGGATCATGTAAAAAAATATAAGACATTTTTTGTCTTTCAGAATATAATTAATAAGGGCTTTCTAAAAATGTCCTTAATTTAGGATGTAATTAATAATGTTTTTTTAACTGAGACATTTTATTAATTAGACAAGGATAAATATGGAAAAAATGTTTAATTAAGTAAATAGTGCAAACTATAAAAAGCAATAATGACCAACAGACATTAGAGTGTTTTTTTTTTTGTTGTCCACCCGGTTCACCAGAGCTTTGCCCCGACTACATCCGGATCCGACCAGCGTCGCGCATCTGGCTATGGTGGGTGAGTCTCCCAACAGGGATTTTCTGCATACGCCAAGGCTCGAACTCGAGATCTCGTTTAAGCGATACCGAGCCGCTTACCACTCGGACCAACTCCCGTTGGTAACAGACATTAGAGTTGAACAAGCAACCCGGTAACCTAGCTAACCCAGTTCAACCTGCTTGTTGCAAAAAGACCCCAAAAAAAAAAAATGATACAAGACTGGGTCTAACTTGGTGGTCGGAATAGATCGAGCTCTAGGCTTCTTTGTTGGATTTAATAACCTGGTCCTACAGGATAATTATGTATATTTTATATATTTTTTTAGATATTTATATTATGTATCTCTTCATATGTTATATTATATTGTGTATATCATACTAATTTCAGTATCCCCTTTCAAATGACATTTCATTATGTAAAAGACCATCAACCCAGTCGAATTCAATCCATTTGCCCAACTCGATGGACAATGCGTTATTCACCAGGCTGGGCCGATCTTTGGGCTAGGATGACTAGCCCCAAGACCAAACCACGGGCTAATGCCTCGCCTATCCAGATGTAGTGTAGTTTTTATTTGGTCCTCATAAATGTTATCCCTAGTAAAATGAGTTTTGATCTTTTAAGTATAATATTTTAAATTTAAATATATGTGAATACATAAAATACTTTTAAGAGGCAGCTACCCTGAGTTTACCCAACAATACTTGAATCTAACTATATTGCATTATAAAAAAAAAATGCAATAATGAATTGACATTGTATATCTATGGAAACGGGTGACAAGCATATATAGTAACATCTAAGGTTGGGTTAAAGTGATGCCAATTCATTAATGAAAGCTAATGATGATCAAATCCCACCCTCCATCTTCAACATCTCCAAAAGCATATCACTCCAAGCATCAATAGGCCCAGGCAAGCACCAATGTACACAATCATTATACAAAGTCACATTCGCATTTGGCCAATGTCCATATTTACTTGGGTGACCATCTGGCCTCATAAGCATCGCTTTTGTTACATCAAGAACCCTAAACTTCTTCTTCCTTATCATCTTCTTCCTTGCTTCTTCCTCTGCAACCCTAATTTCCTCCATCTGTATCTTATACATCTCCAAATCTACACCTCCTAACTTCACCTCACTTTTCTTGAATGGTTCTCTTCTCACACAATCCCCACCTTCGTTCCATAACCCATTCTCAAAATGTGATGGTGCATATGATCTTAGGATCGTCATGCCCGTGAAGTTCTCTAAGCTGTTTAGGGTTTTAAGTGCTGTTTTCAGGGCCTTTCTGTAACCGAAGAACCTGGTTCTGGTGGTGATGTTGTTCATGAAGCAGCTGTGGCATCCTATGATTTTTTGTTCCTCGTAGAACACCATGGGCTTGTCGAACCAGTGACCTCCATTGATGACGATGTAGTCGAAGTGTTCCACTCTTTTTGACCATTTTTCGTCGGCCTCGTCGACGTAAATGTGCATGAGTTCATTAGGGTTTTGTTGTGACTTATTGGATTTGACCAAATGGGTAGTCCAAAAGGCAGCTACGGTGAAGTTGTAACTTGTGTACTTCCATCTTCTGAAATAATCATCTTGGGTTTCTGAATCATCTATAGGCCATTCAGCCTTGCAAAAAAAATAAAAAAAAAAACAAATTAATTTGACAAATATAATTAATTAAGTATGGAATTGAATATGTGTAATCACAAACCAAATTAATTTCCAGTTTTATTTTACATGAAGGGCTCTAGTCTAAATAGACTACTCCCTCAAATTCTGGCATAAATATTAATATATACTCCTTATATTTTTAATACAAGATATAGTTGACTTTTTTAGATAGATTAAAAAAACTAAATAAATAAGTTAATTATAACTAATGTCAAAGTTAGTTGATTAATTTGAGTAGATTAAGGAGTGTATTATAATAATTCATCTAGAGGAATTATATTTTATCATAATTAACTGATTTATTTGATTTCCTTAATTTTTCTAAAAAAATTAACTAGGTCTTATATAAAAGGTCAGAAGAGTATTATTATTTTCATTTGAATATCGTTATGTAATTTGCTAATTTTAGGTAAACTAATAAAAACCATTTTAAAATTATGCTTAGCTTGAGTTGGATCTATTATGTGAAATTAAAATTAATTATATAAACCAAATTACATAGATGACACAAAACAATATATAATATCTCCTTAAATTCGAAGAGCCTTGAAAGGTTTTCTAAAGCTATCCAAAAGTTGTTCTAAAGCTCCATCAATATACAGTATTACAATAAAAGTTATAGTAAATTACACTATTCATAACCTATAAATAAATGGGCTTGTTCTTTAGATTCCATATGATACACGAGCAAGGCAACATATATCTCAATTTTTTGCTAGGAATATGTATCCTTCTATTATAGATAATTCTATTAAAAGTATTGTTAGATACTAAATATTGACACATATTCTAGCTGAATTTGAATCTTGTTCATGAATTGTTATATTACGAATAACTAGCCATTTTCACAAAACCCAAACTCATTGGTAAGCCGTATATGCGTGTGTTTTAATTTTAGAGGGCATACATAGTCTTGGCTTGCTTTAGTTGCACTCATACAAAGAACTTATAATTAACCCCTATTATTAAAAAGAAATTGGTTGGATTGTCAAAGACAATTTGGTATTATTGAAACATTTGAACTGTGACATCTTAACAAGCTCTACTATTTTTGGGCTTTAAAACTCTTAAAAGTGAAACGAACTTGAAATTTTTGGTGACAAGAAATCAAATGAAGTTTGAATTTTTTGGGCCAATAAATGAGACACGTGTGTCACAGCTGTTTGTTCATAATACCTAGGTCTTCATCTATAACTATGAGGTCAATCCAGTGAAAATAACTTCAACATCTATCATTGACTAAGTCAACATTAATGAATTAGAGAAGCTTAACGTGTACTCATCACTCAAACCTCAAGACTAGCTGTTGTGGGATAATGCAAACAAAATAGTTTTATCATAATGTCAAAAATATTTTATACTTTAAACTTTGTCTATCATATTTCGGGATAAAAATTTAATTTTAATTGAAAGATGAGGGTAGAGACTTAATATAAATTAAAGTTTACATATGCTATACTAAGTAACTTCATTAATTATAATTTCTAATAGAAAATTTTGATGACTAGTTGTCTGATTTTCAGTGCCAATAAACATCTATATAGACACGCAAAATATTATAATTCATATATCATACTATTTTATTCTATTAGTAATGTTCTTCATATTTTCTAATTAAAGATAAAATTTAAAATTAGGAATACGGGTTCGAATTTCTAAGTGAAAGAAAGAAATATTCTGTGCCACAAATGGGACCAATACTCTCAATAAATAGAAGGGTTATAGCTTTTATATACAAGTTCTCTGGCCTTCAAACCATTCCAATCTAGTCTAATGGCTAGTAATTAATAACGTACCAGTGCCTTCACGATACCCATCTTTTTTTAAAAAAAAATATTAAACAGAAAAAGAAAAAAAGATTAATTGATGGCTCCTAATAAAATAATCAAGGATTCATTTAGTTCCATGTTGTCTAGTAGTTAAGGAACGTGGTGGACAAATTATGCAAAATCTAATGTAGTTTTTCGAGGAAAAGATTCGATTCCTTAGCATGCTTACACACACACACACACACACACACACACATCTTACAGATTTACAACCATCATTTACCAAACCCTTGAATTTTATGATGGTTTAGGTCAACTACTCCAGCTGCAGTTTTAAAATAGTACAAACAGACGGAGGGAGGAACAATTCAGCTAACACAAATAATTTTGGGGCCCATTTAAATACTCCTATGGTAATATTTATAAGACACTTATAACATATTTTATAAGAGCTAAGAAAAACTTAAACTTCATTAATTTTGGATTAAAATTTAATAACTTTCTAACTTTACCCATATTTAATATATATTTTTAAAAAATATAATCATATATATAATAATAAATTAAGGATAAAATTATATAATCATATAAAAAATTTAATTATATGATTTATAAATATGATAGGAGAAGTAAAAAAAACTAAGAAAGATAAAGAGAAGTGGCTACTTGTATGCATAGAAACTAAGGTACAGTATCCAATGTGAATTACTTGATTTTTTCGTAAGATTTCAGTTTATGTTTTTAAAATTGAGGTACACATATGTTCTAAAAATTACATTTAAGAAATTTCTTACGTGATTTTTCAATATATTTCTATGTATGTGATGATAAATTGTGTAATAAAAAGACTTGCGATTTTTCATAAAAACCTAATATTAAAAAAAACCAAAAATTGCGCACTCAATCTGACCTCTTCTTCCCCAATTAATGGATCTCACAAGTAACTATAAACATATAAGAAATTGGCATGAAGATGACGAAGAAGAAGAAACAGAAGAATATAAAAAGCACATTTGATATGTTTGAATGAATGAATGATTAATAATTACTTACCCGAGAAAGGAGGCAAACGAGGGATTGCATCTGATTTCTGCCAACAGAATCTCCAACAAAAGCCATGGATTTGCCTCTCATGATCTCAAGAAACTGAAAGGGATTGAAAACGGGAAGCTCACAATCATTTGGCTTCCATCTCCATTTTATGAACTCTGTGTCTGGTCTCCCATATTTCATGCAGTTTTGGTGCTCATGAATTGCCCAGCAACTCGTGTTTGTGTAATATGGAGCCTTCGGGTTAGGAACCCATTCACCACTGAAAATATCACACTTATAATTGTTTCCTGAAGAAGGTAACAGTATTGAGTCTGCAGCATTGTTGTTGAATGATGAAGATGATGATGAAGAAGAAGAAGAAGATGACTGTTCTGATGCAAACACAATTCTCTTGAGAGATCCAAAGAAGGAGAAACTCAGTGGGCTGGCTGTGAATAGAAGAATGGCGAAGATGGAAAGTAAGGTTAATTTTGGGATAATTTGTCGGTTAGGGCTAATATTTTTCCCCCAAAGAAGCTCAATCAAATTGAACTTCATCTTCTTCTTCACACAATGAGAAAAAAACTGAGAATTAGTGGGAAGGAGACACTTGAAACGAAGCTTCAGTTTCTAGCATTCATATATTGTGTTTTTGCGTACTGTGATTTGTCATTCAGATGATAATCTTTAAAAAGTTGTTGCATTTATTACTAAGTTTGTTATTTAAATATACTCCTAAATATTATACATCTATATAATTTATTTATAGAACTTTTTTTAATCAAAACAGGAAGCCGAATAGATTGATTCAATCGGTGGCTTACATTTTTTTATACAACATCATATTTGCTAATTATGTACATTTAACCAATATAAAATGAAATTTTAGTAAAGCATAAAATTAATAATAATAATTTCATAATTTTCTTAAAAATAGTCTATGATAATATACATATTATAATGTATAAAAAATAAAATCTATAAGAAGCTATATTATTCATCGCTCAGTAGACCAACGTACTCCGTGCTCATAGTCTAGTTTAACTAATTTAGAATAGTTAGTAATTTAAGTTAAAGGATAATATTTATATAATATGTATGGTATAATAAACACAAGCATTTCCATAAATTTCATTAAATATAAGAATAAAATTAATTCTCATTTTATGCATATTCTTCGGAAAGAAGACCCTATAATGTAGTCAATCAAAACAAAATTCTCGAATACTAGATTCGAACGTTTCTTAATGCGAAATGATAAAAATTGGAAAAAAGGTATCACTATTTATATATATGAACAATTAAATAGAATAATGCTGTAAATGATATATATATAGTCTAGAATCTTCTTTTACAGCTAAGATAGTAAGATTATCTGAACTGTCAGCAACAGCAAGCTGGTTATCCTCATAATATCAAGATCTGTCATGTGATTAACATAAAGATAAGATATAAATTATGTATGTGACCTAACGATTTAATTAATTATAATGCATTGCAATGTTTATCACTCAACCAACGAAACCAAAAATTATATTCCAAAAAACTTGTGTGTATGTGTATGTATGTATGTATTCAAATTCCTCATATATAAGTTTAAATTTTAATTATTTGTGGATATATTAGAAGAACTATATTCAATTAGGGTTAGACTGAATTCAAATATGAATATATATATATATATATATATATGGGTAATAATACATTATTGCTAGTTAGAGTTTCTACATCCCACACTTCCCCATGAGCATGTGACCATCGGATCGCTAACCGTTGTCCTGATCTCTTGTTCTCGAATCTCTCTTTCTCATTATTTGTGCCTACTTTTTGGTTATCTTTCTGGATGATTGTTGAGCCATCGTTTTCAATAAACAAGAAAGGGAGGTTCTTTAATTCCACTATTAAGAAAACATTAGAAATCTATTCATTATATTTGGTTCAAGAATATATATGTCATAAAATTATTTAGTACGTGAGAATGCTGAGGAAAATTAGGATTTTCCATTGACTGTCGGATGTTTGGATGCCATATTTTCTGGGAAATGAAATTCGGAAAGAATTTTTTCAATTGGTGGAAACCAATTTTCCCACATGGGGAAAAAATCTTATAAATTTGTGCCTATACTTGTCTCCTTTGTTTCATACGCTGTGTGATAGAACGGTTGAGCCAGTGCGTCAATCTCGTACACTGTAGGAATACGTAGAACCTCTTGAAAATAATCTCTTCCCCTCTCTTCCCCTTTCGAGAGTCAAACTGCATGCATTACTCTCTCTTAGAGTGAGAACCTCTTGCATTGGGCGGGTTTATTTCAAAATTATTCTAAAAGGCGAACTATTTATAGGGGCGGAAGAAAAGTATTTTAAGATGGGAATAGTAGAACAAATAGAAAATAGAGAATTTGTGAAAGCAAGAAAAGTCTAAGACGAATTCGTGGTTAGAGCTTTCATATTTTGGGCCAACAATTTGGCGTTTGAAGTAACTTGATTAGACGAAGTCGTCGTATTTATGTTGAATGTCGTCCAAACTGATGATATCGATCCACAAGCCATTGCGGTGTTACTTGTAAGAATAAATATAAGAAATAATTAAGTGCCAGCGAACTGATGCCATAAAAGCATTCCGCCCGCAAGAATATAACTGAACACATTGTATTAACCGCGTAAAACCAAAACAGCAAATCTCAAGTTAATTTGTCGATTATTCTGTAATCACATGTTTTAATATATATATATGTGTGTGTGTGCTATATAAGAATTAAAGTCTTTTGAAAATTAATTAAAAGACCAAACAGCCGTCTTTTAAAAAACAGAAAATTCCCCAAACACGGATTGATTCAATTTTGACTGTAGCATCGAAATCGAATATTTAATTAATTAATTAATGAGAGTGTACTAAGTTGACAATAGAATCACTGTCCAGGAGACGCTTCAACCCATTAATTAATTAATGAGGCGTGCTGATATGTTAAAAAGGAGACGCTTCAACCTATTCATTCAGCTTTATATAATATTCATACATGCTATGTTACAGCCAATAGGCATACGCGTTTCGCATACCAAGTAAAACCTACTCTTACCTTCTCCATGATCTCCTTCTCTATATATATACACCTTTCACTCTATGCCTCCTTAATTCACAACTCATCCCTGCAATACCATTCCTCCACTATTATCACTTGTTCTCAATCTCACTCACCCGCTACTCCACTTTCCTTAGCTTATTATTACCTTCCTACACAAATCCAGTTTTAACTTGAATACCTTCTTCAATATGGCTCAAATCAATGTGCTCCTCTCCATCTTCGCTTTGATTATTCTCTCATTTTCTCCAGTATTTGCCTCCTCCTCCTCAGCCTCACTCAAAGTGGGTTTCTACAAGTCAACTTGTCCATTAGCTGAATCAATCGTGAGGAGAGCTGTCAACAAAGCCGTTTCTGCCAACCCTGGAATCGCTGCTAGTCTCATCAGAATGCATTTCCACGACTGCTTCGTCAGGGTGAGTCAGTTCACACCCGATCATTTCCTACCTTCCATCTTTATCATATATATATATATACAAACACACACGTATCAAAGATTCTCATGTAATCATTGTTTCATATACACAGGGTTGTGATGGTTCTGTACTGCTAAAATCTACGCCTGGTAATTAAGCTGAGATAGATCACCCTGCAAACAACCCTAGCCTACGTGGCTTCGAGGTCATTGATGAAGCCAAGGCTCAAATTGAGGCCGTCTGTCCTCAAACAGTTTCTTGTGCCGACATCCTGGCTTTCGCCGCTCGAGACAGTTCTCAGAAACTGGGAAACATCAACTACAATGTCCCCTCAGGACGCAGAGATGGTCGTGTCTCTGTCATGGACCAAGTCCAAGGCAACTTGCCACCACCTTCCTTCAACGCACAGCAACTCATTCACAATTTGGCAAGAAAGGGATTATCGGTAGTGTCATGACTCAAGAATTTTTATTTTAGTAAATCAATTTATTAAGGGTTATAGGTATATTGTTGCGGAAAATGTCAACGGGTTGTGGTTAGCAGAGTGGTCCACATGTGGAAGGAAAACCCTGAGATCCCGCGTTCAAGACCTAGCGGCTACAGCTGGTGGGTTTTTATTTTTTTTCACGCGTGAAATTACTGAAATGTCCCTATCCCCTTTATGCATAAACCGTATGCCCTTCTCTTTTTCTCTCTGAATATCCACAGCGGTGCAGACGGAAGGAAGCGGCGAGAGCAGAGCGGAGATCTTCACGTTACCAATGCCGTAAACCCAGGTTGCTTCCGCCAGTGACATTGCGGTCTTGTTCCATCATCGCTGACTCCCATCTTTCTCTGTCAATTTATAGCTTCATTTTTGGTCTCGGTCAGGGGGGGACAACGAGTGTGATTTCAAAGGAATTATTGGTGAGGAAAGGGTTTGGGCATTGAGGTATGTTGGAAATGGTGGCTTGAACTTCAGTGGGTGCTAATTTATCTCCTTCCGTCGGGGTTTCCATTGTCTTTGCCTTTGGGGTACTGTAGCAACTTTCCTAAGCACCTAATGTTCATCATTTCTGTTGGTCGCAAGCAACTAGCTTCTGTAGGCGTGTGAAGCTGTGAACGTGAGGCTACGAGTAAGAGAAAGAAATTGGTACAATAGGATGACAGGAGACAGGGTAGTGGCGGTCAATTGAATTAAGGCTGTGCGACGGTGAAAGCTGTATGAATCTCCGCCGGTGGAGTATACCCAATAAATTCTACCTGACACTGTGAAGGTATTGGAATGTCTGGTTGCTCTTTTCTTTCTGTTTAGGCAGTATTGCTGATGCGATGAAGTCGCCATACCTTTCCCTTGTCTGTCCTATTTTTGTTTCCATTAATCTGTGCATGTATGCCGTATTACTCTTTATGGGGAGGATAATAATCTTTGATGTTTGATTAATTGGAAGAGTGTGCTGTGAATGTTGCTGTGAGGATGGTGCAGCTCTAGGCTCGGGTTGAAGGAGAATGATACGTATATATTTATATTTATGCAATACGGGTATGAATGATTTTATATGCATGCATTATGATTGAGAGTGCTATGAAGATATATAGATATGAATGTGTGTGCTGTGATGCTAGATGGCAGTTTGAGTGTTAGTTGAGGAAATGTATATATATACATGTTCTTTCTGGCGTTGATGAAAATGCTGTGTATGCGTGCACAGTCAGAGTGTATCCAAGTGTGTTAGTGTGTGTATATTTGCATTGGTAAGGGTTTAACCTGAAAGTGTTAAGAAAGAAAAAGGAAACAGAAGCATGAGGTGTATATGGGTATTAGGTGTAATTGCTATGTTGATTGGTGGTTTATGATGTTCATTAATAACTTTCAGAAGTGATTAAGCTATTATATTGCCTAAGCTTTATGTGCTGGGATTATGTGATCCCAGATTAATGAAATCAAGGCTTGATGTTTTGAAGGATATGGAGTCAGGCAGCTCCTGAAATAGTGATAACTGATTTGAAACTTATAATTGATGGAACCCTTTATTTTCAGAAATTTAGGAAAATAAAAGGAAGAATGATATTCTAAAGCTAAAGGCAAGAGTAAGTGAAGGGAGCATTCTAGGTGAGTGAATAACGTTCCCTAAAATTTACAATTTCAAATGCATTGTCATTTCATATGATGAATTTCACATATGGATTTCGAAAAGCAAATTTTATGAAAATATGGTTTAAATCGTTAGAAATGATTTTCTTTCGATTGGCTTACAAAGGAATTATGATTATATATGAAAATGAATAAAGAGGCTTTTGAAAAGAGTTTGCCAAAAGTTGCATTGAACTGTTGTTATTCATGAAATATATTCTTATGCGAATTTTATATGTTTTCACAGTAATTGGATTTCAAATGTACATGCTGGGGTTTTGGAAAGTTAAAGTGATTTTACCAATGATTATGACATTGAAACGATTGAGATTATTTCATGTGAAATAAACCCCACGCATGATAGAAACATTTTAGGACGGAATACAGAATACTGGTTGCTAACAGCAGTACTGTTAGTCCTTAGTGCACCTTGGTTACCCGAGCTCGACAGATTTCACCGTGGGTTTCGTACTCGTGAAGGGTAGTGGTTAAGCTACCAGATTACACCGTGGGTTTCGTACTCGCGAAGGGTAGTGGCTAAACTACCAGATTTCACCGTGGATTTCATACTCGCGAAGGGTAGTGGTTGAGCTACCAGATTACACCGTGGGTTTTGTACTCGTGAAGGGTAGTGGTTGAGCTACCAGATTACACCGTGGGTTTCGTACTCGCGAAGGGTAGTGGCTAAGCTACCAGATTTCACCGTGGGTTTCGTACTCGCGAAGGGTAGTGGTTGAGCTACCAGATTTCACCGTGGGTTTCGTACTCGTGAAGGTTAGTGGCATTGAGCCACCGACAGTTAGCGGCTTCGAGCTGCCAGATTGGTTAGTTACCCTCGTGGACTGTGTGTCCACGTCTGTTCTCATTCTGTTAAAGTCCTACGAAAAGATTATTGGTGTTTGAAAGGATTGTGTTACAACGATTGGTTTGAAATAGTTATTTCAAATTGAATCTCTAAAACAATAATGTTTACGAAAGGATTATGGTCTTGAAAGGATTGTTGATTTGAAATGGTTATTTCAAATTATTTTTTTTTCTGAAAGAAATTGTTTACAAAAAAGTTTACATTGAAATACGAGAGGTTTGGAACATGTTTATGCATTGTTTATTTCTGCAATCTTTTAAATCATGTTTTTCTTGGGACGTTATTCACGAGTAGATTATTTGGCCTCAGATAGTGCAGGTGGCCCTAATCTTCCCGCTGAGCAGTAAAGAGCCTCGTCGTCGATCCGAAGTGCTGTTTGATAAATACTTTTGATGTAATTGTTTTTCCTAAGAACTTGTATTATTTTGAAAAGGGTGAAGCTCCACTTTGACCTTAGATAAGATTATGTTGGTTTTGGAAAACATTATGAAAATTTGAATGTTTTATTAAGGTGTTAGGCTTTCAGAATGTGAAGTTATTCATATTCTGTGCCGGTCACAGTCTAAATTTTGGGACGTGACAGGTAGACGAAATGGTCACACTCTCTGGTGCCCATTCAATTGGCGTTTCTCACTGTTCTTCCTTCTCCGATCGTCTTTACTCCTTCAATGCCACTCATCCCCAAGACCCTTCCGTGGATCCTGCATTTGTTAAACTGTTGAAAACAAAGTGTCTTCCTTCAAGAAACGATAACGGTGATGATGAAGATCCAAGGGTTGTGCTCGATGCTGCTACGCCTAATCGATTGGACAACAAGTACTGTGTGGCGCTGAAGAATCATTGTGGGTTGTTGACTTCGGATCAGACATTGTTTGAGAGTGAGTCCACAAGGAAGATGGTTTAGAGAAATGCGAAACATAGTGGGAATTGGGCTGATAAGTTTGCCAAAGCGATGGTTCGCATGGGTTCGATTGAAGTGCTCACTGGTTCTGAGGGAGAGATCAGAAAGACATGCAGCGTCGTCAATTAATTAAGACCCCTAACTCGGAAACAATTTGTTCATGGCTCATTTTGGTTTTGAATTCTTTTATTCAATTATTCGTTTGCAAATGTAAAGAACATTCATGTTTCATCTTTCAAGGAATTTGTCACGTCGTGAAATTTGGCCCGTGACCGGCACAGAATATGAATAAATTCACATTCTGAAAGCCTAACACCTTAAATAAAATATTCAAATTTTTCATAATATTTTTCATAATAACAGAATCTTTTCTAAGGTCTATGTGGAGCATTTACCTTTTTTTTTCAAAATAATACAAGCACTTTCTTAATGATAGTTATATCAAAAGTAATTTTGTCAAAAACGATGCTTCGGATCGGCAACGAGGCTTTTTACTGCTCAGCGAGAGGGTTAGAGTCACCTGCATTATCTGAAGGCAAATAATCTACTCGTGAATAATGTCCCAAAAATATGATTTAAAAGAATGCGGAAATAAACAATGCATAATCATGTTGAAAATGTATTTCATAATATTTCGTAATCTGATGCAAACCTTTCTATAAACATTTGTATTTCAGGGGAAACAACAATCTGAAATAACCATTTCAAATTCAATATGAAATAATACTTTGAAAACCATAATCCTTCTATAGGACTTCAACAGAACAAAAACAGACGTGGACACACAGTCCACGAGGGTAACTAACCAATCTGGCAGCTCAAAGCTGCTAACTGTCGGTGGCTCAAAGCCACTAACCTTCACGAGTACGAAACCCACGGTGAAATCTGGTAGCTCAACCACTACCCTTCGTGAGTACGAAACCCACGGTAAAATCTGGTAGCTCAACCACTACCCTTCGCGAGTACAAAACCCACGGTAAAATCTGGTAGCTCATCTACTACCCTTCGCGAGTACGAAACCCACGGTGAAATCTGTCGAGCTCGGGTAACCAAGGTACACCAAGGACTAACAGTACTGCTATTAGCAACCAGCGTTATGTATTCCGTCCTAAAACATTTCCATCATGCGTGGGGTTTATTTCACATAAAATAATCTCAATCATTTCAATGCCATAACCGTTGGAAAAATTACTTTAACTTTCCAAAAACCCCAGCACGTACCTTTGAAATCAAATTACTGTGAAAACATATGAAATTCGCATAAGAATATATTTCATGAATAACATCAGTTCAATGCAACTTTTGCCAAACTCTTTTTAAAAAGCTTATTCATCTATTTTCATACATAATCATAATTCCTTTGTAAACCAATCAAAAGAAAATCATTTCTAACGATTTAAACCATACTTTCGTAACATTTGCTTTTCAAAATTCCTATTTGAAACTCAACATTTGAAATGACAATGCATTTAAAAATGTAAATTTTTAGGGAACGTTATTCACTCATATGTCACGCTCCTAAACCGTTACTCTTTTCAGTCGATCACTTTCGATTATTCTCACTACTCAATTTCCTGATATCCCGAAACAATATATTAACATTCTAATCATCATTGCAACAAAAATTCATCATTCTTAAACCACAACCAATCATGAAGGCAAACACTTATTCAATCCTAATCCTTGAACATAACCCTTGCACAACTTTATAACTCTCACACTTCATCTCAGTGCATACGCACACATACATATATATAACTATACATTAAGCCAGAACAATAGCACATACACATCTGCATAGCAACAGAACCCCTTTCTTTCCTTCAACTAATATATGCTACACATATGAATTAGATTCCCAAGAATACCAACTATTGCTCCAAATTTCTTCTTCATTCACTAATTCCATTAATCCATTGCTATCAATTTCTCAAATCCATTATACATACATAAATCTGTCCACAAGCATAATTTCCAGGACCAACGATAACTATGCATATACGCATACATGTTCACCTACAGCAATACCCTATGCATAAGTTGAGACAGAGACATCCATTAGCTCTTCTTCCTTCATCCAACTGCATTTCCCATATATGAATATATATATATATATATATATTCTTCACAGCACACACATTGAACATATATATATATATATATTCATTCACAGCTCATTCACACAGTATCTATGCACATATATAAATACACCTTCATAGTGCATATAAAGCTCAATTATACATACATATACATATCAATCCCCTCAACCAGAGCCCCAGAACTGCCAACCAATATCACGGCACACACACACATGTATATCTTCATAGCACCCATGAGCACAGGATATAAATATATTCAATCATTCACAACAGCAGCTATAGCAGCATATATCCACAAGTAATACCCAGAACCAACGAAAATCATGCATATACATTGAGACAATAGCGTCTGATCATTCATACTTCTTGAAAGAAAATAGAGTAACCAAAGTCAATTCAATCCATCACGCTGCACAGCTTAAATGGGGTTATTCACTTACCCAGCTTCAGTTTCTCAGGAACACCACAGCATAGCCCTATTCCGCCTGCATCCCTCAATACCACCCACGACTCAACATCAGGGGAAGGGTGGATTCTCACCGACAGAGGATTTCAATTGCCAACAGAGCACAAGCGACTGCTGCAGGAGGTTGGGAAACTGGACTTGCTACAGTGACTCAGTCGCTCACTCACAACAATCACTAACAAGCTGGCCGAATAATGAGGAAGTGAGATGATTACCGTGATGGAATAGTTACCACTGACAGCAACATTGACGAAAAATCACACAACATAGCAATTGGAGTTCTCCCTGAACCGAATCGTGAGCTCCCTCTCCTTGCTCTCTGTCTTTGCTTCATCGACAAGTGCAGCGCCAGACCAGATGGCGGGGCTAAAGAGTTCCCCCCAATCAAAGACGACAAGCCACCTAACATAAGACTTCACCGTCGCTCACCTCCCCTTTTTCCGTGCACTTGACCTCTCTGCTCTATTTAAAGGACCATCGGCACCAAGTGAAGTGACAGCTTAGCCAGAGACAGCGCGACCAGAGCGACTGACGGAAGCAACGTATGGCTGCACGGCATTGCTTGCGTGAAGCCTCGCCGCTGCACTCACTGAGCCTCCTCCTCTGCTACCGCCGAGTGAATCAGTGAAAATGTAGAAGAGAGGTACAGTCTGCAGAGAAAAAAAGGAAGGAGGGGCACTTTGGTCCTTTCACGCGTGAGAAAAAGAAAATAAAACGTTTCCTTCTGCACTAGCCCGGGCTCGAACACGGGTATTCTGTTTTGCACTCCTGTCACATGGCCACTCAGCTAACCTATTCACTTTAAAATTTTTCTGCACCAAATATAAACATATCCCTTGGTTAAGATGATTTTAAAATATAAGAATTCCTGGCCATAACAGAATTAATTTAATTACTCTGTTGTTCCTTCTACATGTTTTCTTTATTAAACCTTGATACTCAAGTGTTTGATGCAACATATCGTATGATCGGCTTTCACCTTGGTATATTGTTCCCTTCCTTTGGAATTAAGTTGGAAAAATTGAAAGGTGATAGCTTCTTGATTTTGGTGCTGGTTCATATTTTTAAATAACAGTCTTGACCTGAAATGAGAATTCAAGTAAAAGAACGAGAGAGACAGGGAAGAGTAAGTTTCACTTTTGTTTACGCTAGGTATACGTTACAAATGCGTGAATGGTTGGTTGTATTTGTTTTTCATTTTTATTAGATCTTTATAGTTTATTCAATAAGTCAATATAGGCATTAGTTTCTATACTCATAATGATTATGAGCATAATAATCTATTTGTTTGTTTTTATTTTTGATAATAAATAAATTATATTCCATTACGTGATTTTTAAAAAATATATTTTCATTTTTTATTTTTGAAAACTTATATGTTACTTAGTCACAATGAAAATAAGCTCTCTAATTAACATATTATGAATATATGAACTAGTATCTATAACTGAATAAACTAAATAAATTATAAAAGCCTTATTAAAAATGAAGTGAAGCTATGGGGTCATCAATTTCAGTTGACATGGATGGCGCAACAAAAAAATAAAACAAACCAAAAAAGTTGAGGATTTGACATTAATGATTAATAATAATTAATTAATCCCAAGTGGCCAACTTGCCTTTGGAGCTCCTCGAAGAGCAAGACTTCATCAAAGTTCAAATAATAGAAAATTTCCCAAGTCCATACTTTTTTTTCCCTTGTCCGACAAAGCCATACAGTTTCAAATTTATGATTAGGCGGATTTTATAATACATATTAAAAAATTGATTAAGTGAAACAACGTTAAATATGGTTTAATTTAATAACAATTTACTTTTTCTTTGGGGGCCTGAATAACAATTTGCTAATGTCTTGATAATTAATTTTACAATAATAATGTACATAATTAATTATTATTATTATTTAATTTAGATATAGTTGATTATACGTTGACAAAAACTAAGAAGAATGATCTAAATTTGATAATAATTATAATAAAGTCCCATAAATTGTTTAGGAGATTCCTTATTATAATAAGAAGGGAGGACATTGATGAAGATGATGATACTTGGTCACTGGGTTCTATGCATTTCACAAAAGAGGTAAGAATCATTCAATGATTGTTGCTGACTTGTAATATTGACAATACAATATTTCATTTTTTTGGGGTCAAAATTGATATATTGGAATACATTATTATATATATGGATATACGTAACATGCATATAGCTCTCTATTAATAACGCTGACAAAGGAAGACGTCAAAGGATGATCGTACTAATTAAATAGACAAGCCATATAGGGAAGCGTTCAAATTAACTAAATGAACAACACGTACGGTGTGGACATATTCAACTTCTGATCAAAAGCTTTATTATTCAATTCGGTTCACCTTTTGCGACGATTTCCCATATGAGACCACCACTATGCCCTAATTAGAAATTGTTTTTCTCTAAAAAGAAAGGAGGAATATTACTCTATGATTTTTTTTATTTAATGGTATGAAAATGTAGATAATTACAAATTATAATAATTAACATACTTGCACTTGTGATGCTATATATATATATATATATATATATATTAAATAGCTTGTGTTAACCGAAATTGAAAACATTAATTTGGATTATAAAGAACAGTTTACTTTTTAATTGTTTTACTTTTCTCCATTTATTATTTTCTTAAGCATTATTGAACCTATAATTTTAAGAATATAGAGGCTTGTGATCCATATATATATATATATATATATATATATATATATATATAGTCCTCCATATTCATAAATACAGATCGACTTAATCAAAGTCAATTAAATGCCACGAACCCTGTCATCATTAGAGAACCGTAAATCTCCCCCTTTTGATTTACTCAATCACTAATTTCCTATTATCAACTTGATATTTTTATATTATATATATATATTTATTAATTAAGACTCCTTCAACAACAATTATACACGTTTTGGCTGCTGCCTCAGTAAAAGCTTCCTTCTCAATTCTCCTCCTATAAATACCAAACCCTCCAACACACCTCTCCACCTCAAAATAATCTCTCTCAACGCTCACACAAAAACTTCTCTCTCTCTCTCTATATATATATATCACTCTCCTCCAAGTTCCTTTAGTCCTTCGTACTTTCATTCATACATACACATACACACCAGAAAAATCCAGTTATTCAATTCCTCTGCAAAGCATCATTAATGGCCGATCTACATATGAGCCTATTGCTGTTTATCATGGTCGTAGTTATCTCATCTTCATCACTGGTCTCTTCAGCTTATTCTTTGAGGGTGGGCTTTTATGTATCATCATGTCCACAAGCTGAAGCAATTGTAAGAAAAACTGTCGACAAAGCTGTTTCTGCCAACCCAGGCATCGCTGCTGGATTGATCCGAATGCATTTCCACGACTGCTTCGTGAGGGTGAGTCCATCATATATATTATATTTTAGTGAATTAAATATATATTAGTTTTATCTTTCTATCAAAATAACTTAAATCAATTCGATAAGTTTATGTACCTTCAATTCAGAGTTCTTAATATATTCTAATAATATGTGCCTATGTATACAGGGTTGTGATGGTTCTGTGTTGATAGAATCTACACCGGGAAATATAGCTGAGAGAGACCATCCAGCGAACAACCCTAGTTTACGAGGCTTCGAGGTGATAGACGAAGCCAAGGCTGAAATTGAAGCTGTGTGTCCTCAGACAGTTTCATGTGCAGACATTGTTGCATTTGCTGCTAGAGACAGTGCCTATAAAGTTGGAGGAATCAACTATAATGTTCCATCAGGACGAAGAGATGGGCGTGTCTCTCTCACAGACGATATCCCAAATAATATTCCACCTCCTTCCTTCAACACCGACCAAAACATCGAGCTTTTTGCACGAAAGGGATTATCAGTGGACGAAATGGTTACACTTTCAGGAGCACATTCCATTGGTGTATCACATTGTTCTTCTTTCTCCAATCGCTTATATTCTTTCAACGCGACACATCCTCAAGATCCTTCGATGGATCCTACGTTTGCTGAAATGATGAAAACTAAGTGTCCACCACCAAGTAACAACGTTAATGGTGGTTTCAGTGATCCAACTGTTGCACTCGATGCTTCGACACCAAACCATTTGGACAATAAGTACTACTCAGGACTGAAGAATCATCAAGGGGTTTTGACTTCAGATCAAACGTTGTATGAAAGTATGTTAACGAGGCAAATTGTGGACAACAATGACAAAGATGGTACCACGTGGGCTTACAAGTTTGCTAAAGCAATGGTTCGCATGGGTTCGATAGAAGTTCTCAGTGGCTCACATGGAGAGATCAGAAAGCGATGTGGTGCTATTAATTAATTAATTAATTAAAAATAGTTCTTTCTTTCTCTTCTACATATATATCAGAAACTAAAAATGAAAATGTTCATATCTCTCCTTTTTATTTTAATTTTTCACACAGAAAGGACTGATTCGTTTCTTTGATTGTTTTGGTCTGTTGTAAGAAGATTTCATTTGGCTTTGAGTTCGTCCAATTGTAATAAATCGTTTCAAAAAGGTGAAGTGATGATGTTGATGTATTTGCTTTTACACTTTTCCATTATGCATGTATTTGTGAAGCAATATATACATAACTCTAAGATACTTTAAAAATTCATATTTTTATATATTTATTTATATTATTTTAATAAATTTTTATTATTATTTTAATCTTTAATTATATTATTTGTGTATTATTTGAATTAGTGTACCTTACATTGAATTAGTACATAATATTATTATATTTTTTATAATTTCTTCTAAACAATTATTTTTAGAACAAAATATATTACATTATTATGATTTATATTTTAGGAATTGAAGAAAAACTAAAATTTACAAATAACAATAAAAGATCATATATTTAGAAATTATACTAGAAAATCCATGCATTAAACCTTGCAATTTGACCTATTAAATTATTTAACCTATCTCTTCATCAGCTTTTAACCAAAGACGCAGTGTGCACCCAGCAGAGGGGGATCTGCCGCGAGAATCATCATCCATCTCCTTCACCATCCATTTCCATCTCCCTTCCATCATCCAGCCACACCCTTCTTCCTCCACCACACCATTCCATCTCCACCACAACATTCCCTCACGCTGCCGAGACCATGCCCATCAGGAAGCCGCGACATAAAAGAACCTATCCTCTGCGGTCACTATTCATCATCACCTCCATCTTCCATTCACGCCAACACCACAGCCCTCACACATCAGCTTTATCTTCCATCTCCACCATAGCCACGACATAACAGGAGCCGTGACCACGTTCACACACACCAGCAGGATACAGCCACGGCACGAGTAGACGAGGATGCACAGAAACAGAACAGTCGACGGCAATGAAGGTACAGACGCGAAGCAGAACCAGCAGTGGCAGCACGGCACAACACAGCAGCAGCGCCGAGGCACAATCAGCAGCTGATGGCAGCACTAAACATGGATGAGCTCTTGATCGTGATGGTGTCACCCACTTCGATGGCAGTCCTTGACTAGTTCATCCAAATCTACCTATTCAATCACAAAAGTATGAGTTTTAGATAATAAAGGGATGTTTAAATTGTTCTAATTTTTTACCTATTAATTATTTTATGATTCCTAAATCTTAGGATAATTTTATAACTATTAAAAAAATTATTTATAATTTATTTATATTTATTGAAAATTATTGTAAATAGATTACTGTTGTTTAATATTTGATATTGAGCTAATTATAATTAACTTAATTTTATTACTATGTTTTGGGACAAGGCTTTGTATTAAAATTTTAGTAAATATTTAGTAATTTTTCAAGGGGTTTGAATTATTAGATCATTGTATCTCTTACTGACTTTAATCTTATATTTATGAATTATTGAGTTATAATTGAGTATTAGTCTTTAACAGATTTATTTGAATTTTTTAATATATCTAAAAAATAATTAGCTCTTATATTAAAGACTAGAGAGAGTATAAGACATGTAAAGTAACATATTTTGTGAGCATGAATATATTGTAAGAACACTTAATTTACCTGGATAAGAGAAAATTATAGAGAAAATAATACTATGAGATAAAATTCTCAAAAATAGTAATTTTTTTAAGAAATTTTCCTTCATAATGTCATTTTTTTAGAGAGCTTCTCTTAACATTATATGCCTTCGATCTTTTCTTTAATTATTCAACATGAGATTTTTATATTCTAATTCTCTTCACTTTTCTCTCCATCCAAACATAGTCTAAAGACTATAAAATAGTTCACTGCTTAATTAGTCCTACTATAAATCTATAACTTCAATGCTTGAAAAGATGAGATATAGAGAAAAATAAAACAATTAAAAAGTAAAATGTTCTTTAAACTCAAATTAGTTTTTTTTATTTATCCACTGATATCTAAAGTTACTAGTAATCAAATAGTCTAGTTTACAGAAATATAGACCCACAATAGAGGAACTTCAATTCAAGTAATTATCGCAGCTACATACTTAAGACTTAAATATAAGACCACTAGTTAATCTGAAATAATTAATAACTAGTCGATCCAAGTGCATTGTAGTAAATTAATGGTTTCAGCTCCAGTTAACACAAGTTATTTAATGTGTTTATATATATATATATATATATATATATATATATAGCATCACAAGTGCAAGTATGTTAATTATTATAATTTGTAATTATCCACATTTTCATACCATTAAATAAAAAAAATCATAGAGTAATATTCCTCCTTTCTTTTTAGAGAAAAACAATTTCTAATTAGGGCATAGTGGTGGTCTCATATGGGAAATCGTCGCAAAAGGTGAACCGAATTGAATAATAAAGCTTTTGATCAGAAGTTGAATATGTCCACACCGTACGTGTTGTTCATTTAGTTAATTTGAACGCTTCCCTATATGGCTTGTCTATTTAATTAGTACGATCATCCTTTGACGTCTTCCTTTGTCAGCGTTATTAATAGAGAGCTATATGCATGTTACGTATATCCATATATATAATAATGTATTCCAATATATCAATTTTGACCCCAAAAAAATGAAATATTGTATTGTCAATATTACAAGTCAGCAACAATCATTGAATGATTCTTACCTCTTTTGTGAAATGCATAGAACCCAGTGACCAAGTATCATCATCTTCATCAATGTCCTCCCTTCTTATTATAATAAGGAATCTCCTAAACAATTTATGGGACTTTATTATAATTATTATCAAATTTAGATCATTCTTCTTAGTTTTTGTCAACGTATAATCAACTATATCTAAATTAAATAATAATAATAATTAATTATGTACATTATTATTGTAAAATTAATTATCAAGACATTAGCAAATTGTTATTCAGGCCCCCAAAGAAAAAGTAAATTGTTATTAAATTAAACCATATTTAACGTTGTTTCACTTAATCAATTTTTTAATATGTATTATAAAATCCGCCTAATCATAAATTTGAAACTGTATGGCTTTGTCGGACAAGGGAAAAAAAAGTATGGACTTGGGAAATTTTCTATTATTTGAACTTTGATGAAGTCTTGCTCTTCGAGGAGCTCCAAAGGCAAGTTGGCCACTTGGGATTAATTAATTATTATTAATCATTAATGTCAAATCCTCAACTTTTTTGGTTTGTTTTATTTTTTTGTTGCGCCATCCATGTCAACTGAAATTGATGACCCCATAGCTTCACTTCATTTTTAATAAGGCTTTTATAATTTATTTAGTTTATTCAGTTATAGATACTAGTTCATATATTCATAATATGTTAATTAGAGAGCTTATTTTCATTGTGACTAAGTAACATATAAGTTTTCAAAAATAAAAAATGAAAATATATTTTTTAAAAATAACGTGATGGAATAGAATTTATTTATTATCAAAAATAAAAACAAACAAATAGATTATTATGCTCATAATCATAATGAGTATAGAAACTAATGCCTCTTATTGACTTATTGAATAAACTATAAAGATGTAATAAAAATGAAAAACAAATACAACCAACCATTCACGCTTTTGTAACGTATACCTACTTATAGCGTAAACAAAAGTGAAACTTACTCTTCCCTGTCTCTCTCGTTCTTCTACTTGAATTCTCATTTCAGGTCAAGACTGTTATTTAAAAATATGAACCAGCACCAAAATCATGAAGCTATCACCTTTCAATTTTTCCAACTTAATTCCAAAGGAAGGGAACAATATACCAAGGTGAAAGCCGATCATACGATATGTTGCATCAAACACTTGAGTATCAAGGTTTAATAAAGAAAACATGTAGAAGGAACAACAGAGTAATTAAATTAATTCCTTGAATGATGAAATATGAATGTTCTTTACATTTGCAAAAGAATAATTGAATAAAAGAATTGATCAAAACCAAACTGAGCCATGAACAAATTGTTTCCGAGTTAGGGGTCTTAATTAATTGACGACGCTGCATGTCTTTCTGATCTCTCCCTCAGAACCAGTGAGCACTTCAATCGAACCCATGCGAACCATCGCTTTGGCAAACTTATCAGCCCAATTCCCACCATGTTTCGCATTTCTCTGAACCATCGTCCTTGTGGACTCACTCTCAAACAATGTCTGATCCGAAGTCAACAACCCACGATGATTCTTCAGCGCCACATAGTACTTGTTGTCCAATCGATTAGGCGTAGCAGCATCGAGCACAACCCTTGGATCTTCATCATCACCGTTATCGTTTCTTGAAGGAGGACACTTTGTTTTCAACAGTTGAACAAATGCAGGATCCATGGAAGGGTCTTGGGGATGAGTGGCATTGAAGGAGTAAAGACGATCGGAGAAGGAAGAACAGTGAGAAACGCCAATAGAATGGGCACCAGAGAGTGTGACCATTTCGTCCACCGATAATCCCTTTCTTGCAAAATTGTGAATGAGTTGCTGTGCGTTGAAGGAAGGTGGCGGCAAGTTGCCTTGGACTTGGTCCATGACAGAGACACGACCATCTCTGCGTCCTGAGGGGACATCGTAGTTGATGTTTCCCAGTTTCTGAGAACTGTCTCGAGCGGCGAAAGCCAGGATGTCGGCACAAGAAACTGTTTGAGGACAGACGGCCTCAATTTGAGCCTTGGCTTCATCAATGACCTCGAAGCCACGTAGGCTAGGGTTGTTTGCAGGGTGGTCTCTCTCAGCTTGATTACCAGGCGTAGATTTTAGCAGTACAGAACCATCACAACCCTGTGTATATGAAACAATGATTACATGAGAATCTTTGATATGTGTATTTATATATATATATATATGATAAAGATGGAAGGTAGGAAATGATCGGGTGTGAACTGGCTCACCCTGACGAAGCAGTCATGGAAATGCATTCTGATGAGACCAGCAGCGATTCCAGGGTTGGCAGAAACGGCTTTGTTGACAGCTCTCTTCACGATTGATTCAGCTAATGGACAAGTTGACTTGTAGAAACCCACTTTGAGTGAGGCTGAGGAGGAGGAGGCAAATACTGGAGAAAATGAGAGAATAATCAAAGCGAAGATGGAGAGGAGGACATTGATTTGAGCCATATTGAAGAAGGTATTCAAGTTAGAACTGGATTTGTGTAGGATGGTAATAATAAGCTAAGGAAAGTGGAGGAGCAGGTGAGTGAGATTGAGAACAAGTGATAATAGTGGAGGAATGGTATTGCAGGGATGAGTTGTGAATTAAGGAGGCATAGAGTGAAAGGTGTATATATAGAGAGAGAAGGAGATCATGGAGAAGGTAAGAGTAGGTTTTACTTGGTATGCAAAACGCGTATGCCTATTGGCTGTAACATAGCATGCATGAATATTATATAAAGCTGAATGAATAGGTTGAAGCTGTCTCCTTTTGAACATATCAGCACGCCTCCTCCTGGACAGTGATTCTACTGTCAACGTAATAGTTGAATCGGTTCGTCTTTGGGGAATTTTCTGTTAATTAATGAATACTTTTGGGTCATATATATAAAAACTTGTGATTATATTGGCCAAGTTAAGTTGTGATGATTTGTTACTATTGGTATTAAGCGTAGTTAATGAGTTATATTCTTGCAAGTGGACTGCTTTGATGGCATCCCTTGGCTGGCATTTCCATTTCTTACAAGCAACACCACTTCGTCCAAGTTACCTCAATTGCCATATTGAAATTGATGGCCCAAAATTAATTCCTTAGACTTTTCTTCTTTTCACATTTTTCCATTTTGTTCTACTATTCCAATAGGTCCATTTTAATTAATTCAACCACATAAAACAAATTAGTTAAATTTATTATTTATAATTAAAATGCTTTTGCACAACTAGCCCCAACATTTAATGGTGTATCTTAATTAACTAGTAGCCTTTTTTGGGGCAATTGTCCCCCACTACTTTTTTTATCCCTTAATACCATTATGGTCCTATAT
Source organism: Leucaena leucocephala (assembly GCA_037074615.1). Lineage (NCBI taxonomy): Eukaryota > Viridiplantae > Streptophyta > Magnoliopsida > Fabales > Fabaceae > Leucaena > Leucaena leucocephala. Next base: position 4,138,467 of record CM073562.1, on the reverse strand, counting down.
ATAAGTTATTTATAGAAAAAAATTGTCATAAATATAAATCACTTGTAAAATAATTAATAACCCTTTGACCCCTTTCTGTCACAGGAAAAAACAAATGGCTCAACATGATACGATAAGACTTAATAATTTTACAACTATTAAGTATACATTTTGTGAGAAAGGAATCCTAAAGTGTATTGCAAATGTCTCTCGGGAATTCGGGGGTAAGGGAGAGGGGGGGAAATGATCTGTGTTGGATTTAAAAAAATTATAGAAGTGGACTTTAAAATTTCTAATTAACTTTTTTTTTTTGCTCTTTAATCTTATATCTTCTCTTTATTGAAATTTTAAAACCCTACTTCTCTAACTTTTTAAAATTTAACTAAAAAAATTTCCCACCCGTCTCCTTCACTTCAGATCCTTTATACCAAAAAGTTTAGTGGAGGCTTTTCTGTTTCAGCCAGCAGGTGCCACCAAAATTTAAAAACTCAGCAATTAAACCTGTGAGCATCCATCCGATTGAGAGCCATCGATACAAGAGAGAAAAATGGCCTCTTGAAATCATCTCCTAGCTGCTGGGTTTCCCCCTCGAGGTGGTGGAGCATCGTATCCGCCTCCACCACGTGCAGGTGGTGTAGCCGACCCATATGGCATATTGTTCACCCGAGGTGCAGCATGTCCTCCATGTGGTGGTACGGCAGCACCCCTTGACTGTGAATCATAGACAGCTGCTCTCTGTGGATCATATCCAGTTCTCTGAGCATCATAACCTGTTAATCTCTGTGCATCATACGTAGCCCTCTGCAGATCGTAAGGAGGCATTGCCCGCATCACAGATGCTTCATAACCAGGCCCTCTTGGAGCATCATAACTGGTCCATGCAGGAGTGGAGCTGGGCTGAGCTCCCGCATAGGGAGGAGCACCAACACCAGTAGTGGCTGTTGAAACCCCACCACTGGCAGCAGGGAGGGGACCACGTCCCTGTTAACAAGAGATGAATTAGAGGGCAATATACGGGGACGACAAGTTAAAGAGGGTATAGTAAAATTGGAGCACGCCTCAGTTCAAATTCATTATAATCAGGATCAACCTAAACCATATAGGTATAGCTTCTAATTGGTAACCCATCATTATCATCAGACACACAGGGTCTCTCTCTCTCTCTCTCTATATATGTGTTTGTGGCTATTTGACTATGTTAGATTCAAACATTGTCGGGACTAATCAAAGTTAGCTCTCTCAAGGGCATTTTGGACACTCAAACAGTCTCAAATTCGAGATCTCATGCTTAAACAGAAGCTCTCCCTTTTTACCATATTACTTCATCACAAACACAGAAGATTTGGCTACAAACATCCATGTTAAGTCTATAATGCTTCTTATTCAATCCCCTAACTTTCTAACACACGTATGATAATGTAGTTCTCCATACCCATTTTTCACAAACCAAAAAAGCTCATAAAACAATAATGATATTTGCATAATAATAATAATCTGTCCAAACATCTTCAAAATAAAGAACGAAATTATAGATTGACTAATTTCATTATCTAGAAGTAATCAGCAAATCAACTCTCCATTAAAGCAAAATTGGGGCAACCAAAATGATCATAACAGATTGGTTAATGTATAAAGGAAATCAGATCAAACGGAGTCTTATTAGTTCACAGTCATCCATCATCATCAACCCCACTCCATTCACGCACTCCTCCACAGTAGATAGCACCCATCGTCATCTCCCTCCATTCCGATTCCAAGCCCAGCAGAGGAGAAATGGCAGAGAGAAAAGAGAGAGCGGAGGAAATGGCAGAGTGAAGGAAGTGAAGAGAGAAGAGAGCAGAGAGAGTCAGTGTCACCAAAGAGAGGAGAGAGAGTGGGAAAAAAGGGGCAAAATGGTCATTGCCCAAAAATCATTTTCCCTACATAAAAGCTAGTCTCACAAGCTCATCTAAAACCATGGTTTACTCTAAAAGTTTTTATGAACATTTGAAGACTGTTTAATTTTTAGCCCAAAACAAAAGCACTTTCCAAACCATAGTTTTGACCTTATCCAATACTATATTAATAAAAAAATAATATCATTACTATATTTTTTTCTTTTTGCACATTAGAGACTATCTTCCCAGCATGTGACATCATTATAGCATATGTTATAGTTATGGAAGCTCAAGAAACATGAGCAAGCATTGGCCAAAGAAAAATACATTAATAATTAGTTCAAGCATCTTAATTATGAAGAACAAAATCATAAAGATCAATAACAATGGAAAGTTAACTAGAAACTCTCAATCCCACAACAAAGTTAAGAATAGCATTCACACACACCTGAGCAGCAGCATAACCATCTTCATGACCGCCAGGAAGACCAGAGGCATCGTTCTCATTATTTCCAGGAGTGCCACCATAAGGGCCTATGACATTTGATGGTAGTATGAAGGTCAAACTACGTAATCCATGAAAACTTAGAAAAAGGACTGCAACAGAAAGAGAATGTAACAAGAGATACAAACCATTTCTTCTATCAATATTAGCAGTGTTTGCCAACTCAGCTCTAAGTTTTTCCACTTCCCTTGCCATAGACATGTAGTTCTTTTCCATCACCTGAAGTGACTCAAGGTGATCATTGTACAACTTTCTTTCATAGTCATAAGAGGATCTGCTTAACCCAACCAATAGATTATCGGTATCAGCGGCATTCATCACAGTATATTGACAATATGATACAAGATAAAAATTAGAGTGCAATTGCGAAGAAATAAAGGAGACTAAAAAAGAAAAGGAAGTTGTACATGCATTCCTTAATGGAAAGGAGGACAGGAAATTAATGGAGCAAAACAGCAATTAAGAACGAAGAGCATTTATACAGTCTTGTTGAAGGTCAGTTAAGCCATATCATTCTTGATATTATTTATATATGTCTTCAAGTTCTATACTCCTCGAATGCAATCGAAAAAGATAGAAAATGGAGAAACCAAAATAACACAAATGAAGGAACTATCCTATCCCTTCAAAGTAAGCAGGTCAGGTTATTTTATTTCATAAAAAACAAAACAGCGCATTTATATTCTTTTTCATTTATCAGATAAGCCACATTCTCGATTTCACTATATAGTTCCTCCCTGCCTATATGCTAGGTTAAATGGAACCAAAACTTAAAACCACATCACTACAAACAAAGGAACTTTCCTAACCCCTTCAAAGTAGGCAGATCAAGTTTTTTTTTTTAGAAGAAGAAAGGGGAAAAAAAGGAAAGAACTTATATTTGTTGTCATTTGTCAGATAAGCATATATTTTCCTGTTCTATATGTTAGTTTAAATGGAACAGAAAAAACAGAAACTGAAGGAATAAAAACACCACAAATAAAGGAACTTTTCTATTACTCCAAAAGGCTACAGGTCAGGTTTTACAAGAGAGAGAGCATTTATTATCTTTCTTCTGTCTATCAGATAAGCGGCACCATTTTTTTCAATCGTTATTGAATATATATGTCCTCCGAATTCTGTCCATTCAGTCTATTGAGATCAATCTGCTTTAGCACCCATTAATTCTTCATTCTCTATCGAAACATAGAAATACAAATTCACAACGTAGATGGAGGGAGGATCAAGGATGGACAATGCTTTACAATCGGAGGGGGTGACCAAGAAATGCATCCAAGTACACTGCAGAATAATTTATATTTTGTTACAAAAATACCCTGCAGAAACACACCCAAGCACGCCAACATTGCCATATTGGACATAAATTTAGTCCTTATTAGGGTAAAACCTTATCAAGCCTTTCACTTCCAGCAAGTCATTTGCGTTTAATCTTTTTATTTAGAATCAACTATAGTTCAGATGAAATTTTCAACCAAAGTAAACACAATAGCATTTTAGTTCTTTCATTGAAAGCCATAATTTCATGCTTCCAGATAGGTGATAATGAACAATGCATACCATGCACATACAGTTGTACTAGAAGTGACAATCATACTAATCCTACTGGTCAGGTTTTAGTAACTCTGTGCATAATATTGGCATTGGAAACAGCCCAAGAAAAGGATTACCTGCAATGCTGATATTCCTGTCTGAGACCCTCAAGTTCTGACATAAGAGCAGGAATCTGCTGCACATCAACATGGGCCCTTTGAAGATCCTGAGTGAATTGCTGCCTCTTAGAAATAAGTTCCTGTCTAGACACAACCAAATTCTGCGCCTCTGTTCTTGCCTTCTGTAGCTCAGCTTTGAGAGGCTCGGCCCCTTGAAGATCATTTTCCATTTTTGCAATCTTATCCATAAGGTTCCTCATCTGCTGCTCTCTTTCAGCCTTAATAGCTCCAATTTGCGCATTCAATATCTGTAACTCGTGCTGTGCCGCTGCAAGCTCTTGCCTCAATGTCCCATGAGTGGTGGCAAGCCTATGATTCTCTGTGACAAGCCTCTGAATATCAGCATGTTGAGAAGCAAGCTTTTGTTCCAGAACTTCCGGAGGCGGCAACAAATCAAAAGGGGGAAATGGAGTCAATGGAGGGCGTATCCTAGGACCTAGTGGCTCAGGATGCACCAAGCCAGGACCTGGCAAAGGACGCCTCATATGTGGAGGCGGTATTCTACCTTTACTGCCCATTCTATGAACCAAAGTCTGTGACCTAAGACTGAGAATAATAAAACACAAAACCCAGTGAGGCCACGAACTAAATCATCAACATCCACGCGGCTTTGAAGAATCGTTCGTTAATCGCATGCTTGTAAATCAAAAAAAAAAAGAAAAAAAAAGGCAAATTTCATGTAATGAATAACCAAGGTAAGGTAAAAAAATCAACAAAATAGAAGAATTATCATAGATATAACGATATCGAGATGATACGCGATCTGAGATAGCAAATATCTTATACGAGTTCAATTTGTGAGCTGAAAAAATGTGTTACCTTCCAGCAATTACCCGCTTCGTTCGGGTATCACAGATTAGCAAGGGATTGCACAGAGAGATAGCAGAACACCGGTTCAAGGGTTTTGGACCAAATCGAAGCCCCTTTTTTGTCCAAAAAATTTGGCAATGGTTCAGGAAACCCGAAATGGAAAAAGCTTTGAGCTTGAATTTTATTTAATTTGTTTGATAGGAGTACGAAAAAGACCAAAATCATGGGGGTCCCCTATTTCTGATTTACGAATTTAACCCAAAAAAATAGTCTGAAACTCAGAATTTTTCCTGATTTCCTTGACAGTTTTCTTATTTCGGTCGAAATTAACGAAATAATAGCCATTAATCAATAATTAAGTAAGATTTTATATAGGTTAGATGATGTTATTAGAAGCATTGCCACCAAAATTAATATTAATATATAATATAAAGAACTTTAACTATTTATATTAATGTAGTAGAATATTGTTATAACTGATTGTGTTATCTTTTTGCCTCATTAAAAATACATCATGCTATATCAATAACTCTATAGAATTATATCATATAAATTTGTATTGTATTATCTATTATGAGGTTTCTTATTTCGGGGACTTGGGCCAAACTCGGTCTTTTTACTGAGCTGGCCCGGTTCGGGGCACCCAGATGGCCTATAGCCTTTCTCTACCCGAGATTATAATGAGATGTTTGAATACAAGTTTAAAAAAGGAACTTATCAAAAAAAAAACTATGCAGTTTTTAGAAAATAATTTTTAGAAAATTTTAAATAAATAAGTATTTAGATTGTTATTATCATATAAATTTTTATAATTAATAAATTATTAAAAAGGGTGTAATTTTATTAAAAATATAAGTGAGGAAAGATGAGAGATGGTATAAGAAAAATTATGGGTAAAATAGTAATTGATTAGTTCATAAAACCCTTTTACTATTTTAGAAGTTATTCTTAATAGCTTATGTAAGACTTTAGTTGTAAATTATAGTTGGGTCTAAAAGCTAATTTAAATAAATATAGATATTTGTTTTAAAATTTCTCTAAATTAAAGTTTAAATCTAAAACCCTTTTAAAATTTAGATTTCAAATGAAACCAAACAGGCACAATATCAACATTGAGTCAATACCAATAAAGCCCAATATACTTAGTAGATAATAGGATTTCTTAAATGTGATATTATGTGTTCGAACTATACCGTATGTATGGAAAATATATTGTTGAGAGGGGCAAAATGAATTTTGGTGATATATACGTTTTATAAAGATTAGTCTCTAACTATCTACTTTACTTAATAAATCTTCACTGAAAAATATATCTACATTTAAAGCTTAACAGTGTCTCAAAATGATTCCTTTCAATAAGAAGATACCTATACTTAAAAGAAAATTACTTTCAGCACATAAATCAAATTGTGATTTAAATATATTTAAGCAAGTGTGATTTTGCTATATCATTTTAGATCTTAAGTTTGATTTTTAGAGGAGATAAGAGTATTTACAAACTCTGAAAGTGTATATATGGTAACAGGACATGATCCAATAAATAGTATATCTTATAATTATTTTTTTTGTCTTTTTCCGGGGAACATTATCATATTTTTTTGTATTTTTTGAAGGAAAATTCAAAAGTACTGCAATATAAGAAGGATTCTAAAACTTAAAAAAAAAAAAATCTAGAAACAAGTAGTCCTAATATAATAAAAGGAAGAAAAAGAAGTAGCATGACATTTTGCCTAACAACGAACAAAAAAGATATAAATTTAGCAAAGAACAATACTCTACCCCTTCGTCTAGCTGTACCAAGTTTGTATTACTCTTAACGAAAACGAAATATATGCACGAACTCTCAACAATCCAAATATAAAGGGTAAAGTTGTAAAAATACTTATCAGATTTTACGCCAATGGGAGCAAAAATATTAAATTCCATTAATTGCCATTAGAGAGAGAATTTCAATTAAAAATATTAATTAGTGAGATAATTTTAATTAAAAATATCGATATATATACATAAATGTATAATTATAATTTAACTGACATTATCTATTATCTATCAATTAATATTTTTAAAATTAAACATACTATTTTAATCTAGTTTATCTCTTTAAATTTATATTTTTTTCTAAAAGTATACTTATTTTTAATAAAATTTAAAAATAATAAATTAATATTAATTGCTAGATGATAAATAATACTAGTTAGGATAAAATTATACCATATATATATATATATATATATTCATGTCAGTATTTTTAGTTAAACATTCTATCTCTAACTATTAACTAACAGAATTTAATTTTTTTTATACCCATTATAGTTACTTTTGTACAAAACAAAAATCATATGGTATCGAGAGATTCTAGAGTAAAATTTTATGGGTAACTTTACACTTTTATCTAAATATAAATTATATTATACTAATTAATTTATTTTAATTTTAGTTTACAAAAGTTAGTTGGAATAAAAATTATTATGTTAATGAAAACATAATAAACATATCTGTGATTCTAATTCTAGTTGATTATCCCGGAATTTGGCTACTAAATTTTTATTGTCAATAATCAAATTCAAAAACGGATCCTCAGATCGGTATAACTATTGACATGCAATAAATGATAAAGGCAATGGAGGGGAAGATGTTGGATCCAAAATTGACCTGACCTATATTGCATTTGGGTGTGCGTAAAGGTAGTCCTTCCACGTTGTAAGCCTAAAGGCCAACCTTTTGACAACTGAGGCAAACGCTTTAATGAATTCCTCATGTAGAGATAACTATGATATATAATGAATTCCTCGTGCAGAGATAACCATGATATACAAGCCAGATTGATTTAGTTTTTTTTTAAAAAAAATAATTTAAAATAATTTTAAAAAATAGCTTTTAAGAAAAAATTATTCTAAAAAAATATTTAAATAGTTATTATTAGAATAATTTTTTAGGGTGTGTTTGTATTAGCTTTTAGAGAATAAATTTTAAAAAGAATAGATTCTGGAGAATAGATTTTGGGAAGAATATATTTTGAGAAAAAAGTGATTTTAAAATTTAGAGATATTTGGATGATTAGTAGTAAAATCACTTTTCTATAGAATATTTACTAAAAAGGATATAAACTAATATGATAATTATATAAAAAATAAATTTAATTTTAAATTTTTTCATTTAAGTAATTACAAAATAATACATATATATATATTTGAATAAGGTAAAAATTTACAATATTCATGTAAATTTTAATTTTTTTTCTACTAAAACTTTTATTAGAATTAACCAAGATCACGGTCTAAAATTTTGGAAGATAGTAATTTTAAAATAATAAAATAAAATTTTAGATTTTAAATAGTATTTTTTTTATTTTTTAAAATAAAATTTAAATTATTATTTAAAATTAAAATTAAAAAAAAAACCACATACACGTACCAAAAACCGAAAAGTTGGGGTACAAAGTTGCCCAGAAATAAATTTTTCTAAAACCATGGTTTGAAAGCTCAAACTATGGTTTAGATCTTAAAATTGATTTAAAAAAAAAATAACATTTGGCTTAAATTCTCTCAAACCATGGGTTTATCCCTAATCTATTTTGAAACGTGATTGCCAAACACACACTTAATAGGTAAATTATTATAAAGATCATAGAATAAATTGATAGAGAAAAAAGAGAACAATAAAATAGTTATTATACAGCTAAAATTATTTTTTTCTATTTAAAAGTTAATTCTATAAATTTATCTAAAATTATAATTTTAAATTCTAAAATTATAATTTATTTTAGAAACAATTCTAAATATTTGATGACTGTTTGGTAAGATATAAAAGCACTTTTTATACTAGCAAACTAAATATACACATAAATATTAAACTCATATTATTTTTTTCTCTTTTTTTCCTAATAATATCACTTTTATTGTATTTTTTAAAAGGAAAATTTAAAAGCACTACAACATAACATAAGAGGGATCTACATTTAAACTCAAAGGTCAAAAGAATCAAGAAAGAAAAAATCCTTAAACAATTTGATGGATTTTAATTGGAAATAGTGAGAAATATGGTTAAATTAGTTTATAAAGAAGTATCAATAGCTACCAAGTGGTAGCTAAAATAAGGGTATATGATGAAACATATATACACACATCAAAGGTGTAAATTCTTCTAATATAACAATAATAATAAATATTATTTCATAATATAAAGTTAACTATATAAATCATACAAAAGAAAAAACAAAGTAGCGTGATGAATTTCCTAACAAAACAAAGACAGGTGCAAATTTAGCAAAGAGGAACATTCCACCGCTCCGCGCCTTCGCCTAATAACACCACCCTTGCATTGTATTGCTCTCCACAGACCCATTTTCACGGTTAAGCCGCTATTTCACTCGTGAAAAGATCTGGGAATGACGAAATGGTTATTTGTGATTATAATAAATATTCCGCATTGAACCTATTTTAGTAGAGATAAAATATTTATTTGGATAAGATTTTAGAAAAAAAGTTTATAAAAAAAATTAGGTAGTTTTTAGAAAAGAGCTTATGAAAAAAAATGATTTTAAATAAATAAGTATTTGGATAGTTATTTTTAAAAATATTTTTATTATTGGTAAATTACGAAAAATAGTATGATTATTAAATATATGAGAGATAGAAGAGGGTATAAAAGAGATATGAGAGAGGAGAGAGGGTGTAGAAGAGATATGAGAGAGAAGATGGGGTGTATAAAAGAAAGGAGAGATGAGAGATACTGTAGAGGAGAGAGGAGAGAGAATGTAAGAAAAAATAGGGATAATATAATAATTGGTTTATCTATAAGCTCTTTTACTGTTATATAAATGACTCTAACTAATTTATCTAAAATTTTAATTTTAAATCATTATTTGTTCAAAAAATCATTTTAAATAAATATAATTATTTATTTTAAAATTTTTTAAAATTTAAATTTTACCCAAACCTATTTTTAAATATACACAAAATAGAGATTAAAGGTTGAAATGTTCATCACATAACAAACTAAAAGGAAGTATATATAAAGAAAAACTATTTGAGAGCAACAAAGATATACAAATTTAGCAAAGAACAATACTCGACCGCTCCTCGGCCTAACAACACCACCCTTGTATTGCTCTCTTGAGGACCCTATTTTTACGGTTTAGGCTGCTCCCAGTTTTCTCGTATGAAAGAATGTGGGGCGACAAAATAAATAGTTGTGATTAAAAAGTATTATATATCAATGTAGTCCATCTACTTATAATGAATTTCTACGAGTCTAATATCAAGCAACTACATGATTAGTCTAAAATCAATGCCCCACATCAATCAACACAAGTTCACTGCGGTAATCAGCGGCCTCATTGCCTATTTGGTAATAAGATAAATTATAATTTTAAAAGGGTTTTTAAAATAAATTTTAATTTTTTTTAAAGTAAATAGTTATATTTATTTAAAATAGTTTTTGAACTAAATTATGATTTTAAAATAAAGTTTTAGATAGACTATTGAGATTAACTTTTGAAACAGTAGAATTATTTATAAACTACTCAATTACTATTTTATATTATTTTTTCTTACACCCTATCTCCTATCTCTTTTCTCCACCCACCCTAATATCTTTTCTCTCATATTTTTAATAAAATTATCCTATTTTTAATATTTTTTTTATTATAAAAGTCATTCTAATAATAACTATCTAAACATTCATTTATTTAAAATTATTTTTTTCTATAAATTCTTCTCTAAAAGTTATTTTTTAAAAGCTATCTAATTTTTTTTTATAAGTAATTTTTTAAATTTTTATCCAAACAGTCTCTGAATTCTGTTAGGAAAAAAATACAAATTTAAAACCTAAAAAACACATTTATTGAGAGAGGTAAATTATACTATAAATTTAGAAAGGCAAATAAAAAATAAAATAGAATCAATGCACCGAGTATGTTTCCAATCTTCTGACTCAAAAAGCTAAACCAATTTATTGAGGGCGGTGAGACTAGTTGCTAAAATACATATATATGCCTCTGGAATCTTTATTAGTTCCAAATCTACACGTTAGCACATACGAATGCAATCAAATTCAGATACAGACATATCAATATAATGTCATGAATCATACTTTGTGGTTTTGGAAAGCAGCGAAATTTCTTGAGGGATTCTCAAAGCACCGTTGCTTTTACTTCAAAATGGAGTTCACACTTCAATTATAAATACTAAGCATCAAGGATGTCTACAGTACACAGTAGCAGAGGAATCGAAAACTCTGTTCAGAGAATCTGAGAGGTAATTTCTTTTTGATGAGCTATCCTCTGGTTTTGCTCTGTTTTTTTTTTTGGTATTGTGGTGCTTAATGCTTCTGCTGGTTTAATTCTTTAGTTTGTGAGAGCTCTCGAGAAATTACGAATTTGATAATATTTCTGTGAATTTTAATTCTTTATTCCATACTTTGCATTCTTCTTGTGTTTGAAATCTCTAACAAATGTACTTTTGTAAACTACTAGCACTTATGTTTCCTCTTCTTCTTTACATTAACATTGTTGGTACTAGGTAGGCCTTTTCTTTAAAACATCCTCAACAACATCAAAAATGGCTTCCTGGATCACTGTCACATGCGAAATCCTGAATTGGTTCATTTTTGTTTGCTGGCTTCTGAGTTTCTACCCTCAAAGCATAACGAACTTTCTCAGGAAAAGGTTTGAGATTTGAGTAAAACATATCAATTTCTTCCTTTTACTTCCTTCATTCTTTTATTTTCCGTTAATGCGCCTTCCTTTTATGGGTTTATTGAGTTTCAGTGTGGTGGGCTTAAGCTTTGATTTTGTGTTGTTGAATTTTACCACGCAAACCATGTATTTGCTATTCAATACATGTCTGTTCTTCGACCCTGTCATTCAGAAGCAGTATAAGAACACAAAGCATCTCAAAGAGGTTAGTATTTTCATAATCCACTTGTAAATTCTAAATCTAAGGTTAGAATTTCGATATTTGAAAATCCATTTTGTATTTTCAGAAGATATTTACAGTAGCAAGCCGTGTTGCTTTCTCATTTCATGCTGTTCTGCTCACAGCGATCACCTTGTTCCAAATTGCAATCTATGAAGTTAGCACCATATATCCTCTGTTTTTTTTTTTTACATTGAGATCTTTGAACTTTTTATTTTTGAAGTTGCCATTGTTGAAATTTCTTTTTTATGGTTTTGTTATTGTAGAGGGGAGATCAGAAAGTGTCCGAAAAGACTTTGAATATTGTGTTTGTTGCTTGGTCAGTTATCGCAGGCTTCTTCTTCATAGCTTTGCCTCAACGTCAATGGCTCTGGTTTTTCTTAATGTTCAAGTATGTTTCCCTTCCTTAACCATGCTTTGTTTTCCACTCGCACATAATCATGAGTTGGCCTGCCCCTCCCTGTTATAAACCCGAAACACCTACCAATAAGAGAAAATTAGCTTAGGGTCTGACTCAGGAGCACGGTATTATTTGAATTTTGTATAATCAAAATACAATATATTACTTAAAAAATTCCTATTTTATTTTATTTTTTAAAAATAAATATTTTAATATAAAAATAAAATATTATTTCAACCATTTTAAAAAATTTATTTTTTAAAAAATATAAAATAAAATGTGAATTAAATCAAATTAATTATCGGCTAATTAAAATTAAAAATTATTATATTTAGATTACATAAAGTACAAATGATGTGATACTAATGAATATTTAACAAATTGTATTATTTTAATATATTAAGTTAAAATTTAATATATATATATATATATATATATATATATATATATATATATAAATTGAAAAGGGGCTTGCATGCATACTAGCTTGAGCCCGAGTCAAGTTTTTCGAGCTTATCAAGGTTGGGGTTGGATTACTTCATTCTTGTTAATTATATATGTTGAAATTAACCATTTTGCAGTGGCGTTCTAATTGTGATGGACGTTATAACATATATCCCCCAGGTCAGGATTTATTCAATTTTGTGTTCATAATATGTTACACATCCATAACCCACTATAACTATAGAACTATATAATAATAATAAGTTCAGGCGTGGATGAATTACAAGAGAAAGAGTACACAAGGCTGGAACATAGGCACTATTCTACTGGAATTTATTGGTCATGTTGCAAATTTTACTCAGATTGCTTTGGCATCCACAGATGAAGGTTTGTTTATTCGTAGAGCATGAATCTTCCTTTCTGAGTGTATAATGATAATAATAATAATAATCTTAGTGACAACTTAATTCTTAAATTAATCTCAGTTTCTAGGACGGAGTTCGGTAGTGAAATTAATCCTGAAAGTATTATCTTGTCTCTGGTATGGATCATTAAATTCTTTAATTTCACCCTAACAATAATCACTTATATTGAATCACAATAATGGTGTTTTCATTTGGTAATTTTTTTTTTCAGGTGAGTGTAACTTTTGACATGGTATTCATAATTCAACATTTCATAACATATGCACCCAAAGATGACCCAAACCCAGGGACCCCTCCTCCTCCTCCTCCTGCTGAAGCTGATGAGAATGGTTATAGAGTGACAGAGAACGTGTAAGAATTAAAAAGGGTGGGTCATGATTCTCCTTTGAATCAAATCATTAATCATCTAGTTGTAATTAATTTTGTTGATGATGGAAACAAGGTTAATTAATGTTTTTAATATATAATAGCTATTTAATTAATTTAAATAGATTAAAAAAATAAAATAAATTAAATAACTACAACAAGGATAGACTATATCAAATTTTTTATATCCATTAGATCAAATTCTCTAATCACTTTTATTATTTTATTATTGTTAATTATTATTAAAATATATAAATATACTTATAGATTTATCTATAAATATTTGTAAATTTTTATATCACCTCACTACTTTCATATAAACTAACTTCGCATAAACTTACTACTTTAAAAACATGCTTATATATATAATAAAATTTATTATCCTACCATATTATTTATACAATTTTCACTATATATTACTAAATGGAATAGTATATATAATTTTAATTTTAATATTAGTTTATAATTATATATATCAGTTTATGATTATATATATATTAGCTACTACAAATAGAGATAGCTTTTGTGGGAGAGTGGAACGAATTTATGGAAAGTAAGTTTGAGAGTGGAACAAATATGGTAACCAAATTGGCAACTTACCCTGCAGTCATAAGTTCATTGAATTTGACATTTAACCATTTTTTTGGAAGGAATAGAATTTGTGAATAGTTTATCAAAAGAGAATATTCATTGAACAATGAACAAATTGATGAAAAGTTTGAGAGTAATTAAGGATGTATTTCAAAAATGCTCCAACAAATACAAATAATTATTTGATCCCCTCCATTACTTTGGTAATTACTGATTTCACATATACGACACTAATATAGTAAACTGTATTTAATGAAAGATACATTTGAAAAGAACTGAAATGTTTTAGGCACGTCAATGAATTGAAACTATTTTCCTTGACTAACTTGCAGTAGATAATGAAATGGAAAATAATTATTATATGTTTTATTATTTTTCCAAGAAAAAGAAATAGAAGTTAGTGGAATCGTATCACTTTTATCTTCTGCAATGATATTAAAACCTTTGTTGATACCATTTGGTTCAGTTATGAGGGTCATGGTCATGGAGAATGGCTCAACTCATCACGAAGTAACATTTCTTGAAAACACGTGTCGCATACATATGGGCCATGTAGAGTTATCGAGGTCCCCCTTCATTTTAAAATATAAAATTATATAGTTATTGGTATTTAACCATGTAAAGCTTATTTTCTCAGGATATAAAATAGACAAGTTTAGAAAAAAATAGATAAACAAAAACAAAAACAAGCAAAGTTAGTACTTGTATATAGTTATTTTTTTTATTATATCAAGGACTAGGTTAGCAAAATGAGTTAATCCCTCACAATGAGATAAATTAAGGTTTGAATTCTTACTAAAAAAAGTGTCTACATTTAGTATCTAATCGTGTCTCGAACATAATTACATCCAATAAAAAGAATATTTGAGCAATATAAAAACATAAAAATAGGTAAAAAAAAATTCTATTTAAAAATTTTATTAGCTAGAATAACTTAAGTTTAACTATATACAAGCAAAGTTAGTACTTGTATATAGTTATTTTTTTTATTCTATCAAGGGCTAGATTAGTAAAATGAGTTAATCATTTACAATGAGATAAATTAAAGTTTGAATTTCTACTAAAAAAAGTGTCTATATCTAGTATTTAATTGTGCCTCGAATATGATTACATCTAATAAAAAAAAATATTTGAGCAATATAAAAATATAAAAATTGGTAAAAAAAATTTATTAGCTAAAATGACTTAAATTTAAGTATTAATATGTTCTGTATATAAATTCTTCATAGCCCTAGTATCTTATATGACCTTAATATAACTCGTACTGTTTATAATTCATTACTAATATTATGGATTATATTCATGTAATTTTTTATAGCACATGGATGGAGATATAATATTACAAAATCTATCTTTTATTGGATTTTTTTTTATTTAGTCAAGAGTATACTTATCCACTTACCACTTCAATCAAGAGTTTATTGGTATTCTGAATATTTGAATTCGATCTAATAATGTTATATGAAAAAGATGTAGATGTATATGTATATGAAAGAGATAGCTGAGCTACCTTATCCTCTGCTATGGTTTTATTATATAAGAAGTAAAAGGGGATGATGTGATATATAATCATAATGACATTATATTCGTGAGTGGTAAGCTTCATCTTTGGGACAAAATCCTCAACTAAGCAAACTCTTTACACCAAAAATTCATGGCTTCATGGAATTCAGTGCCACTCCATGTCTTATACCAAGTTCTGGGCTGGTTTTCTTTTGTTTGTTGGTCTATCAGTTTCTACCCACAAGTCATCTTAAATTTTCGTAGGAAAAGGTTCCAACAAAAATCTATCAACTTCACCTCCTTCTTCTTTAATATTAATCATTTACTCCTTTAATTTCTGATTATTTGCATTTCAGTGTGGTGGGATTGAACTTTGATTTCGTGCTGTTGAATCTCACCAAGCACTTCTACTATCTCATATACAATGCTTCTTTATACTTCAGCCCTACTATTCAAAAGCAATACAAACAGAAATACGGTCAGAATGAGGTTAGATATCCTTCTATAATCCATTCATCAAAGCTTAACATTTTGATACTTCAAATCCATTCTTCATTTTCATTTATATATGTTTCAGATGATACCTGTAGCAGCAAACGATGTTGCTTTTTCATGCCATGCTGTTCTCATTACAGCTTTTACCTTGTTTCAGATTACTATCTACGATGTTAGTACCTGTTGCTTGCTTTTCCATGGAGCTCTTTGTCCATTATATATATATATATTAGTACTTCTTGTTGATATTTCTTTTTGTGATATTACTGTAGCGTGGAAATCAGAAAGTGACAAAAATAGCTTGTGGAGTTCTGTTGGTTGCTTGGTCACTTGCTGCGCTATGCTTCTTCATTGCTTTGTCTAATCATCATTGGCTTTGGCTTCTCTCAATATTCACGTACTATTTCTTAATTATAAGATATACTTAATTAATTTAAATATATTAATATAGTTAAATAAATTAGGTAATTATAATGATTATAGGTTAGTTTTCTAAATATTTAATCAAATTTATTTGAACTAAACTTTAATATATCCAATTATATAGGAACAAATTAAATATCTCATTTAAATCTTATAATTAGGGGCAGAGTGATTATTTTTATACTTTCTTAACTAATTAATTTTCCTTTCACAGTGTCGTGAATATTTTTTCATAACTAATATTATCTGATTAGTTATCAATAATTATTTTACAAATGAAAAAAAGTATTATCATGTATCATGTCACACACTTTTACTCATGCATAAATGAAAAGAATGATACATGATGCTTGAATATTTATTTGTGAATGATATCATTCTAACGAATTGTGGGGAAATTAACCATTTTGCAGCGGCATTCAAATTGGTACGACGATTATAAAATATATTCCCCAGGTCAGGATTTATTCCATTTTATATTAAAGTTTTCCTTTAGGGATTTGTTCAATCGAGGGAATCGTATACTTTTCAGATCACACAAATAAATAACTTGTTAAAGAACCAATAATAAAACCAAACAAAAGTGCTAGATAGCTTTATCGCTTAAATATAATATCTTAAGTTTGAATCAGTCATATATATATATATATATAATAGACTTTGGTGATCTTTAAGTGATATATTAAGATTAGTCTCTAACTATCAGTTATAGAATACTGTCTAAACTCTACTAAAAAAAACTTTTCAAGAAATTAAAAAAAAAATTCTTCCCTATATTTGAACAATGTTGTTTATTTGTTTAGCTGGCATATTAATATTAATAATATATGTATTGAATATTTGGCTATGGTCATCCCCTTAATGAACAAAGGTGAGTTATTAAGTGCAGGCCGTGATGAACTTCGTGAGAAAATGTACGGATGGGTGGAGCATTGGTAATATTTTACTGGATTTTTCTGGAGGCATAGGAAACTATGTTCAAATGTTTGTACAATCCATAGATCAAGGTTTGTGGGTGTGTGTGTGTGTGTGTGTGTGTGTATTGACATCACTTAGAGTTATATTAAGCATGAAATCTTACCAAGTTAATAATCTCATAATCACAAAACTTCAAATTTCAGGTTCTTGGAAGAACTTCTCAGGAAATAAAGGAAAACTAATGATATCTCTGGTATATCTATATCATTCTCTTATCCTCACACAACACATAGAATGACAATGAAGAGTGTTAATTAATGGCAGTAATATAATAACTTGATGATATTAGGTTTCTGCATCCTTCGATATTCTGTTCATGATTCAACATTATTTGCTATATCGTCCCCAAAAAGGCTCAAATTCAAACAGTTCCTCTCCTGATGAAGTTGAGATCTCCAAGTCTTCTGATAAACCAGTGGCAGAGAATGTGTAGGATTGGGTGTGTACGTAGTTTCATGATCCGTCATTGAATGAAAATAATTCTCTAGAAATGGTTAACCTATTTATCTTAAGAAAAGAGATTATGTTTATACGTTGTAAGAATTTAGGGGTTATGCCCTTTAATTTGCTTGTGAGATGTTTGTGAATTAATGTAGCTAGTTACATAAATAAAATACTTTTTTAAAAAGTTAGTAGAAATTTGCGTGATTAATTTGTTAGTTTAAATATTGTATACCACCACTGATAAACACCCGAATAAGCGATATTCTTGGGCCAAGGGCACCCCTTTCGAGTAAAAGCTGCCAAAATGAGGATCCCAATTTGCATGAGCAATAGAGATCTCATATGGTAAGGATAACCAATAGATAAAGAGAGATAGAGATAGAGAGAATTAATAAAAAAAGTGAAATTGTTCTAGTTACGTATAATTTCCTTAACAAAAATAGAGGTCTGAGATTGGGTACGTTGTAGTTGTGGGTTGTACTCAGATTTTTTTTTAAAAAAAACAATTTGCTTGAGTCTGATTAGTGATTGTAATAACTTTTTACAAAATTAATAAAAATGACTTATTTTGGCCAAACACAAAATTGCAATATATCATGATTCATGACAATACTCTCCAAGCTTCAAGCCATCAAGTTCCATAAGGACCCAAAATTAGAGAGCTTAAAAAAAAAAGTGATTCAAAGATTATGCCCACAATAATTAAGTTGAAAATGGAAAAATGTTAAGTTCGAATAAGTTTTTAATGGAAGTAAAAATAGAAAAAAAATTAAATTGAAAATAAGTTTTAAAAATTTGTTTGGTGGAATGAAAATATGTATAGCATTGATATATATATTTTTTATAATTTAGGGTAAAATGATCCAAATTTTTTTATAACTTATGAAGAGTTAAAGTTGTCTATAAATTTTATAATTTGGGGTAAAATAGTCTAAAATATTTTATTTTCACTTCATCATCTTATTTCTCAGTTTTTTTGATAAAATTGAAATGACCCAAAATATTAAAAATAAAAATATAAATAAAAATAGTTTCTATCATATTAAATAAAAAAGTAAAAAATTTTATTTCTACTTTCACCTTCAATGTGTCAAACATTGCCTAAAATAAACAAAGTTCATGTAATATTCGTGTTGGGTTTCATTTCCACCCATGATGAGTTAATGGGCTGGGCCAAGCCCAATATGATACATTTATTGATTAACTATAAAATTGTATACATTAGTGGCTCCCTTTATGACTCCTATTTTTTTGGGATGCTAATCGGTACTTTGTCCATTCCTTTTTATAAAAAATAAATAATCAAATTATATTATTTAAAAAATTAGTTAAAATTAGCTATAAATAATAAATATGTTAAAATTATAATTTCTTTTATTCTAAGAATACCCTATTCACTTGGAAGAAATAGAATGGGTGGCGGAAAGAGAATATGTAGTGGAGAGAGAAAGTTAAGTTAAAAATGAAAATTAAATAAGTAACATGAATAATCAAATAGGGGTCAAATGAGAAATTAACAAAAAGAACTGAGACAACTTCCATGTATCTCCTGTAAAAATGAACTAAGGGTGTACATGAGGACAATAAGAATGAAAAATTGATTCTCAAAACACTTCTACTTCCCCATTTTTTTTTGGTATAAGAAATTTTTGAGAAGGAGTTGGACTCAGCTACGATTAAAGACGGGGTGAAATTTCCTTTCTTCCTAAACGATATCAATGTAAAGTAGGTCAAACTGTCAATTACTCTTAAATATAAACCTAAATACCTAAGAGATAGATTCTACTTCCCCTAATTGTATGTGTTGTGTATCATAGTGAAAGTCCGAGTGATTTGTGGGTTGGACATAGAGGCAAGAGCTTGAGGTAAGCAATCGAATCTCACAATCATATTATCCTCATTCTATCAATAGGGGTTAGTCTGAGTGGTAAACGGCTCAGTATCACTTAAGTGAGGTCTCAAGTTCGAGCCTTGACGTATGTAGAAAATTTCTGTTGGAAGACTCACCCACCATAGCCAGGTGTATGACACATGTCAGATCTAAATGTAGTGGGGCAAAACTGCAATAAACCGGGTGAGCAACAAAAGACAATATATTATCCCCATTCTTGTTACTAAAAACAAAATCTTTTTATAATACTAACCTAAGAACTACTTATTTAATTTAATTATATTAAAAAAATTATTTAATTATAAAATTAAAAGACAAAGTCATTATCACATTATGGTGATAATGAGTGTCACACAAAAGTGGAGTAAGATAGGAATCATTTTCAAAACGTGTATGAAAATCTAACCATCTAAGTATATATGGTAGAGGAAAGGGATGTGAGAGGCTTTGGTTCTGCCACCATGCAACTCGTATGCCCTACTTATCTCAGTATCTATGCTACTCTGATCTACCTTTTGGTGAGTCTAGTTGCTTTCTCACACCATTTTCTTCACCCTTCTCAACTGATGATGAAGACCATATAGGGAATTAGGATCACTTGTTCTTTCACCCCTCAACTCTCTCTTTCTCTTTATTTTTAATAACTTTCATGATATTCGAAGTAGATTATTTCTAAAGAAATCACATACATTATTTGAAATTTTTCTTAAGAAATTTGTTATCATCAACACCAATTATAAGTTGGCTAGTAATTTTTATCATTAAAATGGTTAACCAATAAAAAAGGGGAAAATTAATATGTGAGTCCATATAATTTTATCTATTTTTTTATTCATACAATGATTTTAATCATATCCCTGTAGTTTTTTTTCTTCTTTTTATCATATTCTTATAGTTAGTTTCACTATTTGAGTATTGTTAGACTAAATTATGATAATTTTTCTATTTTTTTTTTGTATTCATATGAATTCGAACTCGATGCCTCATGCATGCTTAAGCGGTCAAAACCCCTTTCAAACTAACACCTGTTAGTGACTATAAGGATACGATTAAAATCAAGTGAAATTATAAGAACCTAATATAAAACAAAAAAAAATTACAAATATATGATTAAAAATCAAGTGAAACTTTAAACTTACAAAGTAATTTTTCCGGAAGAAAAGTTTGATTTGTATGATTTGTTGTAGCATTTCGTAGGTAGGTCGTAATATCTTTAGCACTAGCAACTTTTATAAGATACTAGTTATAATTTTCTCTACAAAATCTTGCCATAATGAAGGATAAGTTGTCTTGGGATGAGCTTACAAAAGTTGAGCTCGTTAGACATTATTACCCATTATAAGAAGATAGTGTCAAGAAAGTGGGACATCTTGATAAAAAGTTCTAAATGACATCACTATTACTCTTCCACTAATCTAGTATGGTGTTAGCAATAGTTAACACCACGAACTATTTCCACCATCAAAATGGAAACGTGTTAAACATCTAACTGAAAGAAACTAAAACATGATTGCTAAGTAACTAGCTAACCTTTATAATGTATTTATAATAATCTAGTCATACTATGCATGAGTCTTGATGAATAATGCAAATCATGTTTCAAACTTCATGCAATATTGCATGAGACTCATATATAGTAAAAGAAAAATCTATTTTGTTACCCTTCCATCTTATCTCCTTTCCAAATTTTAGCACTAAATATGATACTTCAGTTGATATAATATTTTTGTTACTAGATCTTACTATTAGATATCATGTTTTAGGATTTTAGTTGTGATGCTAATAGTAGAAATCAATTTTGTCTTCAGTTTTTTAATTGATTTTAGCTTGGATCTGACTCCATTAGTTTTTAAATATATAATAAAATAATTACAAATATGATATAATCTGATAATATAATAAGATATAATATATAATAAAATATAATATAATAACTAATAAAGTTTGATATAGTTGATAGTTGACTATGTCCCTTACACATGATGCAAACTAGGTCATGTATATGAAAAAAAGCTTTATTATGAGAGACAAAATACACTTTTATGATCTTTATGTCATGGGAGAATTAGCCTATGGTTATTGGCTGTGGATACTGCATGAGCTCTACAAACAAAAATATGATATTTTAATATATATATATATATATATATATATATATATATATATATTACTGGAACAACCTTAGTATGATATTGCCTTAGGGTTACTTGAAAAATTTAATCAATGATTATTTATAGTACAACCTTAGATCATTCTCTTTTTAGAAGCTAAAAATAAAAGTAAATCCCTAAGTAACTAAATAAAATATGACCTAAGTTATAAAATATGGTTTAATTTGATTAACTAATAACGAAACGAATTTAAATAAAATATTTTTAGTATTTTTATATGAAACTAAAAAATATGAAATGATAGTGAAATGAATAGAATAAAAGTGCAAGTGATTAGTAGTGATAAAAGCAATCATTCAATTTAGCAGCACATGCAATCATAGTTTTAATAAATATGAAAGTTATAAATAATGAATCAAGAATTATAATTAAATTTTTAAGTTAATAACTGAGCCATATCTAATCGTCATAGAATATTTTTTTAAAGTTTTAATTTATTAACTACCACCAGAATAATAAAATATGACTAAAGATATTAAAAATTAATACTCAATCATAACTCAATAATTCGTAAAAATAAAATTAAAACGAGCAAAAGATACCATGACATAATAATTTAAGTCACATTAAAAAATTATAAAATATTCACTAAAATCTTAATACAAAGTTTTCACATGAAAGAGAATAATAAAATTAAGTTATAATTAGTATAATATTAAATGGTAAACTGTAATTTAGTAACAATAATCTTTAAATAAAAATAAATAAATTATTACAGAACTTTCTAATAATTATAAAATTATTTTAAAATTTAAAAATTATAAGATAAATAATAGGTAGAAGATTAGAGTACCTCAAACTCCTATTTGAGTTTCTAAACTCGTAACTTTACCATTTTATTAGATGATTTGGACGAAGTAGCCATGGACTGCCATGGAAGTCGGACACCACCATCAAGCTTACACGGACACCCATGGTCAGAAGAGACTGTGCCGTCGCTACTGGTTCACGCCTCACCTGCTGCTGTTGCTGGTTCTCTCTGTTCACCGTCGTTACTGCTCGTTCTCCTCCGTCGCTGCTGTTCTCGTGCTGGAGGTGATGGGTGGTAACGGAATGAGGTGGAGATGGTGGTCGGGTTGCGTGAATGGAGGGATTGATGAAGATGAAGATGACTGGAGGCGTGAGGGAAGGTGATGGGTGACGGCTCCTAGCCGTGAGGGGGGGTGGGTGGGTTGGAGTCGTGGCTGTGCTGTGATGTGCTCGGAAGGCTGCTGTGCTGTGAGAGGATGACGATGGAGGTGGATGACGGCTGCGGTGGAGGGAGAGTGGATGAATGGAGTTGGTGGCTGATTATGAATGGCGTGAACCGAGGAATAGGGTTGGTGATGGTTTCTCCCCTCTCACCACCTTGCTTGGACGGCAGAACATATATGAAGGGGAAGACAAAAATCTAATGGCCCAAATTGCTTAGTTTAACTTACTGGTCGTAATTTCTAAAATTATAGTAATTTATTGTCATTTGTAAGATTTAATTTATCTTAAATATCTAAAATATAAATAATAATAATATAATATATTTTATTCTAAAGATAATTGATTTAAAGAAATAATAAAAATATAATAATTATGTCCTCAGTACTAATTCAATATAAGACATATTAATATAAATAATACACAAATAATACAATTAATAACTAAAATAATAACAAAAACTCAACAAAATTATATGAATAAATATATAAACATATGAGTTTGTCAATTACCTTTAGTTCTAATTATAAGAGTTAATTAATATTTTTTGATATATTAAAGAAACTAGATAAATAAGTTAATTATAATTAATACAAAAGTTAATTGACTAATTTAGATAGATTAAATAGTATATAATATAAATTCATCTTGAGAGGTTAGATTTAGACATAGTTAACTAATTTATTTGGTTTACTTAATATACCTAAAAAATTAACTAGATTTTATAATTAGGACAGAGGTAATATATATATATAATAAAATAATTACACTATGATTTTATTTAATTATTACATAATCTTTTTAAATTTTTAGATAATTTATTTTATTTAAATATATAATTAATTCAACATGGATTAATAAATTATGCTTAAATTAGTTATGCTATAAAAGAGTAAAGCTTGATCTGTATTAAATGCTATAAATTCCCTCGGAAAAGAAATTATGCTATAAAAATATTGTTTAGTTAATTTGGTTGAATAACTTAATTAACAAACTAATTGTTATAGTTATACATACGTATCAAGTTAAGACATATCACTAATATATAGCATATACTCTATCAAGTTTGGAATATTCAGAAGTATACCGGCTGAGACGATTAGGATAACCAACTTGAAACGCGGAGCCCCAGCAGCCGGCAAAAGTTTGGACATTCCTATATTGTTTTGTATCCTTCCAACAGAATTCTCCAATATCAGAAGAACCAAAATGGAGATTAGGTATACCTCACAAAGTGAACTCTAGGTCAAATCTCCCTTGAAAGATATACTCATATTTAGTACCCCATAATGCTTAGGATATGATCAATAGAATATTAATTAATAATAGAATATTTATGTTTTCAATATATAAATGTAATTATTATAACTATTTATATTATATATATAGTAGAATACAAAATCAGTAAACTAAAAAAGGGTATATTTTGATGATGATCTAAGTCAACAAAAAAAGGAAAACTAATAAAGTGACCCGTAAGTTGGAGATGTTTTTCTGGATGACAGTTGAAATTAGTAAAGCAAATTGCAAAATGAACGGACAAAAGATGATGGTAGTTGGAAGTTATTAGTGGCCCCTCGTCTCATTCAAATCTTCAAATAAGATTTTGATTTGAACATTCAAATAGCCCAACCTCTCCCTCATTCAAGACAATATCTACAGGACAAGATTTTACAGGGAAATGATTATTAGGTTTTTTTTATCATTATTACTATTATTATTTTGAAATGAAAATGTTAGTGGGTTCTCATTTACTTTCTTCAAAGATATTAAAACCTTTGTTGAAATCATGTGGTCCATGTATGTGTGTCTTGTGGAATTACTTCACCCAATCTGAACTTTCGTTGAAACCACCCACCACTTCGTCCAGATGGAGGAGCCAGCATTGAACTGTTGGGCGGCCATGCTAAAGACTACAGTTTCAACGGTCTAAATTTAAAATTTTCAATTAATAATTTTTACATAATAAAATTATCTTTTTGAAAAACTTACAGTTAAAATATTGTCTTTATTTTATATTAGTGAGACCGAGAATCTTAATGGAATTAAACTGCTTCAAGTGTAAAGAGAGTGTAATTAAAATAATCATACGTTGGTCAAGCTAATGTAGTGAGGTTTTTCTAGAATCTAGTGGAATCTAGCAAAAATAGTGAAAAAATTTAAATAAAAAACTTGGAGACTGTATACAGAAACTCAAGTGGTGGTAATATGACTTGACCTAAACATCTTGGAAAACGCAGATGTTGATGAAGTGTTTTCTTTTGCTTCCATGCCGCTACAACAAAATGTAGTACTAATGACAAATCGCATAGTCAAAATTTCAGTCCCAAACACAACACACAAAACAAAGTTAATGGTGATTTTTGTCCTAAAGTAAATGATATATAACTCATTTCTAAATATTAAAAAAATTAGTTAAATTAATTATTTATAAAAAATGTGTCAGTTTTTCTAAAATATTGTTTTTAATAATTTATATATGAAAAATTACTCTTTTGATAAAAAATTATCTTAATATATGCAATCAATATGTAAAGTATAGAAAAAATTATAAATTTGAGAAGTAAAATTAATTGAAATATTGTATTTAAAATTAATATAAATTCATATACTAACTTTTATGTTTAGAATCTGGAGAGCTATGTAGAGACAAGCCATTAGTGTTCCTATGCCCTATCCCCACTCCACATTTTCCTTATTCCAATTTTGACTTTAACATTCAATTCACTTTACTTCTTCATTTGCTACACGTTTTAAAATATAATAAACCATGTAAGACTTATTTCGATTTGCATATTCCGCACATAATGGGGGCATTTTTGACGAAACTCAACTCAATTCTCTTGTTGAAAGATAAAGGCTTTGCTATAAATAGAGCCATGTGATGATTTGGTAGAATCATAGTTACATGATTGATAGTTTTTTCTTAAGCTTCTTCTTCCTTGGAACTAAGCTTCAAGTAATAAGCAAGCCAAGCCCTTCACACCAAAAATGGCTTCTTGGAATTCAGTGCCACTCCATATCTCTTACGAAGTTGTGGGTTGGCTTGTTTTTACCCTTTGGTCTATCAGTTTCTACCCACAAGTTATCTTAAATTACCGCCGGAAAAGGTTTCAACAAAATATATCAACTTCTACTTCCTTACTTTTTACCATTCATGTGCTTTTGCTCATTTCTTTTACGATTCTTGCTAATTTGCCTCACCTAAGGGGTTTTGAATTATTTCAGTGTGGTGGGATTGAACTTTGATTTTGAGGTATTGAATCTCACCAAGCACTCTTGCTATCTCATATACAATGCATCTCTATACTTCAGCTCTACTGTTCAGAAGCAGTACAGAGACAAATATGGTCAGAATGAGGTTAGATCATTGTATAATCAACTTATAAATGTTAAATCAAAGTTTAAAACTTTCATTCTTAAGAAATAATGCTTATTTTTCATCTATACATGTTTCAGATGATACCTGTAGCAGCAAATGATGTTGCTTTCTCATCCCATGCTGTTCTACTCACAGCTTTTACCATATTCCAGATTGCAATCTACGATGTGAGTTCCTTACTTTCTTTTCCTTTGAGTTTGATATTTATACTTTTTTATGTTACTTATTGTTGAAATTTCTTTTTTATATTGCAGAGTGGAAATCAGAAAGTGTCAAAAATAGCATGTGGAATTCTGTTTGTTGCTTGGTCCCTTGCTGCAATATGCTTCTTCATTGCTTTGTCTAATCATCATTGGCTCTGGCTTCTCTCTATATTAAGGTATCGTTTATGTTCTCATAACTAATTTTCTTTTCCCACTTGTATGGTTACATAAATTGAATTAATGACATGACAAGAACGTTTATTTGTGATTGCTTTCCTTCTAATGACTTATTTGGGAATTAACTATTTTGCAGTGGCATTCAAGTTTTTATGACGGTTATAAAGTATCTGCCCCAGGTTAGGATTTATTGCATTTCCTATTCAGCTGTTGCTTTTGAAGTTTGTGTTAAAAAGAATATGTTTAAGATCAGAGCCTAATAGGATGATCATAATTTCCAAATGATCCAAATAAATAACCTGCTAAAGAACTTTTTGTTTGGGTATGTTTTGCTTTCCTGTGTTTGAAAATTGTTGTTCTTTTGTGCACCTTTCATATTACGGTGTGTTAATATTAAATGCAGGCTGTGATGAACTACAAGAGAAAGAGTACAGAAGGATGGAGCATTGGTAACATTCTGTTGGATTTTTCTGGAAGCATAGGAAACTATGGTCAAATGGTTATACAATCCATAGATCAAGGTTGGAGTGTTTTTTTGATATATATTTTCACATCACTAAAAGTTATAAAGCATGAACCTTTTTAAGTTAAAAATCTCTTACTAATAAAATTTCAAATCTCAGGTTCTTGGGCAAACTTCTCTGGAGATATAGGAAAACTAATGATTTCTCTGGTATGATCATTCTCTTACAGGAAAATTACTGTCAAGTTCTAAGAAAGATAAATTATTACTATTAAATCTTATAAAATTATCAAATTCATAGGAACTCTCAATAAACTTTTGGGAGATTTATTAGAATTGTGAAAAGATAAATTTACCCTGACTTCTAATTAGTGGCATATTGACTTGTTATCGATACCATGAATGGTCAATTGTGACACATTGACTAATCATTAGTGGCACATTAATTCATCAATTGAGGGACCTAACTTGTCATTAGTGACATTATAACTTATCTTGTACTAGTTTGTTATTAATGGCACATAGACTTGTCAATTGAAATACTTTCACTTATTATTAGGGGCACATTAATTTGTCAATTGACAAATCAAGTTAAACTTATCTTTTTATAATTTCAATAAATTGCTCATAGGTCTCTTGAAACTTTATATCAATTTAATAATCTCATAAGACGTAATAGTAATAATTTGTCTTTTTTAAGACCTCAATATAATTCCCCTTAACGTGTGTGTATACATATATGGACTGACAATAGAGCGTTAATGGTGATATAATTTGATGTTTTTCAGGTTTCTGTATTCTACAACATTCTGTTCATAGTCCAACATTATCTACTATATCGACCAAAAGAAGTCTCTAACTCAGAGACTCTGCCTGAAGTTGAGATCAACATGTCTTCTGATAAACCAGTGGGGACGACTGTTGAGGGTTTAGTGTAGTTCATGATCCATCTTTGTATAATCCAATTATTTATATAGCACTAAAAGAAATGGTGGAAAACGTTCTTATATTATAGAAAATGTGAATTTTTGTTCAATATTTTCATTATTGTTTCTTGCAAAACCACAGTTGAAATCAATAAAGCAAATTGCAAAGGGATACTGTGAAGGTCAGCTCCCTCTGATTCTCGTTTGATTTCAATGCCATGCTTCTTGGTTTCTAATGTTTTATTTTATTTTTCGGGCGTTTTAGTACAATTTTTTAAAGGAACATTCTTGTTATTCTTTTTTCAAATTTTTTATATTACTAACTTTATTTGATGTTAATTTTTTTTAATAATAAATATTAAAAATAAAAATTTACATTTATACTGAAAAAAATCCGGTGTCCCTACAATCATTTCATGAACCACCATCCTACAATATAAGCTCTAGTGCGTCGACGTTTACTTCATCCCTAATTTATCCATAAGACACTTTTAACTAATTAAATTATACGAATTAAAATGTAGATAAAATTAATCAAGAATTTTGATCTCTATAAAAATTATTATCAAATTATAAATTATTTTAAATTATAAATATTAATTTTTACTTGTAAACCTTACTGTCAAAAATAGAACTCAGATGACTTGATTAAATATGAAGATATTGAAAACTAATTGCTTGTTTATTCTTTTTTACTAAATATTGATATCTTTCTATTAGAGATAATTCTATTCAAGTCATTATTGGGTACCAAATGCGAGTATTTCTTCTAGGGGGTTTCAAATTAACAATGGTTTACCAAATTATGAGGGACTCCCCTTTCATTAGATGTATCCCTGTTACTCTTGCTGGTCATTATGATAATAATGGAATGAATTATGTGGAATTGTGAATGAGAGCAAATGAGAGGTCTAATTAAACTTGGAAGTCTTGATAAAAGGTTCTAAATGACATCACTAGTATGGTGGTGGTGGCATAATGAACACCATGAACTATTTATCCATTATCATGATGGAAATGTTTAAACATCTAACTTAAGGAATACTGAAACATTGCTAAATAACTAGTTATCATTTATAATGTACTCATGAGTCATGCAAATGAGACTCATACTATATAGTAAAAGAAAATTCTATTTTGTTCCCTCGATCAATAAAACTTTTATTGTTACCCTTTCATCTTATCTCCTTTAGAAATTAGAACGCTAAATATGATATTTCAGTTATGATGCTAATTATGGCAGAAATCAACGCTGTCTCTTTGGTTTTTGAATTGATTATAAGCTTGGAATGTGACTGCGTAAGATGGCATGAATATATATGATTCTCTGTTCCTGTAAATTTTCTTATTGGTATCACAATATTTTTAAATTCTTCTTGTTGGCTTTATATTGTCTAACTCATGAATTCTTGAAGACTACCTATGACTGAAAAACTGATATAATAAATTGTTTGAGAAGTAAAACTATCTGCATTTATGGGTTCTCAGAAATTTACTGCTGCAAAAGTTCAGAAGGAATGTGTTAATTGATTGTTGATTCTCTGTTGACCAGGTCCGGGTGAAGATCCAAAGCTCTTTTTCATCATATGACTCATCTGTTTGATGCCTTTCTTGAGGGCGGGTTGGGGGCAGTCTATAGTGTTAAATGAACAAAGACTACCACACTCTTATATGGATGTGTCCGGCTAAAGGAGCCAATTAATGAAAGCAAGATCAGCCTTGGCACTTAGAGTGTTGGGACCTTGTCTTGGAAATTCATGAAGGTGGTGGGGGTTTCTAGGGAAATTGCATATTTCAAACTTTGGCACATGGGGAAGTAGGCAGTACAAGAAATAGTATTGGTATATATTATCGTTGACAAAGAGTGGAAGAAGAATTGGGTGGACATTAAATAAATGTTTGAGGATAGAATCATATCTTTAATAATCCTTATTGGAAGGGATACTACTATCAACATTGTTAGTGGTAGATGGGCACTTAAGGAAATGTTATGAGAAGATATGAAAGGGTTGATTCAAGGGATACCACTTGAAGAAAAGATTTTATTGGTGTGGACCTCAATGAATATGTAAGCAAGGAGGCAGGACATTGCGTAGAGGTTCATTGTGGCTTTGGTTTTATGGAGCTTGATAATGAAGGACAATATATATTCTTAAATTCTCCCTGGCATGCGATCAAGAGATTGTTTTAAAGCCATATACTTGTACAACAACGTAAAAAAAATGCAAAATATATATGATCTTTTGGCTAAAAAGGAGACTAAAAAAGTAGTGAGCGAAGCACGATCTAAAGCATATGAGGAGTTTTACAAGAAGCACGTTCTAAAGTATATGAGGAGCTTTACAAGGAGTAAGGGACAAGGACTCATGAACAAAACATTTACAAAATTGCAAGGAATAAGGCTAGCTTGGAAAGTAAGATGTATAAAGGATAAAGAAGATAAAGTTTTGATTACTAGATATTAAGGATATGTAAGAGACATAAATTTACAAGTTGTTCAATAATGGAGGAGGGGGTTTGACTTGTGACTTAGAGAACAATGATATTATATGGTAACAGATTTTACCTTATTATTGTTGTTGATAAAAAAATATGTAAAAGCTTTGCAAGGCAAAAGAACTAAATGTATAAATGTAATTACTATAATTATTTATACATTCTACAAAAATTAGTAAATTTCTAGAAGTTTATATTATGATGATAATCTAATGAACAAAAAGTTAATCGAATGAACAGTAATTAAGTTGAAGCTGTTTTTCTGGATAACGGTTGGAATTAGTAGAGCAAATTGCAAAATGAACGAATCATGAAGGTAATGGTATTGGAGTTAGTCGCCCCTTTCAAATCGCATAATGATGAGATTTGATACCTTAATTATTTCGTCGTATGACTCTTGACTCTAGTGCATCTCTTTCTTACAAGACTAGACCTTGCAAGCAATCGCTGTTTTATTATTATTATTATTATTATTATTATTATTATTATTATTATTATTATTATTATTATGTGGTCAATGTGCGTGTGTCTTTGGGAATTGCTTAACGCAATCCCAACTTTGTTGAAACCACCCACTCCTCCTCGACAGAGCCAGGGGTCAGCCAGGGGTCAATGTGTTGGGCGGCCGCCGGCCATGCTATATATATATATATACACTTACATAAATTATTGTTTGTTCTCCATGATTGCGCGGGTAAGGAAAATTTTTAATAAATTTCATTTTAAAAAATAAGAAGTCGAGTTATAAATTTTTAATAGTAAAATTTAATAAAAAAGATAAAAAAAAATTTAACTCCACCACTTATTTAAAAAAATTAAATTAATTTAAATATCTCTCTTTACTAAAGGGATAGCGGTGATTTGAGGAGAGCACCCACTCTTTTAATTCCTATCCATTTCTTCCCCAATTTTCATTCGAATCATCAAGTTAAATTTGAACGGTTTATATTTAATATTTTCTGAAGTATTATTAAATATATTAAACTTTTCATCATTTAATAAATATTTTTAAATAACCTTTGTTAGTAATTTTAGTGAAAAAAGTTATGACCGTTTAAGTACAATATTTTAGGTTTAAATTCGTTTAAATATAAAAATATTTTTAAAATAACTATTTTATCTGGGTTTTATAATGCTCAAATCTAATCCAATAATAGTAAATGTTACATGGGTGGATAAAAAACTATTTTCAAATTTAAAAGGTGAAATTATTAGTTTTCAGCTGTGTAAGATTTATTTTTATTTTATAAATTTTGTAAATTAATTCTTTTGGGCCAGAAATATTTGAAAGTACAATTACTTATGGTATTTTGGTCCAGATTTTTTTTTACTTTTTTCACTGGGTATAAAATAAAATTATTAAAAGTACTAGAACTTTGAGA
Organism: Leucaena leucocephala; assembly: GCA_037074615.1. NCBI lineage: Eukaryota > Viridiplantae > Streptophyta > Magnoliopsida > Fabales > Fabaceae > Leucaena > Leucaena leucocephala. The sequence goes on along the minus strand of CM073562.1, from coordinate 4,106,319 downwards.
TAAATTTAAGAAGAATATAATAAATAGATAGCAAAATTAAAATTTATATTTATTTACTATAGGTATTTTAAACAAATAATTGTAATTTTTTTATTTTATTAATTCTAAAATTGTTCAAGTCATTGAACTTAATTTTCCAACATTTAATACTCAATTTTTTCTTGAAATAGAAATAGATGGGTAAAATCTATTCAAAGAATCAAAGTGGTAATTACGATGATGACCCATATATCCTCTGCTTTGGCTTTATTATAAGAAGCAAGGTGATGATTTGATTGAATCACAATGACATCATTCTTGAGAGTGGTAAGCATCTTCTTGGAGACATTATCCTCAACTGAGCAAAATTGTCTTCTTGGAGTTTAATCCCCTCCTATGAAGAATACTGATTGGTTTGCTTCTTCTTCTTTTTCTTTTCTTTTTTTTGGCTGATCTATCCCAGGGCCATCTTAAATTTTTTCAGAAAATGTTCCAACAAAACATATCAACTTTCATCTTCTTTAATTTTTATCTCACAATAAACACAATCCACAATGCTTATTTTACTCATTACTTATTATCCACATTGTAAACATATTTCTAAACTTTGTAAGGTTGTTTTGTTCTATCATTAAATGATCTTATCTCATTATTTATCAAGAGATACTCAAGATTAAAGAGAAAATTGAGGGGATTAAATTTCTCCCAATGTAAAAAGAGCGCTATCAAAGTGGCCATGTCTTAGTGCATATTTGGACTAGCAATTTAAAGCTTTAATTTAATTTTTCAATCCTGATTTTATAATTTATGAAATATGTGAGAGGAGTTTTAGCTCAACTTACAATAAGCATGCTTATTGAAATTAAATCTAAACAAGCACTAAAGTCTGGTTTATGTATTATGGTTTTCCTAGAACCAGATTGAATCTAACAAGAATAGGGGAAAATCTCAAGTGATGAAGTTGAGCAGGTTCAAGTGGTAAAACTGAATAAGGCTAAATTTCTGTATTTTATCTCTCTAACTCTCTACTCCTTCAATATTCAGCTTCTCCACGTTTCATATATATTCTGCAACAAACAACGTTGTAGAAAGTGAAACAGACATCAAAATCAATCAACGTCTCTTTAAAAGACTGGTACATATAAAAATAAAACACTAGTTGCTAACATGTCTTAATCGCCCCACGGTGGATAAGATGGATTGGATAAAGAATATAAGAAAAAGGCAAATATTAGTTTTAGTCCTCCTACGAATAGCTTTGCGAAAATGTTTTTTAAGATTAAATAAATGTCACGATGAAGCAATCGGACGTAATTGCGCAAATATAGAATACTACAGCGTATAATCTGCTCGCAAGTGTGTGCCAAAGTTGATTCCAACTGAGATTTTAGGATCTTCTATTCTCTCAGTCAAGTTTGCCTGCAACAAGATTGTTTAAAGGTCACAAAGTTAGGTATTGATAAATTACATATGACTTGACCTAATTAACATCTTAGAAAACAGAGATTGATAGTGTTTTCTTTTGCTTCCACTATAACAAATGGAGGAATAATGACAAATCCAATTACATAGTCGAAGTCCAATGAAACAATTAATTCATGTAGTAGTCACGAAATTCTATGTTGAAAAGTATAACTCTCCGTTGGACCTAGGCTCAAGTGGTAAAGTTGAATGAAGATAAATTTCTATGTTCAATATCTCTCTAATTATTATCTCTTTCAATATTTAGTTTCTACACATTTCATTCTCTATTTTCATTGCTTCTATTGTTCTATCACCTTTTTCTTGTTTTTGTAAGAAAAATTAAGGATGAAATTCAACCCCTTTTGGATAGTCAACTATCTTTAATATACATTAATTAATTACTTAATTTTATATATTGAATACTTATGTACTAAATATATATATATGTAATTATTTAAAATGATTTATAAATTAAATTTATGATATATAATATAAAAAATAGTGCTCTTTAGTTGTTAATATAGAAACTAGATAATTAATTTATAAAGATTAAAAAAAAGTTAAGTTAGTTATTTATAAAAAATATATATTATTTTTTTAAAATATATTATTTAATTATTTACATTGAAACTATTCTCTGATAAAAACCTCATTAATATGTGTAATCAATAGACTAATCTAGTAAAAAATATAATTAAATTTAACAATTAAAATATATTAAAATATTATATTTATAATAAAAATAAATTTTTAATTAGTTCATACATTTATGATCCAAAATAATATATAGAATGGTTACAAATTAAGTCAACTAAAGAGTTATGATTAAAATGCTCATAAATCTAGTGAATGTATCCTACACAATTAAATATGGATAAGTTGCAAATATTGCTCAGATGTCTTTTTTCTTTAATACTGGATGATGAACAAAAAGAGGGCTATCCGGGAAAAAACAACAGAGAAAATAACAAAAATAGATGATAGTGGAAACGAGAAAGGGTAGTGGCACTTTGGGAGGCAAACCTTAGCTTTCATGCCACCCCTCATTGTGAGGGTCTCACTCCTATTCGCAAACATGTTGATGTGCGAACGTTGGTGTGGTGGGACTCAACTCGATATTTTGTTTTACTTTTGTGTTGTCTTGGTTGTGTATGATGAGATCTTATATTCCTTTAGATCATATATATATAAATTATTTAGAAAATTTATTTTAATTATAAATATAAAATTTTAATTTATTATCTTTAAATTTATAAATTTTCTTTTAAACTATCTATATTGAGCACATATATAGTATATATATAATATGTTTAAAAAATTAACATATATTTTATAAATAAATAAATTATTTTCTTAATATATTTAAATTAGTTATTAAATTCCGATAATAACTATCGAGGGAATATCTCCTGAATTTAATCTAAAGGAAGATGGCATATTGCCATTAAAAAGGGTGGAAATAGGTAAGAATAGGTTTTAGCAAAATAGGTTTAGTCTTATAATAAAAAAGATCTAGAGCTTAAGCCTAAACCTACATATAAGTCTAATAAAAAGTAAAAGTCTTTTTAAAAGTTTATTTAAAATATAGGTATTGAAATATGTTTAAAAGCCTACGTCTTTAGTTTTATATATAACAATTTAATTTTCTTTATATATGATTTGAGGTTATAAAAGATTACATATGATTTACTTATTTAAATAAATTTAATCTAAATTTATAATAAAATAACAAAATTTCATTTATTATAATATTTCATCAAAACTCAATACAATTACAAGTTTACAATAATACAAATAGTACAATTTGTTTATCATAATAGCAAAAAGCATTGCCATTCAAGGAGTGAACTAACGCTGCCACTCTAAGCAATCGAAGAGAAGAACCAGAAAAGATGAATGACCAATGAATAAAAAGTTTGCGCTTGTAAGTAAATGATGTGATGTGAAATTTTGGGTTAAACTTAATATTTGTAAATTAATTTTGATTATATTATATAAATACTATAAATTAAAAAAATTAAAAACTAAAAAGGTTAGATCTATAAGTTAGATTTTATAAAAATATGTCTGAACTATTTGTTTAAATAGGCTTGGCAATAGGTTTAACCAGAGTAGAGCCTGACCTATTTACTATTTCATGATAATAATTTAAAATCTAATTATTAAGCCATTTTCTATTTTCGGTTTTAAAAAATGAAGTTAGTGGCATAGCATTTATTTTGTGCAAGAAAATAATACTTGAACCCTCGTGCTTGTAGGTAAGTGGGTCATGGAGAGTTATCAAGAGACAAGACATTTGTGCTTCTCTACAGTATCCCCACTCCAAATTTTACTTCCATTTTTGACATTAATGTTCAATTCACTCTCACTTTTCATCAATTAAAATTTACTACACGTTTTAAAATATAATAAATGAAATTATTGGTTTGACCATCTAAGACTTATTTCCATTTATATATTCAGCATATCATGGGGAGTTTCGACGAAACTCAACTCAATTCTCTTGTTGAAAGATAAAGGCTTTGCTATAAATAGAACCAGGTGATGATTTGGTAGAATCATAGTTACATTATTGATCATTCTTTCTTAAGCTTCTTCTTCCTTGGAACTAAGCTTCAAGTAATAAGCAAGCCAAGCCCTTCACACCAAAAATGGCTTCTTGGAATTCAGTGCCCCTCCATGTCTCTTACGAAGTTGTGGGGTGGCTTGTTTTTACCCTTTGGTCTATCAGTTTCTAGCCACAAGTTATCTTAAATTACTACAGGAAAAGGTTTCAACAAAATATATCAACTTCTACTTCCTTACTTTTTACCATTCATGTGCTTTTACTCATTTCTTTTACGATTCTAGCTAATTTACCTCACCTTGAGGGTTTTGAATTATTTCAGTGTGGTGGGATTGAACTTTGATTTTGAGGTATTGAATCTCACCAAGCACTCTTGCTATCTCATATACAATGCGTCATTATACTTCAGCTCTAGTGTTCAGAAGCAGTACAAAGACAAATATGGTCAGAATGAGGTTAGATCATTGTATAATCAACTTATTCTATCTAGTCCTTAATATTACCTCTGATCTTAATTATAAGATCTAATTGACTTTTTTTAATAGATCTAAGAAACTGAATAAATCGGTTAATTGTAACTAATATAAGAATTAATTGACTAATTTAGGTAGATTGAAGAGTAATAATATGAATTTATCTTGAATGATTGAATTTGATCATAATTAACTAATTATGTGGCTTCCTGGATCTATAAAAAAATCAACTAACTCTTATATAAAAGACCGAAGGATTATATATAAATGCTGAATCAAAGCTTAAAACTTTCATACTTAAAAACTAATTCTTATTTTCGTCTATATATGCTTCAGATGATACCTGTAGCAGCAAATGATGTTGCTTTCTCATCCCATGCTGTTCTACTCACAGCTTTTACCATTTTCCAGATTGCAATCTACGATGTGAGTTCCTTACTTTCTTTTCGTTTGAGCTTGATACTTATACTTTTTTATGTTACTTATTTTTGAAATTTCTTTTTGATATTGCAGCGTGGAAATCAGAAAGTGTCCAAAATAGCATGTGGAATTCTGTTTGTTGCTTGGTCACTTGCTGCAATATGCTTCTTCATTGCTTTGTCTAATCATCATTGGCTCTGGCTTCTCTTTATATTAAGGTATCTTCTATATATGATTTCTTAATAACTAGTTCATTTTCTTTTTCCACTTGTATCGATACATAAATAATTAAATGAATGAAATTATAAGAATTTTTATTTGTAAGATTTCCTTCTAATGGATTATATTGGAATTAACTATTTGCAGTGGCATTCAAGTTTGTATGACTGTCATAAAATATCTGCCCCAGGTTAGGATTTATTCCACTTTCTTGCTCTTGAAATTATTGTTAAAAGGGAATATGTTTACAGAGCGTAATTAGGTGAGTTAGTAAGTGCAGGCTGTGATGAACTACAAGAGAAAGAGTACAGAAGGATGGAGCATTGGTAACATTCTGTTGGACTTTTCTGGAAGCATCGGAAACTATGGTCAGATGGTTATACAATTCATTGATCAAGGTCTGTATATATTGAAATCACCTTAAGTTATGAAGCATGGATTAATCTTTTTAAGTTAATTAATATTCTCATACTAACAAAGTTTAAAATCTTAGGTTCATGGGCAAACTTCTCTGGAAATGTAGGAAAACTAATGATTTCTCTGGTATGGATCATTCTATTACACTACATATATATATATATGGAATGACAATATAATGAAGTGTTAATTAATGGTGATACAATTTGATGTTTTCAGGTTTCTGTATTCTACAACATTCTGTTTATGATCCAACATTATCTACTATATCGACCAAAAAGAGTCTCAAACTCAGAGACTCTGCCTGAAGATGATATTGCCAAGTCTTCTTCCGATAAACCGATGGAGAAGACTCTGGAAGATTTGGTGTAGTTCATCATCGATCTTTGAATAATCTATCTATCTATCTATGTATATCCAAGAAAAGTTAATTTTTATAATGTTTTAATTTTTATAATGTTCTGTAGGTTGTAAGAATTTAGGAGTTATGCTGTTGAATCAATGTGCTTGTGATGGATTTATGAATGTAGCAAGTTACTTGAATAAAATACATTACCATGTAACTAGTTAAAAACTTTTGAGATAATCAATTACAATATACGTATCCCATTTAGACAACTTCAGAGATTTTCTTGCTTCATATGAAAATAACCTATTACAATCTTGAATATTTTACACATGCTTACCCATAACCAAGGTTATTAAACTCACAAATTTAAATAAATTTGTGAAAGGAATGTAAACTCAAATCGTAAATACGTAAAAGTTTATCTATATCAATAAATACATATTAAAAGTATATGATTAAATAATTAAAATATAAAAAATGACAAAAAATTTTTAAAATGTATTTTAAAACTAAATAATTAAAATTAAACCTATCAACATTTATAATTTATCATATTCAATAAAAAAATTTATGTATGAAGTCACTCAACATAATTAAATTAAAAAAGTTAGCACGAGTTTAAAAAGAAGTTGACAAGATTTTATAATCTAAAAACATAAAACTAATAAATTTGATGAGTAAACTTAAAAATAGTAAAATTTGAGAGTCAACTCATGAATTTGCTAACTATGCCTATAACATAAGGTTTTATACAACTTAACTTAAAATTAAACACTTGGAGTTTTTGTATAGCTCACCTAAAATAAAAAACAAGTCAACTAAAAACTAGTTGATCCATTAAACAGATAGAGAATAATCTTAGACTCACTTAACATATATATTACAATAAGAATCAAGAATGCAAGAATAATATCTCTTTAAAAGCTTCAATTCAAACTCTTCTATTTTTCTATGTATAAATTTAACTTTTATATGATGCAACTCAACTTTTAAATATATAAGTTTAGCTTGAAAATATTAAATTCTTTGGACCGTTTAATATTAAATGAAATTCAGGGACCTATTTGTATTTTAATTTTTTAACCGTAATTTTCCCTCTCATCACACGTGTTTCTTAATATATAGGGGAAGGGGAAGGATTTTAATGAAGTGAAGTGAGGGGAGAGATATTAAAGATATCTTGTTTGGATTGATGAGAAGAGAGAGGAGGGATGTTATCTTATTTGTATTAGTGAGATTGGAGATGAGGGATTTTAATTTTATTTTGCTTAGTTTACAAAGATACGTTTATATAGATAATTTTACTTTTATTTTATTTAAGTAATTTTCTTTAAATTCTATAGAATAATACAATATAATTATAAATGAATATTAATATATAAATTAATTTTTATAATTACAAAATTAAATAAATATAATTACTATTGTCATATTTAGTGAATGTCATCTCCACAGTTATTTTAAGAATTATGTAAACATCTATATTTTTTTATTTTTTGAATTCATACAATTAACGACGGCACCGTTAAACATTCTCCTGAAGTTTCTATATTACAACATTCGATTTCAATAGCCAGAAGCATTTGACGTGATTATAAGGTTTTTAACTTATTTTAACAAAAATAAAAATATAAAAAATAATTATAAATATAATAGTCCACTCATTGACAAAATATTAATTACTCCTTTCCTTCAAATTCACTAATTTTGGAGGGGAGGATCCCCTCCTAAAACTTTTTATACTCTAAATACAAATACGAGGAGAGGAGTAAAATCTTTCTCCGACTCTCCTATCCATTTCCCTCGGATCAAACAACCTTTAGAATTCCCAGAGAATCTTAAAATTTCACGAAGAGCATAGCTTTGATATATGACTTGTTATTTTCCGCTTCTTTCTATTTAATTTTCTTAATTAAACATGAAGTTTGATATTGATTTAACACTCTCGAGTCTTGATGTCACCTCGTCAATAACCACGACCTTGTTTTTTGAGGTGTATACCGGTTTTCTTTTAGGCTATAATTAAGGAATATCAATATTTTATTCTCATAATCATCTCATCAATATAAATTAGTAAGAATGTGGTAAATTTGAATTTTGCTCGTAATTTGAAATCAAAAAAAAAATCCAGGGAGATTTTACTAAAAAAAAACCTCCATTTAAAGCTTAAGAAATAAAAAAAAATTAGGAAAATTATATATCCATAGCAAAGTTATATATCAATAGCAGTTAATAATATAATTACAGTTAATATATTACTCTTTAACAAAAGTTTTAATATTAAACTGTTATTATAAATCTAATATTTAATAGTAGTTTTAAAATCTCTATTAAATGTTATATTTATAATTGCGGTATAATTCACATCGCTTGTAAAATTGTTGTGAAATATCACTTTAACTATCATTAAACTTTTTTTTTAGTAATATGTGAAGGAATTTGGATGGATACTAGCTAATAAGAAATTAATTTATGGTATGTAATAAATATTTATTTAATTATTAAATTGATTGCATGATTTTTATTTTTTGTTCTTATCTTTATTTATTATTTTGCGAACATAATAAAATACATTTTTAGTAAATATTGATCAATAGTTTTTTAACTTATTTAGGATTGTTTATTTAACAATGTCCTTCTTATATATATATGTGATGTACAAAGACATATTTAGTTTATTGAAAGTTTAATAATTTATATTTTAACATTGTTGACTTCATATTTTGTTGTCTAAAAATTTGTTTGGCTTGATTATATACAGGATGGTATAAAATAAAAATTAACAAAGAAAAATACAAGCTTTATACAGTGGTTCCGTGGAAAGCTTAAAAAGCCCCCAAAAAAGTTCAAGCAATCAACGACAATTTTAGACATAACCACCATGTAAAGCAAACCATTTAACGATGGTTTTTTTTTTTTTGTAACCACCATTAATGGTGTAATATTTCACGGTGATTGTTGTATAAAATTACTTATATTTAATGATGATTACAAAAGCATTGTTAATAGGTAGACTTATAATAACGATAGAGTTTATGCAGCTTACAAAATTACTGTAAAAGGCCATTTTTAACTCTCGTTAAAAGTTTCTTTTTCCAATAGTGTATTGGCATATAGAATACACTCACTATATAGCTAGCTATCTCTCACCCACAAACCCAAAATGATGGCCTCCTCCAAACTTCATTATTGTGTTGTTAGTGGCCTAAAGAATAGCTTTAGAAATACTCCTTTTGGCCATAAATATAAAATCTAAATAGTAAATTTATTTTGATCATGAATATAAGATCTAAATTTTCTTTGTCTCCTAAAATTATAATTTACTATCTAAAGTCTCCCTATATGATTATATGTATTGGGGTTATTTATATTAAATATACTTCAAATACACATGATCAAATATGATATTTTAAGAAATTAATATACAATCATTATAAATAACTAATTTAACTATTTTTTTAATTTATTTAAATTAGTTAAATAAATTTTATATTAAAAATATAAAGTAGTAATCTAATTGTGAGAAATTGTCAAACAAGAGAGAAGAGTGGCCAAAATGCATGCCTCGATCACTGTGGACGTCTAAGTTGACTGAATTGACCACTTAATTCAGTGGTCTGCAGCATGTGGCCTTTCTGCTTGCAAAAATCCCTTTCTTGTCCAAAAGTTTGGTAAACTTAATTGGAAGTTCGTAGCTGAGACACTTACTGCTTGTCTCAACCAGCTTGAAGCTGAGTTCCTACAAGTTCTCCACCACTTATTTAGTTGTGATTATTGGGAAGGGTTGTAGTGGTCGTACGTGGAGATGAAGACGAGCACATAGTCGACAGTACAAAAACAAACAGTTTGATGGATCACTTAAACGTACGATGGTTCAACAACAAGTATTTGAGCAGTGAGCGCCACAACAAGCAAATGTGAGCCTTGCATTGAACATGTGTTTTATATGGGACCATTATGTAATTGATGTGAAAAGTCAATATATATATATATATATATATATATATTGATAAAAGCAAGTCAATATAGATGGACCCTGAAGGACACAAATATATGTAATAATTAATTAGAAAAAGTAATCACAAACTCTAAAACTAAAATAATTAATAATAGAATTCAGTTAATATTATAAAAAAAATTTAAAGTTACCTAATGTTGTACACATATATTATCAATGGTTTATTAATATGTAAGTTAACTAAATAACTCAATAATATTTAATGTTATATAGATATATACAAAAACTTAAATATAAACAAATGACATTATTGGGATTTATTTTTATTTTATAAATTTCAAAAAGTGAATTTTTCTTTTTTCTGGGCCAAAAATATTTAAAAAATAAAATTACTTCGGATATTTTGGTCTAGATTTTTTTTTATTTTTTCAGTGGGTGGAAATAAAATTATTTAAAAGTACTAAAAATTAAGAAGATCAATATAAAAAAATAGATAATGGAATTAAAATATATATTTAATTTATTTTAAAACGTAATTGTAATTTTAGATTTTATTAATTCTAAAATTGTTCAACTTTAAGTCATTGAATTTAATTTTTACAACATTTAAGTTTAAATTTAATTCCACACATGGGAGTTGGAAAATTCAATACTCGAGCCTTATATATAGTTGGAAAATTCTATGCTTTTCTTTCAATGAAAAAAAAATCTATGCTTTTACTCCTTACTTATTCTACATATTAAACTAAAGATTAAAGGGAATCTTGATGGGATTAAACTAGCCCGAGCGTATAGGGAGTGTAACCAAAGTGGCTAAGTGTTGACCAAGCTTATGTATTAAAGTTTTGTTAGAACTCAATTAAATCTAATAAGAATAGTGAAAAATATCAAATGAAGAGTTTGGAGAGATTAGACGCAAGTTCAAATGGTAGTACTAAATCATGATAAATTTTTATATTTCATCTCTCTAATTCTCAACTCTTTAAATTAGCTTCTCCACCTTTTTATGCTTTGTCTTTCTAGAAAATTTTAAGTACTCAATCCATCCCCTCTTGGATATAGCTAGCTATATTTCATATACATTAATTAATCATATAAATTTATATATTGAATACTTATGAACTAAATATAAACGTGTAATTATTTAAATGTATTTATATATTAAATTTATGTTATATATACATATTATAAAAAAAGTATGTAGTATGATTATAATCTAAGTCAATTAAGGGAAACAAAGTGATCGTAAATCTTGCGAATGTATCATAGGTAAATATGCATAAAGTTTTATCTTTTTCTCAATTGCCATTTTTTATTATCGGGGACTCTTAAAGCAAAGTTAGAGGCAAAATGCACAATAATTGGTGGATCTGAGCTTTGAAATATATAACCCTTCGACCTTTGAAATATTCAAAGAATCCTCCTAAACTTTCACATTTATGTGCATAACTCCTTCATTAAGTTTAAGGAATATATATATATAACTCAAAATTTGACGGGGCTATATATACAAAAAAAAAATATAATTGTTAGGGAGTATACAAATAATGAATGAGGCTTATCTATATATACATAGTTGAAAGTACTACCTCTGGTCTTTTAATAAATGAGCTAATTGGATGGTTATATTTATAATTAAATATAATATTTTAATCTATTTTATTTTTAATATTTATTATTTTTCTCAAATTAATTTATCTAATTTATAAACTAATATATAATTTAATTTTATATGAGTATTGTGGGAAGATGATGTCAAATTTGTTATAATTAATTAATTTATTTAGTTTATTTTATTTATCCAAACTAGTGAATGAAGTTTTATATTAAAGATACGAGGGAGTATTAAAGTTTGAGGAGGTTATTTAAACCTGGTTTAAAATTTAGGAAAGTTTTTTTTTAATTTAGAAAAAAGAGGAGAAAAAAAGTGATAATAGTGGGAAACTTGAAAGGTATATATAATGGCACTTTGGGAGGCAAACCTTGGCTTAGATGCTACTAATCCCGCTCCTAGTTTGCCCACGTGGTGATGTGCGAACATGTTTGTGGGACTCAATTCTAATTGTGAGGGGTTGTGGACCACAAATATTTTTAAAAAATTTAAGTGCAATTGCATTAATTTTGTGCCAAAATATTTAAATCATGATGTTGTATATATGTGGGTCATGGGGGCTGCTGTGTAGAGACAGGCCATTATTGCTCCTCGGCACTACATCCCCACTCCAAATTTCCTTCCAACTTTGACTTTAATTAATTCTAAAAAAAAATATTTTTTATTCTATTTATGAGAATATCATTAATTTTTTAATATAAATATATTATTTTACTCTTTATTTATTATTGTGTAGATAATTAAATAAAGATAAAATTGAAAAGTTATTAAATTTTAATACAGATCATATTTGATGAGATTTAAAGTTATTTTAATTCTTATGAAATATGTTGGAAGTGACTTCTAAATATGATTAGAGAAATAATATTAAAATTAATGCTATACAAGTATTAAAATACAATAAATGAAATTATTGGTATTGACCACGTACCATCTTATTCATTTTTGTCTATTCCGCACATCAGGGGGGTTTCCACGAAATTCAAAACTCAATGCTCTAAATAAAAGAGGAAGATTTTGCTATAAAAGGCGAGAGGTAATGAATTGGAATAATCATAGTTTCATAAGTGATTATTCTTAAGCTTCTTCTTTGGAACGAAGCTTCAAGTAATTAGCAAATCCTTCATACCAAAAATGGCTTGGAATTCAGTGCCACTTCATATCTCTTACGAAGTTGTGGGTTGGCTTGTTTTTACCCTTTGGTCTATCAGTTTCTACCCACAAGTCATCTTAAATTACCGCAGAAAAAGGTTTCCACAAAATATATCAACTTCTACTTCCTTACTTTTTACCACTCATTTCTTTTACCATTCTAGCTAATTTGCCTCACCTTAGGGGTTTTGAATTATTTCAGTGTGGTGGGATTGAACTTTGATTTTGAGGTATTGAATCTCACCAAGCACTCTTGCTATCTCATATACAATGCATCTCTATACTTCAGCTCTACTGTTCAGAAGCAGTACAAAGACAAATATGGTCAGAATGAGGTTAGATCCTTGTATAATAAACTTATCAATGTTAAATCAAAGGTTAAAACTTTCATTCTTAAAAACTAATGCTTATTTTTCATCTATGCATGTTTCAGATGATACCTGTAGCAGCAAATGATGTTGCTTTCTCATCCCATGCTGTTCTACTCACAGCTTTTACCATATTCCAGATTGCAATCTACGATGTCAGTTCCTTACTTTCTTTTCCTTTGAGCTTGATCTTTGTACTTTTTTATGTTACTTGCTGTTGAAACTTCATTTTGATATTGCAGCGTGGAAATCAGAAAGTGTCAAAAATAGCATGTGGAATTCTGTTTGTTGCTTGGTCACTTGCTGCAATATGCTTCTTCATTGCTTTGTCTAATCATCATTGGCTCTGGCTTCTATCTATATTAAGGTATCGTTTATATTCTCATAACTAATTTTCTTTTCCCGCTTGTATGGATACATAAATTGAATTAATGACATGACAAGAATGTTTATTTGTAATTGATTTCCTTCTAATGACTTATGTGGGAATTAACTATTTTGCAGCGGCATTCAAGTTTTTATGACGGTTATAAAGTATCTGCCCCAGGTTAGGATTTATTCCATTTCCTACTCAACTGTTGCTTTTGAAGTTTGCGTTAAAAGGAATACGTTTAAGATCAGAGCCTAATAGGATGATCATAATTTCCAAATGATCCAAATAAATAACCTGCTAAAGAACTTTTTGTTTGGGTATGTTTTGCTTTCCTGTATTTGAAAATTGTTGTTCTCTTGTGCACCTTTCATATTAAGGTGTGTTAATATTAAATGCAGGCTGTGATGAACTACAAGAGAAAGAGTACAAAAGGATGGAGCATTGGTAACATTTTGTTGGACTTTTCTGGAAGCATAGGAAACTATACTCAGATGGTTATACAATCCATAGATCAAGGTTTGTTTTGTAATCACTTATAGTTGTGAAGCACCAATCTTTTTGAGTTAATAATCTCACACTAAGAAAATTATCAAATCTCAGGTTCTTGGGCAAACTGCTCTGGAAATCTAGGAAAACTAATGATTTCTCTGGTATGGGATCATTATTTTAATTACCATTCTTTTAATTACACTAACATATATATATACATATATATGGAATGACAATATAATGAAGTGCAAATTAATGATGATATAATTTGATGTTTTTCAGGTTTCTGTATTCTACAACATTCTGTTCATGATCCAACATTATCTGATATATCGACCAAAAAAAGTTTCAAACTCAGAGACCTCACCTGAAGTTGAGATCAACAAGTCTTCTGGGAAACCAGTCGCAAAGAATGTCGAGGATTTGGTGTAGTTAATTTTGTTTTTAATGTTGTGTATGCTGTAAGAATTTAGGGGTTATGCCCTTTAATTAATATATTTGCTAATGGTGGATATATATGAATGTAGCTAGTTGCCTGAATAAAATACATTACCGAGTAACTAGTTAAAAACTTTTGGCATCAATTACTTGAAATAGACATTGTAACCCCTCCTACACTGAGTACTGTAGAACCAGTCCATAAATTATTTTCTGTTTCGATTGAAAACTATCTAATGGAGAAAGTGAAAGATTTTTTTTTTTAAAAAAAAAGTCACTTTTTTCAACAATTGGGGCCGGCGTTGAAAGTGAACTAAAACAAATGTGTTGACTTAACAAATGGGTGGACTTTGCAACTAACCAAATGGCTAATTAAATATTCATTCTTATTTTTAATATAAAAATTAGTTAAATAATTTTAGTAGATTAAAAAATTAAATAAATTAATTAATTATGATCAAATTTAATATCTCAAGAGGAATTCATATTATATACTCATTAATCTACCTAAATAAGTCAACTAACTCTCATATTAATTATAATTAATTTATTTATTTGACTTATTTAATCTATCTAAATTTATTGATTAAATTTTATATTAAAGATAGAGAGAGTACCATATATATATATAGAGAGAGAGAGTCCTATTGCACGTAACCCAAAAGTAAAACTCGACAACTGAGGGGGTCATGTTGTTGGGAAGTGTAGGGTAATCCTAGAACAAAATTCATACGGAGGTCCTTTCATGATCGGCTATAGGAAGTGGATGTATCAACTTGCATTTTATAATTGTGCTTTACATCGATGCAACATAACCATTGTTTAACTTTTTTCCCCTTTCTTTTCCTTTTCTTTCTTATGTGAAAAGTAATCATAAACGAACATTTCCAAAAATAAATAAAATAATAATAATAATAATAAATCTAACAACGGCTGCCTTTGGATCTCCTTGCTTGGGAATGGAGAAAACAAAATTAAGAAAAAAATAGTGAAATTCACTTTTGTGAGTTCACCTGCACAAACATAAAATGCATCACTTTTGACCCATTTGACAAGTATGACAATGGAACAAAATCCTAGCAAAAATCACATTTAAGGAAAGGCCAATATAAAACATGTTCTCAATTAGAGCGATAGTCTTACCTCTCAAAATGACTATAGGTGAACCTCTTGCATGCGGTTCTTAAACAAAAAAGCTCCTCTCGATAGATGATACTGAAAGACACACAGCGGAAATTATCTTAAAAATTTTTCATTCCTTGCCAGGATCTACCGCATGTGTTTAAGTCAAGTGGGAAGAAGCATTACCCTCAGTGTGTCTCAGCGACTTCCACAGCTTTCGCTCACGACGTTCACAGCTTCTCTCTGCGGCTCGTGCTCCCTTTCTGATCACAAGAAGTCGACGACTCAGGTCGGCTTCCTCTACTGGTATCCACACGAACAGCTTTTCAACCACGAACGACGTGCTAGCGTCTCTTGTCCCTCCAGGGCTTTCTCAAGAGTTCGTCCTCTCCGTCTCTATTTCGGCAGTTTCTTATCTGCAAACCTTTTGCAGAGTCCCCTTCGGCCTTTCTGTGTTCTATGTGTGTGTCTCTTCCAAAACGTAGCTCCTAATATTAGATATATAGGATGCTCTGCGTTTTCCCTAACCGAAAAGGATTTTAGGAGTTAATCTTATATTAATTCTGAAAATAATATAATATCATATATTGTATAATTTTATAAGAAACTAATTAAATAAATAATATTAAATCCGTCCCATAGATTTAATTACCTATTTATTTAACTTTAAATAAAGATGAGACTGAACTATATTTGATTTATTCTCATAAAACAAATTTGAGATATCCTATCAATTTGAATTTCAAATTCAAACATGATAGGGATTTAATTTATCCTTATAAATTAAATCTTATAAATATCTCTTATATGAGATATCCTATCAATTTGAATTTCGAATTCAAACGTGATAGGGATTTAATTTATCCTTATAAATTAAATCTCATATATCTCATATATATAATATATATATATATATATATATACGAATTTATATATATATACGAATATAAATATAAATAAATATATATACATTCACCTGGATCATTCATTGAATCTGGACATGTCTTAGATTCAATGAATCTGGACATCATAGCTCGTGTTGGGCTATTTTATGTGCGACCCTGTAGGCCCATATGAAGTTGGCAGTGGGCCATTTGCTATACTAGCCCACAAGTCGCAAGCGGTCTCTAGCAAGACATAACGACTACCCAAATCATATGAGAATCGATAAACGATGTAACCTTTTATACAACCATATCATGTCCCTTCTGTCACGCGATATTTTGGTCATGGATGAGGCATGGATAATGTCATCCTCCTATTCCCGACCGTTACTTTCTCGATCCCTGAGTAGTCTGACTATAGAAATGGAACTACCTTTCCATTACAGTATGGCCATACATTTCTCAGACTCACTCATCGAGGGGCCCAGTAATATCTCTCCACGAATGTGAGGGACAAATTCCATCTTGACCATTCACATTCCTCCGCATGAAAAACCACTAAGGCCGAACATAGTCTTTATGATCACTCGGTCAAAAGTGACTTTTGACTAGATCAAAGCTGAGCGTTTTGTCATGTAGGAATCCATAATGATCTCAGGTCAAAGGGTGTATTGACATGGTTTGTATATGAGAGAAGCTTATGACGTTACCCATGCAGTTCTCTCATAGCGGGTCGGTCCAGCACCTTATACTCTTACATGTGCTTATGACTTTGATTTATATCTCTATACATCTTCAAAGTCATACTGGTCTTATTTCATCTGTGCTCCCGCATAGATGATCGACCAGGGACATTTAGGATAATATCATGAATTATCCAAGGATGGTTATCATAGTAAACATGCAAATAATATGATAACTCAATTAATAAATTCATAAATTAATAATGTTCATAAGACAATGATTGGCCCCTAGGGCACGATTTCCAACAACCTCCCACTTGTACTAGGTACAATCATTAATTTGACTAATTCCCATTGACCTAACATGACGCTCATGCTTTGCCTGCACAAGCGGCTTTGTTAGAGGATCAGCAACATTATCTTCTCCTGCTACTTTACATATTTTTATATCACCTCTATCGTTGATTTCTCTGATGAGATGAAATTGCCTGAGTATATGCTTGGTCCTTTGATGTGACCTAGGCTCTTTAGCCTGTGCAATAGCACCGCTATTGTCACAGAGCAAAGTTATTGGATCTGAGATGGTAGGTATCACCCCTAGTTCTGTGATAAACTTCCTGATCCAAACGGCTTCCTTAGCTGCATCAGATGCTGCTATATACTCAGCTTCCGTTGCAGAATCTACTACAGTGCCCTGCTTAGAGCTCTTCCAGCTTACTGCTCCATTATTGAGGAGGAATATGTATCCAGACTGCGATTTTTGGTCGTCCTGGTCAGTTTGGAAACTCGCATCTGTGTAACCAGTTACACAGAGCTCATCATCCAATCCACCATAGACCAAGAATAAATCCTTAGTCCTTCTTAAGTACTTAAGGATATTCTTGACAGCAGTCCAATGGCCCTCACCAGGGTCCTGTTGGTATCTGCTAGTCATACTTAAGGCAAACGAGACATCCGGTCAAGTACATAACATGGCGTACATGATAGATCCTATGGCCGAGGCATATGGAACCTTACTCATGCGACCTCGCTGATCAGATGTACTAGGACACAGATCTTTGCTGAGGTGAGTACCATGAGACATGGGTATGAAACCCCTCTTTGATTCGTGCATACTGAACCTATGCAGTATTTTGTCTATGTATGTACTCTGACTGAGTCCTAGAAGTCTTTTAGATCTATCTCTATAGATCCTGATTCCTAGGATGTAGGTGGCTTCACCCAAGTCTTTCATCGAGAAAGACTTTCCTAACCAAGACTTGACAATCTGCAAGGTAGGAATGTCATTCCCAATAATTAGGATGTCATCGACATAGAGTACCAAAAATACAACTGTGCTCCCACTAACCTTCTTGTACACACAAGGTTCATCAATATTTTGAAGAAATCCAAACTCTTTGATTACTTCATCAAAACGATGATTCCAACTCCAAGAGGCTTGCTTTAGTCCATAAATGGACTTTTGAAGTTTGCACACTTTACCAGAGTCCTCGGAACGCACAAACCCTTCAGGTTGTGTCATCCTCAAGGAGCTTTCCATTAAGGAAGGCTGTCTTGACGTTCATCTGCCATATTTTATAGTCATAATATGCTGCAATAGCAAAGAGGATTCCGATTGATTTGGCCATTGCTACTGGGGAAAAGGTCTCATCATAGTCCACACCATGAGTTTGTGTAAAACCTTTTGCAACCAGTCGTGCCTTGAAGACATTTACATTGCCATCCATGTCAGTTTTCTCTTTGAAAACCCACTTGCACCCGACGGTTTTTACACCTTCAGGCGGGTCGACTAAGGTCCAAATCTGATTGTCGTACATGGATTGCATCTCAGACTTCATGGCACTAAGCCATTTTTCGGAGTTTGGTCCCACTATAGCTTCTCGATAGGTAGTCAGCTCATTATGCTCAATGAGCAACACATCACGACTATCAGAAATCAGAAATCCATATCTCTGAGGCTGAAGTCGTATCCTATTAGATTTACGTGGACCTTGCGTGACTTGAGGAGTCTCAACAACTTGTTGTGAGTCTTCTCTATTTTCCATCTGCAGTTCTGTGGTGTCTTGTAGCTCTTGAACTTCTTCGAGTTGTACCTTACTCACACTGGTTCCTTTAGAGATAAATTCTCGTTCAAGAAAGATACCATTTCTGACAACAAACACTTTGTTATCAGCAGGGTTGTAGACGTAATATCCCTTGGTTTCCTTAGGATATCCCATAAAAAGGCATTTTGAGGATTTGGGCGCTAATTTGTCTGAGGCTTGTTGCTTAACATAGACCTCGCATCCCCAAATCTTGAGGAAAGACAAACTAGGCGTCCTCCCAGTCCATATCTCATACGGAGTCTTTTCGATTGTCTTAGATGGAACACGATTGAGAGTGAACGCAGCTGTCTCTAGAGCATGGCCCCAAAAGGAGGGCGGAAGATCTGTTAGACTCATCATGGATCGAACCATATCTAATAGTGTTCGATTCCTCCGTTCAGAAACGCCATTCCATTGTGGTGTCCCTGGAGGAGTCAATTGTGAGAGTATCCCACAACTCCTAAGATGATCTACGAACTCTTGGCTCAAATATTCACCACCCTGATCAGATCGAAGGGCTTTAATTGTTTTGCCAAGCTGGTTTTGTACTTCATTTTGAAATATTTTAAACTTTTCAAAAGATTCAGATTTATGTTTCATCAGATAGATGTACCCATATCTGCTGAAATCATCTATAAATGTTATGAAGTACGAATAACCTCCTCTGGCATTTGTGTTCATCGGTCCACACACATCTGTATGTATGAGGCCCAATAAATCAGTGGCCCTCTCACTGTGCCCAGTGAAAGGTGACTTTGTCATCTTTCCTAACAAGCAAGACTCGCAAGTGTCATATGATTCAAAATCAAATGAGTTTAGAAATCCATCTTGATGGAGTTTGAAAATACGTTTCTCATTTATGTGGCCCAGACGACAGTGCCAGAGGTATGTGGGATTCAAATTGTTTGGTTTGACCCTTTTGGCGGTTATGTTATAGATATTTCCATGATTGGGTTGTTCCAAATTTAATATGTAATGATCAACATGCAAATCACCATGAGCATAGAAAACATCATTACGATAAATAGAACATCTACTATTCCCAGCAATGGAAGTGAAACCTTCCTTATCCAAATAAGAAAGTGAAATAATGTTACTACTTAAAGCAGGAACATAATAGCAATTGTTCAAAACTAACAAAAGCCCAGTGGGCAGAACTAATTCATAAGTGCCTACAGCTAACGCAGCAACCCTTGCTCTGTTTCCAACTCGTAGGTCAACCTCGCCCTTTTTCAGCTTCCTACTGTCCTTTAGTCCCTGCACATTTGTACAAATGTGAGAACCACATGCAGTATCTAATACCCATGAGGTGGAAGTAGAAAGATGAATGTCTATAACATAAATACCTGAAGCGATAGCCCCGCTATCCTTCTTGTTCTTTTTCAGATCTTCGAGGTAGAGTTTGCAATTCCTCTTCCAATGACCCGGTTCATTGCAGAAGAAGCAGACTCCTTCCTTCGGAGGCTTTGCCTTCTTTGGTGCAGGCTTGGTTTCGGGCTTGCCTAACTCTTTGGTCTTACCTGATGAGCCATGACCCTTCCCCTTGCCTTTGCCTTTCCTTTTCGTACCCTTTCCTTTCTGAACCATCAAAACACTACTGGGTTTCTTCTTAAGACTCGGCTCAGCAGTTTTAAGCATCCCATGCAGTTCAGAAATAGATTTCTCCATGTTGTTCATGTTGTAGTTCATGACAAACTGGTCATAACTTTTCGGGAGTGAGTTCAAGATCAAATCCGTAGCTAACTCCTGGCTCATGGGAAATCCAATCCTTTTAAGGTGATCAATGTACCCTTTCATCTTTAAGACATGAGTACTAACTGATGCACCTTCAGCCATCTTGCAGGAATGTAAGGCCTTAGTGGTCTCATACCTCTCTTGCCTTGCCTGTTGCTGGAACATTTCCTTGAGATGCACAATCATCTCATAAGTCTCCATGTGTTCGAGATCTCTTTGGAGCTCTGGAACCATGGTGGCTAGCATTAAGCATCCCACATCGACAGAGTCTTCCTTATGCTTCGTGTAAGCATCTCTCTGAGCTCTAGGAGCATTAGCGGCTGGCTCCTCAGGAATAGGTTGATCTAGGACATGCGCCTTTCTTTCCTGCTTGAGAACAATTCTCAAGTTCCTAAACCAGTCAAGAAAGTTTGTCCCATTGAGTTTGTCCTTCTCAAGGACAGATCGCAGCGATAATGTAGCAGTATTACTAGTCGTCATGATTCTACAATTAAAATATACAATTCAATTAGCAATCTCCCACTAAATAAACAACCCTCAATGCAATAGTTAGTGAGCTAAGATCCATATTTGGCTCAAACTTAAGTCCGCTTTGGCAGGACGCTTAAATTAAGTTATTTAGGTAGGTAACACCTTTACCAATTACATCAAATGTAACTCTTAGATGTTTATGGGATTCTATCATCATATGATCTGTCATGTTTTTAATCCCATCTAATGCCTTGAGACCCAAAACCATTTTGTTAATCTCAATTAAGTCAAACAATAATAAACATGTAAGAGTAGCACCATTACTCTTGCTTATCTCCCCAAGATAACTCAAAAGCACCCACTTTAGTGGAGTCCACAATTGAGCGATCAAGGTTTTGACAAGTGTTCATAAATTGACAGCATTATGACTTAAGATTTCTTTTAGAGGGCCTAATTTAACTATCTGGTTTATAAAACGCATGTTTCTCAGTTCGTATCTCATACAAGTAATATGCATGCGCTGATATAATCATAATATGCATAATCTAAACGTGATACAATATGGCTCACCTATCCTAAGTCCCCTCAAGCCAATGAGAGGAGCTCTCTAGTAAGAAAAGAGAAATTACATATAGAAACCTCTTTTAACATTCGAGGGGAGTGAGATGAGAGGAGAAAGTACATTGAGAGTATATAGAGGAAGGCA
This sequence comes from Leucaena leucocephala, assembly GCA_037074615.1. Classification (NCBI taxonomy): domain Eukaryota; kingdom Viridiplantae; phylum Streptophyta; class Magnoliopsida; order Fabales; family Fabaceae; genus Leucaena; species Leucaena leucocephala. The sequence continues at coordinate 4,084,358 of CM073562.1, read as the reverse complement.
CGACACGCAGACCGTATTTAAAAATTACAACACTTGCAATCTGGAGCCATATTGTTCACCATACCCAAACATTCAAGAATCAATATTCAGATCTAATCGAAGGACAATTAATATTTCAAATCTAAAACATTCATAAAGTAACATATATTACGGTTATGTTGCGCTACGAACAGGTAACTACGGCGGTCCCGCTAGCCGGTTAGCGGGCGGGGTCTCTGGGGCAGCGCCCTGGAAGAAATTTTTTTTATTTTTTTTGTTTCATAAATAATCACGAATCTGAATTCGGTTTTCACAAATAATCACAAATTCGAATTCGGTTTTCTTAGACCCCATCTATGCGAATTGATCAAATCAAAAAGCATCACCACCGATTTCAATTTTCTTTTAGATTCCTTTTATGTCATACACAACACGGATTCCATATATGTCACACATACAACGCTTATTATATGATCGGCTACTACTAACATATATCATATAAATCAACAATCAAGCATAACTTAAACACAAAACGGCATGGCTCTGATACCACTATAAGGAATTGAAAGACACGCAGTGGAAATTATCTTAAAAAATTTTCATTCCTTGCCAGGATCTACCGTATGTGTTTAAGTCAAGTGGGAAAAAGCATTACCCTCAGTGTGTCTCAGCGACTTCCACAGCTTTCGGTCACGACGTTCATAGCTTCTCTCTGCGGCTCGTGCTCCCTTTCTGACACAAGAAGTCGACGACTCAGGTCGGCTTCCTCTACTGGTATCCACACGAACAGCTTTTCAACCACGAACGACGTGCTAGCGTCTCTTGTCCCTCCAGGGCTTTCTCAAGAGTTCGTCCTCTCCGTCTCTATTTCGGCAGTTTCTTATCTGCAAACCTTTTGCAGAGTCCCCTTCGGCCTTTCTGTGTTCTATGTGTGTGTCTCTTCCAAAACGTAGCTCCTAATATTAGATATATAGGATGCTCTGCGTTTTCCCTAACCGAAAAGGATTTTAGGAGTTAATCTTATATTAATTCTGAAAATAATATAATATCATATATTGTATAATTTTATAAGAAACTAATTAAATAAATAATATTAAATCCGTCCCATAGATTTAATTACCTATTTATTTAACTTTAAATAAAGATGAGACTGAACTATATTTGATTTATTCTCATAAAACAAATTTGAGATATCCTATCAATTTGAATTTCAAATTCAAACATGATAGGGATTTAATTTATCCTTAAAATTAAATCTTATAAATATCTCTTATATGAGATATCCTATCAATTTGAATTTCGAATTCAAACGTGATAGAGATTTAATTTATCCTTATAAATTAAATCTTATAAATATCTCTTATATGAGATATCCTATCAATTTGAATTTCGAATTCAAACGTGATAGGGATTTAATTTATCCTTATAAATTAAATCTCATATATCTCATATATATAATATATATATATATACGAATTTATATATATATACGAATATAAATATAAATAAATATATATACATTCACCTGGATCATTCATTGAATCTGGACATGTCTTAGATTCAATGAATCTGGACATCATAGCTCGTGTTGGGCTATTTTGTGTGCGACCCTGTAGGCCCATATGAAGTTGGCAGTGGGCCATTTGCTATACTAGCCCACAAGTCGCAAGCGGTCTCTAGCAAGACATAACGACTACCCAAATCATATGAGAATCGATAAACGATGTAACCTTTTATACAACCATATCATGTCCCTTCTGTCACGCGATATTTTGGTCATGGATGAGGCATGGATAATGTCATCCTCCTATTCCCGACCGTTACTTTCTCGATCCCTGAGTAGTCTGACTATAGAAATGGAACTACCTTTCCATTACAGTATGGCCATACATTTCTCAGACTCACTCATCGAGGGGCCCAGTAATATCTCTCCACGAATGTGAGGGACAAATTCCATCTTGACCATTCACATTCCTCCGCATGAAAAACCACTAAGGCCGAATATAGTCTTTATGATCACTCGGTCAAAAGTGACTTTTGACTAGGTCAAAGCTGAGCGTTTTGTCATGTAGGAATCCATAATGATCTCAGGTCAAAGGGTGTATTGACATGGTTTGTATATGAGAGAAACTTATGACGTTACCCATGCAGTTCTCTCATAGCGGGTCGGTCCAGCACCTTGTACTCTTACATGTGCTTATGACTTTGATTTATATCTCTATACATCTTCAAAGTCATACTGGTCTTATTTCATCTGTGCTCCCGCATAGATGATCGACCAGGGACATTTAGGATAATATCATGAATTATCCAAGGATGGTTATCATAGTAAACATGCAAATAATATGATAACTCAATTAATAAATTCATAAATCAATAATGTTCATAAGATAATGATTGACCCCTAGGGCACGATTTCCAACAGATACTACAAAAGAGGTAGTTGGCCATCTCTAATGACAAAGTCTACGGGATCATTATCGGTTCCATATGTATAGCTAAACTCTTGATAGATGATACTAAAATCAGGACATGGGGCATAATCATCTTTTAATCTATGATGTTTGACAACAAAAGTGAACTATTAAATGAATTATGTCCACTAGGCATGCTTTGAGTTCATAGTGCATGTCGTCGTTTGAGAATTCAGAAACTTAAAAACCTAATTATTTGAGTACACGGCAAATTAATAGAGTAGGAGATAGTACTTAATCTGACTATGATGCAGGATTTCTTATCATAGAGGGGTACTTTTGTTTTTCCTCGCATTCCGCTTTTCACTAAAGAAAGCTATGAGGGGATGAGTACGTCGAATCTGTCGTATCTCTCTTCGCATGATCATCAATTCCAATGGCATTTCAGTCTAATTAAATAATAAATTCGGCGTTACTCCTATAGCTTGTACACTAATCATTCAATTTTAATAAGATATAATTAAGATAATTGATTTCATATTCTTAATGCATTTATATTAATTAATTATCATGTTTTGTACTACATGCATATGCTAATACGATCACTAATTTTAATTTAATTTAGCTCCCCGCGCTTTCCTAATCGTTAATCCAAACATGTTTCCACGGCCTAGCAGCTCCCCTAACAAAAACTATAAAAATTTTCTCGAATCTGGAAACTCAGTACAATCAATCAAATTATGAAAATCAAGATGGGTAAATTGGTGGAAGGCCATTGATGACGACGGCGAGTTCTATATTTTTAATATTTTTGTACTTATATATAAACTGGATGATTGATATATATATATATAGTACGTGGATTAATCAGACGGGATGGCATATTAGTCCTCTGAAATCTGATCCAAATCTGATTTTCTGTCAATATAATCTCCACACGCAGATGGCTGGTGTAATTTCATTCTACATATCAAGACATATATACACATTCATCCCTTAATTGGAAACTTGGAGAAGAGTGACCGTTAAAAAATTTATTGGTGAGAATAATTTTTTATAAATACAAAATACCAGTATTTTGCAAATACTATCAAGTTGAAGCAAATGTGGTCTCTGAAGAAGAGAAACTATAGGAAAGAGAAAATTTGCCATAACTTTCTTTTCCTTAACTACTTGTTAACTTTTGAATACTATATATATATATATATATATATATATATATATCTTTTAATAGCCATTTACACTTTGATTTGTCATCTTTGTGAAGAATTAACACCTTTTACCATACTCAACTCCTTTCGTTGATTTCTATTTTGATATAAAAAAAATTAGAAAGAAGTTGAACTCATTTATAATCTAATAGTAGAGCAAAATTTTTATCTCTTATGCGATATTATCCTCAAGTATAAATTTAGGTGTCCATAAATTATGATACATCCCCAAATATCATAACTGGAACCACAACAAACTACTTAATTTTTTGTACAAAAAATTTTAGAAAAGGGTTGGACTCACCCACAATCTAAGGGTACAGTGAAGTCTCATTTCTTCTTAGGCGATACCAATATTGGGTAGGGCGAGCCGTTTATTACCCTCAAATATAAACTTAAGCACCTAAGAGTTAGGATACCTCCCTAAGTACTGCGACTGGAACTATAACCAAGTGATACTCTTTAAAGATCAAACATGTTCCAAATAATTATATTTTTACCCCTTTATTAGTTGAGCTCATGGACAATACGATAGGTGAAATATAACATTCTAATTTTTAGTTTTATTTTTAAACATAATTTAAAATAATATTTACCAATAACTCAAAAATATTAAATAATTAAAAATATTATATTTTAATATTTTATTAGTTTCAATGAAACTAAAATATCCGAATTATCCTATCATTATCTTTCTTAAAATTTATGATTTGATTTATATTATTAGTTAGGAATATATTAAGATTTACCTTTAAGTTTAGATATGGAGTTTAAATTTTGAAGATATGGTTTAAATTTTAAATTACCATATTTAATAGGATTCTAACAAATTATAAAACTAACAATAATAATAATAAGATAATAATAACTAAAAAAATAATAAATAAAAAATAAGATTATATTAAATAAGATTAGAATTTTAAATTTTATAAATTATATATTTTAATACTCTAAATCTAGTTCCTAATTCTAATTGTCGTGTGGCTTCTCTTTTTTCTCTTACCAAGTATTTTCGTCTTCCCCTATTAAATATTTCTTTTTCTCTACATTTTAAATCTTGCTCTGAAGTCATAGTAAAGCTCGTAGTTTTCTCCAAAGTATACTTTTTCTACATAAAGTGCATGTAAGGGGGCATACATGCTTTTCATTCTGACAACATCTTTCATAAAATAATTAAGCACATATACAAAAAACAAATATGCATTTTATACATGTCAGTAGCTGTCCAAGTTTGTTGTCAGAAGCCTCATCTTGTGCATACGTTTGGATTATCCTTTACCATATTATCCAAAGCATTGAAAACAACTTGTGAAGCACTTTTATCACCAAAGTTTCCTCTCTCTTACTAATTGTCAGCATATAAATGACACTCTTTTCCCATATTTAAATTCAAATCTTTGGCAGCGATGAAAATCCACATTCTTCAGAGTCCTATATATATAAATACCGAAAACATTATACCGATAAATCGTAAGATAGTACAAGGATCCATGTTTAAGTCTTTATCTTATAAATAAGATATATTCTATTTTTAAATAATATTAAATTAAAATGAGAAATAGTTAGTTATGTGTAACCATTTTATCTATATATATTTATATACATAGTTAAGCATAATATGTTAATCACTATAAATAACTCTAAGATATCAGAGTAGTTTTAGAATAATTTTATGACAATATTAAATAATATAGTGATAGTTCTTATGTGGTGATTATGTAGACTGTCGTCAGGGTTTAGAAGTAACTCCTACTGGAATACCAGATTATTTATGATTGATATTATTATAAACGGGGCCACTTGACTTGTGGTAATTAGTCCTTGTTTTGATAAAAAAGTAACCACTTTTCACTCATTGTGTGTACTAATGTGATATTTGTGAGTGTTTTGATATATATATATATATATATATTTATATAAATCTGCTGATATTTACATGATTATATTGAGGAATTATTATTGATAGTTTTATAAAAAAAAATAGTCTTATGGGACTTGCAGTTAATTTAGAAAATTGAATTGAGAACAGAAACTTGTTATATCTTGTAATTGTCGTTTGAAAAAATTATTATTTTGAGAAAAATTTTATTGTGATATTTATTTATGTTATTGATTATCAAGTGATGAGTGAGTTATATTTTTACCACGTGGTATAGCCTCCATTGAAGCTAGATGATTGGCTTTTGTCCCACATATTTATCGAGGGACTTGCCCCACCTGTTTACTAAGGGATTGCGACACCCCCACTTGTTTATCGAGGGAGAATGAACCCATGGTTCGGTCACGTGCCTTATACATTTTTACTGGTCTATATCACTTGTTCAGTTAGCTTTTTGGGTGGCCAGTCATATGGTAGTTATCACTAGCCCATGGGTTCGATCGGCGGAAATAAGGCGGTTCGGTTGGATTGATAGGAGGAATTTAAGTGGTTTATCCATTTGATTATAATATGATTATATGTTATTTTCTATATGTTATACTTTATAAACTGTCCCACTTGACACCTTACGGGCACATGTTAGTATGCATGATGAGTAGAATTGATGATTACTGAGGCTTTTGTCTCACCCTATTTTTATTAACATTTTTCAGGAGTTAGTTCAATTGCTGGTTCGAACAAGAAAATGCCGGAGGCATAGTTGTACTAGTTGAACTGTACAACATCCTCCATTATATTTATGCGTTGAGTAGATGTATATTGCCACTATAGGGCCTACTTTTATTCATACTTTTCTTTTTTTTATTCATGTTTTTCTTTATACTCTGATTATTTGTTATTTTATTATTGTATTGAATAATGTGTGCTGGTAGGAGGTTAGAGCCTTTTAGGATTATGTAAAGCTTTTATATCCATGATAGTACAATTTTATAAGTTTCACTCTTTTCTATCATGGATATCATTAAGTTAAATGGAGGCTTAGATCATTTAATCATGTTAGTGGGATTGAATTCTTTCTAACATGGTTTTACACGCGAAAACTATGTAAAAATTTTATATCCATGATAGTATCATTTCATGGGTTTCACTCTTTTTTATCATGGATATCATCTTCAAAATATGTTAAACCTTGTTAATCATATTAGTATTGGATTGGTAGTGTTTTATAGTATTAATTATCAATTACGAAAAGTTTTTTATAACCATGGTAGGATTATTTTTAAATTTTAGTAAACTCTTTTCTACTATAGTTAACTGTTTTGAAATAAAATAAATTTATTTATTTATATAATATACAAAAATAAATATAAATAATTAATATTAATTATATTATAGAAGGAATTTTACATGAAACAATAACAAACTATTTTTTTGTTGGTATAAGAAAAATTTTAGAAAAGGGTTGACTTAGCGACTTGTCACATGTCATACCACTCCTCTCAAGCCCAATTGTCCCATTTATTGGCCCACAGTCCCATCCCAGTGAATAATATAATTACCCATTCTTGACATTAATGCAAGGTATTCATCATCTTCTTAACAAATACTAAAAATGTTGATTTGATTACTAATTAGCACGTTTTTATTGAAATGCTTTTTTTTATAACAAGAAGTTGCATGAAATTTATCCCTTATTAAACAAATGCCTTAGCGGACGTTTAATTAAGAGTAAACGTTGGCTAACACATAATATAACTTGTCAGATATATTAGACTATACCGTACAAATGGAATTCAAATTAAAATCCAAACAAAATAACTATTCATAACTAAGGATATATATAGAGTAATTAATTTTTTTTAATTACCTCGTCACGTAGTTTATTTTTTATATAGAAAAATTAAAGTTTATAGTTTATTTTTTAATAATTAGATTTTACGCTAATTATATAATGATCTAATAATTTGGTCAAAATATTTTTTGGATGATATAATTAAAAAATATGAATGAGATTGAAATCCAACCGAAAGGTAATTTAATTTTATAATCTAATTTAATAATTAGTGAGGAAATTAGAGGGGATATTGTATTCTCTCTAAAATATAATTGACAAAAAATATAATTATAAATTATAATATTTAAAAATCTTATTTCTGTTTTGAAAAAAAAAATAAAAGAAATCTTATTTCCCCTTATCTGGATAACCTAAAGCTCTATTAAAAAATCTTTGTTTTTTTTCTTAAGTTATTTTCCCCTTATTTCCCCCTTCTTACTCTCTGTCTCCTCTGCCCCAGAATTCTGTATTGGTACTCTTTGCCTCATTTGTTTTCTAGCCTTTCCCCTAAACCTGCTCTGTACGTATGGCATTAAATAAGTGGGTGTGACCGTGGGTTGCATAAATATTTGTTTAAAATTTGAAATTGCTGACCTCATTGATTAGGATGAATTGAAGTTTGATAGGAAATAGTTCAAGTTAAATAGTTTATTTTGTGACTTCTTGCTATTATAACATTATTTTGTCTTTTTACATAAAATAAAAAAAAAGGTTATATACTGGTCTTTTTGGGCCATTCACTAGGGGGACTGTTTTCTAGATATGCTACTATGCTGCTTTATTCCCATTGTGCCAATAACTGTGACCAACCATGATCTAGGAAACATGGCATTAACCTATCGTGATTTGTGAGTTTAACTGATATATAATTATTTAAAATATATTTAATTTTTAAAAATTATTATTTTATTATAATTTTAGTTTTGATATTTGGGGATATATCATAACTTTTAAGTATCTAGATTTACACTTGAGGATAATAGACGGCTCACCCTACCTGACATTAATATTATTTAAGAGAAAGAAAGATTTCACCATATTCTTAAATAATAGGTGAGTCAATCTCTTTCTAAAAATTTTTATACAAAAAAAACAAGAAAACATGGCATTAGAAAAAGTTTGGAAGGGTTGATTGCTACTCCTCTAATCTTTTTTTTTTTGTGTTATTTATAAATCCATCATCAATTTTTTTGTATGAATGATTTCTTATGTATTTAAAGTATGATTTAATTAAAAAATTAATATTAATTTTAAATATAAAAATTATTTTTTATATTTATTATTTTTTTTAAATTATCTCTATTAATTGATATAAATAATAATTAATAGAGAGGAGAAAAATAAAAAAATAATTAAAATATTTTAATAAAAATATATAATATTAAATAATTTAAATAAATTTTTTAAATTAATTAAATATATTTTATATAAAAAACTAGAAGAACACAATTTTATAATTTATTTATTATTGTATAGATTTTATACTCTTAAAGTATAGTGTATATTAAATTAAATAGGGATAAAATTAAAAATAATATTAAATTTTAAAATAAAATTAATGAGATTAAATTTTTTCCTAATTTTAATAAAATATTTTAAAATAATTTATAAATAAGATGTAATGTATAAGTTAAAGCCAATCAATTTCATAATATCAGCAACTCCACATCTTGGTGGTGTCGGGAAAAAAGCGGGTCTATCTTTTATGACAACAAAAGACAAAAGCAGGTCTATCTTTTTTGGATTACAAAAAAAAAAAAAAAAATCAAGTAGGTCTATCTTGGACGATAATAATTGGTAGGTCTATCTGAGCTGTGCATTCAGCTTCTGTTTATTTGTAATAGGTTGTATTTGATAACATTCTAAACGAGTTTTTGGCCCTAAATCTTAATTTAAAATTTTTTTTAATCAAATAATAATTTTTATTTAAACAGATTTTTGAATTAAACTATAATTTAAAATTAAGGTTTCAGATAAACTGGTCAGAGCAGCTTATAAAACAGTAAAAGAGCTTATGAACTAATCAATTACTATATTACCCCTACTTTTTTTTACACCCTCTTTTCTCTCTCATACTTTTTTATCTCTTTTCTTTCTTACACTCTCTCTCCTCTCATTTCTTATCTCTCCTCATTTAATACTCATACCATTTTTCGTAATTTACCACTCATAAAACCCCTTCTACAAATAACTATCCAAACACTCATTTATTCAAAATCATTTTTTTTCTATAAATTCTTCTAAAAAAACCCTTTTTTCATAAGCTATTTATAAGCCCATTTTTTTCATAAGCTAATTTAAAAAAAAAAAAATTCAAACACACACATAGTTAAAAAAACACTTATTGCCATCTTGCTTTTGCTTTCTGATTCTGTTGGCACTTATTTGATTTTGCTTTTATGATTGCCAATTTCTTATACTCCACCCATATTAATTATGAGTCTGAAGGTAAAACTATATTTTTGTATAAAAAATATCCTCTCATCTTTTTTTTCTCATTCTCTTTCACATCTACCTTTTCTATTAATAAAGGTATTTTTAAAAAAATATGTTACAATTTTTACATATTTTTTATTTTTAATTAATATTAATTAACTTTTTGAATAACGTTATTCAATTATTTATATCTTATAAAAAAGGAAAAGAGGGAGGGAATATCCACGAGCCATAAAGTATGCAACTTATTTTTCAAACCCCATACAATGCATACCATATGGATATGATGAGACTCATATTATAATAAAAGAAAATTCTATTTTTCCCCCTCAATCAATCAATAAAGACACTTTCAGTGTTACCCTTCCAATCCTACATTCGTTCCAATATTAAATATTAAACGTGACAAATTGCTAACCTCAAAAGGCATGTTGAGGTGTGGGTGGGTGACCATGTCTATGCCATAAATGTCCAGGCTGTGATTGTTGTTGTGTGTGTGTATACATACATATACATATATATATATATATATATATATAAAGATATAAGACTTTTTGTTGATAAAATTAGTTAAAAGTTTATACAACTTTGGGTCCTTCAAGTATATACAAATTTTAGTTTCGAGTCATTAAGTTTTAAACTGAGTTTTTGTGTCTTATGAGAGGTGTGTGTGTTTATATATATATATATATATATATATTAATTTATAAAGTCAGTTAGGGATGAGATGAGAAAAATGACTTGTAAATATTTTTCAGGAAAAAAACTTAGAGAGAGGTATTATTCGATCAATTCTCTAAAAAGATTTTAAGTTGCCTGTTTGGTTACAGGGGTTTCAAGATTAGCAGTGTTGAAAATTTATACGATTCTCAAAAAAGAAACAATTCTGGATCAACGAAATTTGATGTAACGCAGAGAACATATCTTTTAATTTGAGAGTTTTGCTTGGATTGGGTCGTGGTGGGCATAGAATTTTTTCTTGGAGATAGAATTCCAATGCCATAGCATGTGCGGTCATTTTTACACGAGGATTAATTCTCTTTGTACACATGGAGCTTATTCTTGCTGTCTTATTTAGGTTTTATTATATATAATTATATATATAATATGTGCATAATCCTTTCTGTCTTAATTATACATAAAATTAACTTGGTATAAAATATAGGACAAAGATATAGAATTTATAGTTTTTTTTACAATCATTGCTCTCCTTCATTTATTATTATTCTTGTTATTTTCATGAGAGCTTGTATGCTTTTTAAATATTTTTCAATATGTTCAAAAATTTCAACTGTCATTTTGTAAGAACTGTGGGTAAAAAAATACAGTTAATTTTACTTTATAATTAAGATGAAGGAGGAAAAGTGAACAAAGCAAGATGTGGATATGGTAAAAGTCATCCTTATCACTTGATTTTGACGACCGCTTCTATTCCATCAATTTGAGAATTGAGACGAGACCTAACTCTGCATGATAAGTTAGAGAATCGAGTCAAGCTTAAAGTCTATGCAAGGTTTATTTCACTACTTTAAACCTAAACAGACCTAACTCTGAATAGTGAACAATTTAATAGAGATTTTTCCATTAATATATATAGTAATTAAAATATGAGAATATTATTATTAGGTAATTTATAATTATCTTTATAAGTATTCTCTGAACTAGAATTATTTTTAATTTTGGTAAATTTTTAAATTCTAATTCATCTAAATTTTTTTATATAAAAAAGTATATATATTAATTTAAAAGAATTTAGTTGAATATTAAATTCTAACCAAGACTCCAAGAGTGATGCAAAAGGAAATGTATCGACAATCTATATTAACAGAGATAATAAGCGACATTTTATAAATTGTATTTATTAAAAGAATTTAAAAGTGTTTATGTTTTTAACTTTAAAATAGTTCGATACCTTCTATTAAGGGTATATTTGAAAAGAATAAATTTTAAAAAATAGATTTTGAAAAGAATATATTTTGAAAATAGAAATGTTTGGATGATTAGTAGTATAATCACTTTTTATATTGATAAATTACTAAAAAATGTATGATTTGATTAAAGTATGAGAGATGGGAGATGGTAGAGAAAAAATAAGAGAGAGGAGAGAGTGTAGAGAAGATAGAGGAAAGAGGAGATAGAGTAAAGAAGAGAGATGAGAGATGAGAGAATAGAGAAAAGAGATGAGAGGGGAGAGATGATATAAGAAAAAATATGGATAAGATAATAATTAGATAATCTATAAGCTCTTTTACTGTTCTAAAAACTATTTTCAATAACTTATTTTAAATTATAATTTTGACTAAAATTAATTATGGATAAAAATGATTATTTATTTTTAATTTTTTTAAATTAAAATTTTATTTAAAATTAATTTTTAAAAGTTAATCCCAATCAGGCACTAGATAAGAGAAAATTTGGAAGAAGGGATAGGGAGAGATGGAGCATGCGGTGAAGCAGTGGTTAGACTCCCAACAAGTTCCTATGACCGACATCTATCGATGGACCACGTGGTTTCATAGACTAAATGCTAATCAATGGGACCTGATTCCACCCAACTTTTCCAGATAAGTTCACAAACAATCATTATCATCTTGAAATCTCTTCTTAGTTTGTTTTGCTATGATTCTATACTTTTCTTTACTTACCTACCACAACATGTTGCGTTACGGCTAATTTGTCTATTATTAAAAATCCACTTAGTTTTTTAAAAAATCACTTTTTAAAATTTTTATCTTATTTAATTAAATTTTAAAAATAATTAGAATTAAAAAATTTATGAGAAATTATGCTATGACAATGCAAAGATACAGAGATAAAATCTTTTAGGAACAAAGATCCACAAAAATATTATAAAATCTTAAAATTATTTAATAAATCACATTTTTTTCAGTTGTAACCAAATACAGAATAATTTCTCTTCTAATAAAATTGCTATCCAATATATTACCTTTTTGTAAATGTTTAAAACATGTTAAATTCACTTATTGTTTAAGCTAAAATTGAACCTATAGAGGCTGTTTGGTACTATGAATTTGAAGGGGAGAGAGAAAAAATTTCTGATTTAAATTTTAAAAAAATTGGAGAAAAGGGGTGATAACAATATAATAAAGAGGATATATAAAATAAAAAAAGAAAAAGAAAAATTCATTAAAAACTTTTAACTTAACTTCTCTAATTCTTTTACAATCCAACAAAGAAAATTTTAAATTGAGTTTGAGTACTATAAATTTAAAAAAGTTAAATTTAATCAATATATAATTAATTTTATAGTATAAGGTTCTATTAGATTTTTTAGGTCTTAAATTTAAATTAGAAAAAACACCTATACTATAATAAATATTTTTAAATTATAAAATTAGATATTTGATAATATGATTTGAAAATGATAATTATGTGTATATGGATATAAAAATTGTGTTTAAAAACTATTGATTTGGCTATTGATTGGATTATTCTATATTTAAAATATTTTAATTGTGAGCCGCTAATCGGTTGTCCATGATCCATCTCATTTGTTCAAAGACCATCTTTTCAAAGATGATCAATTAATTGGTGGGATCCACACACAATTATTTTAATTTGATGGCCCATGACGTTTCTATCTGTGGCCATTCGCGTTGCATCTGATGCCAGTTTAGACGATTTCGCCATTTGTAAGACCACTGGCGTCGCATCTGATGCCTAGAAAGTCTACAAGTACAGTGCTCCTTCCCGTATTTATTATAAGACTTAAATAAGAGAGAAAACTATTAAAATCGATTAAAACTAATAAATATATAAAAATATTTTTTTAAATATATATTTATTTATAAATAGATAGGTGAGAGGGAAAAAAAATAATGGAGGGTCTATAAGAAAAAAATATAATCATATTTACATGAAGTTCCTTACATCTATTTTGTCAATTTTTTTAATTATATCTAGTTATATACTATTTTTTTCATGTGGGTTTAAATTAAATGAAGATATTAAAAAGAAATAGGATACAGGGTAAGGTAAAATTAAATAATTTGATAAAATGAATGTAATGAATTTGATATAAGTTTTTTTAAAAAAATAACGAGAGAGTATATTTAATTAAGGATAGTAAATGGACAAACTCAAAATGAACACAACAATTCAAAAATTTAGATCCTATAATAAATAGAGTAATATAAGAAAAATTGAATAAAATTTACTGTTTAAAACAACAATTCAAAAATTTAGATCCTATAATAGATAGAGTAATATAAGAAAAATTGAATAAAATTTACTGTTTAAAAATTCTATTGTTTAGAACCACCTGATACGTTTTTATATAAAAGAATTTATATAAAAAACAACTCAATTATTTTTTTGCTAATAAAATTTTTTATAATATAAAATTTCTTTTATTAAAAAGAAAAGAAAAGAAAAGAAAGAAGCGAAAACTTTTTGGCTCACTCTTTATGATTTCTGTCTGTCCTCTCCATGATCCTCAAAGCTCAATCTTCATCCATCTATACTAAAGTGGAAACATAAAAGCAGCCAAGAGAGCACCAAGAAAGTAGAACACACCATTGTCGCTGAAGAACTTCTTTCTGCTGCATGCATGTCACTGAAAACAAGCTTCTTTCCTTAGGTGAGCTTCACGAAAGATAATCTTCTTCTTCTTCTTACCTACAATCTTGTCCAATTAGTTTCGTAGATATCTATGGTGATCCATGATGATGACCATTTATTTGCATTATTTGCAGATCGATTTCGAATACAGTCATGCAAGGGCTTTTGATGAGGCAAGTTTATTAAACAACGAAGAGATAATCAGAAAGTGGTGAAAGGTCTGATTCTGATTTCAAACTTGAGTTCAACTCAGCTGCAGATTTACTTCACCAAAATATTGAAGTCGATTTGTTTGTGACTTGGAGTTAAGAACCCCTCTTTTCGTTTTTCTACTAATTTTGATAGCTTCAGAGAAATACAATAATTATAATCCAAGTAATAAATTATTCAATGTTTTTTTTAATATTATCACCCGGTCTTTTTTCTAAATCTTAATATTAGATATTCAAATAACTAACTATTCTTAATTTTAGGATTTGTGATTTTCCATGTCCTTTTGAACTAAAACTCAAAATTCAAAAGAATATGATATGGCCCTGCAACATAGACCAAATCTATGTTTGGTATTTCTTCTCGTTCATTCTGATTCTGATTTGAGTGACACTTAGGAAAATTAACATCAGTTCCCTGATTCAATATTTTTTAATTTAATTACTCTTTTTATAAAACTAATGTTTTAATAGTTCCTCCTCATTCCTTAAACTCTATAATACCAACTTTACTTTAATTTTTTTTTCATTTTATATAACTGATCTATATGGTATAACATTGACTAATGTAGGAAACTATCACTTTCTATATCCTATCTAGATATACCTGAACTGCCTTAAAATATCTACGGAATCTACCCTAAAAAGTTACGAGTTTGACTTAGTTAAATATATATAGTGTGGCTGTGGGGGTGCATTTAAAAAGTTGTATATAGGTTTGAAAAACTTAAATTAATCCTTAATAATATTATATACAAACTAAATATTAAAAGATAGAGTACATCTGTATTCAGGTATATTCTCAATTTTATAATAATTGAAAAAATATACATTTACAGTATAAATTATTCTATTTTTTTAATTAATGAAAACTAAAGAATTAATATTAATCAGTAAAAAAAACATTTTAATAAACAAATAAATTATATTTTTATTTATATTTAAATATATTAACTATATATAAGGGAGGCCAAACTTATGGCCATTGGTTAGGCTGATGCTGAATTGCTGAGGGAAAAACTTTTCTCTTTTATTTATTATTAGTAGTAGTTGTAGTAGTATTATGTTTTTTTTAAATTACTATAAAATTCTAAATAAAGAATATAATATAATTACTAAAAGGTATAGTAGTGAGTAACATACAATAATAAATTTATTTATTTTAGGTCTTCACAGTATTTACATTCTTTTTTTGAGACTAATGATTTTCCCTTTATTTTGGAGAACTTTATAAGACCCCCTAAACTATATAAGAAGTGAACGCAATGAAAAACAAAAGCAAAAAAGACCAAACTTCTTCATATTAGCTCAAACGTAACTCAGCTACAGGCACATGTATCAATAGCTACATGACAAATACAAACGCCAAGCATTTCATTTTTCATAACAGCAACATAACTTGAACCCAAAAAAAAAAGTTGGAAAAACGCAAGGCACAAAAATAGCTACAAGACAAACATAATCATGGGATAGGGGAAAGGTCAGGAAATAATGGGTAGTTCATATACTAAATAAATATATATAATAAATATATAAAACCCAGAAATACTATGTTCTGCAGCTACAAACCAAAACTTCATTAACTTATCAGATTAGAGTGTGAGCAGAGACCTAAGCTTCACCTTAATTCTGTGGAAGCAAGTCTGGTAAGAGAGAAAAGGTTAATGAGTGATACTACCACAGTTTATATTACTTCCTCTATTCTTAATTATAAGATATATTTAACCAATTTAAATAAATTAAGAAAATTAAATAAATTAGTTAATTATAACAGTTGTGTATTAGTTTTCCTAAAATAATCTCTTTAATCGTATGCGTTTGAACCATCTTTAATAGGTATCCTTTAGTATTTACAATCTTATAGAGATACATTGAGGGACATTATAATTTTAAGAGACAAAGTTGACTCAGCTCTTATATTTAGGAATAAATTTAATATTTCATCTAACTCTTATAATTAGGAATAGAAGCAGTATACTCCTTCTAAAACGTTTTTATGGTTCTTAACATATGACCTTTAATGGTATAGAGTCTATTAAATCTAAACCAAATTTAATTCTTTCATTTGAAGGCTTTTTTCAGGACAAAAACCTCAGGCAAGCCAAGCTTCTACATAAAAATGGCTTCTTGGAACTCAGTGCCACTCCATGTATCATATGAAGTTCTGGGTTGGCTCACTTTTGTTTGCTGGTCTATCAGTTTCTACCCACAAGTTATCATGAATTATCGCAGGAAAAGGTTCCAACAAATATATATATATATATATATATATATATATATATATCAACTTATTACTTCCTTCATTTATTATCATCTCACAAACATAATGTTCTCATTCATGCTTCTCTTATTGGATTCAGTGTTGTGGGATTGAACTTTGATTTTGTGCTGTTGAATCTCACCAAGCACTCATCCTATCTATTCTACAATGCATCTCTGTACTTCAGCCCAGCTGTTCAGAAGCAATACAGAGACAAATATGGTCAAAATGAGGTTAGTTTCTTATATAATTAATATGAGAGCTAGTTAACTTTTTTTAATAGATTAAAGAAATTAAATAAATTAGTTAATTATAACCAAATTGAACTCTTCAAGACAAATTCATATTAAATACTTTTTCATCTACCCAAATTAGTCAACTAATTTTTATATTAGCTATAATTAATTAATTATTTTATTTATTTAATCTATCTAAAAAAGTCAACAAACTCTTATACTATTAAGGAATAGAGGTAGTAATAAGTTTGATATTTAAAAAACCATTTTAATTTTCATTTGTTTTCAGATGATACCTGTAGCAGCAAATGATGTTGCTTTCTCATCTCATGCTGTTCTTCTCACTGCAATTTCCTTGTTCCAGATTGCTATCTATGATGTATCATACTCCTTTTCCCATTGATGTTTTTGTACTTTCAATTCTTTTTTTTAATTTTCTGGGATATTGTTGGAGTTTCTTATATATTCTTGTTTGTAATTGTAGAGAGGAAATCAAAAGGTGTCTAAAATAGCTTGTGGAATTGTGACTGCTGCTTGGTCAGTTGCTGCAATATGCTTCTTCATAACTTTGTCTACACACCATTGGCTCTGGCTTCTCTCTGTATTTAAGTATGTTGTGCTATTTTTCCCATTTGAGCTAGCTTCTAACATCAGTTTTAAATTAATTTGTTGAAACTAAACATTTTGCAGCATCATTCAAGTTTGTATGACGTGTGTAAAATATATTCCCCAGGTAAAGATTTATTCCATTCGGTATTCTTCTCTTTATGAAATTTGTACTGCAAGCAATATGTTTGAAGAACCTAATGCTGAAAATCATATTTGCATTTTCTTCTTCTCCTATAGTTTGCACAATTATAGATATCTCCTTTATTCACCAAAGGCGACTAATAGAAAAAAATGAGGTCCCAAAAGAGGAATTTAATTATAAAAAAAATACTAAATAATATAAATTTGTTGTTAATTTCTATATTAAAACTTATCATCATTAACTCATCAGTTATCATTAGGACTTTTGGGTAATTAAATTTTTTATTTGGGACTTTATAGTAATTCTATCTAGGAAAAAAACTTGTATGAGCCACTGGTATTCAAAGAACACCAAGTAACAAGAAAAATTTGTTCAAAGAATTAAATTCTTCTTCATTGTAAACTCTGCTTTGAATAGCATACATAATGAAGTATTTATAAAAGTCCAAAAGTTTGAAATTCGTATTTCTAAACTGATCTGAATACATGATTTGCTGTAAACCTTTTTGTCTTCTCTGACTTGGTTTCTATGGGTTTAAATAATGTTCTTCATTCTTTTAGCTAGTGGACTACTACTGATATAAAATGTATTGGCCATGGCCATTTGTATTTGTAAACAATGAGTTGAGTGCAGGCTGTGATGAACTACATGAGGAAAAGTACAACAGGATGGAGCATTGGTAACATTCTTCTGGATTTTTCTGGAAGCGTCGGAAACTATACACAAATGGTTATGCAATCAATAGATCAAGGTATGCATTGAAATCTCCTTTAGCTATACAAGTGTATGAATTTTCCAAGCGTATATCATCACAATGACATAGTTTCAATTTCTCAGGTTCTTTGACAAACTTCTATGGAAATATAGGAAAACTACTGTTGTCTCTGGTATGGATTATTTTTCTCATCTTAACTTGTAGATATAGAATATGAAAATGAATTGTTAACAATAGTGATGCAATTTGCAATTGCAGGTTTCTGTATTCTTTGACATTCTGTTCATGATCCAGCATTATGTGCTATATCGGCACAAAAAAGACCCCAAGTCAAAGGCCCCTCAAGAAGTTGAGATTGCCAAGTCTACTACTGATAGACCAGTGGCACATAATGTTTAAAAGTTTAGAATGGTTTGTATGTTGTAGGATGGTTCCCTTGAATTAATTTGTATGTCTCACAAGGGATTGCCAAGGTTAAAGGTAAACCCATTGTAATAAATATACAAAAAAAAAACTTAAGAGAAAATGGAAGAAAAGCTAGTATAATTTGAGACGGTAGTGTTTAGTGCCCAAAATTCAGTCATACAAGCATTTCATACCTTTTAAAAATATGGGTTTTGGTCAAGGGGTAAAATGATTGAGATTTTTATTAAATTATAGGAATTAATATTTTAGATGAAAAAAATTTTAAAAAACTAAAACCTATAATTTAAAACTTGAGGGATCAAAACTAAAATGAGAGGAAATTTGAAGAACTAAAGATTGTTTTAACCCAAACTAACTTAAACAGTGCACATCAGAAGATATAGTATCAAGAAACTTGGTTTTACCAGAAGTTCCAAATAACATTACTAATACTAGGGCTCCAATTCCGTGATCTATGGTTTTCAGGTGAAAAGTTTTAAAACCTTTCTTATGGAACCTGAAGGATCACTAAATAACAGGCAAATATCTAAAAGTATTGGGAAAAAAAACTATGATTTAAAGGTGGAAGACAAATATGCCTTCTCCTAGTTCCTAAGTGTCTTATTCATACAAGAATTCAGGCTCTCAGTTGAGGAATATTGGCCAGAGAAGCTTGAACCTTCTCCTGTGAGAATGAGAGGTCAACCATGTCACCTTGCAAATACTTCTCATAAGCTGCCAGGTCAAAATGGCCATGTCCACACATTGCTGTCAGAATGACCTTGGCCTCTCCAGTCTCTCTGCAACGAAGAGCTTCTCTAATAGTTGCAGCGATAGCATGAGTGGGTTCAGGAGCTGGTATCAACCCTTCAGATCTGGCAAACTGTATTGCACCTGCAACAAGATAAAAAGTCATCCTTTCTAATTCCTTCCCAAGTTTTTTGCTTTTATTTTCATTCTAGAGTAACAGAAAACAACATTTTGGTCTCTCAATCAATAAAATACTGTCAGTGTTATCCTTACATCCTATCACTAATCAGAATTTAACATCAAACCAAACAAACTGCTGACTTGCGCACAAGCAAGTTGAGGCGTGGGATACTCCTCTAGTCTTAAATGTAGAAGCTAGTTAGAGGGTTAATTTTGGTTCTAAATATAATACCCCAATCCCCCTTGTCTCTCATATTTATCCTTTCTTTTAAACTACCCCGATAGATACTCCCTTAACAATAATTAAAAATTTACATAAAGATATTTTAGGGAGATCATATCAGATTTTTTACAATAAACTAATTCACCTAATTTCTTTAATCTACCTAAATTAGTAAAGTAGCTTATATTAAGAAGAGGAGTATTATGTAAGTCATAAATGTCCAAGCTAGCAATGCATTAAGTCGAGTGTTAATTTCATTATTATCATGATTGATGGACTAGATTAAAATAAATGATCTGGGAGAGCAAAATTGAAATTGCATTTATCAATCAAGGATTCAAACAGGGTTTTCCTTGAAAACACCAAGGCTAGGTAGTAGTTAGTCATTTGAATAGTGGCAATCACAATTACCTTGAAAGCACTCAATCTGTGGAATTGAAATTGCTTCCATAAATCCCAACTCATAAATATGTGACAGCAATGGAGCCATTCCATGGTAGCGCAAACCCCCTACAGAAAAAGCAAAACTACATATTACGTCAAGGAAAAAAAAACATGAACTGACTGATCTGAGCTAAAATCTCTAAACATGACGAATTTTTACCAGCGTGAATTGGATCAGGAACAAAGTTATGTCCAAGTGTGTGCATTTTCATCAACGGAGTCATCCCTGCTGTATCACCATAATCATATGCATATATTCCTTTTGTTAAAGAAGGACAAGCTGCAGGTTCAACTGCTCTTATAATAGGGTTAATTTTCTTATCGAGCTTCTCTCGAATGAAAGGAAAACTAAGCCCGGCAAAGTTGGAGCCACCACCAGTACATCCTATGATGACATCTGGGGTTTCTCCAATAGCTTCCAATTGTTGAAGGCATTCTTCTCCAATAACAGTTTGGTGTAGTAAAACATGATTCAGCACACTTCCCAGGCAGTACTTGGTATCAGCATTTTTAGCTGCAACCTCTACAGCTTCTGATATTGCTATTCCTAAACTTCCAGGGCTCGATGGATCCTTTTCGAGGATTCTTTGACCCACCTCAGTAATTGTAGATGGAGATGGGTGTACTTTTGCACCCCAAGTCTGCATCATCAATCTCCGATATGGTTTCTGATCATAAGATGCACGAACTTGCCATACCTGCAATTGTTCACAACAGTTCCGAGCTTAAACAAAATCATGTGGAAAATTTTATTTCTAAATTAGTATTTTACATTCACACCACCAACTTTTTTATTTGTCATGATGGATCAAGGATTGAAAAGATAATCTTGACAGCTTAGTAATTTGGACAAGTGTTTGTCTGTCTATATTTTGGTAATCTGGAAAAATTATTCACCAATATAGTGATTCTACCTCACAGCCAATTCCAAATATGCTACATGCAAAGGCTAATGCACTTCCCCACTGTCCAGCACCAGTTTCAGTCACAACGTTCTTGACACCTTCTTGTAAATTATACCAGACTTGTGGAACAGCAGAGTTGGGTTTGTGTGATCCTGCTGGGCTTACACCCTCATACTTGTAGTAAATTCTGGCAGGCGTATCAAGAAGCTTCTCCAGCCTCTTGGCTCTAAGTTCAACTAAGAATTATGAGATTCAACTTACCACAGTTTCAGAAATAAAGTTTGAGATAAATGTAACGGTGAATCAAACCTAATAAGAGGGGTTGGTCTCCAAAGACTGTAAACATCTCGAACTTCATCTGGTATATCGATGAATCTATCACAAGTCGCCTCTTGTTTGATAAGTGCATCAGGAAAAAGAGCAGACAAGTCTTCTGGCTTAATTGGTTCATAAGTCTTGGGATGCAATGGTGGAGGAGGTTTGACAGGAAGATCTGCAATTAGATTGTACCACTGATGGGGAATTTCTATTGATTTGTCAACATTTGAGGTTGCTCTTTTTCTAAAAGCATTTGAAGGTCTCACATGCACTGGCTTTACACCCAAGGCAAGATGCTGAGGCCACTGCCCATTTACTGAAGGTAACAAATAACAAGAAGATGTGATAACCAAGCTATACTACTAAATTGGATAAGGTAAAATCATAATCAACCATTAAAGCAAATCACAATGCCGATTCAATTAAATCATCTAACAATAAGATCTTATTTTTGAACACATTCTCAAGAGATCAAAAGTAATATAAACATGATTTGAAGAACCTCCATTATGCCCTGCTGTTTGGTACCTCAACACCCTAATGTTGCTTCTCTTTGAATAATTCAGATGACAACTATTGTCTCCTTTGTAGTGAATAGTATGGGTTCTGTAAGCATGCAAAAGAATAATTTTTATGTTAACCTTCATGTCCTGTCAAACTTAAGAATACTGCGCTCTCTTCATGATAGTTCTTATTACAGAGCCCTTGTTGGTGTTTTCAAACTTCTTTTTAAGGCCCATTATTGCAAACACTTCAACCTTAAAAATTCCTGATTTGAAAGAAAATCTTTGTAATTTGACTGCTTCTTACTGGCCTGTATTTTTCTGTAGAGGCAGAAGATTGAGAAAAGATAAATTCATAAGCAAGATATCCAACTAAATGAGTAATATATTTTGTTCCAGCTCAGAGGGCCCAAAAGATAAATTCTCCAACATGGGTGAATACAACTTCGATTTAACTTTGTAACCATGAAACTTCTTGAAAATGGAAATGAATTGTTCAAGAGAAGCCAGTCACTCAGGCACTTTAATTTAGCTTGTCTCCATTTACATGGCTTGAATTTTTGGCTACATTAAGTTTTATGAGAGGGCCGTCTTCAGCGATGGTTGGTTCTCCCTTGAACGAAGGAAAAACATACAAAGGAAAGGAACTAGATGAGTTTAAGACTGCAATGAAGCTCTCCCTAGCTGTATCTACCCAATGATCCTTATTTTGTACTCACCTCTAATATTTAATATAGAACTAATTAACTAATTTGGATAGATTAAGGAAGTTAAATAAATTAGCTAATATAACCAAATCTAACCTTTAAGACGAATACAAATTAAAATACTCCTTAATCAACTCCAACCACTCAACCAGCTCTTATATTAATTATAATTAACTGCTTTATTTAACTTAATCTACCTAAACAAAATTAATTAAATCTTGTATTAAGGCATAATTATCAAGATCGAGTTGAGATATTCTCTCTAATACCAGAGAATCATTGGTAGGAGAGGAGGTCAAACCTCTCTTTATCTCTCCTCTGAGAGGTCTTTGAGGGGTAAAGTTGGATCCCTTCTCTCTGCAACTTCATTTGGGGGGGGGGGGGGGGAGCTTTCTGCTAGTAAACTCTAAAGTTGGTCATGAATTACAATATTCTTCATAAACTTCATAGTTTTCTTCACGATTTCAAGCTGTGTATAAAGTCTCAAACTTTGGCAGTGCCATACTTTGTCTTTGCCATTCTATGGAAAAGCTTCATATGTGTCAAATGGAATCAATCACTTTGCAGCGCTTCAATTTCTAGAACTAAGTTTTCTTCCATAGCACTCAAACAACGTCAATTTACAGCATCACAGCGAAACAGAGATGACATATCTAGAATAAGCCAAGAAAATGAACATAATACAACCAGAAAAATAAAAGTTCATTATGAGGAAATACCTTTAGGGTAGAAGCAGGGTGAAGTGTTCGACAGATTTGCAGAGACAATGCAGTGACCGACCATTTTCGCCAGCCAATCGGAAGTTTGTGAGAGAGGACACTTTTCTCCGAAAAGCAGTCTTCGAAGGACGCGGGACGAGGGGCTGCTATAAAAAAGTCTAAGGGAAAATGACGCATAAGGTTCCACCACGTGGGAGAGAAACAACAAAAATGAGAAGATTCTTTTGACTTACCACTCCTATGTCCTTATCATAACTTACAAAAAAATATTTTAAATCGAATTTAGAGGTTATTAAAGTATCTGTTTTTCAATTTTATTTTTATTTTATTTTTGTTAGAATGAGAGAGAAAAACAGAGAGATATGAAAATTATTTATATATATGTAAAGAGCAAAAGATTAAATTTAAAAATTTAATTAATTTAATATATATTTAATAATTTAACTGTAAGTGAAAATTAGATCAAATAAATTTATAATAAAAATTAGAGTAATAATAATAAAAATTAAATAAAGATAAAATTAAAATACAGTTATTAATAACTTCTAAGTAAATTTATATTTAAAATAATTTTTTTTAATAGACTTACAATAGGAAAAAGAGTGATATATTGTTTAACTTATTTAAATATATTTCATAAAATTATATACATAGAGTAGCTTTTTTAGCCAAAAATTCTACACATAGTTAAGTTCTTTTTTTCCATTATGTATACAGTTAATTTCAGTGAAAAATAAAATCTGCTATTATTATTTGTACATATTTAAAAATACATGTATTTTCTTATTATTTTGTGCAAATTCACACGCATATACTCCCTCTAGTACTTAGTGTAAGCCACCTCCAAATATTTTGGCTAAGTCATTACATTTGTTTGGAATGATTTTTTTTTTTAAAAAAAAATACCCATATTTAAAATCATGAATTACTCCTACATCTTGAGAAATGAAAAAAAGGCAATTACATCAAACTTAAAATAAGAATAATTTTAAAAAAAATGTAATTAATACCTCACTTATCCACCTTATAATAAGGATCCCTCATTCTTTTTATAGAAACTGGAGAGAGTATATAACTATATATAACGCAGATAAAAAATTGAAATAACATATTAATGAATAATAAAGAGGATCCCAATGAATATTACGGCTGAACTATGTCCTGCACAAACTGTGTAAAGTTCTGTAGTCTGAAACCCTACTTTTGGTATTCTAACCTTGACAATTGACATGATGGAAGAAAGATTAAATATAATTGACGTTATTATGATAGACAAAAACAAAAGCACATGTTTCAGGTAAGTTATGAAGAAGCTGAACTCACAACTTGCTTTCAAAGCAAGAAACAGAAACAGCTTTTAAGTTCTAAGAAAGCCATGAACTACCATTAACTGTTCAATTCTTAGTAAGTATCAAGGGTAAGGAATTTCTTTATAACTCCCATCATCTCACTCCCGGGGAATCGGCCGAGGCATCCCTTAGCTGCCGCTATCTCATTAAACTCATAAACTGAATCACCACTGTAAGATTGACATCTTTTATCTCTTGTCTCTTGTTCTATTTTCAAATCATTTGTTAAATCCTCACCAGATTTAACACTTGGGAGAGGAAAAGGGTCAAGAGAAGTTTCACTTATGGTGTTCTCACCTATGGCACCGACAAAATCTTTCAGCCGACACATGGCAAATGGAACCGGTTCAAAGCTGTGATCTCCATATTCAACTGGAGTAGAGTAGTCTCCGGTGACACACAGGATGTACTGAAAATTTCCAGTTGATTCTGCCTCCCAGAGAAGCTTTGCCAACTGTGCTATTGCTCGATCAACGGCTTTTAATCCTTGAACCTTAAGAACACTTGCCTTATCATGACCTGCATCATCTATTGCCTGCAGCACCCCAATATTTCATCATACAGAATCAAAATTTCTAGAAATAAACATAGCTTAAGTTGAAACAGATAGATAATGAGAACAATAAGAGCATCATTATAAGGTTGTTTCTGGTCAATTCACTTAAGTAATTGCTAATTCATGAAGATCTAATTAAACAAGTTCTATTGGCATCAGTGAAGTCTAAAACTAATTAGTGTATAAACAAGCAATCCAAGATGAATTTATGTAGTTATCAAGTCAACAAGGATAATTTTGTCCAAAACCAAGGTAACAACCTGAACTGCATTTTCTTTGAACACTTCTTTGATCAGTCTTTTATTTTCAAGCAGATGCAAATAAGCTAAACTTAGCTTATAGAGACATTATAAGTTCTTATAAATATATGGTTAATGAGTGCTTATTGGAATGGATAAACTCCAATAAGCTATTAATAAGTCCATCCAAATAAGATCAAAGTATAGGGTAGCCTTGCAGCTTTCAGAAGAGTTAATGGGGCAAAAAAGAGGAAAAAGTGAACATCGGATTGAATGGAAAGATCAAGATTGTTTTCACTTTAGCCTAATTGGTTCACGGAAGTGTCTTTTCCATAGCTTCATACACAGATAAAGAGCAACAACAACAACAAATGCCTGAGAACGACTGCCATTATTTAACCTCAATTTTCTCAACAATTTTAAGAAAATATTTAAAAATGGAAGAGAAATCATCCACAAATATGATGACACTCACTCCAAAAATTTTAGAAAACATGCATAAGATTGTGATGTTAGTGCTAGACACAATCGCAATTTAGCCCTCGTTTTGGGCAAAAGCTAACAATGAAAAAGAAATCATCCATACATATGATGAGATTTTCATGCTGATATGAAGTGTAAAAGTGAAATACTTAGAAGTAAGCGAATAGAATGAAACCAAAACTGACAAAATTTTGACCTTGATATGAAGAAATCCAAAGTCATAGCCCTCTGACCGGCTAGCTTTATGCTCATCCTCTCCGGGTACAAAAACTTGAGAACAAGACTGCAATGGAGCGGAGAGTGCCTTGGCTATTGCTGATGCTTTCGAAGTTAGTAAAGTTCGATAATCTCCAGTCGCTCCAGGAGCTTCAAGAATATCGATACCAAGTGATAAGCCCAGGCCAGCAATTATTTTTGTTGGAGCTACCATGCATGGCCACAAGCCATGTTTGTTTAAAAATGGAGGACCTGTAATAAGCAACTTAAAAGATGCATATGTAAACCATGTAAATGAACACATTGGTATCAATAAATTATACTGCAATTCCTCATATGTTACACCTTTCTTTTTGGATGAGATATCTTGTGTTTTAATATCCAAGTATTTTACCGAGTACGTGATCAAAAGCACAGAAAAATATAAATTTCAAGTTATGGAACAGCAACAGTTCTTCCAGAATAGCCAACAGCATAAGTATTTTCCAACTTTAAATATTGTTAAGCATTTCCTAAACAATAATTTATTTGATGTGCCTTCACTTCCTGTGAGGTAGAAGACAGTGTAAATGGATTAAGCTTCAGATATTGGTTCTATTAAGTATCACTTTCATGTTTGGCAAATATATGAACAAACTATGATAAACTTTAAAGAACATACCTCAATTCGAATGCCGCAACCTCTTAATAGGACTATATTAGCTATCTTCTTCCCTTCTGCAACACGTTTAGCATTCACAGGATGCGAAACTAGAATCTTAGTTATTTCCTTGGACAACTCATTAACAACAGCTGCAGTATTCCTTGCTTCATGAGAATCATCTAAAGCTTCTGCTTTCAAAAGTAAGCGGTTGTCCTTCAACGGATCAGTTCCTGATATGTTTCCACTCAAATTTGGTCCTTTGACAACCACTCCACATCTATGCTCTGTTGCATACCTATGAGAAGAATACCACCGTCTCTCCCCCTCCCCGCCCCGGGGAAAGGAAAAAAAAGGAGAAAGAAAATGGAAGTTACTTTTACTGAGCAACTCTACATTAATCTTTGAATTCTAAGATTTCAGTTATAAATTAATCAATCTAAGGGTTGAGAATGAAGAAAAATTTAAACAAAATCCTTAAGCCAGATAGCAACCATATGAGATAGACCCCGAAATAAAATTGAGTTCATTAATGCATAAAACTGGGATGCTATCAGAAGTTATATTTGAAAATGAGAATACGGAAAATGATGTGATTGCATTCATTGACAAAAATGCAGTTTATGAAACAAAAATAGCAGCCTTAGGTATTAGCACCTGACTCTGACTTCATATTGTGGGAAAGAAGGAAGCTTCATTCCATCAAGGACTGAACACAATATGGGGCCTTCTTCTTTAAAGTGCCTGTCAGCCCTCCTACTGGTGACTATTCCAGATTTCTCATCCAGAGTTGCAAAATTCGACTGTAGGAAGACAATTAATTAGGTTCTCATTAAGAGGAAAAATGAAGAAAAATCTGAGTTAAATTCATTATCAAATGGGAAAGTCAAGGACAATCCCCTTTTCATATCAAATCCAAAAGTAGTACAGAATAAGGAATTTATACATAACTATACTCCCTAGGTCAGGAACAAGGGACCAATTTACTAATGTCACCTCCATTAAAATGAACACAAAATGTAGATTTGTTAAGCTTTCCATTCTTTTCTAACAACTTATGGATTGTTTGCAACATCATTCTCCACAAGAATCCACAATGCAAACCAATCTCCCACACAAAAATACAAAGCACAAGTATAACCTCTAGGTTGCTAAATAAACAATGCTCAAACATATATGCCAAAAGTGGCTATCTTTAAGTCAAAGATTCTAGGCAGGTATTTCTCAAAAGAGATGTAAGAACCTGCCTGCTGCTGAGGATAATGAGAAATGGATAAATATTATGCATCAGGTAGTCAAATTTGTGAAATTAACCTGGAATTTATTTACAGTAGCTATAAAGTGAGAATTTAAGATCATAGGTCCCATTGTCTAGAAATGGAAGGAAGCAAGAAAAAAATATTAACAGAATTTTCAGCTTAAGAGTACTACATGTGCTACTCAAGAAATATCAATACAAACCTTTTCTAGCAATCCTGACATAAAGGAACAGATCAAGGTTGCCCTAATATCAAATAAATCATCAATCGACACAAATGCATCCAGGTTTCTAAAGCATTCATTAGCTTCATCTGAACAAGGATAGTTTTATAAAAGGGAGAAAAAGGTCTCAAAGAACATGCCAGAGGAAACAAGTAAATTAAAAAGCAACCTTAAAAGCAATATCTCCAGGTGACATTGCCAGTCCAGCTCCCATGGATTCAAATGCACCTCGACCGCGATAATAAACTCTGGGATCATAACCCAACAAGGAGAGGTGAGCTGTATCACTTCCACAAGCTATACTTCAACAGGGTCCATAAGTCCATTAACTCCAGCCGATGCTAAGGCATCCAAGAAGGGGACTTCTGCAGCCTGAAGAGGAGTCTTGCACCCGAACATCGGCAGTGACACATCACCCAACCCATCAATCAACACAAACGCCACTCTCTTGTTGGGTAGCTGTTGACTAGTTATGTCTCTACCAGCAGTCATCCTTCCCTCTTTTAATATTAAGTATCTGAAATAAATTGTTGATATAACAAACTTCACTCTGACGCTTCAACAAATGACAGAAACTGCAGCTTACTCATTCCCTGGCACTAACAATAACAATTGTTTTTAGCAACCCAAGTGAATGCATTATGAAGGCACAACCAATTCTATTGAACACATTATTGTACAACAACGTTTTCATACTTTCTTAAAGAAGATAGATAGCTACCATAACATAAATAAAGATTAAGTTTATCACGTCAGTTCAGAGAATTCGAGAACATCAAAACCACCATGCAAACTAAGAGTACTTTTTAATAATTTATTTCTATGATGGAACTACAATTGACAACCTGTAGCAATAATTTCTTATCAGAACTGATTCCCCATCACTATATTAAATGAAAAATTTCGGAATAAATGGTGCAAAAAGGAATAGAAAACTGCACTAAAAGAAGTAAGAAGCAGGTATACTCTGAAGAAAACTCAAATGGGCTTCTTTAGGAACGAATCAGACATGATTAAGAAATGAAAGGGAATTATATGCAATAAGACTAATGAAGCCTTTTCATAATGGGACTTCAGGAGAATAAATCATATTTCCGAAGCAAATTCGAACTCTCATTTGGAGAAGCATATATTTGGAAACCGAACATTACCTTCTAATAGCTATAATGGCGATCCATTGCTTGGAATCAGAACAGAGAGGTGGAGGTAGAAAGCACGGCTCCTTTTAGATGTCCACTTTATTCTGCACCATCTTATTCCATTTGGTTGGATTTCGCCCGGCAATCAAAATAAAAGCTATAAAAATTATATAACTACGAATCCTCGCACTATATTTTTTGTGTTAATATAGTATAGACTCCGCTTAAAAATTATTGAACATTCTCTTTGACTTTTTTCTATTCTTTATACTGTTTGATCCACTCTCTTTACCGGCGCAGTCTTTAGCCTTCTTTGCATATGTCCAAACCACCTAACATGATTCTTTATTAATTTCTCTTCAATAAGTGATACCTTAACTCTTCCCCATATTTGTTTATTACAAATCTTATCTTTTCTTGTATGTCCACACATCTATCTCAACTACCCCAACTTTATGCTCTTATTTTCTTTTTAAAGCCCAACATTCACTTCCATAAAGTATTGTTAGTCTTATAGCAGTACGATAAAATTTTCATTTTACTTTATGTAGTACTTTCCGATTACATATAACCCATGTAGCCTTTCTCCATTTAAACAACTTAACCTGAATTATATGATTAACATCATCTAAAATTTTACTGTCATTCAGTATAATTGATCCTAAATATTTGAACTTATCTATTTGTGGAATAACTTGATCTCTCAATCTAACCTCCAAGTTACTTCTAACTTGCCTCTTATCAAAATTATAATGCATATATTCAATCTTACTTTTACTCAAACGAAAACTCTTCGACTCTAAAGTAATTCTCCATAACTCAAGTTTAAAATTATTTTCTTCTCTTGAGTTGGCAACAAAAACTATATCATTCGCAAAAAGTATGCACTTAGATATTTTTTCTTGAATAAATTTAGTTAGAACGTCCACTACTAGATTAAATAAATAAAGACTCAAAGATAATCCCTGATGTAGACCAATCATTATGAAAAAATCATTTGTTTCGCCCCCAAATATTTTTATAGTAGTTGTTACCCCTCATGCATATCTTTTATTGCCTTAATATATGTCATACGCACACATCTTTTTCCAAAAATTTCTAAAACATTTCTTTTAATACTCAATCATATATTTTTTTCAATAATCAAAATTTTACTAAAATTATAATTTTAGTATAAGTTGGAGATATTAACTTTTTCAAGAATCCATACCCACATCTATTATACTCAAAATATAGGGTATGTTTGATTTGCAAAAAATAAATAATAGTAATAAAATATTTTTAGACTTAAACTATAATTTAGGTCTAAAAGCCTCTAAACACCTATAGAAGTACTAAAATTAATTAAGGATAAAATTACAGTTTTCTTATTCAAACCATAATTTCTTAAAAATCTAATCACACTAGCTTATTTTCATATTTTTAATGTAAAATAACAATTTTATCCCCCAAAATTGTTGTCTCCTCTTTCTTTGTTTCTAATGTAATTTTTAATAATTATCATTTTACCTTATATGATTTCTAATAATTTATTTATCTAAATAGTCATTCTCATAACAAATATTCAAACACCTATTTTTTTTAAAATTATTTTTTATACAAAATATATTTTCTAAAATACTTTATAATCAATTTTTTCCTGAAGTTAAACTAACACACATATTATTTTTAAAATTTATTCTCTAAAATATAATCTAAATATACATAGTACATATCTTGTACAAAATATTTATATTCAGTCAAATAAATAATAGCTAATAGCATATGCTAGTACTCAGCGGATTACATCAGCTGTTTCCTCTTGAGGCACGGCATAAAATACGATCCTCATATTCTCATCCAAAATTATCTTGACATATAGGCTGAAAGACACTCTTGTTTGGAAAGTCCTTCAACCTTCATAAGATCAACAAAGAGAGACTCCTTCATTCTATCCATAAGCTTCTCATGTTCAGTGTTGTCTATGAGCTTTCCCAGACGCTCACTCGCCTCCTTGAAGCCTTCTAATAATCTACGACCAATCCTCTCCAAGCCTTTATATGGCAACTCATCATCATCACCACTATCATCAGTGCTATTTAGCTTTCGCTTTTTGGACCCCGAACTTGCATCAAATGGAGTGTCCTCTACTGGTAAAGTGTTCTCTCGTCTGGTCCATCGCCTCCTTAACATGACAGTCATACATACCCACAAAACCCTGCATGGCCCCGGCCATGCTCACCCACGACAGCAACAAACGCAATAGTTCTCTCTTTTCTTCATAGAGTGCCATGGCTGCACAATCAATTATATGGAGATATAAAACATTATGGTTAACTTATTCAAGTATAAGCATGCTCTTTTCTGCCACATCCACCCACATATAGTAATTACACAAGTCTATCTATATTAGAGAGAGAGACACACGCACCTTTGAAAACAAATACAAGAACACACATATATCCTGGTGCTCAAGACACCAATGGACACTACGGACATTAAACTATTATTATTTTTTTAATTTTTAATATAAAAATTAATTGATTTTTTTAATATATTAAAAAAATTAAATAAATAAATTAATTAATTATAAACAAATATAACTTTCTTCAAAATAAATTTTATATTATATATCCTTTAATTTAATAAAATTAATATCAATTAATTCTTATATATTTAATTATAATTAATAAATTTATTTAATTATTTTTTTAGATTATTAAAAAATGACTAATTCTTATATTAAAAGTAGAGGGTATTTAGCATCGCATTCAATATTTTTTGCTTTGCTTTTTATTCACACGTAACTAATGACCACATTCACAAGTCTGCCTTCATATTTCTAGCATCTACAGCACCACATTCACAGCATTGGGGAAGAAAATACAGTCCAACGAGAGCACATTTTTAATTAGCAGGTCACAGAAGATGGAATTAATCCCAGATAGAAAAAAGCATAGCAATAACAATTAATACCAATGCTAACTCAACGGTGACACAACTTAAATTCGTGTAAATCGCCGAGTGGCCTTCATTGAAGACAAAATCAGGGCAGAAAGAGAATTCGGAGAGAATCAAGCACTTTACCGGCGAGGCGGCGATTTTCAACGGTGACGGAGATCGATGAGAATAGACCAGTTTTAATTTAGGGCAAAATTCAGAGGTAATTCTGTACGAAATAATTTATTTTAAGTAAGGATAGTTTCGTACCAAAAGTTTTCAATCCAATTATAATTATTTTTAAAAATAAATATATAATTTTCATTTATCAATTTAGTCCCAAAAGTTCAGGTATTTCTAGATAATTTTATTTTCTTTCCTCCCCATACCACATGGAACTGGGGATACGGTCTCCCCACATGCATATATCATGTACCACGTGGTTTCAGCAAAGATTTAGCAGGGGTTTTTATTTTAAATTTTTAATATTTTAGCACAAATAAATGAAAAATATAAAAACTTTAATTTAAATTTTGGCGACAAGTTTATTTATTATTTTATTTGGCTTTTATTTTGAAAGATGAATTTTTGTTTTCGTGCCATTGCCGTCGTCGGTCGGTCGGTCGGATCTGAGGCAAGATACCAAGGCGAGAAGTCGAGAATAGAATACAATTAATTGTTGTATATAAAAAGAATACAGTTGATTGTCCAAAAAAATAATATCTTTCGCACTCAATTTCTTTCCTTGAATAGAACAGAACAGAGAAGCAGGAAGGAAGAGCACGCACATAAAAGATCAACAATTGGGTTGACTTTCTCTGCCATGGATGTGAACTGAAAATCAAAGCTTTGTTGCTTTTATTAGGTGAGCTTTACAGAAAATCAATGCCCTTCTTTATCTACTAACCTTGGCCGAATAGTTTCTTAATTAGAAATGCTGATCGTTTGCATCTGCATCTGCAGATTTCAAATAGAAGATGAGGTTTTGGGAGATGTTTAAACAAAGAGACTTCAGAAGAGAGATCGGTGAAGAACATGAATGTGAACTGAAATTAGTGCGGCAAACTGAAGCTGGTTTTTTTGTTCATGGGAGAAAGTGTTACTATAACTAAAAGTAATCTCCCCTTTCATTTTGGACTGGTTTAGAAATATATATACGGTCTTGTTATACTCCTATGATTTTGATGGTAAGTCTTTCTTATATTTATCAACTTGTCTCCAAATTACTCACTTCTTTAACAATAATTAAATAAGAGGGTGAGGAAGTTAAGAAAAATAATTATAGTATTTTAGAAAAAATATCTCATATCAACTAACTTAACTAAAATCAACTAATTTAACTAACTTCTTTAATCTAATTAAATTAGTTAAATATGTTATACATTAAGAATGAGAGGAGTAGCATTTTTTATTCAATTATAGTCTTGTTATAGCGCTGTATGGTTCTATAATTGGTGTAATTTGGGTGTTGTTAGTTTGTATTATGTTCCATGAAGATGTTGGCCAATCTTGCTGTGGAATGAGGATATGTAGTATTGTTGTAAGTTTTTGGTGCTGTATTCTAGTGCTGTGCTTAATTTTGGAGACCATTTTGCTATATAGAATTATCTTGTACATTTTGGTCTGAGGGGGCTGTGAAAGTTGAACAAACGGTGTTTTGGTTATTTTGCATGTGCCTGAAATGACACTCAAATTCCTTAAAAATTCTTTGTAATTAGTGAAGATTTGATTGATATTAACTTCATTATAGGAGGCTTAATTGTTATTTTCCATCAGTTTATGATGGTAAGACCTTTTGCCAAATTTAGTGAAATATTTATAATGTATTTTCGAAAATGCCATTTTATGCAATTTAACTCTCAATTTATTGGGAAGTATCCTCTTTGACTTTATCACGGATGTTAATGACTCTAATTTAAGTGTAGTTTTGGAATGTTATGTTATAATATTTTTGTTTTATGCAATTATTGGTACTTGTTAGGCTTTTTCAGCACAAAAATTAACCTCAGCCAAGCAAAGCGAGCCCTCCACATCACAAATGGCATCTTGGAATTCAGTCCCACTCCTATTGTCATACGAAGTTTTGGGTTGGTTGACTTTTGTTTGTTGGTCTATCAGTTTCTACCCACAAGTTATGTTGAATTATCGCAGGAAAAGGTTCCAACAAAATATAGATATCAACATCTTCCTTTGTTTATTACTATCTCACAAACACAATGTTCATGCTTTTAGTCCTTTCCTTTTACCATTCTAATTTGCCTCATTCTTATGGGTGTTGGATTTCAGGGTTGTGGGATTGAACTTTGATTTTGTGGT
The DNA here is from genome assembly GCA_037074615.1 of Leucaena leucocephala. Taxonomy (NCBI): domain Eukaryota; kingdom Viridiplantae; phylum Streptophyta; class Magnoliopsida; order Fabales; family Fabaceae; genus Leucaena; species Leucaena leucocephala. The sequence continues at coordinate 4,049,360 of CM073562.1, read as the reverse complement.
GTTGAATCTCACTAAGCACTCATCATATCTGATATACAATACATCTCTATACTTCAGTCCTACTGTTCAGAAGCAATACAAAGACAAGTACGGTCAAAATGAGGTTAGTTCCTTGTATAATCAGCTTATAAATACTACTCCTATGGTCCTTAATATAGAACTTATTTAACTAATTTGATTAGATTAAGGAAGTTCGTTAAGTTAGTTAATATGGAATATTTTTTTTAAAACAACATAATCATCTTCCTTAACTCTCTCCCTCCCTTTCTTACTTGATTATTGTGAAAGGAGTATCAATAGAAGTAATTTGAAAAAAAAAATTGATAAATATAAGAAATATGTCTTATATTTAGAAATAAGATCAACTCCCTAATTAGATCTTATATTAAGGACTAGAGGAATAATTCAAAGCTTATAGCTTTGATATTTGAAAACCATATTAAATTCCATTTGTGTTTCAGATGATACCTGTAGCAGCAAATGATGTTGCTTTCTCATCCCATGCCGTTCTGCTAACTGCAATTACCTTGTTCCAGATTGCTATCTATGAAGTATCATACTCTGTTTTCGATTGAGCTTTTTCTTAACTTTCAATTTTTGTTTTTGTGCTTTTAATTTTCTGGGTTATTGTTGAAATTTCTTATTGTAGTTTGTCATTGTAGCGTGGAGATCAGAAAGTATCCAAAATAGCTTGTGGAATTGTGTCCATTGTTTGGTTAGTTGTCACAATCTGCTTCTTCGTAGCTTTGTCTAACCACCATTGGCTTTGGCTTCTCTCAACATTCAAGTATGTTATGCTTTCTTAAATGTTAACTTCACAGATATTACATTACATGATTGAATGCCATGATGCATGAATGTTTGTTTGGGATTGATCTCCTTCTAAATAACTGTGTTGAAATCAACCATTTTGCAGTGTTGTTCAAGTTTGTATGACGGCAATAAAATATATTCCTCAGGTAAGGATTTATTCAATTCTGTATTCAGTTTCTCCTTATGGAAGTTGTACAGCAAGCAACATGTTTACCTAACTTTATGTTGAAATTCGTATTTCTGATGATGAAAATCATGAAGATGATAACTATATGAATCACCAACACCATATTATCCAATTGGGTGAGGTTAACTATATGAATCACCAACACCATAGTTCTATATTAACAAGCAACTCTTTAGATTCTCATTAACTGATAGATTCCATTTAATAACTTTCTTGAGTCTCATTCTTGGCCTATCTCTACCGCTTTTCATATGACTAATGACCATCTGTTAATATGTTTGAATCGCCTAAAATGATTTTTTATCATTTTCTAACCTGATCCAAATACATAATCAGCTTTAGAACCCATTTTTTTACTTCGCTTTGGTTTATTTGAAGATTGCCCTTCATTCTTCATTCTTTTAGCTGTGACTACTATTGACATATAACGGATTGGCCTTGGCCATTTTCACTTATAATTAATGAGCTGTGAACGTAGGCTGTTATGAACTTCATGAGAAAAAGTACAGAAGGATGGAGCATTGAGAACATTCTACTTGATTTTTCTGGAAGTGTTGGAAACTATGCTCAAATGGTCATGCAGTCTATAGATCAAGGTTTGCATTGACATAATATCATTTCATTATAAAGTATGAATCTTGTTGAGTTTATAATAATATTAGTGACAAAATTTCAAATCTTAGGTTCTTGGATGAACTTGTATGGAAATATAGGAAAAGTAATGCTATCTTTGGTATGGATCATTCTTCTCACCCTAACTTATACAGAATGACTATAAAGTGTTAATGGTGATGTATTTTGGAAATTGTAGGTTTCTGTATTCTTTGACATTCTGTTTATGATCCAACATTATGTGCTATATCGGCACAAAAGAGGCCCGAACGCGAAGCCCGTTCCTGAAGTTGAGATCGCTGAGTCCATTGATAAACCAATGGTAGAGAATGTTTAGTATTTGTTGTGGTTCATAAGTCAGCTTTAAATGAAATCATTCTCCAGAAATGTTAATCCATAGATCTAAGAAAAGTTTTTGAATGTTTTCATATGGCAATTTCAGGAATTACTAATGGAGGAAGTGGAGATAGAAGAAGTTGAGAAGTGGCCTCTAGTGCCATAGCACTAGCATTGTGATGCTGCAGCTCAATACCAAGAAAACAATGAACATGCTCTCTGGTGTTTTAGCATTAGACTCGTGGCGCTATAGTACCATACAGCAGCAGCAGCAATAATAATAACAAGTCTTATCCTAGTAGGTAGGATTAGTTCTGGATCACATAATGCTACTGTGCTCTATCAACATGTAGTACCATCACAATCTGCATACGAATCACCACTTGACTGCTAAATCGCCACTAACATTGACCATCATTTGTCAGTTTATGTCTGTTAAGATGGTTCTTGACACAAAGCACATGGTCACTGAAATAGAATTTTTACTATGTTGAATGGTTAGAAGAATTGTAATCAGAGAATCAGAGATTCATTCTACTTTCCTAGCACAGGCACACTGAAAATTTGTACTGTACTTAAATGAAATTCATAACACTTACATTTTTTGATTGAACAAGTCCTATGTAGTGATCTGGAAAAAATTATTCATCAATATAGTGCACAACTACTTGGTACCTCAACACCCCAATGTTTCTTCCGTTTGAATTATTCAAACATCTTTTGTCTCCTTTGTAATGTATAATCTGGCTTCTGTAAGCACGTAAAAGAATAAAGAAAATTGATGAAAAGTTCTTGGTTAAAAATTTTTTTAGTCAAAAAGATTTAATGTCTTTATACACAAAATATTAGTACTATGAAGAATTTATACATAGAGAATACATGTACTTGAACTCATGTCCTTCTGACTAATAAAATTTTTAAACAATAACATTTTACCGATCTTTCTCAAAAAAATATTGTTTTTATTACTTTTTATGTCCTGTCAAACATAAGAACAACACTTTGATACAGTTCTTTTATTAAAAAGTTCTAGTTGCTGTTCTCAAACTTCTTTTTAATGCCCACTGGCCACTATCATTAACACTTCAATCTTAAGAATTTCTCATTTGAAAGAAAACCCTTTTTAATTTGACTACGGCTTACTCGCCTGTATTTTTCTCTGGAGGCAGAAGATTGAGAAAAGATAAATTCCTTAGCAAGCTATCTAACTCCATGAGTAACACGCGCGCGCTCGTGTTGAATAAAAATTGGATCATACATTCAAAAAGAAGTAGATGTTGTCCTAATATGAGAACAAGCCTCTTTCATCCTCCTCTGCCTCCAAGCACCATAGTGGAGGATGATCCAAAATTCTATAACCAAATACACACACACGCACACACATACGCATCTTGAGTTAGCAAGAGCGTCTGCACGCCTAACAAAATCCCTCTACATAAAATTCAAAGTAACAGCAACTTTTACCGATAAGCATCCTAACTTCCTCCATGAGTTACGCATTTTGTGCTAGCTCAGAAAAGCCCAAAGGATAAATCCTTCAAGATTGGTGATTTCAAGATATCAATGAAGTTCCTCTTGATGGGACTAGGAATGATCAGTTTTCACAGAAGAAAAGCACATTTCCATAGCGCTCATGGTTCCATAACAACAAGTCTCCATTTTTGAGCAATCCTTAACAGTTATGTCCGGACAAGATGGCATCTCAAACTGGTAATTACAGGAACAGAAACATTTAAGGTTGGGGAGACGATAAAGAGTCAGCAACCTCAATTCTGGGAATACAAACTTGTTGGCCTTGTTGGACCCTCCTTCCTCCTCTTTTGTGACTATCTCCTCTATCATCTCACATTCATAAACTGATAGCTCTTGCAGTTGCACAAGGGTTCTGGTTATGGATGGAGGAAACACACTTCTTAAACCATCACAACATCCAATGTTTAGCTTTTTAAGGTTCTGAAAACCTAAGACTACTGCTTCACCATGGTTTTGCCATATGTGCATTAGTTTGGGCAGAGAGTACAAATGCATTTCTTGCAGATTATATTCATATAGTGTCATACCACTAGCATGCTCTTGATAATCTTCATTTACTTCTACTCCTTCTGATTCAAATATCTCCACCAGTGAGCAACATTCTCGGACTTTGAGCTGTTTCAGATGTTGCGGTCTATGTAGCATGTTGGATGGAACACAGTTCAACAGCTTCTCGCAACCTTCAACAACCAGATCTGTTACTCTTGTTAAGTAGCCAAGGAGGATTTTATGTTGCTCAATCCAATTGATTGTTTCCGATCTTTGAAGTTCTTCCTGAAATGGAAAAATATTGTCATGTTGATGAGAAAACCTGAGGCTCCTCAATTTAAACAAGAAATTCTATTCTCTATTGTTTTTCCCTCAGCTACTTTTTCTCTGTAAAATTAGAATATGCTTCATTGTACGGTTACTTTTTCCCTGCAGAAGTTTATAAGCAGGATAGTTATTGGTTTTTATGAAAATAGTGTAAATTGTTCAGTCTTCCCCTCAGTTTTGCTAAACTTATACTCCACCGTTGTCAAAACTATAATGTAAACTCCACATAAATTTTACTAAAAGTACATATACTTTTACATTTTTAAAGCTTACATGGATCTCTCTTAGAATAAAGAGCCAGTTATATGAATTTCCCCTAAATTTTGCTGAAATTACACAATTTCATTCGTTTTCAAAGTATATACAGATAAATATCACAAAAAAATGGAGGTCCGTATAATTTGTACATGTTTCAGAGGCTTTTATGATTTTTTTTAACTTTCTATAGAGTTTGTATCAGCTTTAAAAACAGAATAAATATCTTTGTAATTTTATCTAAGTTCTAGGATGGCTCATGAAAAAGAAGTGGATATTTTCAAAATAGAATAGGTCTCCAAGAAATTTCAACAAAATTTAGGAGATGTTAATGCAAACAAAATCTCAAAAGAGAAATAAGAAATTCCATGGAAGTTGGAACTTGAAATTGAAAAGTTGGAGAATGCATACACATGATTGGTTACCTTCAAATCTCCTGAATGAATGAGCTTGATAGATTGTCATATTAAGGTCTCCCATGATGTCAACATACTCATAGGACCCTTTGTATATATTAGGAAGCTTTGGTGTGCTTACAGCTCCATAGGAAAATGTCGTCATCTTTGGGCATTTTTCGATTATCATTTCTTCACAGAATGGAAGTTTAAAGTCTAAACTTTCTGAGCAAAAACATTTGAGATTTGGGAGATGACGAAGCTCCAACTTGTTAAGCGACGGAAACAATATCTCAGCTTTGTTTGCTCCTTCAGTTTTTTCTTCATCATCCTTCATGATTATCTCCTCCATCATTTGACAACCATATACACGAAGGTGCTGTATTTGGACAAGAATTTTGGCCATAGAAGGTGACAGTATGCCCTTCAAGTTGCCACAGTATTCAACCTTCAGTATTCTCAGCTTGTGGAAGTCTAAAACCTCTTCATGATTTTTCCATATGTGAATTAACTTAGGTAGAAAATGCAAGTTCATGACTTCTAGATCATAGTGTATTATGCTATGCTTCTTCTTTTTGTTTACTCCTTCTGGTTCAAACACTTCAATCAGTGAACCACAGTCTTTTATTGTGAGGTTCTTCAGATTCTGAAACAAGTGTATCACATTGGATGGGACTAGAGTCAGTAGACTTTGAAAGCTTTCAACAGTCATCTCTGTTTCTTTCATAAAGTAGCTAAGCATGCCTTGTTCCTGCTTGAGCCACCCAAGTGTCTCTGATGTTTGAAAAGCCAACTGCAACCCACATCCACATGTGTCAACAAGAATGTTTTTTTATCTCATTAAAAATGATAATTGAAGAAAATTGAAGAGTTTTGGAAGAAATTCTCTTGTGGACATGAGCTACTATGAAGGTACCAAGTCAAGAATAAAATTTAAGCAATTAGAGCTCTTGCAATGTTATACTTAAGGATATATAGATTTCAAGTGCTCAAGTTATAGCTTTTGGCTTGGACAAGTCTCTAGAATAGCCATAACCACACAAGTTTTATAGATAAGAAAGGATGTGAAGAAGTAGGCTTACAATTCCTTTGGAAAGTTGAGCAGTGGCGTTCAGATCTCCCATCCATATGATTTTGGTAAGGTTTCCAACTTTCATAGTAATACCTTCTAGCTGTGGAGTGTTTGGAGATCCATTTGAGAATTCCTCCATCCTATGGCAATTTCCAAAACATACTTCTTGCAGTAATGGGAAATCCAATTCATAGGAACCATGGCAGAAGGCTTCAAGGTTGGACAGGCGTTCGAGTTTCAGACTCTGCAATCTAGGGAACACAATCTTGAAAAAATTTGCATGAATGTCTTCTTTTGATACTATTTCCGTTATGTTCTCACAATCACATATCTCTAGCTCTTGCAGATGTAGAAGACTTGCTGAGGATGATGGAGAGAACAAACAAATAATTTTTTTGCATTCCTTAATCCCTAGGTATGTTAGATGCGAAAACCAAAAGCAGTTTATTGAAGGACCATTCCTTATCATTCTCTGTTCGTCATATGGAACCTACAAAACAAAGATTTTATTGTAACATTTCATCTTTCATTCAACTACGACAAAACAGAAAATAACTTTGCTACCTGATCTTGTTGAAGATGGTTGTTGGCTCTGTATTTCTGGAAAGATGGTTGTTCGGGAATACAAGGTTGGTAGCAGAAGCTCACAAGATTTGGTAGATGCCTTAAAGTAAGAGACTGTACTTGATCAAATGAAGTCAGGTTTGTTCTCCACTCTCCATTCTTGATGATAACTTCTAGCATGCTGCAGTTAATAATGCTGATTCTCTTCAGGGATGGGAACTCTAACACAAATGATTCTTTGGAGATGGATGTTGCATGATTTGGTAATGCATTCTCGAGAGAGCTTGCGTGAGAAAATACAACTGAGCCATCTTCACTTTTAACTAGTTGCTCCACTATCCTACAGTTTGATATCTTCACATCTTGCAATTTCACAAGAAGCTTTGCTATGGAATGAGAGAACAGATATCTTAAATTGTGGCAAGCTTCTAAGCTTAACAGCGTGAGGTTGTGGAAGCCAGTGATTTCCACTGGACTAGTCAACATGGGCCGCAGTTTGACTATACAGTTTACTCTAGAATTGGAATGCTGGTTTTGTTCAAGATGGAATATGGCATCTAGTGAATCCCAGCCTTTTACTTGAAGTTGTTCCAGATTTAGCATGTAGGACCTCATTTGTTCTTTAGTATATATTTCCTTGACATCAGAAGAGTTATGGTCTCTCATCAAACTATCCTGAAGAGAAATTTGGTGAGGTCAAATGAGAGACTAATGTAAGAAAGTGGAAAAAATAAACTGTCAGAGACTTTTTTAAGCAGGTTATGAGATAACAATTCCTTGAGCTTTGAAGGAAGAGCTGCAGACCTGATTGATTAATACAGAAACAGAAAGACAAGTATCTACAAATTTGATTAATTAGAAGATACCTGATTGCTGATCTTTTCTTCTCTTCGGAAATTTGAATTGGCCACTGAGTTGGAAATCTCAATGTTTGATGTGTTGAATCCAAGGCAACAAGGGAGAAACCTGGGAGTGCTGGAACCGATATCCTGAAGAGTAGAATCTGAAAAGGAGTTGCAGAGATTATCTTGCTTTGCTATGTTTTGAATTGGCGTTGAAGATATCTTCAGCTGGGGACATCCTTCAATGCATAAATATCTCAGAGATGGCCAGGCTAGCTCATAACAATCTGGACAGATGCTCACAAGGCTTGGGAGATCCTTAAGTGTTAAAGAATCTAACTTGGAAAACAAAAGAATTTTCACTTTCTCTTTTTCTCCTCCATCATCTTCATCATCATCCCCAACAACTTTTTCCATCAACTGGCAACTGTGTATCACCAGCTTCTGAAGCTGTGTTAGTGTTCTGGCAACTGTGGGAATGAAGATACTTCTTAAAGCATCACATTTCTTAACTTTGAGTGATCTCAAGTTCTGAAAGCCTTGAATATAACTTGGATCATTACTCCAAATATGTCTTAGCTTGCTAAGCCAAGATATCTCTATTTCTTTGAGTTGTGAAAATAACATAGTCACTGGTTGGCCTTCCATTTCTGACTGTTTCATGTCAAAGACGGTATCTAACAAAGAGCACTCAAGTAATGAGATTTTCTCAAGTTTTGGGAACTGGGGCATCCATTTGGATTCAAATAGTGTACCACCAATGTGAACAGATCCATCAGCTCCTAATGTTGAGTTGAATCCTAGCTGATCTTGGCCATCATCAAGCTTCTGTTCTTCTTGAACCTGTACAAATCCATTGGCTGGCCCATTTAACTAACCAATTTTATGAGGTGGATTATGACTTCACTTAGAAACTTTGTGGAATAAGATCAAACGAATCAACTAATTTAACTCGCAAGTTAAATGAGAGAACTCATAAGTTAGGTGGGTTAGCCCATTTAAATCATTGTATTCTTTTAAGAACCCCAAATATAAATAATATCCCCAAAGTTGATACGCCATAATATTAAAAAGATAATCCTAAATTAAATTAGAAAATATCTTAAATTTCATTATTCTTGATTCCCAAGTTCTTATTTTTTATGATAAAACATAAAAAGTAAATGATGAATTCGTTTTATGTGCTCCATAACACATTTGTAATCATTTAGGAAATATAAAAGTAATCAACATAACACATTTATGCAAAATGAATTCGTTTTATGTGCACCATTCAAACTGGCTTACATATACAAGATGTGGAATATCTTACCTGGGATTTTAATAGATGAAGCTCATTCTTATTATCCGGTATAGTGAACCCAACAAGGCTTGGGAGTTCTTGTAGCTTCAGTTCCACTAAATTTCTGAACTTGACCACTGAATTCTCATCATGGATTTCTTTGGAGACAATACATTCAATCCCATAGCATTCAGTCACATGCAAGCGTTGAAGCATTCCAACACTTGACCCCTGAGATGGTGAAAAGACATACTTCAACCTTTTGCAGAATTCTATTTTCAGATCTCTCAAGCTGCCAAAGTTTTGGCAAGAAGTTGAGGTGAAACTCTTGTCATGGCATATCTCTCTTAAATTGTCCAGATTGTGAAGAGACAATGATTGAACCAGTGGGAAGACAAAACTTGAAGCATAAACACTTTCATTTGTTAAATACTTCAGATCATTGCAGAATTCGATGCTGAGATTTTTTAAGTGTGGAAAACCTTCTTCATCCAACTCATAGATCACGTTTTCTAATTGTTTCACATTCACAAGGTTGAGAATTTCAGATTTCTTAAGCAACTGTTGAATTGCCACGTTCTCTTTAATGTCCTTATAGTACACACTGTTTATTTTAAGGATGCTAGGGTGTAAATATCCCCGACGAACAAGGCCATGAGAAAGAGTAGTTGGGTCTCTCACATAGAACCAGAACTTAACCAAGTTTTTGAATTCCAAATCTTTTGGAAAAATATGAATTCCTGTTATTGAAATCTCAAGAACTTTTAGCTGATGAGAAAGAGATTTGAGCTCTGCAAGAATTGAATTCTTTTCCTCCCAATGGAAATTCTTGACTCTAAGATAAAGTTCTTCTAAGTTAGATAAGCTGGTTAGGACCCCAGAAGATATCTGATCAAGTTCATTGCATTCTGTCAAATCCAACAGTCTTAGAAGGCTCAGTTTCCCTACTTCTACTGGTAATTCTTTGATATCTGAGTGGGAAAAGCTTAATACTTCGAGTTTCCTTAGCTCCTTACAGATTACCGATATGTCACCAACCTGACAATCTTCCAACCGTAAGGTGCAGATGTTGTTGAGTGATTGGAATGGAGATGACATTAATGGAATGCACAGATTGCTTAAGCCTAAAACCGTTAGCTTGCTCATGTTATGGAAGAAATTTTCTGAAATGGGTTCTCTTCTCTTTAAAAAAACTTGTAAAAGTCTGAGATTTGGACACTGCAAACTCTTAGGATGCATCTTCATCTCATCAAACACAAGTGACATTGCACTTTGATTCCATGTGAACTCCATTGACCCCTCCTGTTCAGCATCATATTTCACTGCAAATCCATGCTCTTCTTTGGATGCAATTGTTACGACAGTATCGCGAACAACATCATGCATTTTCACACACTCTTCCTCATTGCTGTCCAACAACAAAAACCTCTTCTTTAGAGTATCGACCAAGGTATGCACTCGATTCCTTGCTTTATACAAAGATCCTAGATCCTTAAATAAACCCAAGCCCACTCCATATCTTAGTAGAACTTCAATAGGAATGTCAAAGTCTTCTGGGAATAAGCCACAAAGCAAAAGGAGAAATTTAGCTTCTTCGTTCCCTAGAAAGTTATAGCTTAATTCGATACATGAATATATAGAATATTCTTGCATCTCTGAGAAGGAAGTTAGTGAAGACTTTCTCAGCTGATCAAGTGCATCCTCCCAAGCATGCTTCTCCTTGTTTCCTAGTGCTTTTCCAATTGTGACAATAGCAATTGGCAAACCCCTACATTCATTTGCAACCTCTTTTGCCATGTTATAAATCTCAGCTCTATCCACAACATGGCCACCTACTGTATCCCTGAACAGATCCCATGCTTCTTCTTTAGACAGAACTGGGATAGTGAAGTTCCTTTGACTTCTCATTCTGTGGCACACATCTTCATTTCTTGATGTGAATAAAATCTTGCAGCCTTTGTGACATTGCCCATTAGAAGGAAGTCCTATAGACTCGAAATCCAGCTCCGTCCATACATCATCCAGCACTAGGAGGACCTTATTGATCTTGTTAAGCCTCTCAAGTAGTTGAAATGCCCTTCCTTGCAGAGTCTCCTTATCAAATTTCAAGCCTAAGGTATCACCAATCTGACCTTGAATCTTTCTATAGTCAGGAACTTGGGACACTATAGCCATTGAAATTTCATCAAACACTTTATCTGCTTCCAAAATTTTGATCAGCTCCTTCACCAATGTGGTTTTACCCACACCACCCATCCCGCAAACGCTTATCCTGTGGAATTCATCACGCTTCAGTTTATCTACAACCTCTGTCATAATTGATTCTCTTGAAGAAAAGCTCTTAATGCCTTCTGTGAAAGTGAATCCTAGTGTTGGTAAAGTTGCAGGGTAGGATATGTACTCAAATTTTTGTTCCTTCAAGGAAACAAGATCTTGAGTCATTTTTCTTGCTTTCTTGCTCAGTGAATAACGAAAGACCAGATTTGGACACAACCCATTGAAGCATTTCTTGTTCTTGTTGACTAACTCATCATCGCACACTGCTTTATGAGATTCGTTTTGTATAATGTTGCCAACTTGGTAGATCCAGTGTTCAACATTTGGGGCAATGTGGCGTCCATTTCTTCTGTCTGCTTCCACCATTCCTTGAATCGCAAGTTTCCTGTGTTCCAAATTGTTGAGTTCATTCTTCATTTTGTTGATATTTTTGTCACAGTGGATCAGATGTTTGAATTGCGATGTGATTGGAACCACTAACATCTCCCCAAGTTTTGACACTATTCCCGTCCCAATAGCCACAAGAAACTCCATTTTTGCTTTAGCTTGAACGTATGATTGTTAATTACTATATTAAGAAAAAAAGTTAGCAAAATCAATTCTAAGTATTATAAGGTTTCAAGCAATTTATTAAGTTTTCGTTTCCTGTGGACTAAGGTTAATAACAAGCCAATTTCCATATTCATTGCAAGGTGAAAAGTAATAATCATCCTTATTAATTAGTAAGAAAGTTACAATGTGCTCAAGGAAGGAAGGAGGTTATCATAGGTCATCATTATTTACTACGTCCTTAGTACATGTTTCATAATATAACATTTTTTATTTAAAGCATTAATTTTTTTATCTAAATATCTATCATATATCGTAAGAGATTATCTTTAATTATCTTATTTTTAATCGATTGCCTCCTCAAGCAAGATGGAAAAACAGTTATCGCCCCATTGCAAACCATAAGGTTGTTCCTCTTTTGATCATCATATTAAAAAGTAATATAAATTTATTAATAAACTATTGGTTGAGATGATAAGCAGCTTTACTTCTTTAAAGAACAGAATATAAGTTTAAAAGGGGATTATTCCCTTGATGAACTAAACTAACTGATAATTGACTCGATTTATAATGGTCTAGCCTTAAGAATAGCTTTGTCCAAAAGAGGCATGCACAAAGCAAGCCTCTTGACAAAGCAAGCCTCTTGAAAAGAACAACTAAAGATTAGAAAAATAAATCAACAACTAATGAACTCAAACCTATAGTTATCTCAAATTATTATTATTATATGCTTTTCAATTTCATAGTTGATTTTGATATATATAGGATGTTTGGTAACCTTTAAGATAATCATGATTTTAGGTTCATATATAATAGATTTTAGCGCATATATATATATATATATATATATAATAGATAGCAAACTTGAATTCACAGAAGCGTTCGTAAAAGCTTACTGTATGTACTGTGAAGATCTGGGGGACACACGACCACAGGAGAAAGCCAGAAAGAAACGCCTCAAACTGATTGCAACAACAACATAGGAGAACCAAAGGCAGGTTAGAAGAAGTTAACTAATGATGCTCAGCTTTTATATCAGAAAATGCAAAACAAACATATTGAGAGACAGACAAAGTTGGAAGCTTGACATATATTTTTAATTAACTGAGTCTTAATTAATTTAAATGACATTATTTTCTTCCAGCGTCGTTGCTGCCAAGTAATGTCAATCTTTTGCCGTACTCAGGAAGGAGTATATAAATATTTTATATCGTCTGCTTTACTTCGAAGAAAGCCTGTTTGTGGGGCTGCTTTTAATTTGGCGGGAGCTTTGAAAGGGATGACTTTTCATATCAAATATAATTCTGAGGACTATTTTGGTATTATGTGAATAATTAGTGAACAGATACAGGAATGCCATAGACTAAATTAATCAACACAGGAAAGGGAAAGAAAATGGAAGTAATAAACCGTTCATGGAAGTAATTAAATTACTGTAGGGTCACTACCCTTTAAAATCATCAAATAAATAAGAAATCCCAAGGGACCTAATAGTAATACATTCTAATTGTATAATTACTATCTTGCCCTTTTTAATATACGCGCTGGAGGCTAACTCTCGGTCAACAAATCAACCCTAATATCTCGTTCCATCTCCAGTCGATCTATTCTCATTCGAAGCGAAATCCGTTGAAGCTCTTCACCGTCACCGTCATTGTCATCATGGGTATAGGTATTTGAACTCCATGCCCCACTATGAGTTAGCTTGACCGTCGCAACTGAAGCTTTTCTTCATCGCAGTGAAGGTTTTCCTCGTTGACATGGCTTTGCTCATCCCTTTCTTAAGCAAACTCGCCTTCCGGTTCTCTACCTCTCTTTCCGGTGATTAAATTTGATTCGAGTAAAAATCATTACTTGACTTCACTATAACAAGAAAAATTAATTTACTAACAATATCGGACAGAGGGAAAGACCTTAATAGATACCTTAAATAAGGTTGAGAACCTCATTCATAAAAAGGAATAAGAAATGTTATTTGTAATTATTAAAGTTTTTTTCATATGACAACTTATCAAGTTTTGTTTGTTCTCCATTCGTTGGCGTGAGGAGGTAGATATCAAAGGTCAACTATACATCTAACGTAGGCTCAATTATTTTTTTTTTTTTAAATATGAACACTGTGATGGGACCACCCATTTACTGAGAGGGGAGAAATAACTACGTCCATCTACTCCATGGATGAATTATTGTTCTATTTTATTCCCACCCCATTATTAATGCTCCACACTTTCTTATCACTTCCAAATACCTACCGCCAATTAAAATCCACCATAGCTGCTGTTTGTTCTCACTTAAAGGAGAAATAATTTCCAGGCAGTCCACCAACATATTCATTGCCATTAATTGGTTGATACCCCCACCCCATACTTGATATAAAACCTAATTAATATAATAAAATTAAATAAATTAATTAATTATAATAAATATAACTTATCCCTCTAATCTATTCATATATATAATTAGATTATACATCAACCTATATGTTATATAAATTAATTTTAAAAAAATAATAAATATTATATAAAATAAAGTAAAATATTGTATTTAAGATTAAAATCAACACTCCTACTAATCCATATACTTATCTTTATTATATTAATTTACTTGATTATATATATGATTAATTTAGAAAAATCACGAGTTGAAAATTAATATTCAATGATTTAAATCAGGAGTAGTATTCAAAATTTCAAACACTATCCTTTTTAGTATTGAAGCTACGTTTCATTTGTATTAAACCCTAAACACGTAGAGACACTGACCCACATTTATAGAGCCCTCCGATCTGTGGGCATCCCACTTCCTAGGATCGTCGTTCATTGGCTCTGTCTGTCTCCTCTGAATTTCTTGTTCCATTTCGTCAAATAAAAGAATTACTTGTCTTTTTATCAAAAAGAAAAAATAATCACTTTTTCCATTGAGAACAAGAAAAGGAGAAATTACATGGCTGTCGCCTAGCTAGCTTGCAGCTATATGTTATAAAAAAATTTAGTAAATGATAAATGTATGAATGAATCAAAAGTAAATTAAGCTTGTTTAACTAGTAAAATTCATCAAATCGCATAATATTTTGGATTTCTCTTTTAACAAAAAAAGAAGTAGCAGAAAATTAACTCTAACTAACTCTTCAATATCCAAATATCCAATAAGAGTCTCGAACTTTGCAGTCATCATGAATGCGCTATGAACTGATTACCTGCCCAGTCAAAAAGTAGTGTTAGGTTGGCTCTTGATTCCTCCGTCACAATATGGAATGAAGGTTTTTGCCAAATTTATGTTCGAGAGATTGGAGAACACACACATACTTTATAATTACTCACTAACAACGTCACAATACAACAATAATTATCGTTAATTTTTAATGTGTGACGAAAAAACAAAGTACAGAAGAAGATCATATATTCCAGCGGGAGGTTTTTAGGGCCACTGCCGGTGGTGGACAAGCGGCGCCACCAGTAACGGAGGAAGAGGAAAGCTGAGAGGAGCAGAAGAACGTCTATTAGCCCCATCATTTCAGGAAAGGGAGAGCTACTACTGTCCGTGCCTTACTTGATGAAAAGACGAAGGCATAGTAAGGTGGCTAACTGCTTTTATAATGAAACGATGATTTCCCATTGGTCAGGGCACTTCTTTAGTCTAATCCAGAGATTTTATCTTTTCTAATAAAACATAGTTATAAAATTTTAAATACATTCTAATTACGATCCATACTTATATACAGTATCATACTCAAAAGTGAAGCGTTAGGTTTTGATACAGATTAAATCAATTTTTTTATTTAATAAAGAGTATCTCTTACTTTTTTTTCGAGATTTACAACAATAATAGCTTTCATCTCTACTAATAAATATATTTTTTAAAATTTAAACTTGTTTTTTTCTCTTTAAATAGTTTTATTGATAAAAAAGTAATTTATATTAAAAGACTGACTCGTCATATCTGGATATTATCATTTTTTAAACTAGGTGTGATGTTCCGTTTGTATATCAGAACATATAGAGAAACAGACAAAGTTGGAAAATTAACATATATTTTTAATTAATTGGGTCTTAATTAATTTAAATAACATTATCTTCTTCCTGGGTCGTTGCTGCTAATTAATTGCAAATTTTTTGCCGTACTCAGGAAGGAATATATAAATATTTTATATCATCATCTGCTTTAATTTGCTTCGAAGAAAGTCTGTTTGTGGGGTTGCTTTTAATTTGGCTGAGCTTTCAAAGTGATGACTTCTCAGATCAAATATAATTCTGAGGACTATTTTGGTATTATGTGAATAGTTAGTGAACAGATACAGGAATGCTATAGATTAAATTAATCAACATAGTAAAGGGAAAGAAAATGGAAGTAATACACAGCCATAGATTCTTACCTGATATATTTATATATATCATGCATGCATGAACATGCACAGATCTCTTCGCAGAAACACGTACGCCTTCCATTAATCATATTGCTTTCGGATTCAGAGAAAACAAAAATCAAATCAATCTCTCATCAGTGCAAAGATGGCCACACAAACATGTTATATTGCTTATTATTATATATGAACCTTCTTCTCTCTCCCCTTATAATTTAGCGGTTAAAAAATGAAGTCAAAGTTCCTAACTACGTAAACCTCACTCTTCATAAGCAACAAGCTAGAATACACGGTTGCTTGCTTGCTTGGTGTAGGAAAGATAACACTTCATACATATACATATATACGTGTATATATATATATATATATATATTTGGTGTAGTATGCTCCATTACTTTCAGCAACCTCGCGAAAAAAATGAAGAAGCAAGCGGTTAATTCATTAAATATGTTTTAAATTGAAAATACTTTTCAACTTTACCACTAAAAAATGTGTATTTTCTCTGGCCTCTGGCCTCTTTCTGTAATTAAAGAAGAAAGGGTAAAATTAGAAAGTGATAATTACTAACAACATGAAAACGGTCCCAAGTTTGGCTTCCATGGACATCTCTTGACATGGAAGAGAGTTTCATCATATTTTTTCTCTTGTTTTTGAAAAAATATGTGTTTACGGGTTCCTTCTAATAATTTGGAAATTCCATTGGTCATGTTTGTCGTCGAAAATCAAGAGAAAGAAACCCACAGAAAGGAAGAGAAATTGAGAAGGAGATTAATATTCTAAATTTTTTGCTCCTTTTTTATTTCCGTAAACTACATATCTTCTTATTAAGTTCTCAGAAATTTTGTTTGTGGGGTTGCTTCTAATGGTACATGAGGAAAAATTATTTGGAAAAAGAGTTCTTTAAAAATTCATTTACCATGTTCTATACGTCGAAAATCAAGAGAAACAACTCAGCAGATAGAAAGGCAAATTAGAAAGTGATGGATTAATAACAAGCTAAATTTTTTGCTCCTCTTTTTTCTCTCAGTCAACATCATATCTTCTTTAAGCTTGATTGAACGTGGTCAGCATAGTTTTTAGTGGGGCACGTCGGCTCGTTGGTAAGGCGAGAGCTTCCAGGAATTCTCTTGCTTTTGAAAAACTTGTGTTTGTGGGGTTCCTTCAAATGATATATGCAGAAAAATTCTTTGGAAAAAGAAAAAAGGTGTGGGAAAGTTATTCTATCGTGCTCAGTAAATTACAGAATGATTACTTCATTGAAAAGAGATATTTTATTTATTTTGTATGAGAACTTTTTCATTTTCTTGTTTAATTTTATATTTAAAGGATCTTTAGCTAGCTCCTTTCAAGGCCTTAATTGAATTTGCACGGCAAATTAAACGGCACTCCAAACATACATTCAATACTCAGGCTACTCATTAGATAAAATTACTTATCTACTCTTAAGTAAAAATAAATAAATGGTTCAAAATTAATTAATATTTTATGAAACTATTGCTATAATATTGTCGAGAAATAAATAAATTTAAACTGTTAAAGTTTTACGAGTTTACAAATCAAAATTGCCATAAGAAAATATCCGATCATAGTTTTAAAAAGTTACGAAAGTCATCATGAAATTAATGTTCAAACGGATCATGCTTTTCATGAGAATCCGATAGCGTAAGTACTAAGTATAGGTCGATCCTATAAATTAATGACTAAAGTCCTATACTATAAATATCTAAAAATGTCATTTTCAAAAAATTATAAGAATTTTGTAGAAAAAAGAAGTACAAATGCAAAAGACACGCAATGTTTTTTCCAACTCAACCTCCTCTTTCTTTCATAGACTACTGTTCTGTCCCCTTCTTCTGTGAAAAAAAATCTTAAAAGATCAATGGCGGGTGAAGGAAATTTTTAAAGTGGGCGAGAGGGTCAAGTTTAAATAGACTTCATTCAAGATCATGAAAAGGATAAAGAAACTGAGAAAGACGATGGAGAAATAAAAAGTTCATGGAAAGACATAGAGAAACACATAAAGAAATGAGAAGAGAAGAGAGAGAGAAATAAGGTAAACAGATTTTAGGAATAGTCAAAGGAAAGGGAATGAAAAGGTTCAGTCACAATGTTTAATTGAGTAGGCATTCTTCGAGGAGCTAATTAAAAGACCACTGGACATCAATTAATAACAAGGACAAAACTGAAAAACAGCTATTAATAAGGGAGTTGGTGATTTATATTAAGGGTATAAAATTACCTCCAAATGGTAAGGATAAAAGAAGTACTTTAATATACGATTATTTAGAATATGTTTAATTCTTAAAAAATATCACTTTGTTATAATTTTAGTCGTAATATTTGGAAAGACATCATAATTTCTGAGTAATTAGGTTTATACCTGAAAGTAATAGATGGCTTATTCTGGCTAATATTAGTATTATCTAAAAAGAATGAAATATTTATATAATAGATAGGTCTAACTCCTTTAAAAAAAATTGTATAAAAATATTTAACCTATGCGAGTAGCTATAACATAACCTATATTAGGCAACGGAAATGACAAATAGATGTTGAATAATGCAGCAAGGGTGGTGAAGAATCAACTGTATCTCCTCAAAGTGTATCCAAGTGTTTTTAATTAGGTACATATAACTACATATATAGTATTATGGGGTGTTATAAAAGGGGTTGATGATACAGTGCAGCGCGCTGGGATACTTGGGGTTTTAAATATTTGGTGTTAATTGAAGAATATTTGGGGTTTTAAATTTTTTCAAAATAAGTTACTTTAAAATTTTATCAAATTATTTTTATAAGTTACAAAAAATAAATTTTTAAAATAATTATAAGTTTTTTAAAAATTAAAATTATTTTTAAAAGTTCAATTAAATATGGTAAAGTTTGCCAAAATTGACTGTTTAAATAAATTAGTAATAGTAATTTTTAATGAAAAAAGCTTAAAAATTTTCTTCCATAAAAATATAGTAATTATACAACAACTTAGATTAAACAAAATATTCATAAAACTTGCGTATAAATTAAAAAGAAAAAGAAAAAGAAAAGGATGACTGCTATTTGCTTATTATCTAACAAGGCATATCATATCATTACAAATACAAATTAAATGGAGTGTTTTAGTTTACATTAATCGTTTTAATACAAATTATATGAATATTCTAAAAATTGACCCAAGAAGTATTTTATAAAATCAAAACATTTAATTAAATTAAATACGGAAAAAATTTGGTCTGAATTAAAAAAAAAAACATATTAAAACAGAATCCATCCTCAAACACGACATTTCAGTTTTCACCCTGCTTAACGAAAAACAAACTGCAATTTGGTTGGCTTTTGAGATCTGTTCGATAGAAAGATTTTAGTTTTTGAACCCGATAGAAAGTTTATATTTTTTTTCCTTGAAATCAATTAAAACTACCATAATAACAGAATAATTAAATTTAGATTTATGTATGAACTGAAAAAAAAAAAATTGTTGCACGGAAAAAGAATCGAAGTGAGATAAAAAATCCATTCGAATAGCCCCAAATTGAGGTTTTAGCCGGCCATCCGCGGCTTCTCTCTTCCATTGAAGGCTTTGTTAATGTCGCTGAATATCAGCAGAATCAACGTCTTCTGCTTGAAATTTCTATGACAAGGGCATCCACCGAATCAGCGATTCCTGCAATTGCAATCGGGTAAGCCCTAACTCTACATTCACTTCATGGACTTGTATTCTTCTTGTTGTTAGGTTTTATCTCCTAGTTGTTGATTTCGACGGACAATTTCACTATTGCAGCCGTGGGTGTTAAAATTATAAATGAAACTGATCCAGGCATGATTTATGAGCAATCCCATTTCCATCATAAAAGTTTAAAGCTGTTATATTAGTACTCAAGCAAGACAAATTATTGAGAAAGATTGAAAATTTGGTTGCCAGTTTTTTACTTCCCCTTTTCTGGAATATGAAAAATTTCATATTGGAACAAAATGCTTGAGAGTTGGTCACATTGCACAGAAATGATGATCTAGATCAGGAATTGTCCTCGTCGTCGTCGTCATCCTCCTCAAAAGAAAATGTATTAACTATTAAGTATAGGAAGCCGCACTATTAACATTATAGCTCATCTCAGGTTCCATACAAATGCGTGGGATCCACTATGCTTATTATTATTTTTACCATCGCTGGCGTGCTTGCATTGTTGATTGACTGAGGAAAGTCACTATTAGTTGCTTGGCTCAAATAATTAACTAGTCTTCTCATTGCACGTATTTTTCTTTCTGCATAAATGAAATTGCTTCATCCCTTGTTCAATAGCTACTTGAAGGTTGTTACTGAATCATCATCAATGTATATCTTTGCTTGTCAAATTTCTTTTTTTGTTTCTCAATAATTATTGTAAAAGTATGACTATAGATGATTTCATTTTCTTTATATCTTTCGTGTCAGGTTTTCCTTATCATAACGATTAATTAAGCATGCTAGTCTGTCGTCTTGTGATTTCCAAGAGCTAGCTTTTGGTTATTAAATGGAAAAGAAAAGAGTAGATGATCATGAACCAGGTCCAGTTCCTTCACCAAGAGCAGTGGACAGATTTGGGTTTGTAAAACAGGATGCTAACACCTCTTCTGACGGTTTAGTTAAGAGTAGGTCAGCAAATGAGTATGAGAGGTATTTTGTCCCTACAAGCTTTTTCCATTTTCAGAGAATAAATAAAATTTAAAGTGTACATAATGTCCTTACCCTTACTATTATCTATCTTCATCAGAGTTAGGGAGGAAAGAAGGGTAAGAAAATGGAGGAAGATGATTGGGGTTGGTGGGAGTGACTGGAAGCATTATGTAAGAAAAAAACCTCATGTTGTCAAAAGGCGTATAAGGAAAGGAATTCCTGATTGTTTAAGGGGCCTCGTTTGGCAGTTGATATCAGGAAGTCGGGACCTATTATTGATGAATCCTGGAGTTTACGAGGTAATCCTTTTTCTTTATTAAGACAATCTCATACATCTTATTCTATATTCCTATGATTAGTACTTACCGTAGTGTTGAGCTTTCTGAGTTCATTTCAAAAACTGAGGAGATTTTGCCTATGTTTTTTTGTGGCTTTTTGGTTTTTCATTCTTTTCTTTTTTTTTTTTTTTTTGGTCTCTGTTATTGCTGCATTGAATGTTGGCCATTTCTGGGGTCTAACTTTCATTTTAAAGGCAATAAAATAAAAATTAAAAAAATAAATCATCTTTTGGAACAAAGGAGTAGATATTATTTAAAATAAAGTAGCTGCCAACAATGTCAAAAAAATGGTTGATGTTTTGGAATTTGATCTGCATGTATATACATATCTAGAAAAAGTGGCTTATAGAGATTTGAGGTGTTGGTTTGTAGAGAGAGAGAGAATTAATGTCCAAACAGAGGACTTGACTTATGTAGGCTACTGGAGATGGAATTTCTACCTTGTAGTAGAAACTGAATCTTAAAAAAGTCATAGTTCTCCTATATGAATTAAGAGGAGATATAGAAAGAAGCATGTGCTAGCAGGGAGGACTATAGCTTAGTTGTCATTGCTTCATGTTTACAAGGAAATGAATGTTCCTGGAGATGTTAGAACCCTGAGTAGCTGTTATGTGCAAGTTTGTGTAATGCGCATGAACAAGGTTATTTATTTCAGTTATGTGGATATTATTTCTACTTCTGCCTTTTTACTTGTTCATTGAAGAAATTGAAGCATTCAGCTCTCCAACGTGACTAAGATCTTTAACTTGTTTCTGAGCCTGCAGCCTGCAAGCCTCTGTTTAATCCCATTTTTGTGCTATCTTGAAAGTTGAAACTGGCACTACAAATAAAAATTTTAACCTACCCTTGCTCTGGATCCTGATAAATAAAGAATGGGCTTGTGCAGTTTCCTGCCAATCATAACAATTGAAGTCAATTGTTTAGATTGGCTTATATAAAAGGATTGAGGGATTTTTTAAAATTCACATTCTTATATATCATAGGAAGAGAAAAAATTATTTTCTAAATGACTAATTAGTTCTGCAAGTATAATTGCTTAATAATTATTAGTGATCAATTTATACAAAGCATTTATCCTTTTTTTGTACAATCATGTGAACACTTGAGTTTGCATTTACAAGATATTGTGTCCTTTACAGCAACTAGTGATATATGAAACATCAGCCTCTGAGCTAGATATTATTCGAGATATTTCTCGTACCTTCCCATCACACGTGTTCTTCCAACAAAGGCATGGACCTGGGCAGCGGTCACTCTACAATGTTCTAAAGGCTTACTCAGTCTTTGACAGAAACGTGGGATATGTTCAGGTTCAACTCATGATCTCATCACTTTTTTGGTTGTTGCTCATAACATAATAATATATGATTGACCTTTTGAAAAATTCAGGGAATGGGGTTCTTAGCTGGTCTATTACTTTTATATATGAGCGAGGAGGATGCATTTTGGCTGTTGGTGGCATTGCTGAAAGGAGCTGTTCATGCCCCAATGGAGGGCTTGTATCTGGTAACTATGTTCAATGAACTCATATTCACCAATCATTAATCATGCGAATATCTGCAGAAATTATTGGCTATATTACATATTGTTTGTTGTTATAATGTACTCTTCTTCAATGAGATGAATTTTCTTTACGTGTGGTTGTTTTCCTTTTAATGCAGGCAGGATTGCCTCTGGTACAACAGTATCTCTTTCAGTTTGAACACTTGGTGAGGGAGCACCTGCCAAAGTTGGGAGAACATTTTGCCAACGAAATGATAAATCCTAGCATGTATGCAAGCCAGTGGTTCATAACTGTGTTTTCATACTCCTTTCCATTCCATTTGGCTCTTAGAATCTGGGATGTCTTTTTGAATGAGGTTAGCAGTGATTACTTTTAATAGAACCATTGGTTTCTGATAATTATTCCTTCAAGATATACTTTAATTAATTTTAATAGATTAAAGAATCTAGTTAAATTACTTATGACAAATATAACCCGATTTCTCTAAAATATCTCTGTGTAACATTAAATTATTTATTAGTTCATAAGTTAGTTAAACTAGTTTGGGGGAAAATAATATATATGAGTTCAAAAGGATTGAGCTATTATATTTAAAATCAAAACAGTACTATATATATATGTGAAGAAGAAAACGACGATGGTGATGGTGATGATGACATTTTTGTCTTTCAGGGCGTTGTAATTGTTTTCAAAGTTGGCTTGGCCCTGCTAAAGTATTGCCATGATGACTTGGTGAGTGTCATATAACCTTATGAATTCTGTTCGCTCACTACAAATACAGTCAGCATTTTTTCTGCTAATACTTTGCTTCAATTGCCAGGTAAAATTGCCTTTTGAGAAACTGATACATGCCTTGCGTAATTTCCCTGAGGATGCAATGGATCCTGACACATTATTACCATTGGCCTATTCCTTCAAGGTTCTCTTCCTTTTTCTGCTTTATTTTTTGTGCACTCATTGACATGCAAATTTAAACTTTTCCCCTTTGCTTGGATCTTCAACTCAATATACATTATAGATTTTGTTCTATGTTCATATATCCTAGTTTTGATGATTTCCAGGTGTCCAAGCGTTTAGAGGAACTGAGACAACAGTACGAGAAGCAGCAAGGAAAGTTTGTTGAATCTCGAGAATCTCCACAACTTGTTGAAAACTGACAATAAGTGATGAAAAAGCCGAGACTTTCAAGCATTTGAGAGAAATCGAAGCAGTAGTACAAAGCAGAGAAGGACTGGTATTAATTCAACCTGCATAAATAGTTGTAAAGCATTCTGGCTAATGAAGGTTTTGCTGGTGTTTGTGTTTGTTTGACATTGGACCACACGTTTTGTACCATGTATAGTTAGTGACTTGGATGGTGAGGCATCCAAGTTATGAATGAAGCTTGGATGTGTGTAGAATTTGTTCCTTGTTTTTTTAATTTAAAGCTGATACTACGAGTCTCTGCTCTTTTCCAGTTGTGCAAGTGTGAAATTGTTACAGAACTTTGTTACAATTTTTTTAGTGACAGTGTTGAGTTATATGGTGTCTCAGGATTTGGGGTTAAAATCTTTCGTCACTCTACTCATCACGGCATCCTTGTTTTCTTTTTATTTAGTAGAAGTATAATCCTTTTCAAGGTTTAGAATATAGAGGGTTCTAACGTTTCCCATTTAATACGCATCTCATGATTTGAACTGGACAACTACATATAGAGGGAAAAATGCATCAAAAGCTTAAGTAAATCATATATATGAAAATAGAATAGTTTTTTTTTTTTTCATTTTCAAATCTTAGCAAAGATGAACACATGTAATTGTAAAAGTGAAAGCATGTCTTCCCAAGTTAAGAACAACGGAAATAGGATTTTCTTTTTTTCCTTTAGGAACTTATCATATTGTTTAAAATCCCTACAAAAAAAGTTAAGATCAAGATCTGTGAAGTGTTAGCAAAGCAAGGTGAACTATTATTCTTTTTTTTAAAATTAGATGGACAAAATCTAAAAATTTAAAGTTAAAAGCGGATTGAGTTTACAGCCTTCTATTTACAAAAGAGTTCTGATGCTATTAAACTCTAAGCTCAATGGCAATGAGCCATTATTTTGATAACAAAACCATAGGACACTGGCTGCACAGAAGCAATTTTTGTACAATTGCGAAGTAGTTATGTATTTGCATGTCTTACTGTGTCAAATACAAATTTGAAACATTTTCATTCGGCTATTTCCCCATCTCTTGGTACATACTACTTGTATTTATCATATCCTCCAAAATTTTCCATTCTATTACTCGGTCAACAAGTAACAGATAAAGGAGCATAATGTATAATAACAATGCTGACCTGCTAGCACATTGGAACCCAATTAATATGGATTCGTGTTGTTAGGGTAACTTTCCTGAAGATATCTTCTAGCATTCACGACATATCTCAAATTCAAAATCTCATGCTCAAGTGGTTATAACTCCTTCTATTAGGACCAATGTTTGCTGATGCATTTAGAATGCATAGTGCCATGATATGACACCTTGACATTTGAAAACACTTGAATACGGATCATATATAAGCATATTAAATACTCCTCCAGTCTTTAATATAAGATCTACTTTATGAGTTAATTTTAATCATAAATATAAAATATTTTTCTTATATTTATCAATTTTTTTTTAAATTACTCCTATTGATATTTCCTCCACAATAATCAATAAGAAATAGAGGAAAAGAATTAAGGAAAATTATTATGGTATTTTAAAAAAAATACGTTATATTAATTAACTTTTTTAATCTAATTAAATTATTTAAATATATCTTATATTAAGGACCAAATGAGCATGTTGATTAACCAAAAAAATTAATGTTAGGCTGAAGACAAAATTTCATAAATTACAATTAAATCATGGTTATTATCTATAATTATCATGATGATCACAATTTTTATAATGCTCTTTTTCAATAAAAGTTTATTAAAAAAAAAAACAGTGATATGCATACAGCATGGATTATTTTGAAAAGTTTCTTTCATATATATAAACACGGTCAAAAGTGAACGTAGTAGCAATCACAATATAAGTTAATCTGTCCACATATATTTTGTGGTGAAGAAAGAATGAAGATCCTCACTCTTAGAAAACAATGCCATTTGTGTAAAAGAGAGTCTCTCGTTGAATTGAATTGTTCCAAATCCAAATTCCCAAAATGAGAAAAATACGCCAACGCCTTCAACAACTCCAATATATATATATGAGTACAGTGGGAAGTTAATCTTCAAGACGATCTGCTTAATTATAATTATTCTTCATCTTCATCATTATATATATTATCAGCTTATTTTACAGCATCAACAAGAACAAAAATGGACTCCCAGAACAGCATGAGCTACAATGCTGGCCAAGCCAAGGGCAAAACTGAGGTCTCTCTCTCTCTCAAGTTTGATATAACTATATATATATATATATGATTGTTTGGGTAATATTATTGCAGGAGAAGGCTAACAACATGATGGACAAGGCTAGTAATGCTGCTCAGTCGGCCAAAGAATCCATGCAAGAGGTTCTATACATTAATTCTTCATCATCATCATCATCATATATATATATATATATATATGCACCTTCAAGTTTGTGTAAATTATGATTATGATTAACCTTACTCTTAAATGCTATATATATAACTAATAGATACTGGTCCAACTGAAAAGAGTTTTGACAAAATCTTAAGTTCAAGTCTGTGTGAATGTATAAAATATATAATTGGACTCTACTATACTCAAATATGATCCAGTTAAATAGTTATATATATAAAATGATGTATGTGTGGTTAGAATGAGGAGAATATTGAAGGAGAAAATTGGGGAATAGTGTTTTTTTCCAATCAAAATCTAAATCAACAAAAACGTTTATATGGTAGAACTAATTAACTAACTTTTCTTCTCTTTCATTTTATGTTTTCTTCAATTCAAATGTCCTTTTATGGAATGAAACTATACAATGTGACTCATTTTTCTGAATCTTTCGGAAATAATTAAAGTAAATCTGTGTATTGTGGTGCGTAGGCTGGCCAGCAGATGCAGGCAAAGGCACAAGGAGCTGTTGATGCAGTGAAGGAAGCAACAGGGATGAACAAGTGAACATGATCATATATATATATATATATGATCATTAATTGGTCATTATTTTTTGTAATACGGTTTCTCTCTATACATTAAAACTTACATGCCATGATGATTTGGCTGGCAGATTATATATATATATATATATAATCTGCTTATAGCTGTTAATTGTCAGGGGATGGCTAAACTCTGATCCATTCAATTCATGATGAGGGAATAATTTTTGTCATAAGTATAGTGAAACCAAATTTGTTTTTGAAAATTGTTTCGCATTTATTTTGAATTCCCTACTTTTGAGAAATACTAATTAAAGGGTAAAAAAAATTATATAATTAATTAATTATGTGAGATTAAAATTTTGAACGCATCGTATCAATAGAAAAGAGAGTATGCTTTCAAGATCATTAATTCCAAAGAAAAGGTTATATTTATATTTAGTTAAGCCCATATATAGTTTTATTTGTTCTAGGAATTTATCTTTAAGTTGTAAAAATCGCTAATTTCAATTTACAGAATTTCATTACTTTTTATGGAATCTACTACTTTGTTTCAAGTGTTCAATTCAAATAAAATAAATTATAGGGATCGGATTTAAAATTAAGATAAACTATAAGACTTGTAGATTAATTTTCCATTTATATTTTATATTAATATCAACTTTACCATATCCAAAAATATTCTTATGCTAACTAAACTAAATTATGTACTTATCCAAACAAGTATATATATAATTTAGTCCACTATATTTTATAAGTCTACTTATCCTTGATATAATATTTATTTAATTAATTTGATTAGATATAGAGTTAATTAAATTAATTAATATCATATAATTTTTTTTAAATACTCTAATTATCTTCTTTAACTCCCTGTATTTCTCTTCTCTTACTTAATTATTATTGAGAGAGTATAAATAGGGATAATTTAAAAAAATGATAAACAAAAACAAGTAAATCTTATATATTAAGGACGGAGGAGTATAAAGTATCAGTGAGGACATGTTAAAAGCGAAATATATGTTCACTGAAAATGAAACTTAATTAGCTTGTGGGAAACGAAATTAATTCCCAATAATTTGTTATTACCAATATCGGCATTTAGATGATGATAGGAAGAGATTAGAACAAACCTTATGAAATACCTCAAGTATAACACTATGGTACTCTTGCGAATTCATTGAAACATAATAATTTAACAGACTTCGAAGTTCTTTTGCGTCTTGAAGCCGATTCGCCATTATCATCTCCACTATCGACTCTCTGAAATCCTCTCTTGGATCATAAGAACTCTTCTCCATAGCCATCATCATCACAAGCTTGGTTCCTTCATCTTCTTCTCTTCTCTTTTGCAACTGATGATTCTGATTCTGATGATGATGATGACGAAGCCTCGTCGTCGTGGAACTCTCTCTCTGATCTCTGACCATTTGATCAAGCCTCTCTTGAACCATGGCGTGAGCTAAGCTTGAAACATAAGGAAACCTATCAGCTGCAGAAGCTGATGATGAAGAACTGTTTTCTGCAGCTTCTAATTCTGAGGAAGAAGAAACACTGAGTCTGCTATTACAGCTGCAACACAAGGCCATGCAGACACCTCGTTGCTGTGATCTCGAGGGTTTCATTGTTGTGAGTTAAGAGACGAAGAAGAAGAAGCTTTGCGTTTTAAGTTATGAATTATTATCTGTATCTGTTCACAAGTGGGTCTAAACACTGAATCATTGTGTTTCCATGTTCACAGCATTGCAAAGTGGTTTAAAAGAGCTTGAATGGTAGGCGTTAGGAAACATTTTTGTGATTGTTAATTGATAAATATGATTGTGTTTAATTAACTCAACTAATCATGATTTCAAGTTCTCTTTTGAGATAGCTATTAGGTGGCATGCATGGCTTTATAAGTATGAAGTATGTGCTGTGTAGGTTATGTATCTCAAGCACACTATGCTTAATTTTGGAAAGAGTGATATATATTATTATGAAATTAGGAACATTATGAAGTCTTTTTATAGCACAGTTATTGAATAAGTTAATTATTTAAGTAATTAAACATAAAGTAGATGTTTAGTACTTAACATGTTGTTCTATATATATAAGTTTATCTTGAGTGACTGAATTCAAAATATTTAATATTTTTGAAAAATAAAACCTCCAATATTCTCTCAAACCTTTTCTATAAAGAAATTAGTGTGGGTTATTTAATTCATATACCTTGTACAGAATTTCATATTAAGATTCATTTATATGCTATAGAAAAAAGTTTATTAAGCCATGCTATTTATATCGAAGCAATTGATAATATGACTAATTTCTCAAACTCTATATGAAGCACAGGCTTTTACTATAACTTCAATGTATAATACATTCAAATCATGTGTTGGATTATTTTTAACTAATTTATTATGTTTAACAACACTTTGCTTAATTGTGGGGAAAAGGTTCTATAAAAAGTATTCCATATGACCCATTTTTCTTTTGAACATAAAAATAAATAATTATGGAAAAAAGATGTCTAAATTCCTGGGGTATTGACTAGATGAAGTGAATGTGGTTTTGAAATATGAAGCTTTACCTTTTATTTTTATTTTTTATATTATCGCTATGTATTATTGTTAATCAGCTTTTGCTTCAAGCCTAGTTATAGAACAATTATAATTGGGTACAAATTAAAATAATTATGATAATGGTTATAAGAATTTAAATACTTACATAAATTAATCGAATAGTAATTAAATAAGTTAATATTAAGTAATTAAAAAATAAATATATGTACATGTTTCATAACATATATATTGTTCTATATATGTATCAATATTATTGTTAATACTGAGTTCATAATATACTTGAATAAAATACTTAATTCAAAATGTTGTCAAATTTAAAAAAAAAAACAAACAAAGAAAGCCCTCCAATATTCTCTCTAATACTTTTTATACAAAAATTCAGAAATTATCAAGACTTATGAAATTGTGAAGCGCCAATAATTTAATATTATAATCAAGTGATATCTGGTTAATTTGTTAATTATTTGGGTATTTTATGAATTCTGATTATGACATCATTAATTTTAATCTCACAAAGATTCATTTAAATAATATGAGCGTTGCACTCAATCACTTGCATGCATTATTTGAAATTAATTTATTTGATTACATACGGATATATTCATACTAGATGCGATTATGTTTAAGATATAATCCTATACTAAATGTGGGTATCTATATATTTTAACAAAGATTTAAATTTTAATTTACTATATTGTGACAGACTAGCAATATTCATTAGATTTAACCCTATTTAATTTGTATTTGAACTAATTTATTTTGTTTAAGCATTGGACACTTTGCTTAATTTAAGGAATAGGAAAGTTCAAAAAACAAACAATCTATATGACCCATTTTCCCTTTTTGAACTTGAAAAATAACTATAGTAAAAAAAGATGTCTAAATTCCTGGTGATCGGTTTCAGCCATATATTATTATATTCCATCTGACTTAGATGAACTGAACGTGGATTGAAGTTTGAAGCAATACCTTTTTGTATTATTATTATTATTATTTATTGATAATTAATTAATCAGCAGGTTGTTTTTTTCCTTGTTATAGGTGATAGCTAGAGGTTGGTTAAGTCGAATAATGGAGAATCAGACAAAGATTACAAAGACAGCTAATTAAGAATCTCTTTATGAGATTTCGTGATTTGCATGCTAAATTAAAAAAGAAAAGAAAAGAAAAGGAGGATTAATTAATTAAGTGCACAAAAACAAGAGAGAGTGATTGGGTGATTAGCATGTGATTAACATTGATTACATATACATGTCTCGTCACTTCACTGACAAGTGTAGTGATGAGAAATATGAACCTCGTTTTGTAGTGGTGATAAGTACAAGCATCTTGTTTAAGCCCATGTTGCTACATTAATTATATTAATCATCATTGATTTATTAAAGATAATTAAAGCCTATGTTGTGTTCTTTCACACTAAACAGCTATAATAGTAATAACAATAGGCAATCACACAACAGACTGTATCTCTTCCTTTTTTTAATTTTTTTTTTTTTATTTCTCAAATCAAGAGTGCCAGTCTTCATTGTACTAAAACCTAATCTGAATTGGTGAGTCAAAACCAATGAACTAGTAGACAAGTCCCCTCACTAGTTTACTCAAAAGTTTTAGACTGGTCAATCAAGTTAAAAATTTTCCCTCCTTTTTTTGAGCTTGAAACAATCTAATTTTGAGTTTTTAAAAAATAACAATATATCATATTTATACTATAGTGTCTTTATTTTATTAGATTATGTATAATTTATACATTAATATTTGATTTACTTATGAATTAATAATTTTATTTAAATATTATTTTTTACGGTTATATATATATAAATATTTTTGTATGTTTTAAATAAATATATTATTTTACTCTTAATTAGGTTGACCCTAATTCAACTATAGTTGGGCCATTGGCCAATTTAATCATTAGTTTGGTTTTCAATACCTAATATAGAACATAGGATATGAATAAACTTAATACACATTTAATTATATTTA
This sequence comes from Leucaena leucocephala, assembly GCA_037074615.1. Classification (NCBI taxonomy): domain Eukaryota; kingdom Viridiplantae; phylum Streptophyta; class Magnoliopsida; order Fabales; family Fabaceae; genus Leucaena; species Leucaena leucocephala. Next base: position 4,018,350 of record CM073562.1, on the reverse strand, counting down.
TTGTGTCATTTTATATGTAAATTTCTTTTTTTATGAATAAGCCGTCATATTTTAGAGGACTAACCCCTTTTACTAAACCTAACTCCATTAGTTTTGTATGTAATTTTTTTTACAAAGAGAAAATTTATATGAGTTCAGCATCAGTCTCTCACCAAGACTAATGCACGAACTCCACTTGTATGTAAATAATTTTTAGAAAGAGGTTGTGTTCACCCACGTTCCAAGGTCAAGACGAAGTCTCCCTTCCTCCTAAACGATATCAATGTCGAGTATGGCAAGCCGTCTATTACCCTTAAGTGTAAACCTAGACATCTAAAAGCTAGAATGCCTCCTAAGGATAGAATGCACTCTAAATAGTCGCATGTCTCACCCCTTCGCCAGTTAAACTTACGGACTATGGGTTAGTTGTTTACAAAAAAAATTTATTGCCCACTAAGTCACTAGAGCTTTGCCCCAACTATATCCGGATCCAACCTACGTTGTGCACCTGCTATGATGGGTGAGTCTCCCAATGAGAATTTTTACATACGTCAAGGCTTGAATTCAAGATCTTACTTAAGTGATACCGAACCGCTTACCACTCGGACCAACCCCCATTGGTAGTTGTCTGCAATTTTTTTTTGGTAAAAAAATTTTTAGAAATGGGTTGGGCTCATTCACGATCCAAGGGTAGGGCGAAGTCTCTCTTCTTCCTAGACGATATTAATGTCGGGTAGAACGAGCCCTATTGTTTACAAATTTAAAATATAATGAAATCATCATATGGAAATGGGGCTAAAGCCCAAACATAATAGGAATTGGGCTTTTGTTCCTTTGAGATGGATCCAGAGCTCAAAGGGTGACTGCTTATTACAGGGGATTGGTACTTTCTTTTTTAATTAAATAAAAAAAGACGACATAAGTATATATTTCGTAGTACACTTACTAGTGTACTATTATGGGGTAAAAAATCCCATTTCTATATGAATAATATATAAATTCTTTATTTAAAATATAATATTACCATATAAAAAATAGTTTGGCAAGCCCAGCGTAAAGGCTTTAATAAAGAATTGTTTTTACTATAAATAAATTAAAAAAACCACGAAGTATAATATACCGGAATGTAGAGTTAATCAATGAAATAAATACCACTTTTTAAAAATTCGTGGTTAAATTGCGTAGAGTCTTAGCTATCATTTATTTATTTATTTATTTATTTATTTATGTAAACCGAAGCGGCTACTTTTTAAATTAGCCCTGTTATATGAAAACTGCGGTCAATTGTTTAAGAACTTACCCACGGTTTAAAAGGGGGGAAAACACTTGTATTGGCCATAAAAACCACAAAATTATTAATTTAACCATGGTTTTTAAAAATTGTTGCTGAAAAATATTTGGTATTAATCAATTACAGTTCTATAAAATGGTGAGCATAATGTAGAAATTTTCGTATGAGAAATTACACATTTATTTAATGTAACTAATCACTGGTTTGAGTATGATTTTTATAAATTGACCAGTGATAAGGTTAAGGCAGTGGTTTTTAGAAAATGAATGGAAGAATAACTGATAAAGTAGCTTAATTAGTAAATTAATTAATTTTCCTACTTTATGACGTAGGTATATGGAGGGTTAAAGAAAATTATGGATTAAACACTGAAAGAAAGAATAGACCGACAAGTCATCACCTTGTCATCATGATCTTATCCTTCATTTGTGGATAAGCTCTTCAAGTTGCATTACCTTAAACACACAGGGAAAATTCATTACTTTATCCTCTATACTTCACTCTCATTTTAAGTTGGTCCCTTGTAGCTTAATAGAAAGGGTTTGTTTGGCCCCATTTTATGAAACCTGTAATCTTAATGCAAAAGGCTTATTCAAGTGTTTAATTAGTTTGGATTCTATAATAATAGAAAAGAGGTTACATTTAATACATATAATAAAAAATATAATTATATTTTATAAAGATATAAATTTAATTCTCTCTACTATTGTGATGACTCCTTTAGTTGACGATATTATAATTTTTTTTGTAAATATTCTCTAAATTTTAGGATTGTATATTAATCTTAATAGGGGATGGTATTAACCTATTTAAATTTTTTTATATTAAAAATAAAAGAGAAAGGAGATTACATTTTGGTTTGCTGATTCCATTAAGTAGCTGCATTTGAATTACACGACTGGAACTTATACGTGGGGATGCAAACCTCTTTGTAATCAAATGGAAAAGATATTATTACCCTTATAATTTTTAAAACTAACCAGATTTGACTTAAATGGGAAGACACAGATGTCAAATGCAAAAACCTTAGCACCTACAAATTCTTTGAAACGAGCAAAAGTCATCGTTACTATATATATGGCCACTGTTTGATCATCATCGTGCCATAAAATCTATGTCCGGTGAGATAACTCATTCGTTGCCTCTATTTCACTCTCGTTTCTTCATCGTTTCTATGTGTGGATTCATTCTTCATACCAATCATAGCATCCGGAGTTGACATTATTGAAAAAGAATTCAAGATATCCAACATTAATATTTGCTATATTTTAATTTCAAATGGATTTCATTACACTATTCATCATGGAAACATGGCTGAAATTTTACTCCCAATCCATCTAACATATATGGAAAGTGAATGCTCAGTGAACATCATGGACTTACAAACTAAAAAACTGTTTTGTTTTTAATTAATTACACAAGTAGTTAAAAGGTGAGGGACAGTTTAGTCCTTTTATTTTAAATTATTTCTATAAATTAATTATCTAATTTTTACAATTTGAGTAATTCTTTATATGTATTAATTATTTGTTTTGACCAATGGATCAAGTTATTTAATATAAACTAGTATTCTATAAGTAAGGAAGTATATAGTATACATAAATACATAATCCACATGTGCAAATTGCAATTAATTGTAAATTTTATATAAAAATTTAGAGATATATTTTTGGATTTATATAGCACCAATATCCTAATCTTATTTCTCTTATACGTCAAGTAAATTAATCTTATTTGTGATACAATTTTATCCATAACATTTTTAATTTAATATAATTTTACTCATAATTTTTTTAATTTACTATAATTTTTGGTAAAATTATAGTAAATTAAAAAGATTATGAATAAAATTGTAATACATATAAAATTTATGATATTTGACACATGAAAAATAAGAAGAGGATATTATGTACTATATAATCTTATATTTTTTAGAGTTCAATTGCATATATTTATTTATTCTACGATTTGTTTGAGACCATGAAATTGTTTCATTGAAGAATTATCCACCCAAGTCAAGGAAACTGTGGTTGCAAAACAAACTCTCGAGTCACGACTCATTAAAAATATCATTACCCACTGATTTCATTAAAAAGGTTGACAATTACCAATTACAACACACACACACACACATTGTTGTAGTATAATGTAAGTTGAATATAATTTTGATCACCTAATTTTACAATTTAGTCCTTTAATTTTATAATTAAAGTATCATTTCAATCTTCTTTTTTATTATATTATTTACTAAATTTTATTATTACATATCCTTTCAAATTTCAAATTTCTAACCTTAATATTAGTAGAAAATAATGATTTTTTATGACCATAACAGTTATTTTAAAAATTAAATTTAATATATTAATATTTGATAATATTTTATTAATATTTAAAATTTTAATATTAATATTTTTTAAATAGGGATGATTTATGGGTCAGAATTTTGTTTGTGAGTGATTTATAATTTACTCTTATAAGTGTTATCTGATGCAGAAATCATTCTCTAACTTTAATAAGTTAAAATTAAAAAAAAGACTGAAAAAAATCCTATATAAGATTATAAGATTACAATAAATTATTATTGTGTGAAATTAAACAAACAAAATTCACTTTCTCCTTAAAAAAACAATACCAAGGGCTATTTAGTTGGTACTTGTATTACTTATCTAATTTCTCTAACACTCAACAAAACATCATCCGGACACAGAACTGAGCACGAGATGATCCAACTCTGAGTTGCGAGAATCTCTCATCTTCATTCTTGAACAAGGAAAAAAGATCATTTGCCAGACACGTGGATCATTTGGCCGCTGAATAATTATTAACTTAATTATCAGTGCTATTTAATTAATACTCTAAATTCTGACATATCTCTACCTTCGCCTCGAACAATAGTAATAACTATCGCAATTTCGCCTTCGGTGCCTTAAAAAAATGAACTTGATGCATTTTTCTGTTCTGGGTTAGTTTGGTTTGGATTATTATCCTTCGCTATCGGACAAGTGGCATACTTTCATATGCATATATATATACAGACCCACACGCGCTTCGTTCTTACTTGAGATAACTGTCACTGTGATCGCCTCTGCTAGGTCTGATCAACAATGGCACCTTCTTTTATACCAGACGGTGGCCTTGCCGCCGGCAGGTCCATCACTCCTTCCGTCACAAGTCGTCTCACCTCCGTCTACAGTGATGTCCAAACCGGTCGTATCGATTACGATCTTCCACTTCCCTCCGTTCTCAGAAATCCTTTCAAGGTTGTTGATGGTCCCCGAAGCTCCGCTGCTGGACACCCAGGTCTGTCTTCAAATTCTGTGATGGTTGATCAATCTCTATACGCTCCGTTCAATTTCTGGCTAATTTTAGTTTCTGACTGGTCGGGTTCACTCAATTAGTTGAAATGAAGTGTTGATTTTGTCAGACGTTTGATGGTAGAGTTATATTTTTCTTTGGTGTGGGTTTTTGCTTATTTGTCAGGTTACTTAGTTTTGGAACTTGATTGATGTTGAATTTCGCAGAGGAAATTGCGAAGCTGTTTCCAAACTTGTTTGGGCAGCCTTCAGCAGCGTTGGTGCCCGGTGATTCTGATACAGTGTTGCTAGATAAGAAGTTGAAGATTGGTGTGGTATTGTCAGGGGGTCAAGCTCCTGGTGGTCATAATGTGATCTCTGGAATTTTCGGTGAGGATCATTTTTTTTTAATTGAATGGAATGTTTGGTATCTTTTGGCTCGAAGTGTGTCGCGAAACATAATTTGTATTTTTATTTTCCTTTTTAAGATTACCTGCAACAGCGCGCAAAAGGGAGCACGTTATATGGGTTCAGGGGTGGTCCTGCTGGCATCATGAAGTGCAAATACGTTGAACTGAACTCTGACTATATTTATCCTTACAGAAATCAGGTCTATCTTCATCACCTATTGTACTTTCTGGAGTTTCTAGAGCTTAATGCATCAAACCTGTCATAATTTTTGTAAAAACTCTTGAAAATAGTTGTCATGTTTCAGTTTCATGTTTTTTTCATCAGAGATGGTTAATTGAACCATTATAACTCTTCATGTTTCCTTTTTAGGGTACTTCGCGATACTCGTCAAAGTTTTATCACATTTGATATTACCATTGCTCCTCTTATAATGAATAATTACATCTTGCATCAATTTCTGCATGCACAGGGTGGCTTTGACATGATTTGTAGTGGTCGGGACAAGATTGAAACTCCAGAGCAGGTATAGCTAGATATAGAATTTAAGATTATGTGACCAGCTTTTCTATAATCTACAACATTAGTGTGAAGAGTAATTTAATTTACATGTTCAGTTTAAACAAGCTGAAGACACAGTACAGAAGCTGGACTTAGACGGGCTTCTTGTAATTGGTGGAGATGACTCTAACACGAATGCATGCCTTCTTGCTGAAAACTTCAGGTTGTCTTAATGAAGGTTTACTTTTCATATGATCTATATTATAATAAGCTTGTCAAAGCATTGACAATTTTTTTTTTGTTAATTTGCAAATCACCTTCTGGGTTCATTTACCCATTCTAATGTTAAGTTGGCCTTGGAACTTGCATATGAGGAGAGAAACAATTTCTATTAACAGATATGTTTCATCCCAGTTTGTTTATGTTGGTTAATGCAGGAGTAAAAATATGAAAACCCTAGTGATTGGATGCCCTAAAACCATTGATGGTGATTTGAAATGCAAAGAAGTTCCCACGAGTTTTGGGTTTGATACTGCATGCAAGGTGAGTGAGGCTGTGCAATCACTTGTCAATGCCCATTTTTTAATGCAAAGTTCAATTTAGGTTTGAAGACTCTATAATCAATTCTCACATTTTCTATGGGTGGCAGATATCTGCTTTTTGGGATAAGATGTGGTGAGAGTTGGCACTGGGGTCCAAAATCAGAAGCAACCTCATGGGTGCTTCTACCTTCCAATATCAAAGCATAATTTACATGAATTTGTTATTATAAATTCGTTGTGAGAAGGAAGATTAGCACAAATACAACAACAACAACAAGCCTTATCCCATTAAAGATTAGCACAAATGAGCGCTAAAAAACCTTCTAAACAAACATACAAGGATAAAAGAAAGGATAGAGAACAAAAGAAATTCATGAGCTCAAAATAGTGCACCTATCCCTTTGAATTAATTTGAGAAACTATCCTAGAGCATGAGAAACTGCCCTTGATAAACCATGATACCTATAAGGTCTCTTCTCATGTATTTATGTGATTAGGCTCTCTCCCCCTTTCCAGAAACTTTTACATCATTAGTTCTTTGAAATATCACTGATGCTATATTTAGATCCCTTCTTAAATTCATGTTGCATAACTACAGGACCAAGCTTTGTTTATGTTGTTATGTGGATTGAATGCAGATATATTCAGAAATGATTGGAAATGTTATGGTAGATGCACGATCAAGTGGAAAATATTACCATTGTAAGTATATTCAATTGGGGTGTATATATAATTTTTGGCAATTAGAGACTCGTGACTTTATAGAGTTTCGTTGATTGTTGTTACTGGTCTGCACTTCCTAGCTTCCTGTTCCTTGCAAAGACCGCTTCACCTTTCAAACATCTTGCGCTTTAACCCCTCATACCACCTGTTCTTTTTTCTAACATCAAAGATCTGAATCGTAAGTTCATATCATTTGTGACTGTCTCTGTTGCATGTCACAGTCACAGTTGCCATCTTTTCTATCTCAAATTACTTGCAACATGGATATTTTCCTTCGCCCATTTTGTTTGTGTCCAAGGGAAACTATAACATGCTTATATGAGAACAGGCGATGCCCTGTTCACGCACTTACGTTGCTTTTTTCAACATTATCATGTGACTTATTATGTTTCTGGTTCTCTTGGAAAAAATTGATATATCATGCTTTATTTTTGTGTAAGGGTAGCTTTCATGGCTCTTTATTTAGTCATTAACTATAAGAAGATAATCTATGGCCTCAAGATTAGTTTTGATATAAATTGGTTCCAACATCTACAGAGTGCAGTTCTTTTCTTAGTATAATGTGATATGATCTGAAAAAAAGGAGGGTTTACATCATATGGTTCATGTTTAAACATTAATATTAGGCAGCAGTTTCCCCACCCTTAAATCGCTCTCTATATATAAATATATATTGGATGGACTCAGCCATGGATAACACATTTGAACTTCTTGCTGCAGTTGTGCGGCTTATGGGACGTGCAGCTTCACACATTACACTGGAATGTGCTTTACAAACTCATCCTAACATTACTATTATTGGAGAAGAGGTCTTTCATAAATTCAGTTAACTCATTTAGTTTATGCATTCTAGAGGTTGAATGTCATATTGAGATGTGTTATTGTTGATCTTGTGATTCAATTTGCCATTTCTACTCGTACTGCCCAATGATGCTAAAGAATTATATCATCCTCCCACAAAATCAAAAGATGCGCTGCACTAACTCTCTTAGGATTAAGCGAAAGGAAAGTAATTTACCAAAGATTTTGTGTAGTTGTGAAGGTATTTGAGAAGCCATATGTCATTTCGAAGCGAAATGACACTAAGCTTGGTACAAATTTTTAACCAAAAGAACAAAAATGTGGAGTCATATTGCAAAATAACTGTGCCTGCCACCTCAATAATTAATTCCTCCTCTATGTAGAAAATGGTATAGCAGAGATGAGGTGCTTAGGAAATAGCATGTGAGATTAATTAACTCATCCTCTCGAACAAACTCATATAACCACTACCAGCACCCTCCAGCTCCCCTCCTAACTCTCGAGAAAATGCTTTTACAGTTTCTTATTCTGAAATTCAATGACGTGCATTAGTTTGAAAACCTGCTTGCATCAATTCAGTCAGTCCAACCATGAACTGCCCATGTTAGTGGTCTAGTTAGTACTCAAGAATTTTCTATAATGTTAAATTGAGTTAAAAGAAGCCAATTCTTTTGGGGGGTAAAAAACTTAGCTGGTACCAGTTTGAGCTTCCATATTTTCAATTCAGAGAAAAATGTAGCAAAGGGCCTGGGATGTGGGAGTTAAACCTGGTTTCCACATTACCCCAACCAGGAGGTCAGTACTTCTTTCGGTTCATCATGTGGTCAAAAATATTAATTTGTTATCAATGTTTAAAATACACTATAAAATAATTCGTGAATTGAAAAATAAGTGCGTGGAAATATTTGTGTGTAATTATTATGTTCTTATTTTTTATATATCATATGTCATAACTATATTATGTAATAATATCTTGAAATAGAATATATATATATATATATATATACACGAGCTGTCTTGTTACAGGTTGCTGTCAAGAGGCAGACCCTGAAAAATGTCACAGACTACATTGTAGATATTATATGTAAACGTGCTGAAGCTAATTATAACTATGGCGTCATCCTTATCCCTGAAGGTCTAATTGATTTCATTCCTGAGGTACCTATCACTCTGCATAGAAGAGTTTAGAGTGTGTCTTATTCTGCATTTATTTAATTGTGATATTTCCGCCGGTCTTAATTATAAGAACCAGTTGATTTTTTTAGATTGATCTAGGAAGCCAAATAAATCAGTTAATTATAATCAACTTCAACCTTTCAAGATAAATTTATATAATATATTTTTTAACCTACTCAAATCAATCAATAAGCTCTTATATTAGTTACAATTAACTGATTTATTTGGCTTCCTAGATCTATCCAAAAGAATCAACTGACTTTTATAATTAGGACTAGAAGGTAGTATAAGATTTTCATATGATAGGCTTTTGTATGTTATTGTGCCATTCGCAGGTCCAGCAGCTTATTGCTGAACTAAATGAAATCCTTGCCAATGATACTGTGGATGAAGGTGGGTTATGGAAGAAGAAACTTACAGATCAGTCATTAGAGCTTTTTGAATTTTTACCTCGATCCATTCAAGAACAATTAATGCTTGAAAGAGATCCACATGGAAATGTTCAGGTAACGCATCCTTATCTTGCTGTGATTATTTGTTCCCAGCTTGCACTTGACTAAGTATTAAAGTTTGTGCTGCCATTTTCCCACTTAGGTTGCCAAGATAGAAACAGAGAAAATGCTTATTCAGATGGTTGATGCTGAGTTGGAGAAGAGAAAGAAAGAAGGTTCATATAAGAGGGAGTTCAAAGGGCAGTCTCACTTTTTTGGGTAATTTATGTAATTGTCTTCAGTTTCATGTTCTGAAACATCTTCTGAAGATACAAAGAACTTCTCAGTGCATGCTCTGTAACTTGCCTTTCATTCGGTTTGATAATTTCATTTAATCAGCATTTGCTTGTCACCATCTTTTCACTTAATTTATTAGAATTTGTAGTTACCCACACTTGTTTTAATTTGCAGCTATGAAGGGAGATGTGGCTTGCCAACTAATTTTGATGCAATGTACTGCTATGCATTGGGCTATGGTGCTGGAGCACTTCTTCATAGTGGGAAAACTGGATTGATATCATCAGTTTGTGCTTCTCCCCATGCCTTAGCCACCATCTTTTGATTACCTGAATACGTTTTTCATTTCAGTTGCTGTTGATAATTTCGCTTTAAAATTGTTTGTCTGGTAGCTTCAAAACTGCCAGCTAAATTCTTTTTCTGTTATGATATTTTTATCAGGTTGGGAATTTGATTGCTCCGGTAGAAGAATGGACTGTCGGTGGAACTGCACTTACCTCAATGATGGATGTAGAGAGGAGACGCGGTACACATTTTGATCCATCAGAGCTTCCAATGGCTATTCCCTGATTAAGCGTCAATGAAATATCATTTTGTCTCAATGATCCAGCTCACATGAATGCTTATCTGCTGTTTATATTCTTTGCAGGTAAATTTAAGCCTGTGATCAAGAAGGCAATAGTTGAACTTGAAGGTACGTAATCATCCAAACACTTATTCAGTTTAAATCAAAGACTATGAGATTCATAATGGATAAATGGAAAGAGCGAACTAGAGTGTTCACCTTCTTGGAATGAGAAGAACAAAAGGAAGGAGAGGGAAAGAAATTATATTTTCCAACACAAGCCCTTAAGTGTGGTACATAGGATAACTCTGTTCCTTTCTTTTTACCAACCATCGTGGCATAATCGTTCTCCCACATACCCTGGTGAATCTTGCAATATATGATAAAATCGTAATTGCTTTTCTATATTATCTCCGCTAATCTTCAATATTGAACGTTGAATTATACAGGGTCACCCTATAAAAAGTTTGCTTCAATGAGGGACGAGTGGGCCCTAAAGAATCAGTACATGTGTCCAGGTATGCACTATTCTTTTGCTGATAACGGATTGTTTTATTAATACCTCCATCTGAGAAAGCTCTTGTTTTTAAACTTTGTTAATACTGCTATTCAAATTGATAAAAATTGAATCTGAAAAAGTGGTATAGAATGAAAGCGGCGTTTATGTTGAAACTGGGTTGAACTGTAACTTGTCTCCTCTCCATTGTGACTACTGGTATTGTGTTCACAATGATAATGATAATGTTCGCTGCAGGTCCAATTCAATTCTCTGGTCCAGGATCTAACGCAGTTAATCACACACTACTTTTGGAGCTTGGTGCAGAATCTTAGGCATATTGTGACAGTGACTATCTGTATGTTTTTGACGTGTGCGTTGATAGGTAAACTCTTATCTTGCACTAGAATGGGCTGAAGTGTCATGTTCATGCTGATCATGGTTCTGTAATACCTCTTCAGTTCTTGGCCATTTGCTCGGCCTTCCTGTTGCATATATTTTGGACTGGCTTTGTTAATAAAAAACTAGATTTTGATGGGGTTCCATGAATGTTTGCTTTTACCTGTGTTGGTTTTTAAAAATCCTCAAACAAACTCTATTATAGAATCTGATAGCTCTACTTAAAAATTAGGAAAACTATTTTAGAGGTATCTATACTTTCTCTCAATTTTTAATTTGATACCTGTATTTTTCCCCCCTTGATTAAATCTTTTAGTTTTGTTTTGTTAGCACTGTAACCTCGGTAAATTTTGCTTTGTCAGCACAAGGATTAAAAGTGCTAACAAAGCAAAATTAAAGGATTTAATAAGAAAGAAAACAATATAGGTAACAAATTAAAAATTTAAGAAAAATATAGGTATCTTCAAAATGATTTTCTCTAAAATTTATATATAAATGTTGTCCTGATGTTGGAGTTTGGTTCTGTTCTTTTTACAAAGACAAAAAATCGCTTGTGAATATATTCTTTCAGTTTATATAAAGCAAAGTTTAGCCTTTAATATATTATAGTCATAAATTTTTGAATGATTAATTGAAAATTGCTAGTTTATTTTTCATCATTTAGCTCTTTTATTTTTTTTTTCTTATATGATATAGTATAGTATGCTAATATTTATATATATTGTAAATATAATATATATTCTTCTAATAGTTTAATATATATAATATAAACATCAAAACAATATTTACTTTTTATAACTAAATACTATATGATTAAGTCTTAAAAAGATTCAAAGACAAAAAAATCAATATATCAGCATTTGAAAAAAGATCCTACATGGAATAGTTAAATTTTAAATTTAGGTTTTGATAAAATTTATGTTTTAAAAAATTTTAAAATAAACAGTTATATTTTTTCAAACATATTTTATGATTAAATTATAGTTTAAAATTAAAATTTTAGATAAACTGTTTAAAATAATTTATGAAATAGTAAAAGAGTTTATAGATTAATTAATTATTATATTACTCTTATTTTTTTTATACACTCTTTTCTCTATCTTATATTTTTTTATACATTCTCTTCTCTTATTTATTTTCTACATCCTCTTTTTTTCTATAATATATTTTCTTTCTCTTCTCTCATTTTTTATATCTCTTCTCTCCTTATTTAATATTCATATCTTTTTTCATAATTTATCAATAATAAAAGTATTTCTAAAAATAAATATCTAAATACTCATTTTTTTAAAATTATTTTTTTTTTATAAACTCTTCTTTATAAATCTTTTTTTTTTTTAAATTATAAATCGTTTTTTAAAAATTTTATCGAAACGGGCAAAGAATTTTTGACCAAGAAACCCATGTATAGACAATTCGAAAGTCACTGCATCAAACCCATATCCTTTGGAGTTATTAAAAAACTCTCTAAATTAAAAGGAAAATTAATACCAAAAAATTAAAAGGAAAATATCTGTATTTTAATTACTAAAGTGTTTAAATTAATGAAAAAATGCTTTCGAGTTTTTATTTGGTAGACTGAGGGATGGTGAGATAGAAGCCAATGATGAACTATTTTTTAAAAATAAAAGATAACTTATAAAAATATTAAAATTTAAAATGTCTAAATCAGTTGTCGATCAATTGAAAAATAATTTAGAAAATCTGGACGCTATGATCACATCCATACATCTTTTCCAGGGTTTATCTTTAAGGGGAAAAAATGCAATCAAAATGAAATTTGGTAGGATTATGTGTGAAAGACAAAAACTTCAATAAAACTTGGAAGCATCGTCATTTCTTTCTTTTTGAAAGTTTATTCAAGACATCACATCAAGCAATGCAAATTTGAAAAATAAATCAACGAATAATAATAATAATAATAATAAGGTGTCCAAGTTTTCAACAAATTAGCATTTTGTTTTTGAAAAAAATTCGAAAACATGGGTTGGTCGGTCTTACCCCCTTCACTTCGGCCCAAAGATTAAGAGAAAATTATATTTAGATTTCAACCCCTAAACAAAAGTTTAATTATTATCTATCATCTATAACTTCAGCTAATAAAAGGATGATACATATAACTATTTAGAATATATTTAATCCTTAGAGAGTACTATTTTGTTATGATTCTAGTCAAGTATCATAACTCTTAAATGCCTAGATTTATATTTGAAGATAATTGACAGCTCGTCTTGCCTGACATTAATATCGCCTAAGAGAAAGGGAGACTTCGCCCTACCCTTAAATTGTAAATGAATCTAACCCCTTTCTAAAAATTTGCTTATAAAAAATTAATTATTAAAGTCAATATAGATGGAGTCATGTCCTCTAATAAAAAGAAGGCCTTGGAGTGTGCAGTGCTTTTTTAAAGCTGAGGATTGGGTTATTTTCAAAGATTTTTCATTAGCTTGGAAATTGAGATTCAAGAAAGTTATTCTTGAATCAGATTTAAATAATTTAATAGACAAGCTGTTAAGTAATTCCTCGACCTCTACTTATAGCTTTGTATTTATCAGAATTAGAGAATTTGTTGAATTCAATTGGGATTTGTAGTTACCGCAAGCTTCATAGATCAGAATGACCTTGTAGGTACTTTAGCAAAGAATGCCTTATTTTGTTCCACTATATTAGGATATGTGTCCGCCTCGTCTTCGGACTTTATTTGACAGAGAGACAGATTGAGAATTGATCACCCTCCATTATTATTTTTCATGCACTTGGAATTAATACATCCCCTTTTATTTTTCTTATAAACAAATATTTGACTGAATTGAGTCCTAAGGGCTGGCTCACTCTAAAATCAAGATTCAACAATTTTAAATATTGTGGCTTGGGAAAAAATTATGTTAACAGAACAATTTTGAATAGGACCAAATAATTCTTAAATATGATCCCATGATATATATTGGATATCATGCAGTTATTTTAAAAAAAAACACTATTAATTAAATGAGTCCCATGCTTGCATCCCTTCTTTCAAATAATTAAGCAAATCAACAACACAGGAGAAATTGATAATGTCAACAAGATGATGATCATAATAATTAAGTGGAATAATTAAAAATGGGGTTGGGAGTTAATCATAAGGTCCTATCAATTAATATGAACGTTATCATTATCAATCAAATATTGAACGGTACAAAACAATCATATACATACATACATATATATATATATATATATATATATTAGTGATAATGCAGATTGTAATGAATGAATTAATGAGGCGTTGACAATGAAGCAAAAAATCAAACATGGTGGGGTTTTAATTTGCAGTTGGAAGATGAAAGAACTAAGCTAGGATTTGTTGGTGAAATCACACTGTGGGTGGGGGGGGGGTGCTATCCACTTAATTCAAGCATTTCGACTCAATACATGAATGTATTCTAACATCACCTTCTCTTTCTTTCCTACCCGCCCCACACACTTGAACATACTGCTGTAAAAAAAATCCTTTTACATTGGTTAAAAAAAAATTACACCAGTTCTATCAACAATGTAGATACAGCTGGCATATAGCCAATTCAACTGATATATTTACACTATAAACAATGTAGGTATAGTCAATTATATAGATCGGTCAGTATAAAAAGTGAATAATCTCATATTTTATTTATAAAAATATCATCAGTCATATTTTTTAAATCGTCTCTATAGAACAACTTCTATAGAAACTCCTTGGTAGAAATGAGCTACACACCAGTGCTAAAAGAAGGATAATTGAATAGCATCACTTGGATTATTCGGTAAGTGTATTTGTGCGCGCGCTTGTGTATGTGTGTGTGCGATTAGGGTTCTTTCTTTACGTAACTGTTGTGTTTTAGAGGCAAATTAAATGAGAGTTGTCAGATGCAATATGCTTTAATCCATGTTTAGACTATAATTAATTTCTATGTGGATTTAATAATTGGCTTCTTGTGGTGAAGAGCAAGCAATTATTTTCAATTTAATGCAAAGACAAAAGGTAATTAAGCCAATTCTTCCCCTTTGGGGGAATGATGATATGATGAACTAGTGATTTGGGCATATCTTTTTTTTCTTAAATTATCTAAAGCTGATATAGAGACAATTACAAATGACAAATAAAAATGAAGATGATTTGAAACATTAACCCTAGCTAAACTTGGTGCATAAATTATAGCAGATGTTGAAGTAAAAGGACATAATTATTGAAGGAGCTGTTAATTAATTAAGGTGGTTGGTTGTTGGGGCAATCACATTTGGTAATTAAAGCTATCTAGAAAGAGAGGATATTAAAGCAGGACAGAGATAGGCACTACATATGAAGTAAAATCTGATGAATAAGGAACAGCACAAGTTAATTAATGGGTGGATTAATTAGGAAGCAATTAACCTTCAAAGTCAAGTGTGTAATAATCAAAGAGAGCCAATTGTATGTAGCAAACCCAATGCTTTGTGCTCTGAGCCATGTCTTCCCTTCTCTCATGTGTGTTTGTGTGTATATACACACACACACATATATATATACATATCCCCATACCTCTGGTTGTCATTATTATGCCTCTCTAGTTGCTTTCTATTCTTTGTTTGGATCCTTCTTCTCCTTTATCTATTTAGCTATGGTAAATGGGAGTTTTCTACGTTATAAGGAAAAGTTAAAGTTTGAATCCATCTCAAAGGATAAGCAATATGTTAAAAGAGAGAGCTCTTTAAACTTGGGAAAACTTTTTAGTATGTACTTTTTTTTTTTAATTTGATATTTATACTCTTTCATCTCGTTATTAAATCTTGTTTGCATTGTTAATATATCTAACTTTGATCTATTACTATTGTTAGTAGGTCTCTACATAGAAGCTATCTTTGTTAAAAGAGTAAATTTAAGAAATTAAAAAATAGATATATAGAAATATGCAAACTGCAAAATGATTTAATTAGTTCTTCACATAAATGCCCTTATTTGTGATATTAATAATAATAATAAATATAGATAGAGGGAATTAATTAAGAGAAAGAAAGATTGAGGATTTGGAAACTTATTCAAAACATTATTGACGAATTGAATATGGCTATATATAACATTAATTAAAATTATTCGTATGTGTGAAAATTGAAATAGTTAGAAAGACTGTATATTAATAACTAATAAGGACCATATCCCAAAGGCACGTACCATAAAAATAATTCATGTAAATTTGTACGTGCCCTCGATTTTCACTGTAGGACATAATTTATGACAATATGCACCTTAATTGGAGGTACTAGTGTCTGTCATCCTCCCTCTCAATTTTAGACATCAAAACTTATGAATATAAACCCAGGGCCCACTTGCTTCAATTTTAAACCCTCTTCCATGTTGCAATGTAAGTATCAATTCTTAATAGTAGTGATTTTCTTACAATTTAATTTACAATTGATTCTTGGTAATTTTTATATAAGTGTAGGTATCACCATATTTTTTTTATATATTTATCTTATCTTTATATAATATATTTAATTAATTTAATTATATTAAAAAATTAATATAATATATATTTTTTAAAATATTTTAATTGTCTCTCTTAATTCTCTTTCTTTTTTATATGATTATTCTTAAAAAATATTAATAAAAATAATTTTAAAAATAATAATAAATATAAAATTAATAGTCAAATTTAATAGTTGGTAAGATAATATTATTATAATTTAAAATTTTTTAAAATAATATTAATATTATTCCTAACAAGATTAAATATCCCAGAGCTTTTTCAAATAAATTATACCTTATCTTATAAAAATACAACCTAAGAAATAGGTTATAAAAATACAACCTAAGAAATAGGTTATTAGAATCGTACCCTACATAGTACTACCTTTCAATGCATGTAGGGACATGAGTCAGAGAGAAAAGGGTCACCCCAGAAGTCACAAATGAGGTTCTTTTTATTATTCCAAGTTCTTGGAAATACCATCCATCATCCCTAATACTAAGTAAAATTGATTTATTACTTATAATATTTATGGTTCTTCTTCTACAACTTGGTAACCCCCCAAAGTTTATGGCTTTATATTATCGTAATTTGTAATTCTTTAATTTAGCTTCGCAACTCACCAAAAAAGTTTAAATATTTTATTATTATTATTACTCCCTCGAGTTTTCCATTTTGTCTTGATTATTACCCAATTGAGGCAAGTCTGGGAGACATGGAATGGAGATTGGTACTTGATTGTCTAAATTAATTACTAATTAGTTAGTCACTTAATTAATAATCAGTCGATAAATTCTCTCTCTTCTATTTGTATTTGATCTAGAATGTCGAATTATTTGCTTAGCATTGGCACTCTAGTAGTTTCCTATTACTTGAAAGTTACATATTCTGTACCATCTAGTATTTTCATTCGTTACAATAATATTATGGAAAACTGAACAACACTTATTTGATTAAATGATTGGGTTATACAATAATTATTAAAATTTTAAATAAATTATTAATTTAAAATTTTCGCTTAATAATTTTATAAACTAATATTTTTATTTTTTTAAAAAAAACTACATATTTTTTGATATAGTCTCCTTATTTGGCCATTCAAGAGTTTTCCTTGTAATCATTTTAAATAATTTTTAATTATTTTTTTTCATGATAGATAGCACTCCAACTCTCTTTCTATATGTTCATAATGAATTTTATCCTTTCTTTTATAATCACATCTATCTTAACATTATCTCAGTTATTACCACCTCATGCTCTTCTCAAATTTGAAAATTTATTCTATTTTTAGATAAGATTAATGATTTACTTATCTTTTTTAATTCTAATAATATTGTTAAATGCTCATCTAATTTTATTTATAAATTATTTTTATCATATTTAATACAGACCAAATAAATCTTAAACTCCATTTATTTTACTTTAAAATTTAATAATTTTATAACTTTATCTCTTTTTAATATATATTATATTTCATGATGATAAAGTCAATATAATAAAAAGTAAAAAATAAAATTATAAATTTATATAAAAAAATTAATAACATGATGATTTATAAATATGATAAAATTTATAGAGGAGTATACTTTATAATAGGATTATTTCATCAACTTCACAGGTAAATTGAAGTTTCATGTTTCAAGTTGTGTATTGTGGATATTATTTAAAATAAAAAAATTAAAGTTTCGGAGTAGAAATTGATGGGATCAAGGAGATTTGAAATTTAAACTTGAGAAATATTAATAAACCTGGATGGATTAGGGATTGAAGGTTTCCAAACAAGAGGTGGGATAGAAACAAAATTAACAGATAAGGGCTAATTAAAGGACAAGGGGAACACATCCCACAGTCTGTCTCTATAGACTAATAGCCAAGAACATCACATTCATCCATTGATTATTGGCCCCTACCATTAATTTCCTTACTTGGGTATTTGGATTTATTTATTTATTTATTTATTTATTTATGAGATTTGATACATTACCTTTTTCTGAGGTCCCTCCCTGGAATTGTTCGTGGCATTGCAATTTGAACAAAAGTTTGGGTTAATTTGTATATAAAAAAAATAAAAACTCTCTACACTGTTCAAAATTTTACTAGAATTTATGGCCTTTTAGTTTAACTTCCCAAATTTGAATAATATATTGTGTGTAATTAAGTTATTGTTGTGAACCTGTGATGAGAAATCCTTTATTGTTACTATTATTTAGTCAAAATTACTGTATTATTTATGGGGTGAGCGAAATTATTTTGTATTGTGGGTTGAAAATAAATGAGGAATGTGGGTTTAGGAGCATGAATGTCCTGAGCGCAGGGTTTTGGTTGAAGATATGGATAATGATAATAAATGATTATTTTACTTTTAAATTAAGGAGGCAGTTGTTAATGGCTTGAGGTTATGCGAGAAATTCAACCTATAACTTTCCACTAAAAGACACGGTAATAGAAAAGCGGCGACATATTTTAAACACAAGAGTCAAGTGGTGGCAGCTAAAGAGGAAGAAGAAGAAAACTTTTAAAAGAACTATGTTAAATGAGAGAATTTGGGAGGTGCAGGAAAATACTGATATCATATGGAATGAAATGGCAGAAAAGGTCTGAGCGGTTGCTAAAGTAATTTTGGGAGAATCTAAAGGTTTTGGTCGACGAGATAAGAAGACTTGGTGGTGGAACGAGGATGTACAACAGAAAGTTAAGTACAAGAGAGATTGTTTCAAAACTATACACTTATGTAATAATACCGAAAATTAGGAAAAGTATCGTTTAACTAAGAAGGAAACTAAAAAGACGACGAGTGCAGCTCGTTTTAAGGTTTTTGAGGAATTTTATAAGGAGTTAAAAATAAAGTCGGGAGAACGAAAGATTTATAAGATTGCAAGAGACAAGGAAAGGAAATCGAGGGATTTGGATCAAGTACGATGTATTAAGGATGAAGAGGGCAATGTTTTGGTTGCAGATAGTGATATTAAAGAACGGTGGGAGACCTATTTTTACAAATTGTTTAATGATGAGGGAGGAGGGTCAAGTTTCGAGATAGAGGATTTAACAGGAGAAGTTGAACCAAATTTAGCTTTTTACCGTAGGATCCGTATTGGCGAGGTTAAAGAAGCGCTTAAGAAAATGGAAAATAGTAAAGCTGTTGAACCTGATGGTATTCCTATTGAAGTTTGGAAGTGTTTAGGTAAAGCGGGGGTGGTGTGGCTTGCTAAACTTTTTAATGTGATCTTAAGCTCTAAGAAAATGCCGGATGACTGGAGGAAAAGTACTTTAGTTCCTATTTACAAAAACAAAGGGGATATCCAAAATTGTGCAAACTACAGAGGGATAAAACTTATGAGTCATACTATGAAGTTGTGGGAAAAGGTAATTGAACACAGATTGAGATTAGAGACTGATATTACTGAGAATCAGTGTGGTTTCATGCCGGTTAGATCTACAATAGAGGCGATTTATTTATTAAGGGGGTTAATGGAAAGGTACCAGACTAAAAGAAGAGACTTGCATATGGTCTTCATTGATTTAGAAAAAGCATATGATCGAGTGCCAAGGGAGGTGCTTTGGAAAGCTTTGGAAAAGAAAGGTGTACGCATGGCATATATCAAGGCAATAAAAGATATGTATGAGGGGGTAACAACTACTGTAAGAACGTCTGGGGGCGAAACAAAGGATTTTTCCATAAGGATTGGTCTACATCAGGGATCATCTTTGAGTCCTTATTTATTTAATCTAGTAGTGGATGTTCTCACTAAGTCTATTCAAGAGGAAATCCCTAAGTGCATGCTTTTTGCGGACGATATAGTTCTGATGGCGGAATCAAGAGAAGAAATTAATTTTAAACTTGAGTTATGGAGAAGTACTTTAGAGTCAAAGGATTTCCGTCTGAGTAGAAATAAGACTGAATATATGAATTGTAATTTTGATAAGAGGCAAGTTAGAAGTAACTTGGAGGTCAAATTGGGAGATCAAGTTATTCCACAAATAGATAAGTTCAAATATTTGGGATCAATTATACAGAAGGACGGTGAAATTTTGGAAGATGTTCATCATAGAATCCAGGCCGGGTAGTTTAAATGGAGAAAGGCTACTGGAGTTATATGTGATCGAAAAGTACCAGATAAAGTAAAAGGAAAGTTTTATCGCATTGCTATAAGACCAGCAATGCTTTATGGAAGTGAATGCTGGGCTTTAAAAGGACAGCACGAGCAAAAAGTTGGGGTAGCTGAGATGAGGATGTTGAGATGGATGTGTGGGCATACAAGAAAAGATAAGATTCGTAATGAACATATATGGGGAAGAGTTGGAGTGGCACCTATTGAAGAGAAAATAGTAGAGAACCGTCTTAGGTGGTTTGGACACGTACAAAGAAGGCCAAGGGATGCGCCAGTGAAGAGGGTGGATCAAACAGTATGGACACCGGTTAAAAGGACTAGAGGAAGGCCAAAGAGAACGCTCAAAGAGGTCATTGAGCGGGATCTCCTGGTTAATAACCTATCCAAGGATTTAGTTTTTGATAGAGCACAATGGCGTCGTATGATCCATGTAACCGACCCTATTTAATAGGATAATGCTTGTTGTTGTTGTTGTATAATTTTATCATGTGTAATATACATTATATCCTGTAAAAATAAAATTAATATAATAATAAATAAATAGTAAAATGATATATTTATATAAAAAATTATATCTCTAATTATATCAAAATAAATATTTTCTATTTGCTCTGTATATATATATGTGTATAGAATATAAAGAGTAATGATTTTAGATGCACATGCCAACAAAGGCAGCGTAACAAAAAGGGAAAGGGTGTGAGCCCTGCCACTGGCATACCAAAGTCCCCCGCGGCCACTCTATCCTACGTCCATAATTTATTTACAGAAATTTTTTATTTATTTATTTAATTTATCAAAATTTTATTTTAATTATATTAAAATTTAATCTATATCATGCACCTAGTTATAATACGTAAATTTTTTAACAAATTTTTTTATATATATTAAAATTCAAAATCAAAATTTTATTTAAATAATATTAAATTATTTATCACTTCCACTCAGTTAATTTTGCAGAAAATTTATACTGAAGTATTCCTACTGGTTCGTACTAGCTTCCTGTTCTCCCGTTTTATGCTGGTTCAGCTAGTTTTGGGCCGGTTCAAATCAGTTCCATGTTTTAACTTCTATGCCATTAGATATTAGGTTTACTATCATATTAGATAGTAGGTATTTAATATTTTTTTATTATAATATTAATCATAATATTTAAAAAAATATTTTAAATTTTAAAAGATTAAATTTATATTTGAGGATAATAAATAATTCATTTTATTGATATTAATATTGTTTAGGAAGGAGATTTTATCATATTATAAAATTATAAATAAATTAAATGTCTTTTAAAAAAAATGTATATAGAAAAAAGAAAAAGATAGTAGGTTTACTCTTGAATTTTAGGAAGGATCCGATCGAATTTATTTACATTTTTTATATTAAAAAAATAATTAAATTAAAATTTCGTATGTATAAAAATTTATCAATTTTCTTTTACTGATTAAATTTTTAAACAGGAATTTTTTCCCATTTTCCATTTATGTTTTATGGTTTAAGTTATTATTTGTTTTTAATGTTGGATATTAGAAATGTACTGGGAATAAGAAACAACTAATATGAATATCTCATTGTATACAATAAAATTTATAATAGATAGTTGCATTACAAATATAAATAATATAACTTATTATTTAAACTTTATATTATATGAATAATTGGGTTAGTATTACGTCAATATTCTGTAAGTATTAATATCATCATTGTTGTTTTCCAATCTTTTAAAAGCAATGCAGTATTAATTCCTTAAACTTCTTTGGGTTTTGACAATTCGTGTTGGTTAATTACAGTATAAAAGAAACTGTAATTATTATTTGCAGAATTTCGCCCTTCTCAATTCAAATTAATTAGTCGAATTTGTGGAAATGATTGGTATATAATTTATTATGGAAATAAAAGAAAATAAAGAATTTTTAAAGATTCATCAATGTTAGATTTAATCAAGCTAATGTGAGTGTATTAATTCTCTTACAAGAGTATTCTAAATATATGTAAAAAATAATGTGTGGCTAGTGGTGTCGTACGTTATCATGTTGTCTTGTTTTTAAGGTTTGAATTCGCAGTGCCCATGATAATATCTTTGAGGGAATAAAACGAGAGAGAGAGAGAGAGGAATGTCAACGTGCCACTCACTCAGAAATTGAAAAATAAAAATAAAAATACTCATTAGTTCCATTATTGATTTGTCCCATGATAGTACTAATAATGTTTCCTCACTAAAAGTTTACGTACAAAAATTGAATATCACTGAACAAAATGTTTGCTTTTTGTTATATTCCAAGTGATTGGCACATGGGAGATTCACATACATTACATATCCAATTACAAATTTATTCACCCATATATTATTCTTGATGTTATTCTATTATTGATCAATAATATCATCAATATTAATTTATATAATAAAAATTTATATCATATTATTGATAGGTTATATACTCAATTATTGGTGAAATTAAAACATAAGAATCACCCACCTTTTTAATTATGAATCATTTAACTAAAAAGATAGTCTTGTGTTGAAGTTTTAAGTATATATTTATGATAATTATTTAGAGGTAACGAAATTTTTCCTATTATAAACATATATTCTCATAGAACCAGCTATTTATAATACTGAATACTACATGTTCTATAACATATGCACAGGTAAACAACACTCTTGGAAAGTTAACATGTCTAGTTTTACTAACAATAATCTTTTATATAAAAATATTTTTAGAGAAATGTTAGACTTATACACTATCTAAAAGTAAAGCGAATTCTCCTTTTTTTCTGAGTGATATTAATATTTTACCATCAAGTATTAGTTGAGGCCTCCAAGGATTGCCATTTCGGATGATTTAACAATTGATAATGCTTTTGATTCCGAAATACAATTGAAATATGCTTATTATTTGAGGTTAGGGGCAAGAAACAAGTAGCTAATACCAAAATGAACATTTGAAATGTTGAATAACTTGGTAGTATTAAATATTCTCCAACTCGGAGATTATTCTATATGCATGCTCAAACTTCAAACTTCAAATGCTATCCTGTTAAAACACAAATAGGACGCAAAACGTTGACTTCTAATCTCATTAGATCGATGAAATCTGGATTTGAATGTATCTAAACCGTTGACTTATAATATCTTCATATATATTAACAATAGAATCAATGATTGTTAATTATTGACTTTTTCATTTTTAAACAAGGACCGTAATCTACTAAATTGCGTTCAAAACTTACCAACTAATATCATATCCAAGTATTTATGTCACTCTTATGTTCCTTTTCATATTAAATATTAAAATCTCAAGTTACATTTTAGACCTTAATTAATTATAAGTGTAAAAAATTAAGCTTAAAAATAATTAGTTGTAATATATAAAAAATAAAAACATCTCTTGCAAGATTCATCACGATAAATGTAAAAATTTTTATTTTAATTCCTCATAATAAATTACAATTAATTGCCAATTAGCCTTTAGCCTAATGAAAAAGCCTACCTAATAGATATATGGGCAGGTAACGAGTTCAAACTGGGAGTAAGAGATTTTAGGTGTTATATAAGAAAAATTACAAATGATAAACCAATTATGCTAATAAAAAATATAATTAATAAATGTATGTAATCACTTGATAATTGACATTTGGATGAAATTCTATAAAAATCTACTGGCATAATTATTCTTACATTTGATATCACTTTGATGAGGATTATCAATATGATTAGTGTCATTTGAGAGTTTTGTAACTGAATTTTAATAAATTTCCGTAAAATAAAATTATCAGACTTCAATTAATGGGAAACACGCGTACAGATCAAAATTTGTTTGACTTTGACCTGTATTGTAGATTTTTATTATATTCCTTTAAATGAGAAACGTACACTTGACATAGTAGTCTCATTTGTTTCACTTGTCAAAATTTAATATAACATTTAAAAAAAAAATCTTTGTATTTAGTAACGCATTTTTTTATACTAGAAAGTATATTTATTAGAAAGGTAATAATCAAATTAAAAAATATTCTATATTAATAGCCTCTATTGTAAAAAAGAAGAAGCTATAATTATCTTTGTTTTAAGATTAATATTAATATTTAAGAAAAAAATAGGATGTGTGTAAAAAATTAAAGAAAAATCGAAGAAAATTCCTTAGCTCATTTTAATTAATTAATTTATATTCTTAAAATTAGTATTTTTTTTTTATTTGCAGATCTCATTTCCTATTTCCCATCATGTCCAGACATATTTACCATTATCCCTATTCTATTAAGCTCGACCAATTGACTTTCGCCAAATGGTATGCTTTCCATGACACATTCTCTCTTGCCCCTGCATAGTGGACCCCACCTTGGTCCCTTCCCTCTTAAAATCAGCATCCGTCTCTTTCTTTTCCTTCGTTACTCTTCATTCTTCTTCTTCCATCTCCATCCTTCCTCTCTGTAACGTCGCCTTCTTCTTCCTCTTCAACATATCCCACTGCTTCTTCATGGAAACCCAAAGCTTATCTCCTGGAACTCCTTCTTCCCCAACTATTAGTCCCAGAAACTACAACTCTCACTGCTGTAAGTCACCCGAATTCGAGTTCTGGATGGTCCGAAACCCCTGTTTCCCTCAACCCAACTTCCTTTCCGCCGATCAACTCATCGCTGACGGTGTTCTCCTTCCTCTTCACCACCTCTCCCTCCAACCTAAATCCCAAACGCCAGAATCAGATCCACCAGTTCCAGAAACGGGTCCTATACCCGCTCCGGAAACTGAACCAGAGTGGTCTCCGGCGATAACTGGGTCTTCTGCGACGACGGTTCTCTCGGCGTCGAAGCGGTGGAAGGATATATTTAAGAAGAGTGAGAAGAAGAACACGGAAACGAGCAACAATACTGAAGAAAAGGACAGAGAGAAAGGGAAGAAGAAGGAGAGGAAGAACGGAGGAGGAGGTGGTGGTGGAGGTAGTTCGGCTGAGTTGAACATCAACATATGGCCGTTTTCTCGGAGCAGATCCGAAGGGACTCGGCCGAGGTTGTTCCTCGGAGCTCCGGTGAGTCGTAGGGTCAACAGCGCGCCGTGTTCGCGTAGTAATTCGGCGGGAGAGTCCAAGTCGAGGAAATGGCCCAGTAGTCCGGGTCGGGCCGGAGTCCATTTAGGACGGAGCAGCCCGGTTTGGCAGGTCCCACGTTCGAAGATTCAAGACCCGAACACTGAAAAGATATCAAAGAAAGCAACAACCACAACCCGTCGGAATAAAGTATCCTCCACCACCTCCGCTGCCACCAGCGGCGGTGCAAAAACCAGGGTTATGAGCTTGAATGTTCCCACATGCCTCGGCTATAAGCAACATTTGAGTTGCAGGAGCGACGAGAACAGCACCATTTCTTCAGCCAGCGGCTCCACCACCACCAGCAGTAGTAATACCACTCGTACGCGTGTCAGAAATGCAGGAGCTAGCGGCGGCGCCGGAAATAGTGGAAATCTATTTAATTTTCGCAGCATTTTCAGCAAAAAAAGTGCAGTAACGTCTCACTAAGAAAATTTGTAACTACCCACCACATGATAAACTAAAAAGGCTTATGATTTCTCTGTATTTAGGTG
Source organism: Leucaena leucocephala (assembly GCA_037074615.1). NCBI lineage: Eukaryota > Viridiplantae > Streptophyta > Magnoliopsida > Fabales > Fabaceae > Leucaena > Leucaena leucocephala. The sequence goes on along the minus strand of CM073562.1, from coordinate 3,992,299 downwards.
TTTTTTACCTCCCCCCCCCCCCCCCCCCAATTAACCCTACCATTTTGTTTTTCGCCTGTTTCTGTCTGTCTAAGTTTATCCTTTTGAAACTGAATGTATGAGAAAAAGTTTCTGACTTTGAGCAGGAAAGAGTTAGAAAAAGATTGATGATGAACGTCATTTGGGTTTGGAATATTTATGCTTTTGTGCTCTAGCTCGTGTCTTCTGAAGTGCTTTTTAATATTTATTTATTAATTATTCTGGATTCTGACTTTCTCCATCTCTTCCTTCTGCAAGTAGCACTGACACTCCTCTGTTTCTGTATTTATTGTCTTATTCGCTCATGGAAGCGATTTACAATTCATTTCGATTTAAATAATGTCGATTGAAGTACGTGCAAATTTATTGTACATCTCCACTCGATGGATTAATGTCCTTTACTATTTGTGTCATGGAATTTGGTAAGAAGATAGGAGGCATTATCTGGGCAGCAGCACGTTGAAGTCTGAAGCCATTCGTACTTCATCCTTAATACTTTCTCCAATTTTATTTATAAATTTCAAATAACTAATTTATATTAATTAATTAAAAATAATAAATATATAAAAAATATAATATTTTTTTAACCACACCCTTATTTATAAAGAGATAAATGAAAATATATATATATAAAAGATAATAAAAATAGATAATTAACTAGGAATAAAATTAGAAAAGACACAATAAATATTTAAACAAATTTAAAATGAAACTTATAAAAAAGACTATATATTCACAAATTTTAAACAAATATATGTATTTGTCCAATTGTGATATTTTCTTAGTTGCCTAATTGCCTATGGCACAAGATCAAAAAATGAGGTTACATGCTTCTTTCTCCTTTAGGATCCTAAAGATACAGAATGAGATAAAAAAATGATTTTACAAATAAGGTTTTCTTTGACAAGTATAAAATTCAATTGTGTAATTTAATAAAATAAATTACTTTAAATATATTATTTATTTTAGGGGAGTGGCTATGAAACCCAAAATCCCATTATTATTAGATTATTCAGAAAATTTTGTATAGAAAATTGCCGTTTCTTTATTTAAACAAGATAGTTGATCAAGAGAAGCAGAAAGGCCTTCTTCCACTCAAACTAAAAAAAAGTTGGGATAAATTCAATAAAACTAATTAAATTTATTATATTGTTATTTATTATTTAATACTCAATTATATTAATAGTCAAGCGATGATCTGACTTGGGAACTGATGAAGTGCCGAAAGTTGCTTCTTAATACTGAACCCATGTTCCTATGTTTGATGTTTCAACACATGAACCAAATTTCTTGATCACCGCAAAACGCCCTCAAGTTTGGATCCATACATGTTTGACTTTGACCATAATACACTTTCAACTTTCAAAGACCTTCAAACATGAGCCCCATATCCAACGCATCACAGTAGCAGTGTTTCATTTTCATAATACAGTGAACTTAACTAAAATCTGAGTCTTTTTCTGAGGCTATGCAAGAATGGAGAAGTGGAGGGATTTATTGATGGCCATGGGAGGTAAGCTTAGAAAGAATGAAGGAGGAGAGAGTGCATGATCTGTGAGAAAGATAATGGCGTCTGGCTGGGGGGGGGGAGAGAGAGAGGAGGGATCAGAGAATGAGGGAGGAGATGGTGACGTGTTCATATCCTAATTACTAAAAGAAATATCTAACTTCACACAGAGAGTCACCTCGGTAGGTCTTTGGATATATATATTGACTGATTTATACTCGTAGATATCATTTTGATAGCCATTTTTTTAATTTCAAATTTTTCAATATTCAAAGATGGTCTTTTGATGTTTAATAGTAATTGCTCTTTTTTTTTTAGGGTTGCAATATCATCCTTGATAGAGGTAACAACTTGAAAAAAAAACAAAAAAAGTAGATACCGGTCTAAATTTTATGAATACATTGTGATTTATAGCTTATTTTGGATTAGATTATAGAAAAAGAATTAAAAAAATCATAATTTTGGGGTTAAAAATTATTCTCCACAACTTATATCAAGACTAAGTTGATTTTAGTTTTAAATTGGAAGTTCTTATATGCTATTTCACAAAAAGAAATAAAAAATATTATTTCATAATCAGGCTTGGATCTCGCCTATTTTAGCTTTAAATATTTGGGCTCGTTAGAGTTAGCAACTGGGCCTCTAGTGGGATAGGCCCAGTATCCATGATAATCAGAATGGTTTATGAGCTTCACATGAGTATTCTTGAGTTTAACTGACGAAATGATAAGAAATATGATCATTTAGAGTATATTTAATCTTTAAAAAGTATCATTTTATTATAGTTTCAGTTGCAGACATTCTAGCTCCTGGGTGCCTTGTTTACACCTGAGGGTAATAGATGGCTCGTCCTACCTGACATTGGTATAACCTAGGAGAAAGGGAGACTTCGTCCTAACTTTAGATCGTAAGTGAGTTTAACCTCTTTCTAAAAATTTTTGTACCAAAACTAGCTTCATAGAGCTCATTTGGATAAGACTTTAGAAAAAGACTTATGGAAAAAAAATTTAGACAACTTTTAGAAGAAAAAAAGCTTTTGGAGAAGAGTTTATGAAAAAAAAAATAATTATAAATAAATGTGTATTTAGATAGTTATTAACAAAATAACTTTTGTAATTTAAAACTTATCAAAAAAATATGATTTTATTAAAAATAGGAGATATGATAAAAAAAATAGAGAGAGGGTGAAGAATAGAGATGAGAGATGAGAGAAAGTGGAAGAAAAAATAAGAATAAATAGTAATTAGTTAGTTTATAAATTAGTTTACTGTTATAGATACTAGTTTATTAGCTTATTAAAAACTTTAATTTTAAAATATAATTTTGTCTAAATTTTTTTTAGATAAATATAACTATTTATTTTAAAAAAAATTAAATTAAAATTTTAATTAATTTTTTTTAAATTTTAGTTTTATATAAACACACGTACAGTGCGGAACACTTTAGTAATTTTATTTTTTGTAACAAGATTTAGTGTCCTATAAAGTACAAACATCATACTTTCATTATACTGGTTAGGTGTAGTGCAAGAGAAGATTCGGCCTGCTTACTTATAAAAAAAGCCACACTTTCATCATGGGCCAAGTAAAATTAAAGGAAATTATTATTAAATCCTAAAAACAACTAATTATCAAAAAAATTTAAACAAACTAAACTTATTAATTATTAAACTAGAACTTATTATTGTTAGGGAAAATGGATCTGCCAAGCCTTATAATTTCATCATATTTTGAATGAGGTATCTCTATTTTTTTCCCCTTCGTTCAACTTTACCACGTTAAAAGGGATGCTCATTTCGTTAATAAATCCTTGAACGCTGTTAATGTGCGTATACACATCTTTTTCTTTCTTTCTCAGGATAAAAGTTCATGTTTATCTCTCTCCATGCTTCCCTCTCATTCTATTCTCTAGAATGGGCGTCATCCTCTTCATCTCCATCTTTTCCGTTCTTCAAAGTCAGTATTGTGAGGAATCATAATTAATATCAGATGAAAGAGATGATTCCCATTTTTATACGTTGTTACAAACAATATAAGCTTTTGATCTTAATTTCTGTGCTCTGATCCATCTTCTTCTTCTTTGTTCCTTCCAATTACCTTAACCTTTTTCTTCGTCAACCAGCAATTCTGGCTAATCCTTGGTGGACCGATCATCAGGTGGGGTTGTCAGGGGTTGACTTGGTGGCGGTGAACAAACGGCACAGCACCAACCTCTCTATCGACGAAAGTAGTTGGAAGAATAACGACAGCAACAACAACATAGTCGAAGATGATGATAGAGATGAACCCAAAGAAGGCGCAATTGAAGTCAAAAGTTGGAACTCGTAGACCTCGAGGCCGACCGCCTGGTTCAAAGAACAAGCCGAAACCGCCCACCTTTGGGAAGAGAAAGCAAAGATGAGTTTTAGCGGCCGGTGAGATGCATGCGAGGGGAAAGTAAGCAAGGGGATGAGTGATAGAAAAACCAAACTGACTCCAACAAAAAACCATATAGTGTATATTTGGTTTCAACTCAAACTAATATTTTAAAAAGAATTTTAATTTATAAAATTTTTAAAATAAATAATTATAAATATAAACTATAATTTTAAATAAAAATTTTAAAATAATTTCTAAAATAATAAAAATATCTATAAAATATTTAATAATTATTTTATTTTTATTTTTTTTATACTCTTGTAACACCCTTTTCTCTTGTTATCGATAACATATAGAGGAGTTGTTGGTAGTGATATGTTCTCTCTTCCCTCCCCATTGTTATTTAGTCCTATCTTTTTTTCTCTCCCTCATTTCGTATCTTCTCGTAGTCTCTGTCACCTCTTGCCACTAGAGTAGCGACAGTGAGATGATAATATGTTAGCAAAAGAAGCCTTCATCTTCATCTTTGCTGTGCGCTTGTGTTCAACAGAAAAAGGAAGAAGATGAATGAACAGTCAATGATATAGTGAACTATAATTATTTTTTTATCTCTTATTTTTTATAATTTATTAATCATAATTTTTTTAATTATAATTATTTAAAATTGATTTTTTATAAACTTTTCTTTAATTTTTTTTAAAAATGTCTAAAAATCTATTTAAATATTGCCATAAACGGGAATGATTGAGATGAGAAGATGGAGAAAAGAAATTGAGAAAGTATGATGGTAAAAGAAGAGAGAGAAAATCAATCTGAACAAAATTTGTCCGTGTAACGTTTTCAATGGATTGATCTTCGGGTTTAAGTTAACAGCATTCACTGATTTTTTAACAGAAGGATCCTGACCTAGATCGTGGTGAAGTTCGAGGACTCGATAAAAAAAAATTAGATGGACTTGATTCAAATCCTGATGAAAGTATAAGGACTAACAAATTTATTTTCCCTTATTATTAACTCCTTGATTTTTAATATAATTCCTCCTAAATTTAACGGGGACAAGCTGACAAGAGAAACACCTCAACGCCAGTTCCGTTCCGTGCTTAGCAAGTAGCCAGGCCTGGATTTGAGGCCCACGCTCCCACCGACTTTAGGTGTAGTTTACGCTCTGCCATTCGGCGCCGGGGTGGTTTTCAGTGGCCCTCACAGGACGGGGCGAAATAGCGAACAACGGATCACTCCTGAACTTCGGGATGGCGATTCTCGAGCGACACGTGAGAGCTTCTCGGCTATGGGGTTCAATTTCTTCTCTTAAAACCCTAACTCATCCTGCTCGCTCCCACCACATTTCCCGCCCTTTCTTTCACAGTAAGTTCATCTCTTATCTTCAGTATCGGAATGATGACATGTGAGTTTTTATCGGTCTTACTTATTAGAATTCGTTGAGTCGGTTCTAAATGCTTCGCCTTGACTATTTCAGTAGCCCTTTACTATCTTTACTTTGTTCTGTGAATGTTTGGCGTATGGACTGGACAATGAACAGGACTAGGGAATGCTCTATAGTTTGCATTTTGTCTTTATGTTTTGAAGATATTGTTTATACCTTTTACATTGCCATTTCCATTTTTCTGTTTTCAGTTTAGATATTCTAACTTTTTTCATGCTGAGTATTTGTTGATTTTTTGTAGAATCCGCGTTTTCGTCTGAGGTTTTCAGTTCTAGAGGCCTACCTGATGCCGCGGGACCGTATTCGTTGTTTCCATTTGTGTTAGCCGGTATTTTTGGGGTTGGAGTTCTAGAAATGGCATACGCTGATGCTAATGAGGTATGTCGAATTTTTAGTGTCTTCGCCAGAGCCACTGTATATTTGTTTATTCGTGTTCCCAAAACATGCTCTAATTGAATGATGCTTTTTTTGAATTATTTGATCTCATCTTCTGCATCTTCACATACTAGCATTTGAACTCAGGACCCCAACATTACACCTTGAAGGGCTCACCACAGAGACCAAATATCCTCATCTTTGAATTATTTCATTCTAAGTTAGCTTTGTTGCAGTCTGCAGATGAGGGTAGGAAAGAGACTGCCAAGACTGACCCTTCCTCGTCATCAGCGTCGCCTTCAAGTCATGAGGATTTGGAAGGAATTGCCAAGAAATTAAGGTCCCAGATAATGCTGAAACTTGTAAATAGAGGACTTTCAGCTGCTTCTCATCCTGATTTCACTGTTTCTGTTAAAGGTCAAAAGGTTGTGGCATTTATCATCTACAGTTTCTCTGCCTTCCTATGGTCATCCTTCTCCTGCTGTTGTGGTTTGATTTCATTGTTAAACGTAATCTGTGGTGTTCTGCATTGAAAGAGCCCTTGCTTAAAAAAGATATTGGTTCTTTTGTTTTTTCTAAAATACATTTAATGTAGAATGAGTAGAAGGGTTTATTTGTGTGTGTGTTTGGCTACCAGTTTCTGTTTCCAAAAACCAGTTTTCTCAGAAACTTTTGTTCCCATTTACATACCCCCGTTTTGGGTTAATGTTCAGTTTTGAGTCACCCAAGCATACATATATCAAAAGTCAAAACTGGGTTTCTAGAAAGTCGGTTTGGGCATTCTAACTGGTTGCCAAATTGTTACTGTTCTGGAGTACTTTCATAAAGGCTGATATTTTTTGGGTAATGCATGAGGGCCTAGCCCCATAAAGGCTGATATTTGTGTAAATGGTCATTATTTCTTTAAGACTGCAAAATCTCTGATTTCAAGATATCATACATACGCTGACCATCTTTTGTCCCTTTTGGAGATGATAGACAATGATAGTTTAAATTTCATGAAGCATCTTCTTCATTTACTAACACCATGCATGCATTATCATGTAGGATATGGTTACATGGTTCAAGTTCAACCCTGCCCCTTACTCTATATTTTTGTCTGAGACACATTTGACACCCCCTCTCTCTCAGTGTTGGATTTCCCCTTATCTTGTCAAATATCTACAGTCCATTTCTTATTCTTAAGCATTAGATTCAGTGTGTTGGATGCATTGCTAAGTATTTTAACACACTTTCTTATTTATATAAGCTAAATTTTGATATTGTTTTATACTAATGAAAGTAAATTATATTTGATGGTGGCATTTGCCCTTGTAGGTCAGCATCAAGTTCCAAATTCCTCCGGCATGTGAAGTTTCCCATCTTCTTGCCAATCTTGTTTCCCAACTTGGAGTGAAGGCTGAAGAGAATGGGGGTGGTTCAAATATGTTAATCCGTGCTTGGGACAGGTTATCTTGTTCATTTCCTAGAATGTGTTCATTTATGATTTATGATGCGTTCTGAACTTTCTCCTAGCTTTATATTAGTTAGAAGACTCGGTACTTTTTGCATATAAATAGTGTTTTTTTAATGCATAATGTTTCTTGTTAACCATACAGCACTGTTGCATGGCAACTTACCCTTAGTCGTCCTCCAAAGGATATACAAGGAAATCCAAGTGATGAAGATCTATGCATACTCATATATTATCCTATCATCAGCCCTGACAAAGCTGTTAGTATTCGATTATTCCCTTTTCTCTCTTATCATTATGTGTGCTTTTTCCGTAATGTGGGAAAAAGAAAAGGGCACGGGTCCCTTTAACTTCCAAGTAACAAAGTCTATATTGCAGGAGATTGAATTCATTAAGAATGGGAGCCTGAGTACTGAAGAGCTTGATGCTTTTGCAACCATTTTAGAAATAGCTGGCAAAAAGTTGGGACAAAGAAGAGCCCCATCTAGGAGACCAAGGGGAGAGACAGAAAAGGTTCCATCTGTAGAGAAATCTATATCAAGTCTTGAATCAATGGGAGTGAGAATTTATGGACTCAATGAACTTCACTCAAATGGTGAGATGTCTTGGGACAACATTGCTGGTTATGATAACCAGAAAAGGTATGTCCCACGGTAGATTCAGCCTATCTTGGCTCTTGCTCTTTTTTCTTGAATCAGTTAAAATTCTGTTCATCTTCAACAGAAAATTACCATCTATGAGCATTTCCAATGTTGTGGCTTTATTGCTTTAAAGAGAAAGGGACAGAAATTCATGATTAGTTCTCAACAAATTTGATCATCTGTACTTTTCCTTAATACAATCCATATATATAACTGATGAGAGACATGCTGTCCTACAACTCTTATGCTCTTAATCCTTTCAGTAACATGTTTACCTTGGCATTACCTGTTAATAATTGTGCTCAGATTTGCATTTGTTTGATATTCTGCATAAAACTCCTATCAAAGGTTTTAATAACCCTTCAGTGCTGATTTTGTAGAGAAATAGAAGATACAATACTATTAGCTTTACAAAGACCTGAAGTATATGATGATATTGCTCGTGGGACCCGACATAAGTATGAGACAACCAGGCCACGAGCTGTGCTCTTTGAAGGTCCACCAGGTGTGCCATTTTAGTATCTAGTTTTTCGTATGGTTGAGTAATGTGAGACATCTACTCTATAAACATTGCTAGAGCCTGGAATGTTTAGAGTATGCAACTTATTTAGTGATTTGTGCATTACAATTGACAGCCGAAAAGAAACAAATTTTGAGAAACTTTATCAAGGCTTTATGTTAGGATTATAAAGTGTTAAAAGCAATTCTCAGACTGTAGGTATTTAAGGAATTAAGTTGTTATATCACTGCCCCTGATTGGGTTGTTGTGAAAAAAGAATCCAAATTTTGAATGGAATGAGGTTTTTGAAGACAGGGATTTTTCACAAGTAAAAGAGTGGGACGTTCTGCATTTTGGATGATCGCCTTCTTTACACTGTTGATAATTGATACTGTTATTACATTGTGGAGTTAGGACTCTAAAATAGTCAAGAAACTTCTGTTCCACCCTTTGATTATCAAACGGGTCTATGATGTTCAGGTTGTTATTCTTTAAGATTGATTTTGAATAAAGTTTTGGCTTAAAAACCACATCTGCGGAACCTAAACACCCCCCTCCCCCCATGGGGAGGGAGTGGGGTTGTAAAAACACAATTTTAAAATTGATGTCTAAATTTAAAGGCTTATTTGTTGACCATTTTTATCCTCAGGTACAGGGAAAACTTCTTGTGCTCGTGTTATTGCTAGCCAAGCGGTATGCCACTCTTAAAATCTTTCCTTTTCAGTAGTATGTATGCCACTCTTAAAATCTTTCCTTTTCAGTAGTATGCCTTTTACTTTTTTTGGGAAACCTTTGAAATTATCACTCATTGAGATTCTCTGAGGGACGATGTTGTTATGTTCAATGACATTGCACATGTCCTAGCTGCATGTTATTAGCTGAACGTAGAATATCTCATTTTCAAGAAAAGCATATAATTATTGATATATAACAATCATATCAGAGTATAAACTATGTAAATTACCATTCAAGCTGCACAGGAGTGCTGATTCTGTATCTTTTCTTGCCCTCACGAGGTAGGAACTGAAATTGCCCTGTGATTTGACTTGGCAGGGTGTCCCATTGCTGTATGTACCACTGGAGGTAGTCATGTCCAAATACTATGGTGAAAGTGAGAACTTGCTAGGGAAAGTTTTTTCTCTTGCAAACGAACTTCCCAAGGGTGCTCTTATTTTTCTGGACGAGGTATTGGACAGATGGATGTAGAGTGTCTTAAGTTTTCCTGTGGGAAACTTTCTATTTTCATTCTAAATTTTCATTTTCTCCTGCTTTTGTTATTGTTTGCATTTCTTTGGATGCAGATTGATTCTTTTGCTGCTGCCCGTGATAGGGAAATGCATGAAGCTACACGCAGGATATTGTCAGTCTTATTGCGACAGGTTATTCTTGTTCACGATACCTTTATTTTTGAAAAATATAAGATGTGATACTCCTGGGATACGTATATATAGTTATAAAAAAAAATTATGAAACACTATAATTTCAATTTGGGAAATCTAGACTTGAAGCATGATTATATTTTCAGGTTTTTACTACCATCAATGTAGCGCCTGCTAATAGGAATAGCATCAATCTCTTCCCTCCCTAGCCGTCATATGTAAAGAGGATAGCTTTATCAAAAGATAAGTTTGGCAGGCCACTTCCAAAATTCTAGCATTATTAAAGTAATCTCATGCATCTTCACTGATTTCTAGTAAGATTAAAAGGCAATCTAGAAGAGGAAAACATTCTAATAATAAGAGCTTTATTATTATAATCTTCAACAAAATTTGTTTTCGGAAAAAATTCGTTGAAGTATAGATTAATATTCTTGAAGTATTTTACAAGTATCTGAAGTTTAAAAAAATATTTTTTCTTAATAAAGGCGTTTCAATACTTTTTTATATGTCTACCAACATCGAGCAATTTGAAGTCTCTGTGCTTCATAGGTTTGGATGTACTAGAAAATAGCCTAATTATTCCTGATTAACTGGAAAAGCCAACTTGTGCAGATTGATGGGTTTGAGCAAGATAAGAGAGTGATTGTCATTGGTGCTACAAACAGAAAGCAAGACCTCGATCCTGCTTTAATCAGGTAAGATTGAGGACAAATTGATTGGTGGCCTGCAATCAGACTCAGTCATGTAAATCCTAATCCCTGATTGTTGTTTCTCTATGTTTTTCAGTCGGTTTGATACTATGATCACTTTTGACCTGCCTGATCATGATAACCGAAAGGAGATAGCAGCCAAATATGCCAAGCACCTTTCAAAACCAGAATTAGATGAACTTGCAAGAGTTACAGAAGGGTACGTTTGATATTTTAATCCTTCATTCAGCATATTATAAAATCATTGAAACCTTTATATATTTGCACTTCTATTCTTAACCTCCTGTTGATTCTCACCTTTCTAGCATGTCTGGAAGAGACATTAGAGATGTTTGCCTGCAAGCTGAAAGGTCCTGGGCATCAAAGGTAAAAGAATATTTCCCATGTGAGAAATCCTATAATTTATGAATAAAAATGAAATTTGTTTGTACTTTTTCTAGCGGAAGCATCTCAAATACACTTATTTATTTGATTCTATATGGCATGTCCATTTATTAGAAATATCCCTTTGTGACTGACAGATTATTCGAGGAAAAGTATCTAAAGATGGAGATGAAGCTTGTCTTCCACCTCTGCAAGAATATATGGATAGTAGCTCCAATAGGCGAAAAGCATTGCTTAGTGCCGCAGCAAATCAGAGATTCCGAAGTTCTTCTCCCGTAGGCAAAGGAAGCCAGTTAGATCTCATTTGACTAGTGCTTATTGGTTCAATCCTGGGGGTATTTTTGTTCTTCCTTGTTTGTAGTTATATAATATTATTAATTTTTCCCCTTTCATAGATAGATAGAATCGCAAAAGTAAAATGTACTCCATTCGAGCCAAGTAGTTATTTTTCACTAACTCAAGCTAGTGTAGTTTGGTACATTGCTAGATCTTGCTAGAACATCTATTTATAAACTCTTGGATTATATTTTAGGTAAAGTTGTCTGTCTGGATATATGCTCATAAGTTCATTAATTAACATATGGTATACCGAGATTTATTCTTTTTGACCGTACAGGCTTGAAACGCTATTGACAAACATGCATGTAATCAGGCACTCATTTTGTGACTTTATGTATCTGAGTGTTGAGTTAGGAATTTTTTAATAGGTTTTATTTTGGCCAACATTTTTTAATGGTTATTATCAGGTAGGGCTATGCTTTAAGATTGATGTAAAATCAAATCTGTGTAGAGTATGTCTAGTAAATCTACATTAAACCAACTAACAAAGTTTAGCATAGTTAATAGATGGCTGGTCTCTTAAACATGGCGTTTTTTGTTTGTATCAAGTGTATATCAAAAATATTTTGTTGGGAGAGGTAAAATTTATTTTGATAATCTTTGAGCTTTAGAAGCTATCAATTGGAGGATATAGCTTATAGCATAGACTCTAAAAAACCTAGAGATATTGGTTCTTGCCACAAGTACTTTTTTTTTTGGTACATTGCCACAAGTACTTGTTCTCTGATATTTGCTTTGTTTCATTTGTTAGGCGTTGGGCCCAAATTGTAAAATAAGCTTGTGTGTGACTTGAATGTCATGTGCAGAATCCAAGAGAAGGGAATAGTCCTTTAAAATGGGGCATGAACCAAAATTCAAATATTTATTAGTAGAGATATTTATATTTAGTATTTGATAATATTTAAATTATAATTGTCTTTAATAAAAAGATACATATGTGCTAGCAAGAAAAAAATTTTACCCACTAAATTAAGTTTTATTATTTGAAATAATTAATAAAGTTTCTTTAGAAATTTGATCTTTATACGTCTCCAAATTTTTAAAACCAATATATGTATATGTTTTTCTTTAAATTTACTTCATTTTTCATTTTTATTCTTTAATTCTTAGTTAACTCAAATTTAAGGCTTAACTTCATTTTAGATTTTACTTCCCTTTATTTTCAAAATACCCTAATAAGAATAATAACAATAATAATTAAAAAAATAATCATAATTTCAAAAGGAGAAAAGGCTAGGTGAGGTCTATGTGAGAAGGACAGCCATAGAATCCAAGGAACAATATCTAATAATATCTATATTATCACCTGAAAAAGAAATTTCAGAAAGATTCGAAAGCTAAAAAAGCAATTTGATGAAAAGATGACAATAATAATATGATGGATATATAAAGCAAGATATGCTTCATGTTGGAAAATTTTGAACCAAACATCAGTTATTTGACATAACTCACACTAATTAACTTTTCAACTAAATCATAATTAAGGTTCATGACTTTCCTAAGTAAACTTTAATTAACCATTAGAGTTTATAATCTCAGAGGCTTCCTCTTGTGAAGCACAGATATGGTGCAAGTATTTAGTGAAAAAGCTTGGACCCCACCATTTTTAATCATTGCTTTACTTTAATTAATCACAGTTTATATTATAATTAACAATACTTCAAAGAAATTAATAATAATTGCTCAATTCGTCTTTATTTTTAAAAAATTTAAATGTTGTTGTAATTAATAGGGAAAAGAAAAAAATAAACGAAATCATTCTCTTAATCTCTATATCTTAATTTTCAATTTGATTTTTTATAGTTTAAATCTTTTTATTCTCTCCATAGTTCAAGTAATTTTTTTATTTAGACCTTATTATATATTTTTCAATATTGTGTTCTATACGTGAATTGATTTTATTTCCTTATATTTATATAATTTCTATTATATTATACATATTTAGAGTATCAAAATGAGAGGGAATAAAAATGTTAATTAAATTTAAGAGTTACTTTATCTTGTACTTGTGAAAATCGATCATTCCATGAAAACGTCGATGTGATTGGAATATTATAACGTGTGTTCATCTCAAAAATGGGTCAAAAAAGTGAGAAGTTTAATGATATCTATGGGCACTAAAGCAAAAAAAAAAAAAAAAAATGCATGATGTGATTGGGATAGTAAAATCAAACGATAAAATATCACAATAGCTTTGATGTTGCTGCCAAATTCCACTATTTAATTTATTTGGACCCCTTAAAGAGTTAACATAACACCATCCTAATTAATTAAAGTTGCTTTAATCAATTTGGTTCCTTAAAGCTAATTCACAAACAATGTGAAGTAACAGTGTTATCTTTCATCTTTTAGCTGTCCATAACAATGTAATTATCACATCCATCATTGATTATTCGTTAATTTTCCAAAAGGTTTAGTTAGTATATATCCTATTCCTTTTGGTTAAAGGGGGTAATTTAGTAAGTTTTAATTATTTTTTTAAAAAAGATAAAATCTCACAAAAATACTGCTTGAATTTTAAAATTTTAAATTAAGAATTGCTAGAAAAATGTATTATTATTTACTTATTAAGTGTAGTTAATATTTAATAAAGTATAGGAAATAAAAATGATTAAATTCCCAATAAACATTAATTTTAAAAGTTATTCAATGAACAAAAAAGTATTAACTATAACACCTTGTATTTCAATGAAAAACATAATTTCAAACACATACACATCCATATAACATTAAGAAAATTCAAAAACAAATTAATTCATGAAAGCTTATAGTTTTGCATGATTTTTAATTATATTCCTATAATTTTTATTTTTATTTAATCCTTATAGTTTCCTCAGCCATAAGTATTAGTCACTATATGCATAATCTGTTAATTATGGATTATGTGGATGCTAACTAAATGATATGTAAATTGCTACAAAATAAAAAATAAAAAAAGAGGATTTTTAAAAATAAAACAATGGAATAAAATTTTAATTTTCTACTCACTTAAACTAATTTTTAAAAATAAAATAATGGAATAAAACTTTAATTTTCTACTCACTTAAACTATTTAATGTTCGAATCATAACCATCGTGTAAATAACAATTTAGTTGGGCGGAGTTTATCCTTTACCATCAATACTGAAAGAAAGATTACTCTTGACTTAGGGTAGAGTCTACTTCTTGTGCTTCACAGAAGAAATCGATCATATTAGAAAATTACTCTTATTTAAATTCTCTTAGTATAAATACCATATATTTGTAAAAAAAAATTAAAAAAAATGTGGCCAACCAGATTGCCAAATCTAAATTAACCCAAATTTGATGAAGGCATATATAAATTAGGAAGAGGGAAAGGCATAAAAAGGGAAAGTAACATGTGGGATGGGTGATTGATGAGGTTGTGGGGGCGAGGCTCTTGTATCTTGAAAATGAAGCTGACATGACATGTTTTTGTTTTGTCGTGGTGAATAAGGTAGGTGAAAATCCCATAAAATGCTTTTAAATTCTAAAATTTTAAAAAAAGGTAATCAAATATGTAAAAAGACATCTATGTTATAAGTACCAATTTAGAATTTCAAAATTTAGGAAGAATGACATAATTGCCCCTAAATGGAGACTCGTATTGTTGTATTCTAAGAGTGTCAAAAAGTGTCAGAATTCTCCCTAATAAGGATTGTGTAGAGTGGAGTCACCATTAGTTTGTATTATGTGTTTTGCATTGTGCTCCTAAATCTTCCATTTATCCTAATTGCTTTATCATCGTTGTTATGGTTTATAGATATACTATAGTAAATTGATTTTTCCTAATTATTAGTGGTTGTTGGCCATATTAGATTAATTGATTAGAGGAAAATTGACGATTCGAGTTATGAAAATAATGAGAACTTATTCTGTAATGACTATATAGAAGATGGTAGTGTGGGGAAATAGAAAATCATAACCTTTAATGTTAATTTGTGTTGTAGTTGTATAAAATTATTGAAAACTCTTTTTATTTTCATCATGCTCCTTCTCCTTTTTCTCAATACTGAGTTCTTTTTACAATCTTTCTCAAAGGCTTACTCCCTTTTGCCTCGAAGCTAGTAATTTGCTTTGTTCGTTTGGCGACAAAACACAGAATTAAACCATTTTTCAGTTTTCATTTTGTTTTTATTTTTAATTTGAAGTGTTTGTTAGTTTTATCATTTGATTAAAATCGCAATGCATTATGCACACATTTTTAATATTAGTCTAGGAGTTTCTTATTGGATTTGGTCAAGGGAGTAGAGCATTTTTTTCAAAGGAAAGAAGAGAGAAAAAGTTATCTTGTTGGGAAGCCAATTAAGTACATTAGGTTTATAAGATTTACTATACTTATTTATAGAATTGATTACATTTGTTTAGACAATGATAATATTGTTATGAAACTAATTAAGTAGAGTCGATTATAAAATTTATTATCTCTATTTATATAATTTATTATAGAATTATTATTTTTTAGAAGAAAAAATATGATATTTTAAAATATTAAACACATTAAAAGGGCTTCTTGGTTAGTTTTTCCATTTTCTTCATCAAATAGATGGGGACAATTCATGTGACGGCTGAAATAACCAATCAAATAGCTGATCACTTTATTGCCACACCCTTAAAAATAAAATACAAATTTAAACATTAAAAAATATATTTATAGAGAGAGATAAAAAAATTTTATATTCTAAGTCTCAAAACGAATTAGTCTAAAGTCTAAAGTAATTTAGGAATAACTTCATAAATAATAATAATAAGAAAAAAGCTTATCACTTTATCACCTCATTTGATTATTTGAATTTTCTATATATCTAAAGTGTTTAGTGTTATTCTTTCATATCCTAAATATACAAAATAATAAAATTTTTAATTTTAAATATAATATCTCAATTTATTTTTTAAATTTATAATTTTTCCTCCATTGATAACATCTTAGGATTTTTTTTTATCAAGCGAGTAAGTAGTTTCTTATGCAAATAATTAAAAGAATATTTAAAAAAATTAATATATATATTTTTATAAATAATTGATTTAATTTATTTTTAATGTATATAAATTAATTATTTATCTTTGACATTTAGAAAGAGAGAGAGAAATAGTATATGTTTGTGAGAATCTAAGGATGAATGTAATTTTTTTCAATTTGTATAGTTTAAACTCACGCTCTTGTGTAGGGATATCAAATCACTTCTATTCAAATTAAACTTAATTTAATTTTACAATGCGATATTATTTTATATGCATGAGTTTTACTATGTGGACATGCTTGTTTTTCCATGTTTGTTTATACACTTGTTTGTCTTTTTATATATAGTTGGATATATTCATGGTTCAAATGAGTACATAGAGTTATTTATACTCATTATTCAAAAATAAATTTCTTATATTAATAATGAATCACATTATTAATAATTAAGTTAATATTACTAATTAAGTGATGCAAAATTTTTAATAAATATATACTAAATGTTTGTATTAAAAATTGATGATAGAATTATTATTTCTACTCCTACTATTATTTTCCACATATAATAGCAGGTCAGATAGAAAAAAATATATAAAATATGAGTTATATATGCAATTTTTTAATGCTAGTATTAATGTATTATTATTTAAAGTTAATTATTTTATTTTATTATTATTGAAAATATAAAAGGTTAGTTCTAATTATAAAACTTTTTTTAAATTCATTTTATTATTTGCCAGCAACTATAAAATAAAAAATATAGCTCGTCAAGTCCTAAAGAACGGCTAGTCTCTTCTTTTTTCCTCCAATTAAAACAGGGCATATATATTTTCCATAAAATTCGTTACATATTTTCCATTTTATTCTTTCTCTTCTTTTTGTGTGTTCCTACGTCTTAAGATAGATGGATGACAAAGGAAACACAATTCATCAGTCCTCACCTAAAATGAATTTGTTTTTATATGAAAATTACAGCTGTAGGCCGAATTACAAATTAAAAAAGAAGAAGTATTTTTTAACCAAACAAACATTTAATTAGGCAATGATCAATTGATTCATAGAGTCAGGCATCGAAATCAAATCACTGAAGTTTTTTAAACAAATTTTAGATAAGTCTTATTATTACTATTGAATCGATTCGTATATCATAAATTTATCCACAAACCCTTGCCAGCAATCCATAGCCATAATTCAAGGCCTCAAAGCACTATTTAAAGGATAATATTGTTTTAATTATATAGAATTAATATAATCTTTAGTTTTTTAAATTTATTTTAATTTTAATTTTTTTCTTTAAAAACATTATCTAAAATATTAGTACTTATAATTTAATAAAAATTTAGATTATTTTTAATTATCCAGAGACTAAAATTCATTATTTAAAATTTAAATAGTTAAAACTAAAATAAGAACAAAAAAATATATTAAATCCAGTAACTAAGATCAATATTGAATTGGAAGAATCCTAATTGTTCTATATACACACACACATATACTTATATAAGATCTAATTTAATTCATTATTATATTGAAGGTTGCATAGCAGTGACACCCTCTTTAATAAATCTCAAAGAATTATTCATTTGGAATTAAAAATTAAGTTCCCCTGCCAAATTTAGGTGATGGATACACTCACAAGCTTTTCTCTTGAGTGCTAATGTTACATTTTAGAAACAGATCAGAGAGCTTTCGGAGAGAGTTGGTGGAAGTCAAGGCTGGTACCCATGCCATAAATTCATTGTCTGCCCCGACAAAGTCCATGTCTTATTAAGCAAATTAAAGTAAATCCAACACCCAACCTCCTTGCTCACACGCTACCAACAATTAGCTGACATCTCAACATATATATTTTTTATGAGTTTAATATATGATATATCTAATTATATTAATAAAATTAATTAATATAATATATTTTTTTAAATTACTCTAATCATCTTCTTTAATTTTCTCCTTTATTCTATTATTTAATTATTATTGATAGAATATTAATGTTCAATAGGTGTAAAATAGAAAAAATATTATAAATATAAATAATAAATTATATATTTAAAATTAAGATCGATTTTCTAATTATGTCATGTATTAATAATTAAAAAATATATTATTTAGAGTTTATAACTATTCTGTATAATGAAATATTTTTTAAATAATATTTAATATTATAAATTAATTTATATTTTATTTAATACTATAAAATATTTTGTTATTAACATTTAATATCTGTGTTTAGAGTATTTATTATTGTTAAGAAAAATATTATAAGAATAAAATTGTATTAAAAATATTTTATAACAATGGGATGTACTTGAAATATATTTTAGTGTGAGATACACTTTAATTTTATTACCTATCTCTAAGTATATAAAATTACTTAATCTTTCAAATCATTTTATTACTCAGTCAAAGAAGTTATATTATTTATAAAACATAAATAATAAAATTTAAACACATTTGCAAAAGGTTTTTTTTCCCTTGTTCGGTCTACAAACAAAGGAGTGAGCAAGGTATAGGTATAATCCTTCTTTTGACTACAGCAGGCAGCATCACACGATGAAATTTGTTAAGAAAAGATAGGTGGCGACTTGGGACTAAACGTTTTGCGATGTTAATTGGTTTGTCACCTTTTCTCTTCTTCTCTTCCTTTTTTTTAATATTATTTTATTATATTGAGGGGGAAAACGGAAAAAAAGCCAACTTTTTTTATGTCTATCATGCTACTGTCCATGGACGTGACATAAAGGGCGCAAGAAAGAAAGAATACAGAGAGAAATGAAAAGCTCGTCTTTAAAATTAAGGGCAGTTTGGTAAGATAAAATTAGGAGATCAGGAGTGAAAGAAAAATTAAATATTTATTTTATTTAATATTATACATTCTAATTCTATTTTTATTTTTAACATTTTACTCTATATCAATTTTATCTAGAAATTAAGAATTAAGATAAATTTTATAAAAATAAAATTATTAAACTATTTTACTATAACATAAATTTTTTTATATAATTTTATTTTTTTCTAAATAAAAATAAAATGACATCTTCTACAATACGCTATTTTTCCTTAGTCATATCTTCCTTCTTCATCCTTGCCACGCTCCCTAGCACCATCTCCTAACAAACATTGGTAACCCCGTCCTTATCTGGTAGTTTCGCTCTCCTTCTCTTCACTCACCTCCATTCTTGAGTGCAATAACATTGGCAGCATAGCTCTGACGTTTCTTGTCCAGTTTAGCATTCACCATAGGGTAAACGATTATTCTTCCTATGGAGTCAACTTCGTTCATCACTTCAACAAATGGAGAGAGGGAGAGAGAAAGCAAAGAGGAGGGTCAACAATGAGAACAAATAATTCTTTCTTTTTTACTATTATCTATTTTTTTAAAAAATATATATTAATTTTATATTTATTTATAATATATTAAATAAATTTTTAAAACTTATTTATAATCTAATTCAATTTTTATTTTTATTTCTATAAAAAAAATTTCCATCTTATTAAACATGCCTTAAGATTTTCAATTTCATCTAGTACACTTTTGGTTTGCATGTAAACAATAATTTTAAAAATATTTTTAACTTAAATTATAATTTTTATTAAAAATTAAATAAACAGTCATTAAATATTTAAAAATATTTTTAAATTAAATTATAATTTTAAAATTTTTAAACTAAAATTTGGAATAAACTTATAAGTATTGATGGGAATTTTTTTTTGAGCTATATAATAATTATGTTATCTCTATATTTTTTTATTATTTTATCCCATATTATTTATAATAATTTATTTTTAAAAATATTATTCTAATAATAATTATTTAAATATTTTTTGTTTACAATATTTTTTAAAAGGCTATTACTAAAATCTACTTTTTATAAACTAAACAAAATAATAACAGCATGTTAATCATGTTAGAGAACTTTGTCCTCATGATCCATAAAATTTAAATTAAGATTAGTTAATATTATTAAATGTTAAATATATGTAGTTTAACGATACAGAATCAATTTGACCTTCTTCTAAATATTCTGATAAGAAATATTATTCTTTTTTCCTTGTATATAGGGCTTTGAAGTAGGGTATAGAGAAGGGTTTTGAAGGGCTTTATTCTCTCTCTTTACATATAAGTTTGTCTGTTGCTTCCCCACCATGACCATCGCCTTCACAGTTCAACCCTTGCAGCAGACAGCAGTGACGTCTCTCCCAAATGCCAACAGAGCAGACTTTCCAAACCCTAAAAAGTAAAAACCCTAACAACTAATCATCAACATCCTGTTTGCCAAACCCTAGATTTGGCCTTCTCTCCAACCTAGTTTTTTTTTTGCGGCTAAATATACAATTGTCTCTCTCCACAGATTTTCATATGTTTTAACATATTATTGTGATTGTTTATCTATGCTATTATATCATCATATTATATAAAAATTATTTATAAATATATAATTACAGCATATAGGTACAATTGTACCGAATGTATAACATGAGTTATATGCCTTTATATAAATATCTATAGGTTATAAAGAAATAAGATATTTATTTTAATTATGAGAAATCCTAATATTTATAAACGATGAATAATGCTAATTATTTATTAACTTTGTATAAAATGCATGTCTCATATATAGCGTAGTTTAGTCTAATTAATATCAATGAATAATATACAAGGAACAGAAAAAGATATTATTCGGTCCATTTTAGACTCCATCGCGAATGCTTACTTTAGCCCATATCAAATCAATATTTAGTTGCTGTTCAATGATATGAAAAAAAATATTACAAGTTCAATCTATTTATAACCTCACAGAGCTAGTGTTTCCCTTTTAAGTCAAAAAACAATCCATTGCCAGTTATTTTATCTGTATCTATATTATATAAATGATAAAATTTTCTCATTATTTTCATAATCTAAATTGGGAATTTGATTCGTGATATAAGATTTTTTTTTTTAAAGGCTTCATCAAAAGATTGGGTTAGCTAAAATGGTGGGGATTGCCAATAAGAATGTTTTATTGAATTCTCAGATTGTAGGAAGGTTTATATCTTTATAAACTCCATGGAGATTTTTAAACACTTGTATCCAAGGAGGAACATGAGAGTAACTACTACTAGGTGTTTATTGATACTCTCTTGATATAGGTTAAATAATTAATTTATAGATATTAAAAAATTAGTTAAATTAGTTATTTATAAAAAAATATGTTAATTTTTCTAAAATATCTTATATAATAATTTGTATTAAAAACTATCTGTTGATGGAAAGTTAAAATTTTCTTTTATATGTACAACCAATAAAGATAATTTTAAAAAATTAATAAATTTGAGATTAAAGTATAATGTTGTATAGTTATTATTAAAATAAATCCTCAATTAATTTTTATATTTATAACATGAGAGAGTTGTTTTTTACTAACCTTTTTAAGCAATAATTTTAATAAAATAAAAAGTATTCTTCTAGTATTTTAATATGACCTAATTGTATAGTTTATTTTGATCATAAATATAAAATTTATTTTTTATATTTATTATTTTTTTTAAATTATCTCTATTGATACTCACTCAACAATAATCAAGGGAGAGAAAGAGTTAAGAAAGATAATTATAATATTTTAAAAATAATATATTATATTAACTAATTAAACTATTTTTTAATTCAATTAAATTGATTAAATATATATTATATTAAAGATTAAATAAATATTATGTGCGATAGGCTATAGTTTCCTACTAGCGTACTTTATGTAAACAAATTTGGGCCTATTTGGATAGAGTTTTAAAAAAGAGTTTATAAAAAAATATTTTTTGATATATTTTAAAAAATAATTTATAGAGAAGAGTTTATAGAAAAAATAATTTTAAATAAATAAATATTTAGATTATTATTATTAAAATATTTTTTTGTGATTAATGAATTAATATAAAAAATATAAGATAAAAAAAATAATGTTATCACTTTACAACAAGTCTTATCATCTTTTCTCTTATCTCTCATATTCTCACAACTCTCTCCTATATATAAATATCTCGTCTTCTCTCATCAGTAAAGCGACTTATAGAGCCCTGTAAAGGCCAAGACAAAGATGAAAGAGCTAAAGACGGTGACAACATTGGCAAAGGAAGAAGATGCTGCTGTCACAACATTTGCAAATCATCGATAGTAGAAAAAAGAGATGACTCGATAGTGGGTAGAAGAGATGACTAACAAATGGAGAGGAGGAGATAGGACTTCCATGATACGCATGGCAATGGCAATGGCAATGGAAACAAAAAAGGATAAAGAAGTTCACACCAATAAGAAGAGATAGAGAGGTAGAAAAGAATGAAGAAAAATAAAAATTATCTTTTAATGTTTAGAATTTTTTTTATTATTTTAAAAAATATTTTTAAAAAATTATTTAAAATTATAGTTTAAATTTAAAAATAATTTTAAGTTTAAAATTATTTTAAAATTAAGATTTTAATGTAATCTAAATAGGCACTTTATACACTAATTGGATACCTCAACATGATGTAATGAAATCACTATATATATATTTTAAGACTAATCATGAAGATCTATAAAATCTTGAAATTAACATATACAAGGAGGGTAATTAATACTCCTCCGAATTAGCTATCTCTCTTTACTGTTATTTTTTCTCCCTTGTGATTTTGCTATGGCTTGTTGTATTTGGGGGAAAATGAGACGAGAGTCATAAAAGTTAAATTGGAATAATAAATAATTTTGTACGAGAAAAGAGGTGTCAGGAAATTATGGGCCCGATGATTGGATGGATCATCAAATTTGAGGTTAAACAATTACTTAACTTGTCTTTACTCTCAAAAACCTTCACCACTACCACTCACAGTGCCCTTCCCTTTTTTGCTCACAATTTACCTCTCACTTTTTTCCATTGTTCTCATATGTCTTAAATAATTCACTTTTTAAAATTATGATTATAAATAATCTTATTTATTCAAAATATATTTTTAAAAATATTCACATAAAACATTAAATTAAGAAATTATTAATAACATTAATTAGTTTAAAATATACTATAATAAATACAACAACGAGCATGATTTATTTTAATCACTTTTACACACTATTATATAAAACTCTCTTCGATCTGGTCAATACAGTATAAAATATATAATAAATATGCTAACAAAAATCTAGGTGTATAATTAAGGACTTGCCTCTTGAGTCATTAGATGATGAGTCATTAGGATATAAATTTAAATCTCATTATAAATATAAAAATTATATTAATAGATAATCTATAAATATTTAGTGAATCACATAATCTAATTTACCTAAAATTTATAATAGAAAGAAAATATTAAATATATATAAGTAATCTTATATCAAATAAAGTTGGACTAAATAAATAATACTATTTCTTATCTTAAATGTACCAAATGGTAAAAAAATCTACTTTAGTCATCAAGATATTAATCTAGTTATCTTTAAAATTTATAATTTTTTAATATTTTTTATTAATTATACATATTTAAAAGTTTATCTATTTAAAAAATAATTGCACGCCCCGAATAATTAATTAGAATGAGTTCTTTTAAAAAACAATAAATATTTTTTATAAATAAAAATTTTAATTAATTTTAAATTTTTAAATTTTATTTATTTATTTCTTATATAAAATATAGTAGACAGAGTATATAACAAGTTGGAAACCTACATCTTATAAGGGCATGATTAGATTAGTTTTTGGAGAATAAATTATGGAGAATAAATTTTAGTAAGAATAGATTTTGGGAAGAATAAATTTTAGTATGATTAGTAGTAGAATCACTTTTTATATTAATAAATTATCAAAAAGAGTATGATTTGATTAAAGTATGAGAGAGGAGATAGGGTAGATAATAAATAGGAAAGAGGAGAGAGAAGAAATATGAGAGAGGAGAGAGTGTAGAGAAGAGAAAGGAAAGAGGAGATAGTGTGAAGAAGAGAGAGGAGAGAGAAGAGAGAGGAGAGAGAGAGGAGAGAGAGAGTATAAAAAAAGTAAGGGTAAAATAGTAATTGGATAATCTATAAGCTCTTTTATAGTTCTAAAATTTATTTTCAGTAACTTATTCAAAACCATAGTTTTATATTGAGGTTTTGCCCAAAATTAATTCTGGATAAAAATGAATATTTGGTTCAAATTTTTTTAAATTGAGGTTTTGGCCAAAATCAATTATAAACAAAAATTAATATTTATTTTATTTTTTTTAAATTAAAATTTTAACTAAAATTAATTTCTAAAAATTTTATCCAAACAGGCACTAAGGGTGTGTTTGGATTAGCTTTTGGAGAATAGATTTTAGAAAGAATAGATTTTGGAGAATAGATTTTGGGAAGAATAGATTATGAGAAAAAGTGATTTTAAAAATTGGAGATGTTTGGATGATTAGTAGTAGAATCGTTTTTCCATATACAATTTACTAAAAATAACATAAATTAATATGATAATTATATAAAAAATAAATTTGATTTTAAATTTTTTATTTAAGTGATTAAAAAATAATACATATATATTTTTATTTGAATAAGATAATTTTTTAATAATATTCATTTGAATTTTATTTTTTTTCTCACTTAAATATTATTTTTTAATTTAATTTATGTAGATAACTTAAAATATATATATAGAAATTGGGCAACGCAGGGAAAAATTATTGACAGGAAAATTTTTAATATTTCCTCCAACGAAAAAACTGCATACTGCTCAATTTTTCAAAACCATAGTTTGAAAAACTCAAACCATGATTTTAAGTTTAAAATTGATTTTAAAAAAAAAAATAATGTTTAGCAATAATTTTTTTAAACTATAATTTTATATATAATTTATTTTTAAAATTGATTGTCAAACACATACTAAGTGATATAAGAGCCAGGCTGGTTTATATATTTTGATTGGATTTAGTTAGATTACACCCTTTGATCAGATAACGGAGGAAGAAGTTAAATTTTTTTGATGGACAGGTAACTACTACTTCCAATTTACCAAGAGGTTGATAATTTATTAGGGAGAAGAAATGATGATGGGAGAGAAGGGGAAGCAAGCGACAATATGTATGTACGTAACCTTGGATAGAAGAGACGGAGCTTTCACAAATCACTGCGGAATTTCACCCCAAGTGATGCTACTCTAGTACTCTACAATTTACACCTTTCCCACCAATCACCATAAAGACAATAAAATAAAATAAAAATTTAAAAAATAATTTATAAAAAAAGTTGAGATAGTTTTAAAAAAAACTTTTTTAAATAAAAATTTATAAAAAATAGTTATAAATAAATATTTATTAAATTATTATAAAAATTATAATTAAAAAACTAGTAGAAAAAAATAATTTTATTAAAAATAAAAAAGAATAAAAGGATAAAGAAAAGAGAAGAAAAATAAAAAAAATATAGAAAATAGAGGAGAGATATAGAAAAGAGAAAAGAAAATATATAAAAAAATAAATATAAAAAAATAATTATATAATTTATAAATTTTTTTATTATTATAAAAATTAATTTTAATAATTTATCTAAAATTTTAATTTAATAATTTTGTTTTAAATAGATATAATTATTTATTTTAAAAAATTTTAAATTAAAATTTAAGTAAAAACACTTTTAAAATTACAGTTACTAAACATGTTAAATACACTCAAAATGAATAATCCCTCTTTCTTTCTCTCCAGAGTTAGAATTTAGCTAGAGAGAGAGATAGAAGAGACATACGGACTGTCCCCCTAGCTTTATCAGCTTTATTTCCATATAATAGTAAATAATCTTGGATTAGATTAGATGCCACAATATATATATATATATATATATATATATATATATATAACAATACAGAAAGAAAGAAAAGAGAACATGCATCATCATGCTCAGAACAGACAGAATAGACTCAACAAATATTATGAATGCCATTGAGCAGTACAATATAGAGTAATAAACAGATTCTCAGTTAACAAGGAAGATCCACCACTTCTTGTATTATATTTTACTATCTGAGGAAACGAGGATTCCTTTTTGTTCATAAATGACTAAAGAGAAGAGAATTTTGAATGAGGGGCTGCCAATAAAAGTATACTACACCCGGATAGATATGCAAAATCTAAATGTAATACGTATATTCTTCTTCATATATCTATATAATTCTATTATTAGAGAAAATATAGTAATTAATCGATTTATTGAAAACAATTAAGACAAGAAGGCGATTTCGTATTCCGAAAACCTATGGCCTGAGAATCCATCATCGTGGAGTATTAGCCAGTAGGTGACTTGTTGGAACATCCTCGATTTGATCGTTCGGCTCTCTCGCTCTCCTTCTCTCTCTCTGTGGCAGTAGCCGGGGCAGTGTGATCAGTTTAGTGTAAGAAAAGAGGGAGAGATATTTTTCATTGGGAAGGGAATAAAGCTCCGTGTGTTCTACAGTCTCTCAAAACACTATTCACACAAGCCACAACAAAAATCTCCTCTTTTTCTCTTCTCTCTTTCTATCTAATAACTCAAGTTCAATAATCTCTCTTTCTCTCTCCAGTCTATACCCTGCGTGTCCTCTGCTGCAACTCCAACTCCCCCTTTCTTTCTTTCTCTGCAATTCACTGTCCTGGGATTCAGCCACAGAGAGAGGAGAGAGATATACATATATACCATAACAGTAAAACTTAACACCCCTATTCAACAAAGCAAATCTTCTCACTCTCAGACTTTATTTAGGATTTCCCTGTAAAAAAGCCTGAAACTAGTTCCACAAAACCCGGGAGATACACCTATATTACGTTACCAAGAGTGAGAAATAGACTGAGAAAACAAAAAGTATTCTTCATGAGTATGTCTTAGACATATATACATATATACATATATCAAAGTAGAGGGTGAGGGATCTAGAGAAGATAAGGTTATATTGAATGTGTTAGAGAGAGAGAGATCTGGAGCAATGGAGGAAGTTGGTTGTAAAGGGGCTTCTTCATGTGTGGTGGGTTTTGGAGAGAACAGTAACAATAGTGGTGGTGGGGGGTTGTGTGCATCATCTTCATCTCATCCAATGATGATGATGATGCCTTTTGTGACTAGTTGTCATAATGTTTCCAATCAAATTCCATTCAGTCCTAATCCTATGAATAATAATGCTCCTCCTCCCACACACACTACTAGTACCACTCCTCCTTTCCTTCTTCCTTTGCCTTCTTGCACTCATAATATTACTTCTACTTCCAATCATCATCCCCAAAACCTCGCCAACAACAACGGTTCTGGGTTAGTTTCCTTTTTCATGGACGCCGCTGCCGCCAACAACAACAACACTAGCGCTTCTTCTTCTTCTTCTGCTGCTGCTAAGGCGAAGATCATGGCTCATCCTCACTATCATCGTCTTTTGTCTGCCTACGTTAATTGTCAAAAGGTTAGAAAGAAAGATGAACAAACGTAAAGAAAGAGGGTTAATTTTTTACTCTTCTTTTGATGTCTTCCCTTAACCTAAATTAAAGAAAGAAGCAACGACATAGACAGACATCCATTGACAAGAAATGATGCTTATTTATTAGTCTCTCTGCACTATTCTCTTTCTTTTTACAAGTTCGCATCTGCTCATTTTGTTAATAATTACTATTATCCATTTATCCTTTTGGTGAAAAGTTATGGTGGAACTTTTTATTTTTAATTGAAAATCAAGTGATTATGGAAAACTTGGAAATATAATTGATTATTAAATTATCTCTCATCTGGAGTCAGTTTTGACGTAGTATCATTTGTTGTGGGAAAATAATGAAAAACTTTGGCAGGTAGGAGCGCCGCCGGAAGCGGTGGAGAGGTTGGAGGTAGCATGTGCGTCTGCGTTGACAATGGCCGGCGGCGGGGGGTCGGGGTGTATCGGAGAAGATCCGGCACTGGATCAGTTTATGGAGGCATATTGTGAGATGTTGACTAAGTATGAGCAAGAACTCTCGAAACCCTTCAAGGAAGCTATGCACTTTCTTCATACCATCGAGTCTCAGTTCAAAGCTCTTGCTATTTCTTCTTCTTCAGACTTCGGTGATTAATTCTCTCACTCTCTCTCTCTCTGCTTTCTCAAACATGATTTTGGATCTCAAATCTCACAGTTTGGTTCCTTTTTTTCTCTCTTGATTTTTAACATGACAAGAAGATTTCTTTATGTAGCCAAGAAACTTTCCTCCACATGTCAATGGGTTGGTAGTGAAGATTAACATGTTTTGTTCATTTACTTCAATATAATAAGTTTGTTTTGTTTTGTTTTCATGAGCCCGGTTAGAGAAAATTTCATCTAATTTGTTTGGCCTGGTTTTAAAACTCTGAACTTGGATAAAGCTAGTTAGGCTATGATGCTAAAACTTTTAGTCTTCGATTACATAATATATTGTTAAATTATGCTCTTTTACTTAAGTAAAGCTCGATGTATGGCAAACTACTATTCTATTTCTTCATTTTGGGTATTTGTTGTTTGATTAATTGAATGAAACATGCATGTGTCTTGTTTAGGAGGATTAAGGTTTCGATGTTGTTGTCGTCGAGAACTAACTCTGCGTAGTGTTTCAATTTTTCCTTGCGGTTTCCTTCCGAATTTCTTTCTTAACATGTAATCTAGTCTTTTCTCATTATGATGAAGTATGAAATACTTGAAACATGTTTGCCCAAGTCGTGTAATCTCTGTCAAGATGTAGAAGGATTAGTACACATATATGGCTCGCTGGCCTCTGATTCTTTTCCTCGATGTTTGTGCATTGAATGATTTTTTGTTGTTATCTTGGTTATATATAACTTCTTTATAGTATATGTATTTCATGAGTGGCTTGATATTGACATATATATATATATATATCTTAATATCGCTTGATATTTCAAGCCTGGCTGCTTGTTATCCCTGTCTATTTATGTATTTCCCCATTGGATGATTATTTACTCAGAAGTTCAGCATTGGTTGGTGGTTTTGATTCTTAATATAAAATGAAAGAACTTGAAAAAGAAAACAAAAGAAGACAGGGCATGGTGACACATCTGGGACTGTAGATTTAGGTTTTCTAAGAAGCTAGGGTTTCTTCCAGACATTCTGCCCAGTGATGGCAATTGCGAGGTTGCCTATGTGTACACAGTTTTCTAGAGCATTGGAAATGTAAAAAAACATTGCAGATCATAAAGAAACGGTTACGCAGGGAACTGAAGATGTTTGAGCAGGCGCAGGTTTTATTCAGGTTAAAAGACTAATAATTATGTATGTCTTGAGGAAAATGTATATTTTAATTTTGTTCTCATTGAATAAAGTTATATGTATAAATTATTTTATTAATGTTAAAAAGCAGATTGAAAATAATGTATAGTAATATACATATTCTAGTCATTGACTAATTCAAAAACTTTTTGGGACTGAACTTATTTGTTGGGGGGATAAATTTGAGGGAGAATTATTGTATAGTTTTATATAAGTAATTTAATCTCTAAAAAGTTCTATAATAAGGGAGTAGAATGCAATGATAATACTGATTAAGTGTAAAAAATGATAATAGGTTGCATATAGCTCATTTTTTATGATTAAATTATTTATGTGGGGTTGCACAGTAATTTTTCCTAAATTTTAAGTCTAAATATAAATATAAACTTGAGGCATGGGAAAAGAAGTATGTTGAAATAATTCAAGGACCAATGGAAGTTCATCAATATTATTCGTTTATAAAGAGGTCTTGCTAGTTTTTCTCACGCGGGACCATCTTTTTCTTTTATGGATTGATAGAACTTGAAAAGACATACATGTTTCACTCTATTTATTATATCGGTAATTGATAAATATAGAATTTTTAGTTGTATGGTCTAATTAGGTTTCTAGTTAGTTTTCTAACTTCTAATCTCGCCTAAGTGTCATATCTATATGATGCTAATATTGATTGAATTTGAAATTTTCAATAATGTTACAGCCATCAATCAATCTGAATCAAATTTTGCTGCTTTATTACTGTTTAACGTGAATGATGAATAGGTCATGTTTGCATAATTGCATTACATAATTCTAATTAGGTTGAAACAATACATCTTTTTTCAACTGTGCTGCATTGGCCAAAAGGTAAAGTGTCTATTTTGTGAGCCATATGAAAAGAATACAAAAGTTCTTAGCATAATTATTTATAGACCAAACTAATTTGTCCATCTGGAGAGCTATCTTATTTAGTACTAGTTCATTCATCTCCCTGATGCAATTTCTCATATCATTACTTCGTTTTTTTAGCTGCGGTTTGAAACTACTTTAATTTAATTTCTTGATGACTTGATTATTCATAACTAATGACAAATAACTTTTTAGCCACATGGAAGCTTGGAACCAATTGTTAAAATTATGCTGATTATGATGTCATTAAGATTGAATTTTTGTGAACAGTGAGATTATATATATATATATATATATATATATATATATGATTACCATGAGTTTGCATTTGAAGTAAAATAGTTGGCACCTGTTTTTCTTTTTCTTTTCCTTCCCCAAGCTGACGTCTCTGAATAGAAAGAAGCTTCATCTAGGCTTACTGGAGTTTCTGGGTTTAATTATTGATAAAGTTCCCTAAGTTGGTTTATTTGGTGAAGGAGACATATCCTTCTCGTCCCTAACTTTGTATGCTTTGAAGAAATAAGGGTCATAAAATAGTGAGCTAGCACAAAAAGTAGGGTTTCATAGACGTAGATTTTTTCTAACCTAAACATGGTGATATAACTAATAACTTTTACTTTAGTTGTCTCTAACTCGTTAATGGTTGTAAACTTAATCACATATATACGTTGAAAAGATGCTGACTTGTTTTTAGAATTATCGTTACATGTTCATGAGCCTAGAGTTAAGTGTTAATTTCTCACCTTGACATGTTTGGAATCTGCTTTGCAATATTTAATGTTGTAACTTGCAACCTGCGGTTGTTTGAATTCTGGGTAATTGGTCTACTTGCAACCTGCGGTTGTTTGAATTCTGGGTAATTGGTCTATGTTTTGTGAAACCAATGCTTTGAAGAGTTTCAAGTTGTTAGAAGAAAGACTACTATAACATACTCTTTAACGTGAAAAATCATGTTGTAAGCCAAGAGGCCCATGATTGGTAATTTCTTATATGCCTTTTGTAACTTAAACATATTGAAATCTCTTCAAATGTTTGCTGATGAATTATGACAATCATCATTTATGTATGCGCGTGTATTATTCTTGTTCTCATTGCTACGGAATCATGTTTTTGAGACTATCAGCTAGCGGTGAGGCGAGTGATCGGAATGGATCATCGGAAGAAGACATGGATGTGCTGAAGAATCTGATCGATCCGCTGGCAGACGACCAAGAACTGAAGGGCCAACTTCTTCGCAAATACAGCGGATGCCTTGGAAGTCTGAAGCAGGAATTCATGAAGAAGAGGAAGAAAGGGAAGCTTCCTAAAGAAGCAAGGCAACAACTTCTTGATTGGTGGAGCAGACACTATAAATGGCCTTACCCATCTGTACGTTTCATTCTATTCTTCTTCCATAGGGCACATTCAATCTCTTTTTGATTCAATAAAGTACATTATTGGTACAATAAAGCGGGTAAGTCTCAAAGTAACACAGTAAGGTAAGTCTCAAAGTAACAGTAAGGTTATCTCCATGTGATTTGGATGTGGTACAATAAAGCGGGTAAGTCCAAAGTATCAGATCATGGAAACAACCTCGTCACCTGCAGAGGTGAGGCTGCGTAATATGTATCCTTCTTTATACTTCATTTGGTAGGAGCCTTCTATACTTGGTCGACTCTTTACTAATGCCTGAATTATAGAAAGTGAGCCTTGAAGTAATGATAAGTGACAAGGTTGCTACTGCATTATGACTTGGACGTCACAGGTTCAAATATTGAGCTTTGTATACTTCTATCTCTTCTTAGATCGCATTTGGTGGGAGTTTTGTATACTAAGCCGCCTTTTTATTAACACTTGGCTTAAAGAGGGTGAGCCTCATAGCAACTATAAAATTATTGGCATCTGATGTGTAAGTAAACTGAAAATAACTTCTTCGTTTGCGGGGGTGAGGCTGCAGCGAGTCTTTTACCAAATCCCACCTAATGGGAGTCTTTTATTAACATCTGATTTAGTGACTTGTTAAGATTGTGAATGTTTAGTTGGATGATGAACAGGAGTCACAGAAGCTGGCACTGGCAGAATCAACAGGACTGGATCAGAAGCAAATAAACAACTGGTTCATAAATCAAAGGAAGCGACATTGGAAACCATCAGAGGATATGCAATTCATGGTGGTGGATCCTTCTCATCCTCATCACCAGTATTACATGGACACTGTTCTTGGCAATCCCTATCCAATGATCTAATTAATTATATCTAACAAATTATTCCTATATATATGTATGTTTGAAGAATCTGTGTATTGTAATGTCGAAGTTAAGGGCATTCAAACGCTTAAACCTTCTGATGAAGATGATTAATAGTATTAATGTGTGTAGAGACTAAACAAACAAATCCGTGTATATCCGGACTGCGAAGCAATCTGTGTAAATCCGGACAAGTCTCTATTAATATTTTTGTCGTCAGATGTAATCTTGTCATTGGTGTTATGTAGTTGAATATGCATTTGAACTAGCAGCGTTCATATTCAATTAGCTTGTTTCCCATGCTAATAACATATGGAGTCATATATAACTTTTGATTGAGTTGTATTCATGTATTGAGTTGCATTCGAGTATTTTTTTTTGTTAAAGTAGGGTTATTTTTCTAAAGGTGCTATCTTGGAAATAAAGGGTTTTCGTCTTTATTAGTGTTATTTTTTTTTTTTTGGATTTGAATTTATGTTCTTACGAGTTAGGTTTGTTTACCAACTTATAAATTAAAATCTCCTATTAGAATTAAGATGGTGAGCTAAATATAATTTTTATTATTGGCAAAATAAGTTATGAAGAATGCAGACTTAAATGAAACTGGGTCTGGTGCATGGTCTATGATATGAGCTCTCTAGTTTTATTTATATGATCTTACTTATTAGTTTTAAAGATAAGATTTTTGTACATAATTTAATAAAATAATTGTGATTCGTTGGAAAAAAAGGAAATAATTGCGATTCATTTTTTTTAAAAAAATATTATGGTCTCTTTTGCTTTTTGCTTAAATGATGGTCATTTTTAATCTCTCTTCTGCCCGTAGTTATATCAATTAAAGGGTAATATTTTGTTTTTTTATATAATGCATGGAAAACGTGTTTAGTTATGAATTATAAATGTGATATAATTTTGGTTTTATATAATGCATGGAAAAATGTGTTTAGTATATTATCGTCCGTTTAATTTAACTTATCAAAAAAATAATTTAAAAATTATTATACAGAATCATTTTTAGAAGAAAAATAATCTTAAAGAAAAAAATATTATTAAAATTATTTTTTATAGGTAAATTATCAAAAAAAAATACAATAGGCTAAAATGATTGAGAAAAATAGCATGGGTAAAATAATTATTATGTAGCTTAAAAGTAAATTTTTTAATTCAGAAACTAGTCTCATCAACTTATATAAAACTATAATTTTAAATTATTAAAATTAAAATTTAGTTCAGAAATATTTTTATATATTAGATGGCTATTTAGGTAACAAAAAGTACCTTTTACTGAGCAAACCAAACAGGGCACGATATTATTCTTTTTTTTTTATAAATTTTTTTGGAAAGAGATTGGGCTCACCCACGATTCAAGGGCAGGGTGAAGTCTCCCTTCCTCTTAGGCGATACTAATGTCGGGCAGAGCGAGCCGTCTATTACCCTCAAGCGTAAACCTAAGCACCCAAGAGTTAGGATGACTCCCCAAGTGCTGCGACTAGAACCACAATAAAGTGGTACTCCCTAGGATTCGAATACACTCCAAATGGTAGTATGTCTCACTTTTTCGCCAGCTGAACCTATGGACGATGGGTAGGGCACGATATTATTCTGTTTGAAGCCATTTTGTTAAGTTTATTGGCTCGTGTTCTTATAGTTATAGCCCTATTGAAAAGGGATCAAAATTACATACAAACTGCACCTGTGTGGATGATGTCTTCTATTTGTTCAAAGACATATATTGTAAATTTCCTCTAAAAAAGAATTGTTTATATCTAATACCTTAGCAATGATTGGTGGGGATTAGACATTCTTGTTCTCTTGTGTTGTTGTTTATTTATTTATTGCTAATTACATATATTTTTTTTATTAAAAATAATTATATTTAAAGTATTATTATATACTAAACGTAAATATCTATTTTAGTATAGATTTAAATTTTAGTTTATTATATTGTGAGAAAATAGTCTCAACTATTAGGCTTAATCCTGTTGCTACTTGTATTTTTTTTTTCTGATTAAGTATAGGTATCCTTTTATTATTGAAGATTTTTTTTTTGATATAAAATTTTTTAGAAAGGGGTTAGGCTCACCCACGATCCAAGGGCAAGGCGAAGTCTCCCTTCCTCTTAGGTGATATCAATGTCAGGCAGGGCGAGCCGTCTATTACCCTCAGGCGTAAACCTAAGCACCCAAGAGCTAGGATGCTTCCCCAAATGCCGTGACTGGAACCACAACAAAATGGTACTTCCTAAGGTTCGAACACACTCCAAATGGTAATATGTCTCACGATAATTCCACTCTAAATATTTGTCTGACATTAAATTTGGGTATCTGGGCAATTTTTGTGATCTAATGATTTCAATTGACACTCAAAATAATCCATTGCAAACTCCAGCCCACATTTAGTTTGAGACTTGAGGGTACTTGATCCTTTTTAAGATGGACCGAAGAATGAATGGGCCTATATATGGGCCAGAATGACTCTCCAGTGGCCCAAAATTGAGAGATGCATAAACTTTGGATAACGTTGGTACGAACATTAATAAAACACATTATGGTATTAGGTGTTATTCACAGTTGCCGAACTTAAGTAGATTTAGAATGAATAGGATTAAATTTCTTTATAATTTAATTTTCTTTATTTTTGGGATTTTAACCTCTTTTATAATAAAAAAATTAATAAATAAGACTATCGCCATTAAAGACAAATTTTGTATCCATTTAAAAATATTTTAAATCTAACTTTTAAAAAGGGTTCTGACTAAAATTTTAGTTTAAAGAAATTTTAAAATAAATAATTATATTTATTTAAATAGATTTTTAGACTAAATTATAATTTAAAATTAAAATTTTATATAAATTACTAAGAATAACTTTTATAATAGTAACAGAGTTTATAAATTATCCAATTACTATTTTATCTTTATTTTTTCTCACATCCTCTCCTCTCCCCTCTCTTCTCTTTCCTCTCTCCTATCTCTTCTCTATCTTATATCTTTTTTACCATTTCTACTCTCTCCTCTTTTTTTCCTATCTTCTTTATTATCTCATTTCTTCTATTTTTAATTAAACTATATTATTTTTAGTAATTTACTAATAATAAAAATACTTTTAAAAATAACTATACAAATACTGATTTATTAAAAAAAAAATTGTAAGTTATTCTCTAAAATCTCTTTTTTAAAAATTTTCTAAAAGCCATTTTTTTTCTTTAAACTCTTTCTAATAAATTTATCTAAACGCCCTTTGTTTCTTTGTTTGTGTGATTCTCAATTATTTGTTCCCTTTTCCCTTGTGGTATGAGTGGGAAAATGGAAATAAAAATAAAATCTTCTACTTCTTTAGTTTTGGTATAATACTTATACTTTTATTTCCTTAAGCCATTTCAGTTATATCAAAAAAATTAAAAATTAAGATAAAATAAAAATAATTTTTTTAAATAATTTTATCTCAAATTATAAAATTCTTAAATAACTTTAATCTTCCCCAAATTATAAAATAATATTTTAGATCATTTTATTATAAGTTATAAAAATTTATATATCAATTTCATACTCACTTT
Organism: Leucaena leucocephala; assembly: GCA_037074615.1. Classification (NCBI taxonomy): domain Eukaryota; kingdom Viridiplantae; phylum Streptophyta; class Magnoliopsida; order Fabales; family Fabaceae; genus Leucaena; species Leucaena leucocephala. Next base: position 3,956,363 of record CM073562.1, on the reverse strand, counting down.
CATCGTATCAAACAAATTTTTAAAACTCATTTCTAACTTAATTATATTTTTATTTTTATAAAAAACTATTCAATCCTACTAAATATACCCTTGGTCTTTTTTCTAACTACATGTGTGTCTCACTTTATTCATAATTTCATGCCTATTTGAATGAAATTTTGTCAACATTAATGTGATAGGTAAATACTTATAAAAAATATAATTTTAGTACTTTAAATTTATATTAAATTTTATTTAGTTTATTAAATTTATAAAATATATTTTTAATCTTTTAATCTTAATACTATTAATTTTCTCTAATGAAAAATACTAACTCAACAATTATTTGGTAATCACGCATATTTAAATTTTAATCATTTAATATAATATTTTTTATGTTTTAAAATTAAAATAAGGCCTAAAAATGGATCTTCTCCTCTTTACCACAATGGCATCTCTCTCCATCCTTGCGACTCTCTAGATCTCATCTCTTCTCTTCCAGAGCCCTAATACAACATCACCTCAAAGGCCTCCTGTCTTTCCTCTCCTCGATGGCGGCCGCGGTCTCTCTTTAACTCAGAAAGAAAAAAAAAAAAACTCAGAAAGCACGAGTTAATGGTATTAAAATTAAATGACTAAAAATATATTTTATAAAATTAAAAAATTAAAAAAAATTGATGTAAAATTAAAGAATAAAAATTATACTTTAGCCTGGTTTATAACACTTTTAATCTGATTATCTAAGTTAAAAAATATAGTTAAGATTTGTTAAAAATCTTAAAATAGCCCAATTAAATATGTGAATAATTTTAGAAATAATTCATAATTATTTTATTAAATTTTATAAAACTCGTTTTAGGAATGAGAAAAAACTTCTAAATATCTTATACTCTCTCTTTTTTTTTAATTAATAGTCTATCAATAATAATCAAGTTAGAAAATGAAAATATAGTTAAAGAAAATAATTATAGTATTTTAATAAAAATATATTATTTTAATTAATTTCTATAATTTAATTTAATTAATTAAATATATTATATATAAATTTTCTTGTTGGTATTTCATTCTTTTCTAAATAATGGGTCCAAAACATAGGAGTTTGTTAGATAACTAGTTTTAGCCTAAATATAACATTTTAATATACTTTATTTATTATATTTAAAATAATTTATTTAATTTATAAATTAATACATCTTTTAGTTTTTTATAAGATCTAAATTTTTGAATTGATCATATTCTTTTTATAAGATATAGTATGGGGGTGTTTTAACTCAGGCATTTTTACTAATTATACCCCTAATTAATTTTATTCTCATTCTTATTATCTATTTTTAATACATTTTCTTTTAATTTTTTTCTCGTTATTTCTCTCTCCCTTTATCTTTTTATAAATGAAGATATATTTAGATAAAAAATATATTTTTTGCATATTTATTAATTTTAATTAATTTTTAATCAATATAAATTAATTATTAAAAACTTACAAATATTTAAGAACTGTATTTTTTTTCAACTATACCTTATTTATAAAGAGGATAAATGAGATAGAATGAATAGAAGAAAGAAATAAGATAGACCTATAATTAATTAGGAGCACAAATAAACAAATAAAATAAATATTTAGACAAGTAAAAAATAAATTTTATAAAAATTTACACGTTATAAATGTACTGTAGGGAGCAGTTGGAAATTTTGTCCTTTTTGTTTGTGTGGTTTTCATTTGTTCTCTTGCCTTTTCCCTTTCCGAAATTCATTTACCTTTGGTCAACAATGCTTTTATTATTGAATTGAATTTCACAAACGTTACGCCAATATATTTGACTATCGTTTTGATATTCTGCGTATATTTTTAGAAGAATATTAAATAGTTTAGAATATACTCCCTTGGCTACCAAATGCCAGAAGGCATAATTTGACAAGATTTTTTGTTATCAAATTAGTGAATATTTAATAATGTCTTTTCAAGTAGTCCCTAAGAAATACTCAAAATTATTGAACAAATTCTAGCTTTCTGTTTTTCCCATGCATTTGAAGGAATGGTTGACAAAATATAAAATAATAAGTCATTTTTAGATTTTTTTTTATATAGAAGGGTAAATACTAAATAACTGAAGTTATAAATGAAATAAAATTCATAATTTTTTATTTATAAAAAATGTTTTTATGTTTGTAATTACTAAATTAGAAAGTTATTGATTTTTTAGTTACATTTAAGGAGTGTTAACATATCAAAAATTTCTTCTGATCCCTTCGAGGGAATTGGAACCAAAAGACCATCATGTCCCCACTTAAAAATATTTTTGGATAGTGTCAAGCCTATCCAATATCCAATCTCCTACTCTTCGACCTTCATCATCTTTATCACCCCCAGTCTCCATCACTATGATCATCTCTTGCCTCCATCGCCATCGCCATCGCCATCACCATCACCATCACCATCTTTGGACAAAGCATCAATATGACACAAGCAATAATAGATCAAGAAATCAAGAAGTCCTCAAAATATCTAAAAATAGAGATACGATGAAAAATAGAAAAAAATATATATAATATCTTAATATTATTTTTCCTATATAACTAATATTATAATATTATTTATAATATAATTTATTTATAATTTTTTAATTTAATATAATTTTATTTATAATCTTTTTAATTTAATATAATTTTATATATAATTTTATTTCTTAAATATTATGAGTTATATTAAATTTAAAAATTATAGTTAAAAATGTACTAAATTAAAAAAAATATAGGTAAAATCACACTATAAATAAATTAGAATATTTATCACATATAAAAAATAAAATTAATATATTAGGTGTTATTTTACTAGGAGAAATATAAGTAGAGAAATCCAAATCCAAGATTGAGAGGGAATGATCAAAATTCCATTAATGACCTATTTAGATTAGTTTTTAGATAATAGATTATGAAAAGAATAAATTTTAAAGAATAAATTTTAGAAATGAAGATATTTGGATGATTATTAGTAGAGTCACTTTTTATATTGATAAATTATCAAAAATTGTATATTTTGATTAAAAGTATGAGAAAAGAGATATGATAGAGAAGAAAGAGGAGATATGGTGAAAAAAATATATGAGAAATGATAGATGATAGAGGAGAGAGAGGAGAGATAAGAAAAGGTATAAGAAAATACAAGTAGATAATAATTAGATAGTTTATAAACTCTTTTACTGTTCTAAAATCTAGTTTTAATAACCTATTCAAAACTATAATTTTTTCAAAATCACTTCTAGATAAATATTATTATTTATTTAAAAAAATTAAACTAAATTTTTGCCTAAAAAAACCTTTTAAACTATAATACTAAACACATACTAATTTAGTTTGCAAGAGTCTGGGTTCTCAAGAAAGCTATTGTCCATTAAAGTGGTGGCAGGAAAGGTGGTTTCATACGAGGACATGGAAAAGCTTTGGGTTGTTAGGAAAGCAAATTTATTTGACCATTTCATCCTCAACAATTTTTCATAATGACCAGCTTGTGCTTTCACACTTTATTGTTTTCTTATGCATGTTTGTTATAGGGGGAATAGAAATAAAAATAGAATATTCTTCTTTATTTATTTAATATAATAGAAATTATTTTCACTTTTAATATTTTAGATCATTTCAATTTCATATAAAAAGTTAAAAAATAAAATAAAAGAAGTTGAAATAAAATATTTTAGACTATTTTATCCTAAATTATAAATTTTTTATATAACTTTAACCCTTCCCAAATTATAAAAAATATTTTAGAATATTTTACCCAAAATTATAAAAAATATATACATAAATTCTATACTTATTTTTATTATACCAAATAAACTTTTAAAATCTATTTATAACCTAATTCTATTTTCACTTATACTTCTATAAAAAAGTATTTTATCCTACCAAACGTACCATTAGGGCATATTTGATACAAGAGAAGTAGAAATGAAAATAGAAATATAATATTTCACTTCTCTTGATATAATAGAAACAACTTCTACCTCTAATATTTTAAGTTATTTAAGTTTTATTAATGAAACTGTAAAATGGGATGATAGAATTAAAAATAAAATATTTTAAACTATTTTATCTAAAATTATAAAATTTCTAAACAATTTTAATCCTTCCTAAGTTATTAAAAAATATTTTAGACTATTTTAAACTATACTTATTTCTATCATACTAAATAAACTTTTAAAATTAATTTTTAATTTAATTTAATTCTATTTCTATTTCTATTTTCTATTTTCATAGAAAACTTTTTCTTCTCACCAAATTTACTGATAGGTTCTTTCTAACAACCAACATGGCTTTGAACACCAACAGTGAGTGCAGGACGGCATTGTCAACGTTCACCTTCCGTGGCTATCCACCTAATGTCATATTTGTCTTGCGTCGTCTTTGTTGTTCGTCTAAATCTATTTTTTTCATTGGTGGGAAAATCACTTTTTGATGTAGGGACATTTTGGCCTTAGGCTTGTCGAGTCTTCCATTTCATACCTACAATATACTCCTCCCATGTTTAACATAAAATTTAATTAAAAAAATAATTTTAATTTTAAATATAAAATATAATTTATATATTTATCAATTTTTAAAATTATTTATATTAATACTCTATCAACAAGAATTAAATAAGATATAAAATAAATGAGTTAAAGAAGATAATTATAATATTTTTTTTAAAAATATGACACATTAATTAATTTAATTATTTTTTAATCTAATTAAATTAATTAAATATTATCTATAAATAGTACTGTATACTAAACAACCTTGATATCAAAATTTTATTCATTTATCTATGCATGCATAAATACTTCCTTTATGGTATAAGGGAAAATCATTAAATAGGAGTATCTTTGAAAATATGTGTTAAAATATTATAAAATTTTAAACTATATATCATAAAAAGAAATAGAGACTAAACAAATTATGTATTATATTTAGTTATGAGGTGGGAGTACTTTAATTTTTTTTATTCCCATTCCTAGTCCTTAAAAAAAATACTTCCTAAATACCAAACATGTCCTAAGAATTTTTTTTTTTGGATATTATAAAAAAACATACCCTAAGAAACTTATTGACCACGTAATTATATTTAGTGCAACCTTGACTTTTCTTTAATTATATCCTTATCTTTTTTAATATTGCCTCATTTTAAAAAATTATATTAATAACTTTATAATTTAGTAGTATAATAATTTATTTATAAGTAAAATATCATAGATTTTAATCCCATCTATAACTTGAAGGGTATTTGTCCTTTTTATTTGAAAAAAAAATCATATTAAACTTTATGTAATCTAAGATTAAATGGAATCTGATATCATGGAGGTAAACATGTAGTGCTCTCCTAGAGATAATATATAAAGTTGCTGTTTTGTTGTTATTATTATTATTATTATTACAATACAGAGATATGTGAAAGTTTTCTTATTACATCTTTTCTCTTGACCAGAAAATTACTTAAGGGCATGTTTGCCTTAAAGGAGAGGAGGGAAGGGGAATGATTTTATTATTATTTTGTGTAGATTAATATTAAAAGAGGGGAGATGATGTATTTTTATATTACCTTATTTCATTTAAAAAATATGAGAGAAAAATATTTTTATATAGATAAATTTATCTTATATTATTTTATAAAATATTTTAATAAAATATAATATAAAAATAATATTAAGATATTAAAAATTTATAAATATATTAATATTATAAAATAATAATATAGGAGAGCTAAAATTGAGGAGGGAAGAGAAAATTAAAAAAAAAATTCTCTTTCTAGATGTTTTAATAAGTTAAATAGGCCCACCCTCTCTTTCTCTCTCTTTCCTATCAAATTACTCAAACTAAACTAATTCTAAAGATATGGATGCGTCTTGTTTGTATTCCAGCTAAGATCGCATTAGATGTTCTGGCACTAGGCAGAAAAAGTAGTCAATGCAGACTGTAAACTGTAATTTTCTTTTGTTAGTACAAAGCCAGAAGCTGTAAGACAAAACAATAGAGAGCCTCCTGAATAATCGCACTAAAGTTTAAAGAAAAAAAACAGCTCAAGAAACAAGGGTTAAAAACAGAGAAAAAGAAGAAAAAACGTTGGAAACGTCAAGGCTCTTGATTATGGATTAGCCATTGTAAAGCAGGAAGCACAAATTGCAGCACCAATGCCCAACAACACAACACAACACAACACAACACAACACAACAACATCACCAACGACAGGGTCGTCACCAAATGTTATCATGAGCTTGACCGCATTCTATAAAATTGACTGTAACTCAGGCGACGTGTCACCGTCTCACTCTTTTCCAATCCTTAGGGTTCCTCCTCTGTTCTTCTCCTTCTTCCCCGAAACATCTTAGGGTTTTCCAATTTCACATTTCTTCTTGTTGCCTTAACACCCACCTCTTCTTATGGCGAAAACTAGACCCGGAAGGAAAGACCTGGATTCTTACACTATCAGAGGCACCAACAAGGTCGTTAGAGGTAATCTCTCGCCTTGGCTTCTTCAAATCTGTGCCTTTTCTGTTTCTGTTTTGAAATTTGTTTAATTTCTTGTGGTTTTTCTTTTCATTTCGTTAGTGGGGTGTTTGGAAAACGTGTGCTTTTGTTTTGTGGTGGATTTGCAGCTGGAGACTGTGTTTTGATGCGACCTTCCGACACCAGCAAGCCTCCGTACGTTGCGCGAGTGGAGAAGATCGAACTGGACAATAGGAACAACGTTAAAGTTCGTGTAAGGTGGTATTATCGGCCGGAAGAGTCGATTGGGGGACGTAGGCAATTCCATGGAGCTAAAGAGCTGTTTTTGTCGGACCATTATGATGTTCAGAGTGCTCACACCATTGAAGGCAAGTGTATTGTCCACTCTTTCAAGAACTACACCAAGCTCGAACATGTAGGCACTGAAGATTACTATTGTAGATTCGAATACAAGGCTGCTACTGGGGCTTTTACACCTGACCGTGTAGCTGTGTGAGTGTTTTTGGTGTTACTTTCTTAATATCAAATGTTTGTGTTTTTTAGCACTGGAACTAATGGGGCTTTGTTGTTTTTTGTTTAATATTTGGCAGGTATTGCAAATGCGAGATGCCTTATAACCCAGATGACCTCATGGTGCAATGTGAGGGGTGCAAGGATTGGTAAAATCTTTGTATTCTGCTTGTTTTCTGTCCTCTATTTTTGCATTTTGTTTATGGCTCTTGGACTTGCAGGTCTATTGGTTCAGTGTTAAAGGCGCATTTGCTTTAATGAAGAAAGTTGATATTTTCACCGCCTGCTGAAGGTGAAGTGTGTTGCAAGGTCAATATTGGCACTGCAACCGAATGAAGAAGGATAAAATTGATATGAAGGCTTCAAGAAGCCTCAGGAAGATGTTTCCTGAAGTCCAATTATTTGAATCCACATTGAATTTGTTGTTGAGCATGATTCTCATGTAGTCTTGAGAAGGAAATTCACTTGTGTAGTCACAGAAAGAGAGAGAGAGAGAGAAGGAGAAAGGATCAAATGAGACTAGAGAGGAGATACAATTTTCTATCTACAATTCAGCTCCTAATGCTAAAATCATGATTTTGAGTTTAATTGTCACATTTCTCCAGTTTATGTCGGACAATAGATATTAAATGATGCAGGGTGTCAAAATAGTTTTATCTCGAAGTGCATCTATTTTGCATTTATCAACGAATTTTGTTTGGCATCACTTTGATTTTGTCTGGTATCATAATATTTTGATAGATTGTGTAATGTGTACTTTATCAAGTTTCCAAGAAATTGTATTATTGACATCTTTTAAATTATTGTGTGCTTTTGTTCTTCATGAAACACCTATTTCAATCTCTGTAGATTTCTTGTAGGTACCATCCTGCTTGTGTGGGCATGACTATCGAAGAAGCAAAGAAACTGGACCATTTTGTCTGTTCTGAATGTTCATCTGATGACGACATTAAAAAGTTGCCCCAAACTACATTTTCTGCATCTCCAGAAGATGATGGCAAGGTGAGACTCCCTGTGTTTAGTCCTACATAGTTTAGAGACATGCTTGCTTTTTTTCCAAACCATAAAATCCACCCTGGCTGAGTTAGAGGAGGACCAATATAGATTAACTTATTCAATTAGATTGACAAGAAAAATCATCTGACATGCGTACTATTTCATATAAGCTAATCCGATTATGCATCTGTATTGTTATTTCTGTCCAGGTGCCAAAGTTAACTTTGTTAATTCTGTGTTTTTAGTTTTTGTTTATAGTTTTCCTAGATTTAAAAGAGCTTAAGCCTTTTTTTTTTCTTTGTTTGGTCCAATTGAGTGTGCCAGCTAAGTATAACTAGCTAATGCTGTGGAACAATAAACTGACGGTTTTGATGTTGTGGAACAATTTTACAAGTTTTTAACCTGAAGCTATTTCTACCGTTTTCGCTCGATTTGTTTTAATCATTATTTAATCTGCACAGTGAAGATTTCTACGTTTATTGTGACTTAAGCATCTCATCTGCCAATTCCCAAATGGGGAACCCCCCAAGTCTCTGGTCAAAACACTCTAAAGATCATCCCATTTCCCATTCGTTCTCTTATGTTGACCTCAGAAATTTCTACTGTTTATAGAGAGAAATAAATTTCAATTACTTTCTTATATTTGCAAATCGATAGTATAAAGATAAATATAGTGCCTGCATGATGTTTCATGTAATGTGTGGTTTTGGCTAAACTCTGATTATGACAATATACTTTAGTGGTATTTCAGTAATCTTCCATCCTTTGTTATAAATTTACTGGAAATACTTTCAAAACTAATCAGTTTCTCGTTAATCTCCTTTTACTTTTGCTTGATTTAAACTTTGTATCCCTTTGGCGTCCATCTCCATTTGCGCTTGTTCATAATTAATGTTAATATGTTTGTATCATTCAACTACCTTTTCGAAGTTCACATCAAAGAACAAAGCATGGGACCTCAAGTTATATGTGTAGCGTTGAGATAGCTTTTGGTTTGACTGGGTTCACACATGTTTGGGCAAGGCACATGAATAAGTGCGAGTCCCAGTATGTGCTGGGTGATTCTTTTTAATTGTTGAATATATTCTGAATCTCTCATTTAAATTTACTATGCTGATGTCAATAAGAAAATCTGAAATTCTGGTCCAACCCATACATCTGCATATTATAATTTTTGCTGTTTTGGTCATTAGTCATTGTGCTTGATCTCCAATTAACTACATTTGGATTATCTACATTTTAAAACTGCTTATTGTGGGGTAATTGAATTGCGTAAGTGCATGGTAAAAGCTTTTCTTCCTTTGGGACATAACTTCCACTCAGGTATGTTTTAGAGTTGAATCATTCTGAACTTTTGTTTTTTTTGAAGTATAGAGTATTGAGGCTTTTAAAATTCCTAATGATATCTTGCCATCTCTCTCATCCATAAGTGAGAAGTTGTGAGTTCGACTACATTTGTAATTTCAAGCCATTAATGTTTGTCCCTTTGATTAAAAAAAAAGTCTTGTCTAATGGTGAAGAATATCAGTAGTTAGCTCTTAGCAGGAGGTCTTGAGATTTTATCCTGCTATGTATCAGATAATCTTTGATGCGAAAAACAAGAAGTAATAATGAATGATCATTAAGGCAAGTTGACTGCCATTTTTGTGAATTTAGCTTATCACATATTACATATGCTCTTTAGTTTATCATATTCTGAGGTGCTGAAGGCATAAATAAAAATTTGCAGGTGGAGCCCAAGAGGAGGAAAAGATGACCGTTATGCAGAAGAGTTAATCCCGAGAGAGAGAGAGAGAGAGATGAAATGACTCATGCTCAATAATTTGCTTATATATTTAGTAGCTTATATATTTAGTAGCTGTTGTGCGTGTTTTGGGTGTTGTTTTGTACAGCTTCGACCAGAGGCTATATTATCCATTAATTATAGAACATCCTTTGGGCATTTGGCTCAAACATCCTTTGGGCATTTGGCTCAGGCTAAGGCTATTATTATTATTATGTATGTATCTTTGATTTTCTTTTGACATTGATCTGTTGCTGGCCCCCCTTCTGAGGTACATGAAACCTTAAACGTGGGAAGTAAAGAAGAAAAATTGTCATCTTGAAACTGATGATTTTCCAATTTTGTAAGCTGCAAAGTTTCAAAACGCTTGATCATTCCTGATTTTCGTATATTTTTCTGTTAAAATTGAGAAATTTAAAATATTATTTCCATGGCATGGAGAATTCTCCCTCCCTGTCCGAGTTTGTCTGGTTAGCAGATTATCCGCGGAAATAAGGGGGAAAAAATAATAATTGGACAAATAATGAATAAACAAAAGTTATCCTAATTTTGTCAAATTGGGCATGACGGAAAAAAAATTGTCAAATTGGGGAACTAATATTTTAGAAGATGTGGAAATTCATCCCAAAGTCTAATTCCGGAATATTTTAGAACAAGTCAAGGATATTACTTTTGAAAATTATAGTGAGTTATAATATAATTATTATTCTCATAAATTCAAGATAAATTAATTTTTTGGATAATGAAAATAAATCATTCACGTTTGTGATGATCAAATTGGTATGCGAATATATATATATATATATATATATTTGTTTCAGAGAAAAATAGTGGTTGAAGGATAAAAATGTAAATTCACCCTATTATTTTATTTCTGGTGATCCCCTTACTCATCACCAAACAAGGAAAGAGGTGTTGGCAAACAAAAAAATAATTAATAATTATTAAAAGGCAGTAAAAGAAGGGAGAAAAACTGGGTTTGGCGTGAGAGAAGAGATCATGAATGGATGTTTGGTGTGATGCAAGATGGCAAAACGCTTGAATCAAAGTAACCTAATAAATCTGTTAACAAAACCAAGCTCACGTTAACAGTGCAACCCCTTTTACTCTCTCTCTCTCTCTCTATATATATATATATATGTAAGTAACTCACCTTTCACCATCGTCATCATCTCCTGTAAACCAGAGTTGAAGAAAATCCCTAAATCTCCTTAGCTGTTAAAACATGGCAGAAAACGAGAAATCTTCTCTGGTAAGAATACTGATGATGAGCCTCTTGGTTTTGTTCTTCAGAGCTTGCTTTACAGAAGAACGATCCATTTACTTGATCTTATTGGAAGGAGACGCCGTCGCTTTCTCCCAAGTTTCGTCACACCCCAACAGGTAAATCTTCAATAATAATATTGTTCACAGTTGAAAACATCTGAATATATATATATATATATATATATATATATATGCCCTTGCCAAACTAAGCGTGTTCGTTTTATTTTCTTTCTTCATGTTTATAGCGAAGCTTCAATGGCGAATGCAAAGAAATTGGTGGAATCTCATGAAATGCTTCTGCGAAGCACCTTAGAGGAGGGAAGCTACAGTAAGCTTCACAGCTTCAAGCACATAATCAATGGCTTCTCCGTTTACACCACCCCATCCCAGGTCTTCTTCTTAATCATCATCAATAACAAAGCCCTTTGAACTTAACCCTTATATATATATATGGCTTCATCATCAGGCTGAGAGACTGAGAAGCAGAGAAAGAGTGAGAATGGTGGAGAGAGACAGAGGAGCAAGTCTCAAAACGACATACACGCCTGCGTTTGTGGGGGTAGATCAGGGAGGAGTAGCGTGTGAGGAAGAAGAAGGCCGAGAAGGAGAAGGGGTGGTGATAGGTTTTGTGGACAGTGGGATAAACCCTAGCCATGGAAGCTTCGCTTTCGATGCGACACGACCATTCAAATCGAACGTATCTGAGTATTCAGGAGTGTGCGAGACAGGTCCCAGATTCTCAGAGAGTGATTGTAATGGGAAGATAGTGGGGGCAAGGTACTTCTCAAAGGGAGCTCAAGCCATGGCTTCTCTGAATCCTTCTCTTGATTTTCTTTCGCCTTTTGATGCTGATGGACATGGCAGGTAACGTAATCTTAATTTTGACGAATATATATATATATATATATATATATATATAGTTTTAAGGTATAAAATTAAGGTAAAGTGTTAATGATATTATATATATATATCAGTCATGTGGCGTCAACGGCTGCTGGGAATTGTGGGATTCATGTGGTGGTGAATGGGTTTTGCTATGGGCGTGCTCGCGGAATGGCACCACGCGCAAGGTCAGCTTCTCAGCATATATATACTTCTCACCATATCGGCTTCTTTTTAAAAAATACAAATAATTGAATTATATAAATAAAAAATAGTTAAAATAATAAATATGTAAAAAATATAATTTATTTTCTAAAAAATATATTTATTTATAGAGAGAGAGGGGGGTAACTGAAATTATTAATGTAGTCAGACTAACTAATTAATAGGGTGGAAATGAAAAATGATTACTAAAAGTTTTAGACAAGCTATATCCTTGTCTCTTATAAATAAAAATAGTCCATCTCTACAAAAATTTTCCTACACATAAGACTGAGGGAGTTTAATATAAATATATATAATGGTGCCGTTATAGAAGAAGTTTAATATACGATTTCAAAAAATTCAAAAATTATATATACATATCTTTTCTAACATATAAATATTACATGGACTTTGCGTTTAGAGAACAGATCGAAGATAATGATTGTATACACAAACTTTTTTGAGAAAATAAAAAGGAAAGTGTTTGTAATTTTAGTGAAATCCTGAAGAAAAGTAATTTATTATTTGTTCAGGAAAAAAATTATCAGTTTTGGAAATTAAAAAGGTTTTTATAATTCAAACAAAATTGAAGAGAATTTTATGTCAGTTATTTTACAAAGAGAGATATTTGTAGAATTTAAGAATAAATAATATATATTGTTTTTTTGTTTTTTTTAAAATTGTAAGTTTACGCTATTAGTATTTGTATTAAATAAAAATTATACGGATATGAATTTGATACAAGTGGGTTGGTGTGTCATTTTACAGAATTGCTGTATACAAAGCTATTTATCCAACTGTGGGAACGATTGCAGATGTTATTGCAGCAATAGATCAAGTAAATATCCTTCCCTTCCTCTCTATATTATACTCCCTAATAAAGAATTTCGTTATTATGATACTAAATCTAAGACTTTAATCTATTTTATTTTTTAAATTCTTAATTTTTTAAATCCTCCTTATAGATTGCGTATATTAAGAAGCCGAGAGAGTATTTCCCTATGCAAAAAATTATTAACGAATACTTGAGGAAACTAACACATTTTTTTATAAATAATTTATTTAATTAATTTTTTTAAAATATGTAAGTTAGTTATTTAATTATTATATTTAGTAGAGATGCATTATTATGGATTGATAATTGAATGTGGCAGGCAGTGGGTGATGGAGTAGACATAATAAGCCTCTCAGTAGGGCCAAACGAAGCCCCACAAGACACAGTGACAATGTTGAGTGCGTTGGAGATAAGTCTGCTGTTTGCAAGGAAAGCAGGAGTCCTTGTGCTTCAAGCTGCTGGGAACAAAGGACCATCACCTTCCTCTGTCCTCTCTTTCAGCCCCTGGACTCTTGGTGTTGCTTCCTCCACCACCGATCGCCTATATTCTGCTTCTCTCCTTCTCGGAAACGGCCTCTCCTTCCCCGGTGTTGCCCTCTCAGGTGCTTTAAAACTACCTGATATGACCTAGAGGGCAATTCTGTCACTTTACATAATACCAACAAAGTGGAGGAAAGATAAATGAAAGCGATTCAGATTCAAGAGACTACAATGTGTAGTTCGAACCCAAGTCAACATACTACTGGAGCCCCAAAACACAAATACACAGAGGTTTACACATGTTGTAGCCTCTTGAATCTGAATCTCTTTATTTGTCTTTTCTCCACTTGACAGTGATGGCATAATCTCCCTTTGAATTTATATCAGTACTATCCTGCTTTACTCTATCACCATATTCATCTTTTAATTATACATACTTATAGGATTGATATGAACCCAAAGGGCAATTCTGTCACTTTATATATGATACCGGTTGAGTGGAGAAAATGCAAATAAAAGATATTCAGGTTCAAGAGGCTAAAATGTGTGTTTGGATCTTAAATCAATGGTCCAAAACACAAATACTACATCTGGTCTTTAATATAAGAGTTAGTTTAGGGGTTAGATTTTATTCTAAATATATAAAATCCTAATTTACTTTGTCTATTAAATTTATAATTTTACTCCTGAGGTATCCCCTATTTATTGCGTGTATTAAGAGATTTATATCCGAGTGTAATCATAATAAAAGATAATATTTTAGATAAATAAAATTATATTTATTACAAATAACTAATATAACTAAGTTTTTTAATCTACCTAAATTAATTCATTTTCTAGTTTTTATATAAAGCTGGGAGTACTTTGTTTTGGACCTCCGATATGTTGATTGAGGCTCCTACTACATATTGTTGCCTCTTGAATATAAATATTACATTTCCCTTTCCTCCACTTGACATGTAAAGTGATAGAATTGCGCTCTAGGTTCATATCAGTAGCATTCCACTTTGTTGCTCATCATCTTCATCCTTCAATTATACATACTTGTAAGATTGGAGAGGATCTTGTAATAAGAATTAGCTTGTGACATACTATATATACAAGATGTTTACATATGTGCAGGACCAGGTTTTAGGAATGAATCTGTGATGCACAAGCTTGTGTTAGCGAAGGATGCATTGAAAGTGAATGGAACATTCCCAAGAACTGATGAATACGCTGCAGAGTGCCAACACCCAGAAGCTTTGAACGCTGATATATTGCGAGGCAGTGTGATAATCTGCATCTTCTCGTCTGGCTTCTACAATGGAACCTCAACCCTCACTGCCATTGTTGACACAGCAAAAGCCGTAGGAATCGAGGGCTTTGTTCTTGCTGCAAACCCTAACTATGGTGATTATATTGCAGAGCCTGTTCCTTTTGCTGTTTCTGGCATCTTGATCCCATCTGTTGCTGATTCCCAGGTCCGTATAACTCAACTCTCTCAAGCCACCTCTCTCTTGTCGTCTGAAATTTAAATTTAAAATTCATTTTATTTTTTTAAATTATTTTTTTTGAAAAGCATGAAACAATTAGTATTCATAAAATTTTATGATATTTTATTTATTTAATATTGATAATGTTTGGCCTTTTTTTAAAAAAAAAAATCGTTTTTATTTAACGAGACTCACACACATGCCTAAACTTGTCCTCAAAATTTTGTGCGATGTACCAACAATTCTTTTATCTTTAAAAATTGACAATGAATATCCTTAATTGTTTTTTTAATGTTAGATAACTTTTTGTTGTTAAGGGGTGTGTGTGTGTGTCATTTCACTTACAAGACATGACATTTATCTTCACACAATATAATTCTTATATATATATATATAATTCTTATATATATATATATATATATATATATATATTAGGGTGACTTATTGCTAAGTTTTAAAGGCAGAATAACTACATCACATTCATTACTCTAGCTTTAACAGAATTTTGTGTAATTTAACTAAAATTTAGAAAAAGAAGACAAAGCGTTGGATTTGCATCTTTCTTCTTATATGCTTCAGTATAAGATTTGCGTCCAAACAAATGTTAAACAGTGATATAGTTCTCTTTGAAAAGAATATATACTCTCTCTTTTTTCATTTAAAAGGTAGTCACTAACAACCTCGGGTTATAATAAGAAGATTAAACAGACCACTTTCAATTACATAATAATTTATATGTCACTAGACCACAAAAGTATTGACCCGAAAATAAATACTTTGAAATTGTTTCTCTGTCACATATATACGTGCAGGCTATATTAGAATATTACGAAAACCAAACGAGAAGATGTGAGAATGGGAGTGAGACGACAACAGAATATGGTGGAAGAGCTTCCATTGGAGAAGGAAGAGTTGCAAAATTCAGAGGGAGAGCACCAGTAGTAAGTAGATTCTCATCAAGAGGACCCGACATCATAGACTCAAGCACCAACCAGGCTGTCGATGTTCTGAAACCAGACATTCTTGCTCCAGGCCACCAAATCTGGGCTGCTTGGTCTCCTATCAGTGCCCTACAACCTTTGCTCGCAGGTCAGAGTTTTGCATTGCTGTCAGGTACAAGCATGGCCACTCCTCATGTTGCAGGCATTGCTGCTCTTGTTAAGGAACATAATCCTTCATGGACTCCTTCCATGGTTGCTTCTGCAATATCTACAACTGCTACAAAGTATGATAACTTTGGAGACATTATCATGGCCCAAGGTTCTGATGGCAATTCTTTGTATCAATCTTCTCCTTTTGATCGTGGAGCTGGCATGATCAACCCTAAGTCTGCCATTGATCCCGGATTGGTCTTCTCAGTAGGTATGTTTTATATCTCTTATCTTTTATGTTCTTAAAAGTCAATGCGTATAATGCATAGAGAAAGAGAAAGTGTTGGAATTGGAATCTAGGGCACGATTTTGAACCTTAAATTAAAGAGGAAGTATATAAGTGCCTGTTTGTTTCAAAGTATTTGTTTAGTACATTATCAATCGTGGAACAGAATTTATATTTTATCTAGAAAAAATAAACATAGCCATGAAATGATCTTTTTAACACTATCAAGGTAAAAAATGGAGGTTATAAATGTCTAGAGGGTGATTTACGAAAGGTACAAACATTCATACGTTTGATTTATGTAATATTGAATATAGATTCTATATCTAAAATTATTTAACTCTATCTTCTAAGTATGTTTATAAGATATCAATTTATTTTATCTCCGATATTTATCATTATCTTCTAAATTATCTATATTAATAATCTCTTAATAATAGTAGTAATCAAATCTTAATAGTTAAAAGATATGAATTTGTTATATAAAAATATTTTAAAAGATCATATTATATTTATTATTATTTATTTATTTATTTAATTTTTTAATCTATTTAAATTAATTAAGAAGTGCTAGTAGTATATTCTTTGGATATAGCTCTAGTCACATCTAAATTGTAAATATTAGTATTGATTGCTTGAGGTTGATTGGCTGAATACATATATATATATATAGGGCATGAAGACTACATAGCTTTCTTGTGCTCTATACCAAACATTGATCCGGCAAATATAACAGCAGCCACAGGGGAATCATGCAATTTCTCACTTGACTATCCTTACAATCTAAACCTACCTTCAGTGACAATATCGTCTCTGACTGGCTCAGTTTCTGTGCGAAGAACCGTGATGAATGTAGCCAACAAGACTGAAACATACTTGGGATCGGTGCTACCACCAAATGGAACTTCAGTTAAGTTGAATCCTTCTTTCTTCACCATAAATCCACAGCAAACTCAAGATCTGGAGATGCAATTCTGTGTGACTCAACCTGTGGGAAGTTTCAGCTTCGGTGAAGTTGTTTTCACAGGGAGTCTGAATCACATTGTGAGAATAACCTTGTCTGTGTTCCCAGTTTCAGAATGAAGAAGAAGAAGATGCAACTTACAGTGTTTCTGGGTTTATGTCACAGAGAGTGATACCTTCTGTTATTAAATGTTGTTAACAGTATTAACTTTTTCTCAATGATTGAGTAATAATATTTAATTCCAAAATGCTGCATTGGCATCAACATAAGTATCACTGTAGACAAGACTTTCTACGTCAGTTAAATAAGACTTTTCACATCGGTTAGTAGAAAATAATATACAAAGGCGTAATAGAATATCCTAAATTTATGTTAGGAAAACTTTTCCACGCCGGTTACACTAACCGAGTAGAAAGTTCATTTTCTACATCGGTTAATTTGTAGTATAAGCATTTTCTTTCTTACTCAGACTTGATAAGTTGCCGTGTAAGCATTTTGCAAAGACCATTATAGCCCATCGTTTCAATGAAGATTTGTTAGAAAAGCTCTTCTTGGCGTGTACTTGTGAGGCTCCGAGGACTTGTGCGAAGCTTCAACATTCCCTTGGACTTTTTACGATATTTTTATATGATTTAAACCTTCAGATTATACTCTATCTTTAATAGAAATCGATATCGAACCTATTTAAATAATTTTGTGAAAAAAAAAACATTTACTTGGACTTTCTACTACATCTACGGACTTGTAACATTTACCCTATTGGCTTATGAAGAAAACAAAGAGAAGAAAAAAGTGAGAAGTAATATTATCTCCTTGTAATTGGTAATAAGTAGAAAACAGGGTAGAGAGAAAATTAGTCAACTTCATATAGATAATAGTTAGGCTTACTATTTTTTAGGAAAAACAAAACTTATTATTCTATCATATTCTATGCATAATTTGCATTATATATTACTTAATGGAATTAAAATTATTTTTTAATTTATAATTATTTTATCCAATTTTATTTTTTTTATTTTTTAAAATTATTTTTTATACAGCGACTTCAAAAACCTTAAAATAATTCTAAAATTAAAAAAAAAATAACATTATACTAAGAAGAAATACATGTGAGTGTCAAGTATTGGCTTAATAATATTCAAATCCCTATTCAAACGTCAAAATATTCCTTAGGAGACGCCATCAAAATGGGAACGTTATATACATATGCCTTATCCCACGTAATTAGAATTATGGGTAATAAACAATGCTACCAAATGCAATGGGCATTTCTAAGACTAATAAAGTACAAAAGAATACATCAATCTGTCCTGCACATATATTGTCTACACCGAGGATACCTGGAGATACTTCTTTCCCTTGGGCGTAAAGATACTCGCAAGCCTGCGTTTATTGTCTGCACATTCCTAACTCTCTGTTCACACACGCCATTCTATGGTTGAGTTCTTGGTAAAGATACTCGCAAGCCTGCGTTTATTTGGTCGCATCGTTGCCATTTTGCCCCTGCCATAATATATTCGATACCCAGACACCAATGATGATAACTGACTTCCCGAATCGGTCATGGCAAATGCATCCGCAGCAGTACAGCCTATTAAGTCCAGTGCAGCAAGCTACAAAAGAAATGGGCTCTATCATTCCTCAAATTATTAACACTAGAACTAGAAGAACCATGCAGAATTAACTGTAGCATTCAGAAAATAAAAAATGTAAAATGAAAAGAGGACAGCTTCCAAGGCCCCAAGAGATTCAAATCAACATTCAAACATTTGGTTTTGATCATACCACGATGAAAAAGAGCTTACGAAACAGATTCCTTATCAAAGAACTAGTAAAATCCCCAACATAAGCAAAACAACAATGGCAACTGCAGCAAACCTGAGATGAATAATTTGCAAATGGTTCAAGTTCAGTTGAAGAGAGCAAGTTCTCTTTAGTCACTAAATTAGGGTACAAGCTGGTCAGTGCAGTCAACCGTGATTGAGCTCCATACAAATTAGAACCAGCTACGAATATATGAGTCTTCCGGTTAAAACCAAGAGCATCAAGCATAAGTACTGCCTCTTCAGGAGTCAAGGGGCACAGACCTTCAGCCCTTAGCTCTGAAGCAGAGGGCAATCTGCAAATTAAAAGAATTTGTGTTATTTAGTTGAAAGAATAAGGAGGCTCCTTTTGTCATGGTAACTTGAAAAAAAAAACAAACAAAGAAACTGATTGGCACAGAAGCTAAGCTTCCCTCTTGGTTGAGGGATCAAATGAATCCTATCAACGGCCCCACCAGTGCTTTGGGGGGGGGGGGGGGATTACACGTGGCCATATTAATCCAAAAATTATTTGGGTGTTGCAGAAAATTGCCCCATTCCCCACCCCCAAGATAGAGAAGAGAGTAATAATTTAAGAAGAGATACAAGAACCAGGAGAAGCAAAAGCAAATTGCAATATACAAATCTCAGAAAAACAAAATTTAGTAATTGCAAAAGCGATTTTAACAACTCATCGGACCTACTCAACCAGACCTGAAAGGAGTCAAATTAAAAGAGAACTACTAAAATAATATAATAAGTGAGGGAATATATCTGCTGCAATTGTCATAATACATACTTCGTGGTCTTCTCTAGATGTGCCAATGCAGGGAAATGGATTTCACGATAAGCTGCCAATTCTTTCCTCTTCGCTTTCACCTCCCCCAAATTCACACAAAGAATGAGCTACCATGTCAATTTCAACTCTGAGATGCAAAGATAGATATTTAGATGCCTTTTTGGAATGACTTCCTCTTTCCTCCAAAATTGATTCTGCAAATGGACCAATGAGATGTTGATCCAACAGTCCAGTGTGACCACTATGCTGGCGCAACCTTGTGAGAAGCAAAGCACCAGTGTCTTGTATTCTGGGGACAAATCGCAGGGCATGAAAATTACACCTGCAACGAAGTCTCTAGATGAAATTTTCCATACAGAAACAGAATAGTAGGGCTTCAGATAAAAAATGACAAATCCAATTGTAATGACAAAACATCAAAGGGGATTTACCTGCAGCTCAAATGGTATCGGGTCAAATGCTAAGCGATTCCCAAATCCAACAAAGTGGACAAATTGATTTTTAAGCAGAATAAGTAGAATGTGCTTCAAGTAAAAACTTGTCTTGGCCTCTTTTCCCATGTCAACGTCTAACACCTCAAAGAAACAATCCCAATAATTTAATACAAACGGAACTGACTGTGAAAATAGTTAGACTGAAATTCCTTAGGAAGTTCTTTCACTATCCTTATATCAGGAGTTAAGTATTTTATAAAATGATCCTCCTGATAGATGTCACTGAATTAACTGAAATTATACAATTTGTTATTGTCAATTTCCATGTAAAGCAATTATAAGAAAAAGTATTGACCAAGAAGAAGAAGAAGAACACAAGACCTATGAACTAAAGACATATCATTAAAATAAACATGACAATTGTAAAACAGGCAATTCTAGTTGAACATAAGAATAACAACAATTACCAGGGATGACTTAACGGGAAACCCATAAAGTATATGTTAACATCCTGTGATGTAGTAAATATTTAATTATATGTCCTATCCCCCATATTAGTCGGGGGCAAAAATCCTGGGTATACATTTGAAGCACAAGTTTAATAGCAAATTATGTTCTGCCACTACAACTAGGAAAGATTTCGCATAGGTAATATAACATTACTTAAATCAACAGAATCCCATTTGGATGCTTATCCCAAGGACTCAATCATGTAAGTTAAGAAGGAAAAAGTTAAAAGGATAGAAAGAGCATCATCACCTTACATCCCTCCATACACTACTAAACATAAATTTGGGAATGACACAAGTTGAATTAAGGAAACGAGCCACAACCACAGCATCGCAAACCTATTGTCATCAAAATCAACATATATCATTTAACAATAGAGGTTTTCTTCTTTGGACCAAACCAAAGTCATAATCAGAAGAAGTAAAATATCCATAAAGGTGGAACAGTCTAATAAAGATCACTTACACCTTGCAGTCACCAAAATGTATCCATTATTTCCCTCTATTAGAGTACAATAGACAGCAGACTTTGAGGGTCACCTTATAGACCAACAAACTTCATTTACTCACACACACGTACATAATATTAAGAACAAAATCAAATTTAACATAGACATACCACTAGGTTCCCAATTACGCTGATCAGCACAAGGTCTCCAAGCAGAAGCAGGAGCAAAAGGCTGCTGCCAAAAATCTGTAGTCTCACGTTTATTCTGTTCCCATATGAAACATATCAGAACGACTGAAGACTTGCAAATAAAGAGAAGATTTGCTCTGACATTTGATTTAATGATTCTAATACGTCATGGGCTGTAATTACTAACAGGCTACAGATACTGATACCTCTGCCAAAGCATGGGCAGCCAAAGCCAACAATCTTTCATAATTTCCCTTCTGTGGCTTTTTCCCTTTTCTAGTTTTTTTTTTCCATTTCCCCTGTAAGAAAATAAAAAATGGGCAAAAAAAGTGAATAGACACATTGAAAGACCAAGAAACTTTAGACCTTTGAATTTCAACATCTGCTAAAATATGTAGCACAAATGATGCATAATGAGACTATTCTTTTAAAGGAAAAAATTAATAGTGACTCCCTCAGACCTCAGTTTCTCAATTGTATGCAATCTAGGCATTTCACTCTGCATCATTCCGGACAATTAGCTGTCGCAATAGGCATATATGCGATCATTTTTCATTTATCTGTATCTGGATTGAAAATGCTGTACGAACACCATGTAAATCCCAAAAAAAAATTAAATTGCAAAATTCTCACGTCCACACGCCAAATATATAGTACTATAAAAAAGTTGGGTATCTAATCCATCGTACCCTGCCGAAACACCTTCCAAAGTATGTTCATGCACTGCTAAGACAAGTCCATCGTTTATTTTTCAGAACTTACACGTATAGACCTATATATTCTTCACTTCGGTACAAGGTAGAACAGTCTCAAATTTCGGTTGGTCACGTTAATACCCTCTACCATGCACTTCAGTCGTTTTAACACAACTCTATCGTAAAAAGGTATGCACTGGTAGACCACAAGTTGTAATTATTAGCAACGGACAGGAAAAAAACTTTTTGGAATTAAAAAACTACAATACTAATCATGCACATACCTGAACCGAAACCGAAACTGAATCAGGAGATGAATTTCTCGATAACTCAGTGATAGGATGGACCGCTTCATCTTGCAGACACGTAAGCAAAATCCAATTTACCAAGAAGAAGGAACCAAGCAGCCAATAAGCAACAGAAACCCTTTTACTTGTTTCGTGCGATACCATGACTTTCCCGCCTTCAACTTTCCCTTGAGCTGCTGAGGCGGACACAATTGCAACTTCCAGTTTTGCAAGAAGCCTCATGCATTCCATGAAAGGCGAAGATGAGAATGAAGAATGGGATCTGTGGAAGCTTGAGAGCCGACTGGGGCTAAGTCTGGTTGAATGATTCGGAGGGATTGACGGCTCCTCGAAATTGGCGAGGTTGACGAAGAGTGGAAGGAGCTGGAGCGAGGGATAATGGGTTCGTACCGCTCCGGAACCGCGTGGGGTGGATCATCATCATGATCTAGCTTTGGTTGGAGGCCGTATCGTTTGTAATTGGATTCGGTGAAGAGATAGATGATGACATGATTCAGATTCGGGTCAGACCCAGAACCGGAGAAGCAAAAGGCGAGACATGAAGAAGAAGAAGAAGAAGAAGTAGAGTTGAAATACGACGAATTACTTCAAAAAGAAACGAAGTGTTGAAATGGGGAGGGGAAATATTTTAATAGGGAAAAGTGATATAAGGGAAGAGAAGAGATTTTATTATTATATTATTTAAATTAATATTAAAAGAGAAAAGAGAAGAAATTTTTATATTATTTTATTTGTTTGATTAAAGAAGAAAAAAAATATTTTTATATAAATAAATTTATCTTATATTATTTTATAAAATATTTTAATAAAATATAATATAGAAATAATATTAAAAAATTATAAATATATTAATATTATAGTATAATAATTTTATATTATTTTTAAATATTTTATTAAACTAAATAAGGGTAGAGAAGTAAGAAAAAAATTCTCACTCTCCTTCCTTTTAAATTATTTATATTAAACAAAGCCTAAAGAACTACTTCAAACGGAAGAAAGAATAGCTGTCTGAAACCCTGAATTCCGGCTAGGAGGCTCTCGCTCCTAATGCATTACGCCAAATATATTTCAGAATTTCATAAATATACATATATATATATTTCAGAGAAAATTTTCAAAAATTAAGAATTTGTTTTGTCGAAACAAAATTTATCTCTTCATAATAATCAAACCGGTGCTTTAGATTATATAATTATAAACTAAAATATACTATTTAATTAATTTATATAAATTATAAATAAATGATTAAGATATGTAATTATTGGTAAAATGGGGCTAGCATGCAGACTGCGATCTAACCCTCCATAATCTAGGAAGTAAGAGGGGATGGGCTATATAGTTTACTACTAAACAAGTTTCTTTTTAATTAGTCTCAGCTCACTAACTAGATACTTTTTTAAAAAAAATATTTATTTAATTTTAAAAAATTATTTTTACAATTTTATAATATTAATAAAAACAATTAATATCTTATCATCATCATAATAAAATTATTGTCATATTTTTAAAAAAATTTATTTTTTATAAAAAAAATTAAAATTTTATAATTATAAATTTAAATAAATATTAACAACATAATATTTACTATTTAGTCTACATATATCAACAAATCAATAATTATATTTATTAATATTTGATAATAAAAAATTTTAAAATAATATCTTCAACTACAAGAGTATCATTAACATTGACATGACATTCCTATTCCTAGATTCATCTACCACTTAGCACATAAAATTAAAAAAAATAGAGTTAATAAAATAAAATTAATATATATATATATAAAAGATAAATAGGCAAGCAAATAAAATTAAATTATCACTAGAATAGGATAAATAGATAAATAAAATAAATAATAATATTAATAAAATATTTTTTTAAAAAAAAGTTACAAATTAACCTCTTTTTAAACAGATTAATTCGCTTCAACTCACAAGTTGCCTAGAGATAATATGTGCAAAAGTCAGTCCAAATCCACCCCATATTACATATTTAGTGAGTTTAAGCTATCCGTTAATTAAATATGATTTTCATTGGATCCAAATTCAAGTTTTTAAATGAATTTGAGATTTATAATTTGGTATGCGTATTATAAAGATAATTTAGTCAAATCAATATATTTTAGACTTCCTACATAATTTAAATTGTTAAAATATTTTATCATAAATTTCATCAACTTGTAATGTAATTTTTTAATAAAGAAACAAAATACTAAAGAAAATTAATGTTTCTCTTGTGGTCAATCACAACCCCCCAACTTAGCAGAATTTTAATTTGATTTGGCTATTATAAATATTAGCTGTCAGTAAAAGAATTCATAAGAAAATAATTTTTAAAACAAAACGGGAGAACCCTAATCCCTCTCCTCCCGCACCCTCTTCCCGACGACTTCCATCTGAAATCCCATCGACATGGAGGCATTGTTCTGTAAGATGGTCGGAATATGAGATTGAAATAAAGAGGAATCTGAAATCCCATCCACGAGGAGGCATGGCTCTTCTTAGGTGTTCTCCAATATAAATATAAATTATAGTTATAACTTACTCCCGGATATACAATATAAATTCTTTTAATTAATTTATTAAACTAGTTAATTTTAAATTAATTTTTTTCTAACTTTATCTACATTAATAAAATTTTGAATGAGAGAAAAATAGAAAGAACCTCATTTAAGTATAAATCATAAGAATAAAAAATTAATAAATAATTATTAATTACTATTTATATTATGGAATAAAGATATTTTTAAAAATAACTTATATTGTACACTAGGAAAAATAATAGAAAAGGGGATACCACTTCGTTCTGTCGTTGGCACTCGCTGTCTGGCACTCAGTCACTCCCTTTCCCCCACTCTCGCACGCGAACGTGCAGAAGAGAAGCCCAAGCACCGCGCGGCCGGCTTCCTTGCTCCCTCAGTCATCGGCGTCGCTCACTTGGACGGCGCAATTTAACCTCTCAGGTTGGTCAAATGGCATTGCACTACTGACTTAATTGACTGTTAGGTCAACGGACTTTTATCCATCATACTTGGTTGAAAGACTATTTTTCAAGTCCGAAAGACTTTGATCGGTCGTTCCCACAGCTTCATTTTTACGCATATTCCGCTCTCCTTGTCTCTTCCTCACTTCACTACTTGCTACTGAAGTGGCGCGTGGTACACACTCGCCGGCGATTCTTCCGTCCTCTACCGGCGATCGTCTTAGTTTCCCAGATTCTTTCTTTGAAGTTAGTTTATTTCTTACCTATGTTTCATTATTCTCCTAACCACTGCGTCTTTGTGCTGGTCTGATGCTCGCCTTTTGTTTTTGAATAGTCATAATAAAATTGGAATAATCGCTCGTAGAATCGTCGTTTTTAGTATATGGATTGGTTATTGGAGTATTACTAGGAGCTCCTGTCGTAGAAGCTGTCGTTCGTTTGTATGCTTATGTAATGTATGAATAAAATATATTGAAAACACGAAATCTTTAGTCTCTGTTCACTGTCCTCATCGAAGTTAGGGAGGTTTCCTGCTATTGCTGTTTATTTTCTCGGAACATTGATAAGGCTCTCTTCCCCTCTCCCTCTCTCTCTCTCTCTGGGGCAAAGCTTTTCTCATCGCTTGTTTGAAGAATTAGCAGAATTTAGAGTTTTATTTTTTCCTGACATTATAACCAGTAAAAAGGCCTATATTACTTGTCACTTCTCGACCTCTGAAGGAATTATGACATGTTTTGATTTCAAGAAATGATCTTTTCTAACTAGGACTAGCACAAGATTATATATTAAATCATGAAATGTTTCATTCATTATGCAGAAAATTTTTTGTAAGGTGTTTTGCACTTAGAGGGCTTCATTTGCAAAGCATTATTTTACTTAGAAACTTTGTAGTGTTGCATCGCTTGTCCTTCCTCTTTGACTATTTCTTGATTTCTAATTGCTGAGTTCATGTATTGTCAAAAGTATCTTTTATTTTGGACAGGGCAATCTAGTCATCATTCCTGTGGTGCTTGTTATATCCGATTGTGCTTGTTGCTGTTGTGAGTTTCATTTCTTTAAGTATATCATCACTTCCATTATGAATGATTAATTATATTATTTGATGATATTCATTACTAATGGGCGACATTTCCTCTTATTATGAATGATGAATTGCATTAATTGATATCATATCCTAGTTTGTTCTGTTTTTTTTATTCTTTATGTAATGGATTTGTTCTGTCTTTATGCATGAATGACAACAATCATCATCATGGCCAGCAGGAAGTGATTGGAAAGATGAGTTCAAAACAAGGGAGTGGAAGGCCTTTTACTGCAGCAAATGATAATGATTCCTCGTCCAAAGGGAAAAGCATATCTGAATCTAACCCAAATACTGAGCAGTTGTCTCAAGGTGTTGCTGATGTTAACCTAGTCTCAGGACAAGAAGGTGGATGGGAGGTATATGGAAGGAAGTCCAAGAACAGAGCTCGAAGCAGTGCTGCAAAACCATGGGGTGCTCCAAATCAAAATTCTAACCCTAGAGCATGGGGAAATACAGATGTGGCTCAAAAGCCTGGCCTTCAAAATTATGCTGGAGCTGGATGGGCTTGTGGGAATTCATGGCAGGCACATAATGCTAACTTTAGGAGACCTACTGGCAGAGGAAATGCAAGACCCCAGATATCTGCCAGAGGTTCTGAAAGTACAAATATGACTCCAAATCCTTTGATTCGCCCTCCATTGAAGCATGGTTGGAAATGGCAATCTAGAGCTGGTTCAATGCAGCCTAAGACTTATCCCCAGGGAGAAAATGAAATCACTCCAGAGTCCCCTGAGATGAATAATGAGGTTGACGACAAGGGGGAGGATGACTCTGATCCCATGGAAGATACTGACGATGATCTAATGAGTGATGACTATGAATCAGATAGCAGTCAAAAAAGCCATGACACTAGGAAGAAGAGCAAATGGTTTAAGAAATTTTTTGAGATGTTGGATAGGCTGACCATCGAAGAGATCAATGAACCTGAAAGGCAATGGCATTGTCCAGCTTGTCAAGGTGGCCCTGGATCTATTGATTGGTACAGAGGACTGCAACCTCTAATGACCCATGCCAAAACAAAGGGGTCTAAAAGGGTTAAGGTCCATAGGGAGCTTGCGTTACTTTTGGATGAAGAGCTGCGTAGAAGAGGTACTACAGTAATTCCACCTGGCGAAGCTTTTGGCAAATGGAAAGGTTTAAAAGATGAGGAGAAAGATCATGAAATAGTTTGGCCTCCGATGGTTATCATTCAAAATACAAGGCTTGAACAAGATGAAAATGAGAAGGTATAGCTATATTTTCTTATTTGCATCTAATATTGACTCACATTTTATATTATAACTAATATTGTGATATCTCATATTAATGTTGCAACACTTTCGTAACCTTTCTATTTTTGTGTTTAGTGGATAGGTATGGATGACCAAGAGCTTCTTGATTATTTTAGCACAAATGGTGCTGTGGAAGCTCGACACGCTTATGGTCCACAAGGTCATCGTGGGATGAGTGTTTTGATTTTTGAAGCTTCAGCTGGGGGTTATTTTGAGGCAGACCGTTTGCACAAGCATTTTATGGATAATGGGACTAACAGAGATGCTTGGTTTAAAAATCACCGTATTTTATTTCTTCCTGGAGGGAATCGCCAGCTTTATGGTTACATGGCTAATAAAGAGGACCTGGACGTTTTCAACAAGCATGCCCAAGGTTCATTTCCTTCAACTTTTCATTTGCACTCTCCTTGGTACAAGTTATGCAGATTGTTTCATATGCACTTGTAGATTCACCATGTTTTTTCCATTAGACACAAAATGTGCTGACATTGTTTTTTCACCTTATTTCTTTCTCTGAAATCATATAGGTAAGTCAAGACTGAAATATGAGATGAGATCATACCATGAGATGGTCACAAGCCAAATTCGACAAATGAGTGAGGACAACCAGCAGCTTGTCTATTTGAAGAACAAGTTTGTCAAAGAACAAAAGCATGCAAAGGCTCTTGAAGAATCTTTTGGCAAAGTCACTGAGAAGCTGCGGAAGACTATGGAGGAAAATCGCATTGTGAGATTGAGAACAAAAATGCAGCACGAGGAAAACAAGGAAGAGGTAAAAAATGAGTCAAATTTCATATTGAATTTCGGGGGAACTATTGTTTGATGATTGTTTGTTTGCTTTGCTTTGGCCATAAACTTTTACTATTTTATTATTTCTTCTAGGACAATTTAGCTGAGCTTAGTTTGTGGATTTCTGTATGACCTGTCTTGTTTGAAAGTATCATCTCTAAAAATTTCTAATTATCAAAGAGACGAGCAAAAAAGAATTGTTTTGTGGTGGGTCTAATGCGTTTATTGTCACTTAAGAAGCTGTATGTGATCCTTGAAGGAATAAACAAAATCTAAAACTGGTTTTACTGGCCCTGAATCCTCCAGAATATTCCAGGATCGATCTTAATTTCTTAACATAAAACATTTCTCATTGGAAAATTCTGGATCTGCTTTTTATCCAGGTTAAGTATTCTTTTTTTATGTATTGACCTAGAATTTTTTCATTCCTCCCATATCTACCGCTCTCCTAATAATTTCCTGCAATTGGCTCTGTTACGGTAGAAAAATTCTTATCTTTGTGGTTATTTTTGTCTGACTATTGTAACCTTTGTCATTGAAAGATGAACCTGCAAGAACAATTTTTCAAGGACCAGATGAAAGTCATTCATGAATCAAGGAATGCTAAGGAAGAAGATTTTGAGAGGATCCAACAAGAAGAACGTGAGAAGGTGAAAGAGGAGTCCAGTACAAGTTCTATAAATGCGGAAGAGCGGAGACGCAGGTATGAGGTGTCTGAGTGCAAGTTCGTTAACTGCTTATGTGCATCTGATAGTGGTATTTTATTTATTATTTATCCTACTAAATATTGTGAATAGCAGTGGGCGATTCTGGTTTGGATGTACCTAGATAATTTTTTTTTTTAAAAAAAAATCTCTAGTGAAACAGATATTTTGAGGAGCAAGGTTATGCACACACGTGATCCCTTTTTTTCCCCTGAAACTGAATCTAGTTTTTCGGTTTGTGCACTGTGTTTTTTAAAAGTGACTAGGGATAAATTTGGTTTCTTTGGATGTAGGGCTGACGAATATCTGAAATTTGTGGAAATCCAAGACAAAGAAATGGAAAGCTTTGTAGCGAAAAAGGAGGAGTTGTTGGATGCTCACGAGGACGATCTCGCTGCAATGAGGCGGAGGCATTGGGAAGAGGAGGTTGAGATGGAGAAAAAGTTTGATGAAGAACTGGCCAAACTCATGAAAGAATACTCCCCATCTCGCCCTGAAACCAGTTCCTGATCATACATAAACGCATACAGGCACAGGGAAAGGGGTTTGGTGAACTTGGTGATGACAAAAAGGTTGTCAACATGAACTTACTTTTACTTACATGCGAAATAGATAGGAAACATTATAGATGGAGACTGTTCTTACTTACTGGACGGCCTGGCCTACAGCTTTTGTTTTCTTTAATTATCTTTTGTTAAAGACTACATCGTAAGATTTGGGAACTTGAAAATTGAGTTTTCGTTTTTGTCTTTAAGTTTTGAGAAAGCCGAGCAGAAACTAGAAAATGATGGTGCCTCTGTTCTTGTTATTTTGGCTTTTATGGATGGCTTAGGGGCTGCTTTAGAACCCCGTTGGGACCGGAGTTAGGTGTTTGGTATGACTTTGTGGGGTAAATGACTTTTTGCCTAAAAGTTACCTTAAAGTAATTTTTTCTAGTGTCTAGTTTTCGGCTTTTGGCTTTTCATTTTTTACTATTTAAAACTTCTAAAATATACTTTTTAATATATTATTTAAACAAGTTTATGTCAAATAGATTTTTCTTTTCTTTTATAAAAGTTTATTTAAACATAAATTACATTATACTAATAAACTTTTGCCTATTTCAGTTTGTAATAAATTTTTACCTAATTTTAGGTTGGAATAAAAGTTATTTTTATGGTCCAAACAGGCCCTTTAGTTTTACATTTACGTGCTTTTGGGTTTCGCTGTTCTTTTTCTATTTCGAAAATCTGTTTTGATTTTAAATCTTTTGTTATCCAACTTAAGTACAAGCGGATAAGTGGACAACGATGTAAAATATTTCGGGTTTGTTTTCAACTAAAGGTAACAATAGACAAGAAACATATTTTATTTTTAATTTTCAAACATGTACAGATAAAACTAAAAAGAATAAAGTATATAAATTAAAATTATTGTATGAGTAAGCAATTTAACGTTGAATAAAAATATTTCACCGAAAAACGAATCAATACAGGGTAAGGTGCCTAAGTATGTTTTAAAGTAATTTGTGGTAAAATTTTAATTATAAAATATTTAAAAGAATATAATTTTATCTATACGAATAGAATCGTTGAAGTTGCTTGTTAAATTGCGATTCAATTGGCAATTATATAAGCAGATGAGTTGGCCATTTTATAAAGTTTGAAAAAAAAACATCCTTAGGTGAAGAGAGCAATTTCAGAAATATTCGGCCGACAGAAGAGGAGATTTGCAGAAATGAAACAACGGAGTTCTAGATAGGAAATGAACAGTAATGCAGCAGTTATAGATAAGAGGGAAAGGAGGGTCCTCTGTCAAGGAACTGACGAAGGAAAACGAAAAGCTAAAAGGATTGAATTCAGGGTCTTACTCATTCGTTGCAAATCAAATGCCATGGTTACTATTCGCTATATCTTCAAGTACTGTGTCACTAGATTCAACACGTCACACTTACATGTCTTAAACTGATTTTTATGGCATCTCTTTCTCGATTTGAAGCTTTAGATGCTGCATACTTGCATCCTCACTCTCTCTTTAGTGAGTTTTATTAGTTTCATGACAAAAATGTCCAGAATATATCAGCAAATGCATCTGGGCCAATTTGGAGTTTATCTTCATCTGGGGCCAATTTGGAAACCAAGCTGTAGCTAACTTGACAAGCTCAGTGACATCAACCCAAATACGCCAAACTGTCGGACGAATGATTTCTGGACACAATATAAGGTGATTCCCATAATTCATTGACAATGATTCCTGAAATTCTCTTCTTCGTTCTCTTCATTCGGCCATTCGCAGCCAGAAATAAAAAACCTTATTTTTTTTTTAACTTTATAAAATGCCAACTCATTTGCTTATGCAATTGCCAGGTCAGCTTCGTTTTTTTTGGGTCCAACTAGGGCTGTCTCATAATTTAAAGATCAACTTTAATGATTCTATTAGTATAAATGAGATGACACTATTTTAAATATTTTATAATTAAAATTATATCATAAATTATTTTAACGCATCGATCACATGAGAAAATACTACATACATACTTTAACCCATCAATATATGAAATAATTGTTTATAAATGGCTTGAAAACTTTCAGTGGCAGAATTGTATGTTAGAGGCTTTGAACCTTGAATTATTATTCGTACTTCATCCCTGAGCTATGGATTTGCGTATACCATTTCTTGCTTTAGAAAAATGCCTGAAAATAATTATTAACTTAAAAAAGGAGCAGTTTGGGACAGAATTTTAAAGGAATAAAAGGAGGCATAGTTTTTTTAAAAAATTATGCCCCATAAAATTAGGGGGAAATTATGTCAATATTTTGAGAATTTAGAAAATTTATAGACGTTTAATTCCTCAAAAGTGGTTTAAATAATTTTAAAGCTTGCTTTTCGTACAATCATTTAGATATTTAGGCTTGATGTATGTTTGAATAGGATTTTAGAAAATGACTTATAGAAAAAAAAATAGTTTTTGGATAATTTTTTTAGAAAAGTTTTTAGAAAGAGCTTATGAAAAATGTAGTTCTGGATAAATAAGTGTTTGGATAGTTATTACCAAAAAGATTTTTATAATTGAAAAATTACCAAAAGTAGTATAATTTTATTAAAAGTATGAGAGAGGAGAGCGGGTGAAAAAGAGAGATAGTGAAAAAGATAGAAGAAAGATGAGAGAGAAAAGATAATTGAAAAGATAGGAGAAATGAGAGATAATAAAAAAGATATATGAAAGATGAGATATAGTGTAAAAAAAAGTAAGGGTAAAATAGTAATTGAGTAATTTATAAATTCTTTTATTGTTCCAAAAACTACTCTGATCCAAAAGTTATTTTAAACAAATATGATTATTTATTTTAAAAAAAATTAAATTAAAATTTGGGTCAGAAGTCATTTTAAAACTTAGGTTTAGGGGTTTATAAATGGGCCTTTAATATTAAATCAATAATAATAACAATAATTCAGAATTTTATTAATTTTTTAATATTTTGCACATTCTAAAGTGTTGCGATGGATCTTGAATCCCAGAACAAGATGAACCTCTTAATACAGTTCTTAGCGCATAAGTCAACCTTCTTAATAATCCTTGGTCTTTGGTCAACAGGACTTTCAAACCAAAATACCCATTATCTATATACTTTTTTTTAAAAAAAAAAACGTGGCAGTCCAATATTCAAACTTGAATCTCTTGAATTCCCTACTTTTCTTAAGATTCTCAGCTATGACGTCCTATTTTGGGCAAAGTTTTGGCGATGGCTTGTTGGATTTAGGGTGTCTTGCTATAAACTTTTACGTTTAGATGAGAAAAAAAACTTAAAAAAAAAAAGAATATTTAAAGAAAAAGGGAGAAAGATAAAAAAAATATATTTAAATTTTAAAAAGATAAATTGTGCCTCTCAATATTAAAAATAATAGATTAGGCTCTGTCATTTATAAATTTATGTATAAAGACCAAATTAACCTTCACTTTTCTAATAATATTTGTAAGTTTAATAATATAATTTATAACTCTGACAATAGTATTTGTAACTCCCATAATAATGTTTATAATTTTGACAATAATATTTATAATTTTGACAATGGTGTTTATAATTTTGACAATAGTATTTGTAATTTTGCCAATAGTGTTTATAACTTTGTCAATGGTATTTGTACCTCCTATAGTGGTATTTGCAATTTCAACAATGATATTTGCAACTCCCACAATAATATTTATAACTCTTGTAAAAGAAAAAGAACAACTTTGCCAATGGAATTGATAACTTTGCCATTAATATTTGTAACTTTTACCATAGAATTTACAACTTTATCAATGATATTTACAACACCCGCAATAATATTTGCAACTCCCACAATAGAGAAGAAGCAACTTTGCCAATGGTATTTGCAACTCTCACAATTATATTTGCAACTTTGCCAATAGTATTTATAAGTTTGTCAATAGTATTTGTAACTCCCACTGGTATTTATCACTTTCACAATAGAATTTGGAACTTAGTCAATGGTATTTGTAACTCCCACAATGGGATTTACAACTCCTCGTAATGGTATTTGCAACTCCTACCACAGAGAAGAAACAACTTTGCCAATAATATTTACAACTTCCATAATAGTATTTATAATTTTGCCAATTGTATTTGTAACTCCCACAATAGAGAAGAAGCAATTTTGCCAATGGGATTAACAACTTTGTCAATGTTATTTGCAACTCCCACAATAGTATTTGCAGCTTTGCCAATAATATTTACAAATTTATCAATTTTATGTATAACTCATATTAGTATTTGTCACTTTTACAATGGGATTTTCAACTTTACCAATTATATTTATAACTCTCGCAATGATATTTACAACTCCCACAACAGAGAAGAAGCAATAGTATTTATAATAACTTTAACTATTGACTGACTGATGTTCTGACTTAATTAATCACTTTTTAATGTTTAATTTTTGTAAATTTTTCTTAAAGAATGAGATTTGCAACAGTATTTTAGTGTTCAACTTGGCTAATAATATTTACAACTCTCCCAATGAGATTTGCAACTTTTCCTATAGGATTTGCAGCTTCACCAAATAGATTTATAACTTTTCCTATGGAATTTTCAACTTCACCAAATGGATTTGTAATTTCACCTACAGGATTTACAACTTCTTACAATAAGATTTGCAACTTCACCTAGTCGAAGCTATAGTGTCAGTTACAATCTTTCTCCTAATTGCCAAAATTAGATTTCTCCCAATTGCAAATACCATTGTCAGAATTGTAAATATTATTGGCAAAGTTATAAATCGTATTGTCAAAGTTGTAAATACTATTAAAAAAATGAAGGCTAATTTGATCTTTGCATGGGCGCCCTATCAATCTATCTTTTCAGTATTAAGAAGCCCAATTTATTTTTTTAAAATTTAAATGATTTTTTTTATCTTTCTCCCAAAAAAAAAACTCTCAAAAGTAGTAAATTTGTTTGCTATTTTAGAAAATTTTCCTTGAGAATTCCCACCCCTTATTTTCCCCACTTTTCTATCCACCTAAACATAGCCTTAGAATATTTATAATTTACTTTAGATTTAAGTTTAATCTCTATGAAAGTCATATAAAATTAAAATTACCCCCAATAAATACACTTTTCCAATATCATTATGTAAAACTGCTTACAATATCAACCTGATAATTATATTGATGGCATTTTTACTATATAAAAGAGTAAATCTCATAAACAATAAACAAAAGAGCTTGCCTTAAATTTTTTTATACAAAAAATTTAGTTATATTCAACGCCAAATCCCCTACTAAGACTAGAATATAACTTCAAAACTCAAAATATTTATAAAAAACTTGTAAAATTATTTACTAAAAATATCTTCACAACAGATTACATATAATATCAAACTAACATCCTTATAAAATATAAATTTATTTTCTACTATATGTACCAACCTTCACCAACTTGACTTAAATTTATTTTATAATAAAATGCATATTCTATAATTCACTTTCATGGAGCCCACAATCTAATTTTACATTATACAAGCCTAACACGGAAATAATAGTTGTTAATGAGGGTAATTTTTCTTCTAAAAAGAAAACGGCTACATACAAACGAAAGAAATCATTTGCTCAAAAAACCATGCCTTCTAATCATGACTATGATGGTGGCAATGGAATAAAAGGACAAGTAGGCCCTTCAATACGCATGCAAAATCAAATTCCTAGCTGAAAGTTACCTTTAAAACAGAATAAATTAGACAGCAACTTACTAAAAGCAAAAAAAAACAAAAAATATATTACAATATACAACATCAAGGCAAGTTAAATAAATATACATACGTTTTTTCATAGTACTTTTTATCCCAATTAATAAAATTCCAACGCTTGTAATTACAAATATCTTTGGATCTGTTTGAGACACATCTTCGCAACCTTCTCTGTTCCTTCCTGTGTTTCTGTCTGAGATGACAACTGCATCACTTTACACAAAATTGAAAAATAAGATCATCTCAAAATGGTTTCTGAAACCTTTTTTAAAATGACATCTCAAAGGCTTCATGATCTGGGGTTTTGTAACCAAACCCAGATTCGTCACTCGGGCGGCGTTTCACCACACTCGCTCTTTGCACTAGCCGGACCAATGCTTGCACAACCTCAGACATCGGAGGTCGAAATTCAGGCTCCGGCTGTACACAAACAAAAAAATAAGACATTTTGAGTTGTGTCCGCGTAACATGTTCAGAAAAAGTCGAGCATTTTCTGATGTAAGAGAAAGAATGTCCAGAATCCCGGCATTGCAGTTAATGAACCATTCGAAAATAAGAAACATTACCTGAACACACAGGGCTATGATATCGGCAAAGCGCGACAGTGACTTTGCAGGATACATGCCATTCAAAGCAGGATCTACCATTTTGGCCAAGGCATCTATATCATGAAGTTGGGGAGTAGCCCACCTCACAAGTGATTGCTCCGATCTGGCTCGTGAACTACATGTACAGAAGTTGCAAATTAATCGAAGATATCGTGAAGATGAAGAGTTTTAAAGAGTCATGGGTTGCAGCAAAACATGAAAATGATGAGCATGAATATGTTGCTTTAGAACATATAATCCAGGCTCACCTGTCAAGTGGCTTCCGACCCGTCAATAGCTCTAACATCACCACTCCAAAACTGTAAACATCACTTTTTACTGTGTAGATTCCAGATAATGCAAACTCAGGAGCACTATAACCAAATGAGCCAACCATCTGAGTTGAAACCTGTTCAAGACAATGAAAGAAATTTACTAAAACAGAGCACGTGACAAAAGGATTCATCGATATCATGTGCAGGAAATAGAAGCATCTTCATTAACCTGTCGTTCAGTGTTTGGCGTTAAAGCAGCTAAACCACAATCAGACAGGTGAGGATTCAACTCCTCATCGAGTAATATGTTTGCCGATTTGAAGTTTCTATGTACAATAGAAGGCAAGCATACTTCATGCAAGTACCTGGCCAATAAAAATAAAAATTAAAAATGTGATATACTATGAATCACTAAAGTAGAAATGATGAAATAAGAAACCAGCATACTCTAAAGCTCTAGCTGTGCCAAGTGCTATCCGAACTCGAGCATTCCAAGATAAAGCCTTGCTGCTATCTTCAGCAAAATGGAGCATATCATGTAGATTTCCATTACCAATATACTCATAAACTAGAAGGCGCTGCCCGTGCTCTGCACAGTATCCAGCTAGTGTAACAATGTTCGGATGCCGCAAGCGTGACATGTTTGATACAGCTTCAAGAAAGTTGTCTTCCTCCTGCAATGACAGCGCTGCATTGTCGATCTTCTTAATGGCCATGATCTAATAACAACAAAACTTGAAACCATTAGAGATTAGAATATACATAAATGTTATAGGATATAAAGTATTTGTTCTTTTCTGAAGTTTGAATATCCAAAAAATGAGTAAAATCATCAAAAGAGAAAGGAAATTAAGTAATGGAACAAAGGTTATTAAGCTAATATTTGATATTATAGAAGCATTAGCTTCAATTACTGAATGGGAAATTATGATTCCAAATGATGAGAAGTTAACAAGTAGCCAAACCTACCAGTGAAAATGCAGATAGTCTACAGTTTAATTACACTTAAGTAATTTAAATAACGAAGGATCGGGCTTGACATCTGAAACATATTCCTTATATATACATAGCTATACAAAGCAAGTATAATGTACAAAACAATAGGAAGGTTGTAAAAATTGCAACATAAAAGGACTACCTTCCCATTAGGGAATTCAGCCCTGTAAACTCGACCAAGAGAACCTTCACCGATAATAAATTCTTGACTGAAGCTATTTGTTGCACTTTGGAGAGTAGCAATTGTGTATGATGTAGCAGTTATAGGGGATTTTATCCGCCTAGCAGATCCATTCTTCGAAGGAACCCTCTCAGCTATCACTTTTTCAGCAGGAGGAGGCTTCAGATCTGTAACAGCAGCAG
The DNA here is from genome assembly GCA_037074615.1 of Leucaena leucocephala. Lineage (NCBI taxonomy): Eukaryota > Viridiplantae > Streptophyta > Magnoliopsida > Fabales > Fabaceae > Leucaena > Leucaena leucocephala. The sequence continues at coordinate 3,918,671 of CM073562.1, read as the reverse complement.
CAGCACTTTTTACCCTCTGTTCTTGCATTGGAGGAGTCACTGCAGGTACAAGACCAGATGAACCCAGAACATGTCAAGATACACACATGAAAGTAATCCATGTGAGAATTCTACCGAAGAAAATAATGTCTAAAATTGCTGCAAATTAACATCTAAGAAGAAAAAAACTGCCACTTTGACTTTCTAATGGAAGAAAGATGATATTGAATATTGATGAACAGCTACGTGGTACGAGCTATCTAAATGAACAAAACGCAGATATCATTACTTGCTTAGCAAGGCACTTACATAAAGCAAGAAGCTCTAAATCCTAACTTCCTAAGCTACCCGGTGAAGCAATATTCACGCCCATCGTTAACTTATTGTGCCTTGAAATATCAACATTCAAGAGATAAGCGGTTTAATGCATATCCCACATTGCTGTTGGTTTTTAAAGACACAAGAACAATGTATATCTATGTGTGTGTGTGTAAATAGAGAGAGAGAGAACCATTGGGAGGGAATTCACCATTATTAGTTCCAAGAGGAGGATTTCCATTGGATGTTCTTACACCTTTTTCCTTCCTTTTATGTTTTCGGATACATAAAGCAAGAGCAACTAGAGCAACAACGGCTACACAAACTGAACCAAAAATAACGCCTATCACAGCCCCAGATGATAAGCCCTTATGGCTATCAGCATCTTCGTTGTTAGATTTAGAAGCATGTGCTTCATGAGAACCAGATGCAGAATGGTGATGGCCACTGGAAGATCTTCTGGGAGGAGAGGCAGCTGTATGTGGAGGAGGAGGAGGAGGAGGAGCAGGGCCATTGTCAAAGGTGTTCCCATCAGATCTAAGTCCATATTTAAAGAGCCACATTAATCATAATGAGAAAATTAAAGACATTTCGGACAAAGTTGCATTAACACTTACATGAAATTACGAATTGAACTAAGTTCGTGAGGTATCCATCCTGTGAAATTGTTGTTCGCGACATTTCTGGAAAATAAAGGAACAGAATTAGATTATCATATGCAGATAATTTAAGCCCAAAAGTGAGAAAAAAACTTACAAAGTATCTAAAGGCAAACCAACAAGAACACTAAGAGAACCAGTCAACTGATTGTTCTGCAAAAAGCTGCAACATATTAAGATGAGTTAAATATCCACTGTCCACCTCAACTACAACATCTATAAAAAATATTATCCAACATACGCAGAAGAAAGATTGGACAATGAATCAAATGAGGGAGGAAGATCTCCAGAAAAGTTGTTGAACGATAGATCACTGCATTAAGGAATGCACAGGTTAAAAATTAGTTAACCATGACCTTAAATCATTAATCTTAGCCCTCTTAGCTAAAAATTTCGTTGAAAGGAGATTGAATGACACTATAAAAAGGAATAAAAAGAAATCAATGCACTATGCAAGATATATCTTACAGGGTACTGAGATCAGCAAGGTCGGCAAAAATGTCTCCAATTGAAAGGGAGAGTGCATTGTGGCTCATATTCCTTAAAAACCACATGGAAATGCAATTGGACGGCAGCTACAACATATAATTGAATTGAATGATTTTGAATAATGTTACTTATGAACAGAAAAGCAACTTACAGATAATTGAGGGAAGTCATGGCAGAAATGGAATAAGGAAGATTTCCACTCAAGTTATTTCTTGCAAGGTTCCTGAATATAAGAATCAGAAAGCTATGGCATATTAACTTAAACAACAGAGTGAAGCTGATCAAGAATGACAAGAAAAGCACATGATGGAAAAGCTAGCATTACAGGCTTGTCAGATTCGGTGGTAACTGGTAAGGGAGTGTGTCATGGATCTTGTTGTCACTTAAGTCACTAAAAAGGGAAAAAGAGCAAAAGAACATCAAAATAGTTAAAAAAACAAAATATATGTGCCACAAAAACAACAAATTTGATTATCTCACAGTTGTCTCAGTGACATAAGGTCTGAAAGCAGGTATCCGAGAGTCCCATTGAGTCCCAAACCTGACAATTCTCTAATTAACATAGCATCAATGAGATGAAATCAGTTGGTTAGTTTTCTCAAAACTAAAAACACAACTGAAAATACTAAAAAGTTACAGTTTTGCAATATCATCTCATACATGGAAACAACGGCTGAGCCCTCACATGTTATCCCTTTCCAAGACTCTTCACAGGGATCACCCCCACCAATTTTCCAAGCAGTTAGCCAAGAAGGGCTGTTTAAAGCGTTGTACAAAACCTCAAGAGCTTGAACTGAAGCAACAAGAACGGCATTAAGATCCCAATACTAATAAGAGATGAGACTAAAGATACAAATAAATTCAAATAATGATGTTTGAAGGGAAATAATGTTTTGGTGCGGAGATGAATTAAGTCATAACATTGTTTATTGCATTCCCCCTGCAATCAGAATAGACGAACAAGATCAAAGCCCCTAAAGAAAATGCCAATGCCTCAACTCCAGTTCAATCTAAGAATCTCTTGCTTTCTCATCAAAAAGCATAATAAAGCCACCGCTTTATTCATTACATTTTCGCTGCAATCAAACAGAGATTATAAAATAAAACTCCCACAAGTGAAGGCACCGACTTCGGTTCCAAAAGCCTCAATCGCAAATCAAAATCCAAACTTCTTTTATGAACTTCAAAGCATGTTCCATATCATTATCATATTAATAACCAACCTTCTGTCAATCAACCAGAGGAATGATCAAACTAAGAGAACAATGAGCAGAAGTAAATACCGTCAGTAGCATCAGTGTTGGCTGAAGCTAGATGAAGAGTAGAAAAGATCAAAACGATTGGCAGAAACAGAGAAGAAGCCACACAAGTGGCCGCCATTGTTGTTTTCGGCCACTATAGGCGGAGCTGAAAGTCCTCTTCTCAGGCGGGGTTCAGCTGTGATGAAGAACCTGCAAGAGCAGTGAAGGCACAGGGAAAAGGAACAAGAAGAAGAAGATGGGGTTGAGGTAGTAGGTAGTTGTGAGATCGCGACCAGTTGTCCAAGGCATCGCCATTAAAGAAAGGGACGCCTAGTGAAATGGAGATTCGAAGCTTAGAGTAATGAAGAGAGAGAAATAAAAAGGTGAAAATCAATGAAAGAAAAAGGAAGTAATGAGCAGGAGTAAGCTAGTGTGTATGTGTCGGCGAAAACAAATATTGGAAAACAAAAACAAAAAAGAAGAATGTAATAATTATTTAATGAATTCCTCTGATAAAACATGGAAAAATTGAGTTTTGATTGAAGCAGCCAAGCACAAAGCTTGAAGCTTTCGAGCAAAAAAAAAAAAAAGCTTGAAGCTTTTCATGGGTCTCTTCCTTTTTCTCTTTCTGGGGTTTTTGGATTTTCCACTTTTCACGTTCTTCTTGTCCACCTGCTACCTCCAACCCAACGAGTGTCAGCTCATTTTTTCCCTTTTTTATATTATTTTTCTCTTATCTTGTCTTTTGCATAAATCAATGAGCTTCCAATTGTTATTCCAAAATAAATTATAACCCCTTTCAATTTCTTTTTAGTAACAATTAATCTAAACACAAGCCCACATCCATATCAATCAATATCAGATTTGAGCCTGTGTACAAAATCTCTGCAAAACGAGGTAAAGACGCTTGTTACTGAGATAGATTACAGACGCTCTTTTAATCTATCAAGGTACAAATTAGTTTTAGACTTATTAAATTATATCCTTCCTTCCCCTTCCCAATATATTTATAAAAGTTAATTAAAAAATTATTTTAATTTTAAATATAAAATTTCAATTCATCTTATCTCTAAAATTTATATTTTTTTAAAAATATCAATATTTAATCAAATATATTAAAAGATAGATTTCATTAAATGAAAATAATTTTAGAAACCAATACATATTTTTATAAATGAATAATTTAACTAAATATTCTTAATTTAGACTAATAATTTATCCAATCATTGACAATATTTTTTTCCATCAATTTGAACCCTAGATAATAAATCTTTCTTTTTATAACTTTTTAGGTTACACAGTACTGGATATTTTTTTATATCATATTATTAAATATTTAAATAATTATTTATTATAGATCAACTCTTTACTATAAGAATGTCTCTCCTTATAAATCTTTTTTAATAAGTTAAAAATAAATATCAAGTATATAAGTAGTAATTTTAAATCTAGAGGTTAAGCATATTCTAGCAATTTTCTCTTATTTTATAATTCAGTTGATCTACCGTTAAACTAAATAATTTTAAATTTTAAATAACAAATTATATATCCCTAAAATATTTTGTAGAGATGATCAGTTTGTTCAATGGAAAAAACATTAAAGGAATTCTCTAAGAACCGTATTGAAATTATGAAATTGATAGCTCCCTATTCCATATAAATTTGTATGAAGTGTATAAATGGAAAAAGTATACATATACTAATTTTAACTCTCACTTCCTATAAAAACCACTTATTTTCTCCCCATTAAAACACTAAAGTTTGAGCTTTTGTTTAAAAAACAACAAAGTTGAGGCTGTGAGATGTCCTTATTAGTCAACAGAACCATGTAACCTTGACAAGATCTATTCCTATGATTGTAGCATGACTAGGTTGGCCACGTCTCCTTATAGCATTAAATGAAACTTATGCTGAAATAATGAAATAAAATTACATTTCTTTGATGTCTATAAACAAAAATTCAACTGCCATTGTCACTTAGGCCTGTTTGGGAACACAACTTCAGTTTTTTTAAAAAAAATAATCTAAATTTTAATTTAATAAAATTTTAAAATAAATAATTATATTTATTTATAAATTTTTCTAAACTAAATAATAGTTTAAAGTTATAATTTCATATAAGATAGTAAAAGTAGCTTTTAGAACAATAAAAAAATTATAAACTATTTCATTACTATTTTATCCTTATTTTTTTTATACTCTATCTCATCTCTCGTCTTTCTTCTATTTACTCCTCTCCACCCTCTCTCGTCTCTACTCTCTTCTCTTCACCCTCTCTACTCTTTTTCTTCCTCATATTTTTATTAAAATCATATTATTTTTAATAATTTTTTAATTATAAAAGTTAATAACTATACAAATACTCATTTATTCATAATCACTTTTATTTTATAAATTTTTTTTAATTATTCTAAAATCTATTTTTTTTATAAACTATTTTTTAAAATTCTATCTAAATAAAATTTTACTTTTTTAGGATCTTCTACTGTCACATTATCCTTCATAACAAGGCATCCTTTGGTGCTTAGGTAGGTATCTAAGCATGGTATTGATATTTAAGAGGGTTAAAAATATAATTTTAATCTTTAAAATTTATTTTTACTTAAAATATTAATTTATATAATTTAAATAAAATTTTAACTATTTTATAACTATAATTAAAATAAAAATAAATTTGAAAAATCAAATATTATATTTATCCTATTTAAAATTAAATTGACTGCACCTACAATATTAGCATATCTCTTAGCCATAGCTTGTAATCGAGATTTTACTCATGCTGCTAGAAGTTAATTGTTGTATGCTTTTATTTCTCAAATCATTGAAAGTTTTACTTTAGTCTTCTATTTAAATGATTGTAATAATTGTATCTAAAATCTGTATGCTCTGCATTGTAAACTTTTTTTTTTTCTAGTAGTTGTTGTTGGATGTGTGATACAGAGATAGTGTCTTCATGTCTTGTGTGTAGGATTTTTTTTTCTCTGCTTCCAATTTTTTTCATATGATATAATTGACTATTTTATAAAAAAAAATATTAGCATTTAAAATTAAAGTGACTGCACCACAAATAATTAATTAAATAAGTATTTAATTTGAATGAGTTCAGATTAACTGATATTGATATATATATAACGTAATTTGTTTCTCCTATTTAAATGAAATGAATAGTTCATTAATTTTGCACTAACTGTTCATTACCCTTATCATGTCTTACATCAAAAGAGTAAAGACAATACCAATAAATAATGCACATATTAATTTTAGATTTTAAGTGCATATATAACTTCTGCAAATTGCAATTACATAATTTATTTATATTTGTTAAATTCTTTTTATTGTTAATTAATTCATTATTTAAAGAGAGTCATTGTGTAGTAAGTGATTTATTACCGAAAAAGAAATTATCAACACAGAAAATAAAGATAGATAATAGTATCAAAATTAAAATTTAGAAGTCAATGGTTAGTTGCCTAGCGACAACTACCTACTATATTTGGATGAGATTTTATATTTAAATTTAGTGTTAATATGTTTTTATATATGTGAGAGTGTGTTTAAATTGTATTAAATTAAAAAAAATAGAAGGTTTATTATTGACACATTACACTTATATGGAAAAAATAATGTCCTAAGTAAGTATAAAAAATATGAATAATTCAGCTTATTACCCTCTAGATTTTTATGCAGTACAAGGCCCAATCTAATTTAGAAAAATTAATGATCAAATAAAAAAAATCTATACATAACTTCAAATTTATGTGTTTTATTATTTTTATTATATACAAGGAAAATTGTTTTCTTTTAATTCTTTAATCTGCCACTTTATTTGTAATTCTTTAACCTATCATACTTGATTTATTATTGTTACTATTATAAAAAAAAAGTTTCTCTATTTTCACATGATACTTTTCCTTACGTCTTCATGACAGATTTGTGTCCATAAAATGGGTATTTATAATTAATTAATTAAATTTTTTTAATCAATCTAAAAAATTAATTAACTCTTGTATAAAAGAAGATAAAAAATATAATATTTTTTTAATTTATAATTTTTGAGTTTTGACTTTTTTAGTTTTTAAATATTCTATAATAGAATTTTTATTATATCATCAAAATAAATTTATGTTAATTGATTTTTTTATAAAAATTTATCTAATTATAAATCATATTATATCAATTGATTTTGATCACAACTTCAATTTATAAAAATAATTTGAGATAAAAATTAGTTTTACTAATATTAATTCAAATAAATAAATTTTAAAGGTGGAAATTAGGCCGATGCTTAACCGGTTAGACCTTTAGAGTTGGTCTTGAAGAGTCCTTTTATATAATAAGGTTACCATTAAAAAGTAAGATAATAGAAAAAGGTATAAGTAAAAAAAATATTAGCTCCTTCTTCGTCGGTGATTAATATAAAATTTATTATTTAATTTAAATAGATTAAATAATTATTAATTTAATTATTTATAATAATTATATATTAATTTCTCTAAAATATTATTTTTATTTATATATTTAAATTACTTTTTAGTAAAAAAATAATATATATAATTATATAGAGATATTTGATAAGAAAAATTATAATTTTAAAAGATAAAATAAATTAAAATTATATATTTAAAAATAAAATAAATTATTTAATTAATGTTTATATTTAAAATAAGAAGTAAATAAATAAATTAGGGGTCAGGAGAAAAGCAATGGACGGTTCGGTAATATTTCGAGTTTTTCAAAGGCTGTCACAGTCAAATTGCCTATTATTGAGTCATCTCATCTTAACTTGCTTTAGGCTGACTTGCAGCACATTTGATCGGTTTGGCTTTGGAAAAATCCCTAAAAAATAAATTATAAAAATGATATAAGAATATATAAAAATATATATTAATAATAAATATCAATATAAAATTTTAATATCTATAAAAAAATAAAATTACCCCTAAATTTAAAAGAATATTTAATTTTATTATTAAAATAATTAAAATTATTATAAATATTATAATTTCGTTATTAATATAGTTAATATCTATCCCTTACTAAATTATTATATAAAATAATCAATTTTATCGATAAAATATTTAAAATTATTATATATATTATTAAAATAGTTAATATATTATAATATAATATAATTATTTAAATCGTTAATTTGTTAGAGAGAATTATTAATTTTATTACCAATTTTTTGTCACACATTATTGTAACTATCATATATTCTATTATATATATAATATTCATGTATTGATTTAATTTGTCCTTGAACAAAATCAAGCCTTCCCATATGTCTCATTACATCTTGCTATAAGAAATTATCATAACGTCCTTGCGTGATATATATATGTTTATATATTATCAACACTTAACAACCTGCCAATAGGTTTTTCTATTAAATAACATTAATATATAATTGGCCAACATCAGTATCCATGTATGATATAAAAATATATACTAAATCATATTTTTTTTATGAATCATGAAGAATGAAGTACCTAGCTCACCTCAAATTTTGCATAATATACCCAAAAAGTGTGTCTAATTTTTTTAATAAAATACCATATACTATTAATTTAAACTAACAATACAACAAAATAAAAAAAAATTATTAGAGTATAATCACAAATCCTAAAATTATATATATATAGTAATACATACAGTAAATAATATAAAATCACCTTCTACCTCATAACAAAAAAAGTGGAGATTGATTAAAGATATAAAAAGAATTATGTAAACTATCTAAATAATTAGACATGATGAAACATAATCTGATGGAGAAGGAGAATCCCAATGAAAAATCCTTCAAACGGCTACTTTCATGGATCTCATCATATTCACTTCAACAGCTAGATTCTAACGGCTAATCAAGCACTATCCATTAATGTATCAATATTGGAGTTTCGCAAATGGCTATAAACGTAAGAATTAATTGAGTGGTTTGTAACTCTAATTCTATTTTTATTATTGTTACATGATTGGCGGATTTGAAGTCGGTCGCTCGCCTCACTTAGGGCCTTTTTGGATTAGTTTTGAAGAAATTTTTTTAAGAAGAATATAATTTAAAAATAATAGATTTTAAAAATTGATATGTTTAGATAATTAATAGTAGAATAATTTTTTATATTGGGTCCTATTTGGATTAGCTTTTATATAATAAATTATAGAAAGAATAGATTTTTTAGAACATATTTTAAAAAGAATAAATTTTAGGAAAAATAAATTTTAAAAATAGAGATATTTGGATAATTAATAGTATAATCACTTTTCATATTGATAAATTAATAAAAATAATATGATTTGATTAAAAGTATGAGAGAGGAAAAATGATAGAGAATAAAGAGGAGAGAGAAGATAGTGTATAGGAGAGAGAGTGGATAGGGTGGAGAAGAGATAAGAGAAATGAGAAAGAGTATAAGAAAAAGTAGGGGTAAGATATTAATTGGATAATCTATAAGCTCTTTTACTGTTCTAAAAGCTAGTTTCAGTAGCTTATTCAAAACTATAATTTTGACCAAAATCACTTATGAATAAATATAACTGTTTATTTAAAAAATTTTCAAACTAAAATTTTGCCTAAAAGGGTTTTTCAAACCACGGTGCAAAACACAGTCGATAAATTAATAAAAATAGTATGATTTAATTAAAATTAAGAGAGATGAGAGATGTTAGAGAAGAAAGATGAGAGATGAGATATGATCGAGAAAAAAGATGAGAGAGGAGAGAGAGTAGAGAAGAGAGATGAGAGATATTGTAAAAAAGTAGGGGTAAGATAGTAATTGGATAGTCCATAAACTCTTTTACTGTTCTAAAATTTAGTTTCAGTAATTTATTCAAAATTATAGTTTTGGCCAAAATTACTTCTAGACAAATATAATTATTTGTTTAAAATTTCTCCAATTAAGATTTTACCCAAAATAATTTTTCAAATTATGGTGCCAAACACACACTAAAAAAGACTACATATTAACTAATATATCTATTTTTAATTTTAAATATAAAATTTTAATATATATTTTATTTTTAAATTTATTAAAATTTTAAGCTATTATTATTAATTATATATATTAAAAAGAGTTTCCATTAATAGTACTGTGATTAATGATTAACTGGAGTATTGTTATAAAACTATAACACTTATTAAAATAATTATTTATATATATAAATTAATAAGGGAAAATGATAAAAAAAGACTTTTAAAATAATAAATTCAAAAGAAAAAATATTACCAATAATAGATATAATATTACAATACAAAATCCTACTTTAATATTTATCATTTTATATAATTTTTTATGTCATTTTTTCAATTAATTATCTATAAATATTATTTAATTGATTTTTAGGATTGAGAAGTGAATTGAAGGCTGAAGTAACATGATAATATATATATAGTCATGATGTCATATAGATTCCTTAATTAATTGCTAAATAGACGCACTTCTTGGCCACTCAATTGTAGACGTATTTCATGGGTAATTCAAGTATTTCATCCTTTACATTTATAGAAAGATGCCCCCTTCAGAATAAAATCTAGAGAGAGAGAAAAATAGTATAATTATGACCTAAAGCATAGGTCATTGGATAAAAGAAGCAATAATCAGATTCTATATTAAAAGAAACCAAATGGGTCCCCCCTAAAAGTTTCCATTAAATTAAAGTATTTTGCCTATTGTTTGGCCCGTGAACTCGACCAAATTATGGAAAGCACTCCTCTATATATGACCTAAGGCTAAGACTGAAGACTGACGCTTGGATTTTGCTGACTGAAGGAGAGATACATATCATAAACATATCATGTATTATATAAAATTTGATAAATAAATTGTACTGTTTATATCTCATTAACATATTGTTTCTTGTTAAGGTTGACACACACTAATATTCTCACATAAAAATAAAATTGCACGTATTTTCCTATATATTGTATAAATTTTAAGACATAAATCACACTAGCTATTTAATTATAATTTGTAAAATACTTAAACTTATTGTAAAATTTACTATATATAATTTAAATGTGTGAATTAAGCCTCAAACTTTCCTGATACATTAAATATTACATAATCGTATTGAAAAAAAAAACTACTTGTGGATTTATATATGCAATGTATAAACATAAATAAATTCCTCATTCTATCTTTAATATAATATTTAATTAAAAATTTAATATTAATTTTAAATATAAAATATATTTTTTATATTTATATATATATTTTTAAATTACCTATATCTTTATCCCTTCAACAATATTATAATAATTATATAAGAGAATAAGAGAATGGATTAAAAAAAAGATAATTATGATATTTTAAAAAATTATACTATATTAATTAATTGAACTATTTTTTTAATTAAATTAAATTAATTAAATATTATTTTATATTAAATATTAATATATATATATATATATATATATATATTCATATAATTACATACAAGATTTTCCCTCACATCATGGAGACACCAAGGCGAAGGTATTAAATGCAGCCAATCAACAAGTGTTTACAATATTTCATAAAGCAATGAATAATGGGAAGACCTAGATGTGATCTGTGAGTTCTGGATTTGCGTAAAAAAGGGTAAACCTTATATATATAAAGATCCTTGAAGACATTACTGTTTAATGGTGGATATATATGTTGATCTTTACAACTGAAAGCAAAACATGAAAAGGTTGAATCATAGATTACGGTGCAAGCAAGCAAGCAACATATGCATTGTTGAGAGCCTTTGTTACACCATATAAAGACTAAAGTTTGATGCTAATATTTTAAATATTATTGTTGGTTTGTGACATGTGGGAGACTAAAAAAGTTAGATTCAATCGAATTATTAAATTAATTTTTTTTATTGAAGTTAAGTATCTGATACCGATCCTAACGCTGATTTTTTATTATTGTATTCATTCCTTTGAAAGTTATTTACATCCCCCATTTTTTTAGCTTAGATCTATAGAAATATCTGAGTTTTTGGTTAGACATAAATAAAAATAACGAACTGTTATAAGTCTCAAAGAGTCAGCTTACATGTAAAGTGTGCTTTATAGATTTAAGAATTTTCATATGGCCAGCTTTAAGAGAATTTGTGATTGTTATGTCCCCATTAATTAAAAGTATATAACCCTTTTGAAATTATCGAATTTGAAGCCTTTTCTTAGCAAGAGAATATGCTAGTGATGGAGCTCAAGATTTTCGTCAATGATGATGCATTGTACATATGTTTGACTCTTGCCTTGCTTGAGAAAGCAGTTTAAAAGCTCCCCATATTCGTAGTAAAACTCATTTCTTGAATGGAGTAGGTACAGTGTATTTATTTATTTATTTTTAATTATTTATTCATTTATAACAACTCATAACAATTATGGATCAACAATCCATTGCGTGGTAAAAACTTATTATCAATGGCTAATTTCTTAACAAGCTATTATTTTTTTAATAAATGAGGCACCCATCAATCATCCCCCTGTAACACTTTCGATGGGAAATTAAAGCATTGAAGGGGTGGGGGAGTTTTTTTTAGAATTTGAATTAGATTAATATTAGGCATTAATTAATTATAATATTTTTAAAAGAATGACACCTAACCTAACACGTTAATTATGAAAACTTAGTTTATTTTTTTATTAATTATTTAATGATATGTTGTACACCACATAATAACAGTAAAGAAGACACAATTCGTGAGAAATAATATATATAGGGGCAAAAGGGATCAAACAAATTACAAAATCAAATGAATGTGCAGTCCACTTATTTGCCTTTGTCATTTTCTTGGTCTCTTTCCATTCACACCCACCCACATGAACACCATTCTTTCCGAACATTATTGTTGTCTCTCCTTTCTCCACTCCACTTTTGTCTATGTTTTCAATTATTGCATTAGAGTATATTACGCTAATTAATCCCCATCATTTTTTAATTAATAATTTTCAAAATTTTATGGACTAATCCAAAAAACCTTTAGCCAGTTTACTCTAATTTTTTTCCCCATGATTTTTCTATTTATAAGGCTTACATTTGAGACTATGAAACTTGCATGAAGACAATGGAAATCACATCGAAGCCTATCGGTATGGACCCAAAAGGCAACCTATAATGAATTCCACTATGAGAAAGTTGGCATTTTTAGAATATAGGAAAATGAGAGTATGTTTGTGTGAGGGTAGAGCTATATATTCATATTCTTGATATAAGAGATAGATAATTAATTTATATATATATATTAAAAAATAATTAAATTAATTATTTATAAGAAATGTGTATTAGTTTTGTTAAAATATCCCTTTTTAATAATATGTATTGGGACTATTATTTTTTAATATAAACATCTTAATATATATAATAAATATAGATATTTTAGGTAAAAAATTATAAATTTAAAAAATAAAATAAAATAATATATTATATTTAGAACAAAAATAAATCTTTTATCTTGTTTCTATGTTTAGGACTGGAGGCAATAATAATAATAAGCAAATACCAATTGATGTTAGTCTTAATGAAAGGATCTTTAACTATTTAAGCATAAGGTATTGAGTTTGAGTTTAAGTTTATATAAATATAAAAAGAATATCTTTAAAAGGGCTATCATCAATTAGGCTAGACAATATTTGAATTTGATATAATCAGATAATTATATAAAAAAATAATTATGAACACATATTTGAGTAGAGATTAATATGATTAAATTTCACTTATGTATGAAGGTAGATAAATCTCGTATTAAAATGAGTTGGGTTGAAGAGATATACGAAAAAGCTCCCATATATAATTTTTTTGTCTTGATGTTTTTATTAAGATATAACATCGAGCTTACAATCACATATAATATATACATACATATTTTTGTGTAGCTCTCTACTCTTCCCCATATAAAGTGTTAGTCCCTAATTTTTAATATATAACTTAATTAAATAATTAATTTTAATTTTAAATATATAATTTATTTTTTATATTAATAATTTTTTTAAAATTATTTTTACTATACTCTCTCAATAATAATATAGTAAATGAGAGAGTGAAAGAATTAAAGAATATAATTATAGTATTTTAAAAATATATTATATTAATTATTTTTTAATTTAATTAAATTAATTAAATGTGTTTTAAATTGGGAGAGTATTAAATATAGAAGTTGCACTCAAATGAGCATTTTTCTTAGGAATTAAAGCATGTTTTTTTTACTATATTTTGATCTCTCTAATTTAGCCTGCTCATTCGGGACATTTACTGTAGCATTTTATAGAGATAAGAGCTTGAATAAAGAGGATCTATAGAGACCAGCAATATGATGACAGCAAATTTTTATACAGCTTGCAATTCCCTCTTTTGACATACGGCCAATAATATAGTCCTAAGAATATTTGCAAGTTGTCCTACAAATATTGTTTTGGGAAATAAGTATATAGCTATGCCTATCAGTTGGCATAATAATGGCCAATACACTAAATAAATAAATATTACTAACTTATTAAACAGCAAGAAAATTTAGATGGAAGCGTCAACACATTTAGCAGTAGCATCATAGCTCCTTATCTTGAATAACAACTACTCTTCCCCATATATAGCTCCCCAGCTTCTAGGGTTAGCATACTTTGAGTTTTTCCTTGTTTTTTCATTGTGATATTTTGACTATTTGTAATTCTCTGATTGTTAAATTTCCCATATGATGCCTGATCAAATCCACCTTGGCAACACACACACACACACAATTGTCTACCATCTCATTAATGACTAATCGATTTTCTTAATGTTGTTAGTCTTTATCTAACGGTTTTATACTTTAGGAACTAACAGAAGAATCATCACTAGAAAACATATAAAGCACCCCCCCCAAAAAAAAAAACGTCCTGTATCAAGATTAGGAGAAACTATAAAGGCTGGGCTATTGATGTTTTCTTTATTTTTTATAACTTGTTGTGTGTGTGTATATTTTTAAAAAATAATTTATGAAAAAAAAAGATTTTTAGGTAGCTTTTGAAAAAAGAGTTTTTAGAAAAGAGTTTGTGAAAAAAAAATAATTCTAGATAAATGAGTGTTTTAATAGTTATTATTAAAATGACTTTTATAATTGAAAAATTACTAAAAAATATACAATTTTATTAAAAGTATAAGAGATGAGAGAAAGTGAAAAGAGAGAGAGGAGAGATGAGAGAAAGTGGAGAAGATAGAAGAGATCAGAGGGAGGAGATATTAAAGATAGTGAAAAAGATAGATGAGAGAGGAGAGATGTAAAAAAAATAAATGTAAAATAGTAATTATATAGTCTATAAATTCTTTTATTGTTTCAAAAGCTATTCTGACTAGTTTATCTAAAATCATAGTTTGGTCCAGAAGTTCTTTTGAACAAATATTACTGTTTGTTTTAAACAAAATTTAAATTTAAATTTTATTTAAAAATACTTTTAAAACAATAGTTTAAACTCTGAACCTAAACGTATTACCTACAATTTGTATAAAAAACTTTAAATAATAAATACAAAACTACTGAAAACATCATATCGAACTTCAGTAGCATCCATTGTATCTAAAAGTGGAGGCTCTGAAATATTCACCCTAGTTGCATAGATTTAAAGAGATAATTTCTAAAAATTACAAAATTTAGTTAAAGATTCAAAAAAATAACAATTATCTCTAAATTTTAATTTAGATATTCATCTAATTTTTAATATAAGATTTTAATATAAGATATAATTTATTAATTTAAATAGATTAAATAAATTAGTTAAATTAATTATACGTAATAGGTTAGTTTTCTTAAAATATTTATTTTTAATTATATATATTTAAATTATTCTCAATAAAAATTTCCTTCACATATGTAATAATATAGTGACACTTTAGGAGGAAATTCAAATGAGGTGGTGACTTGTCTAAATCATGGCTAGGCGTCTAAATCATGGCTAGGCTCGGTGGTGACTTGTCTGATGAGGTGGCTTGTGACTGGGACAATGACTATGCTAGGATTTTATGTGTCTGCGGATGTGACGTGGTGACTGAGACGATGGCTAAGCTCGGTGATGACTTATTGGTTGAGGTGGCTTGGTTATTGGGATGATAACTAGGCTGGATGATGACATGTTGGGTGAGGTGATTTGGTAACTGGGATGATGACATGTCGGGTGAGGTGATTTGGTAACTGGGACGATGACTAGGCTAGGAGATGACGTGTTTGTTGATGTGGCGCGGTGACTCAGATTGATTAGGTTCGGATGGGTGAACGAGGGCCAGAGTGGAGGACCAGAGGAGACTTGCCGAGGTGGAAGAAGGAGAAGAGTGGCCGGAACTGGTAGGCAGAGGTGATTTCTCTCTGACCTAGGCAAGTCTCCTCAACCTTCTTCTACCTTCATAATCTTCAATCTCTACTACTTTGGGATTATGGGTTGTTCCAAAATCGAAGCTAACTGGTTGATTTAGTTAAAGCAAGTAAAGATTAAAGATCTTAAACACAGAATCTAGCCTAAAGCGTGCGTCCTTATGGCTGCATGTACTTGCTCTGCTATGAGTTTTGTTTTTCAAAAACAGGGCTTACCGTTTTTGTTTGGGTAACTTTGATTCTCTGAAGTCCAAATGAAAATGGGTAAAAGTTGTTTAATAAGATATAAAATCAGAGTTATATGTGTGTTGGATTGCTTTGTTTTGGGGAACACACAGTTGTGGTTCCAAGTTCTTTAGAAAATAGAATACAAGACGCTTAGTAACTTGTGAAATCGGAATTGTGACTTGCTGTTTGGATATCTGGGGAGTGTATTTTTGAATCTGACAAATAATTTGAAGTAATGAAGTTAAAGACTAAGTTAGATCAAGGTTGCAAATGCTTAAATCATATTTAGAGACTTTTAAAGGAAGGTATAAATCTTGTATGATTGGAAATTTCCAGCTTTATAAGATGAAAGCATAAATGATTGTTGATTGAAGAAAATTGAAGCTTAAGAAGGGTTGGGTATGCGGGGGTGGTGAGCCGAATAGGATAACCTGAAATTTGGAGCCAGATTTCGCAAGTAAATCCGGTTGTAAAGCTTGAAATTTTGAGATTCAACGTAAAAGTTGTGGTTTTAGTATCAAAATATCGATTTTTAAAATCCAAAAAATAACTATTAAATATTTTCAATCTTGTTTAAGAAAATAATTTTTTACATAATTTTATAAATTTTAAAAATATCTATTCGGTGATTTTTTTTAAATTTTTTTGAGTCTTTAAATATTTTTTAATAATTATTCTTCCTTTTACCTTTTTCTAAAGTTTTATTTGTAGGCATTTTAATTTTTTTAAAATACTTTTAGACCCCAAATATACTCCCTTTCATCAATTTTTAGGAAATTATATTATCTCTTTAAAATACTCATATATATATATATAATATTAGATTATATGATTTATAAATTAGATAAATTAATATAAAAAATAATAAATATATTAAATAAAATTAATTAAAGTTTTATATTTAAAATTGTTTTAAAGTTTTTTATCTTCAAAATAAATAACAATATATTCTTATTACGTATAACTCCCCGACCTTCCAGTGTATCTTTCATATGGTCGCTCCTTATATTTGGCTTGTTGGCGGTGGGGCGTGTTTGACATTCTACAAAATTTTTCAGGAAATGAAAATAGGTCCTTAAAGCTAGGTTTAGTTCAGAGAATAAGTTAAATTCATTTAGAAGAGGATAGGAAAGGGTAACCGATATAAATAGGGGAGAGTAGAGGATACTTTTTGTTTGATTTAAGAGAGGAGAGTAACGAAGTTTCTTATAAATTAATAAATATATTTTTATTATTTTATTTGTAGTAAAATTTTTATTTTTTATCAAAAAACTTTCACGATTGAGAGAAGAGAATACAGCAGATCGCTACCTGTGTTCGTGATCCATGACAATGAGGAAAGAGAACAGAGCATATCGCCGCTTATGTTGTTCATCACAGTTAGCTTCCATCAACTTCCTTCGTCGCAATAGCAAGCTAGCTTCCATAAGCTTCGGTATATGCATCTTCTCTCTCCTTTTATGTTCTATTGCGTCTCTTGTGAGTGAAGGGGAGAGAGAGAGCTTCACGAGAGTAAGTGTAAAAGAGGATGAGAGTAGGGAGATGCCAATGGCATGTGTCATTGTCGTGTATCGTCTGAACAAAAAATGAACATGAAGATAGTACTAAAATATATAAAAATTATCATAAATAATTTTATAAAAAATTCTTCACTTTTTCTAAAACTTGCAATTTTAGAGGAATGAGAGAGTATGAGAGGGGAGTATAAGAAGATAATTTTTTTTCCTTATACTCTCTTATTTTCTAAACCAAACATATCTTTTTTCTTCCCTCTCTAAAAGCTTTAAGCAAACAATGCCTAAATAATTTATCTTCCGCGTACCAAACAAGCCAAAGGAAAATATGCTATTTTCCATATTATCAAAAAACAAAAATGCTATTTTTCTTTATTTTTTTTTTCATCGGCAGATTTTCCTTTTACCAAAAGCACCGTTACACATGAGTAGGGCTAAGCAAGGCAGTCCCTCTGCCCAATGCCCTACTCAAAAAAAATGCATGGGTTACATTTTGTAGCCCAATACCTGGTCCTGCCTAATAAAAGCTCTAATAATTTTGGACAGGGCATGAGCAGGCTGGGCATGGGCGGATTGGGCATGCCTAAGTCGTGATGTCATGCTCATGTTGTGAAAAAAATTTGTAATTATGAATTTCTAAAATAATACCATATTCATGTGTCTTTAAGAGTTAAATAATATCTATAATTTACTAAGAATAAGAGAACAAAGATAATAATTAAAATTTTGAGATCCATTGCATATAAAAAATAAGCGTTGAAATCTAAATAGTTTGTAATTATAACTTTGTATCAATCTCCCTAATATTGATAAAGATAAAGCATCTAAAAAAATAAAATAAATAATTATAATTTGTAATGTAATCATATGATAATTAACAAAGTTAAAAAAAATGAAAAAATTAGTACAGTTATAAATATTAAAAGATACAACTTATCTATTTATATTTTTAAAATTACCTTATAGTCACCAGTAGCTATCATATTCTCCCTTTTAAGATAGAGAAAAAATAAAAAAAATAAAAGAAGGGGTGCTCATGGGCAGGGTAGGGCAACCCCTATGCCCGGTGCCCAGCCTAAAAAATACATGAATTATATTTTGTAGCCTGATATTCAGTCCTACCTAGTAAAAATTAGATTAGATAGCACATTTTTCTTACGGGATGGGCATTATGCACAGCCCTAGTTACACCCGCGTCTGTTGTACAGTTTTCGGTGATATAGCATTATAGCCGCTAGATTGGTCTTACTGGTTTGCTTCGTTTCTTTGACCGCCCAATCGTCTACTTCCTATCAAATTGCTTTTTGAATTTCAAATTTTATTTTGGGCTCTTGGCTGGTGAGATAATTAAATTATAGCCGTTGTGGTTGGACGTGCTTAATTGCTTATTCTTAAGGATTATTCCAGAATGGTTGTTTGATCTCGTTTATAAAAATTTGATTTCATAGCCAAAACTTTCTTGTTCACCTAAAAATTCCGGCAACCCTTCTCTCCCCCTTTTCGCTGTAAGTTCCCTCTCCGATAATTACGCTTAGGTTAAATTCTGTTACTGTATTTTGATTCAAGGTGTATATGAGTCTTTATTTTGGCTTATGAATTTGATTTCATTTGTTGGGATGTGCTTTCGATTTACATTTTCCTTGTATTTGATGCGCAACAGGAAGATATGAACCAAATGAAGCAGAATTCCCCGGAAAACCAATCCACTTGGCATGCTATTCGACATGATTAAGGAGAAGGAAGTGAAATGTGGATAAATGACGTAGGCAATTTTGAAGATTTCATAGTTTGAAACACTTCGAACTTTCCTAAGAGGAGAACCTTTTTAAAGCGATGCTTTTGAAGTTGATTTCTTTCTTGTTACTTTCATTTGCTCTTGGAGAATTTTAACTTGTGCGAACTTCAATGCATTCCACGTTTTGTTTGAGCCAAACAGAAGATCTAGATAATGCACTTCATAATTTCTCAGAGGTAGCGTTACATTTTAGTAAATCAGTGAAATTAATTTATTCTCTTGTTAGCATCGTTTGTTTCACTCTAATGAGCTGATAACAATGTAGGGTTATGATAATCTTTTTATTGAAAACCGCCGAAAGTTGCTGCTTGTTCGTGAACTATAATAAAACAGTACCTTGGACTTGACCTTCGTAGTGGTGAGATTTTGGTGGATTTATTATTAACAAACTACTATTTGCAGTATAATTTATGAATGTTTATAGTCATTTAATTGGAATATTATAGTCTCAGTGGTTAGCTCAAGGGAATTTATCTGCAGAGGGCGGAGGGCTTGTTTTCTTCTTTCTATTGCATGGAGCAGAATTTGAGGTATGTATTCAGTCCACTTTATGAAGTTCACTTTGATCATCTCAACACTTATCCTGGAGGGCTGAGTTTTCTTATACATTCTCACGTAAGGTTACGACCCCAGGCCATGTTTTACTTATAACCTTTTATTTGGCAGGGTTGGCAAGCACTGAATTGGAAAAATAAGACAAATAACAAATTTCATTTCTGTGGGATTTAAATAATTTTGGAACACTTCTCAGTTAAACGAGTCTTGTTGGATGATTGCACACACACATACACAAGCATTACGTTATTGGAGGTTATAAGTGTTTTATAGCCACACTCTTATTGGCAATTGTGCATGTTTGTTTGATTATATATATAAATCTTGCAATGGAAGCAGCAGCAGCAAATATAGAAATCTTCAGTTACTTATTACTTCCTTTAGCTTTTAGCAGATTCAATTTCAGAGAATTTATCTTGATTGTTCTACAAGCCTTTGCACTGTGATTCTTGTATGAGGTCCTTAAAATAAATTTTGAAATGTCTTAAATTTTGGAGAAAATTAAGGAAAAGACAATACAATATTTTAAATTTTCTTTATTGAAAGTTTGAATTTGATACCTCACATTTTCAATGGTACAGAAAAGAAAATATTTCACCTCTGAGAGTGCTGGATTCATGTTTAAAGGAAAAACTGAGTACATGGCTTAGTACCGCTATGTTAGAGCTTCGTCAAATTACCTGGGATGATCGAGCTTCTTTGTTGGAGAAAATTGTTGCTAATGAGGCTTCTCCATCTGGGCTTCATTGTAATGCTTGTCTATCTTGTTATGCATTCTTCAATCTTCAATATCATTTGTAGGGTGTCCACACTATGAACAACCTTTTGGATCTTAAGAGAAGGCTAGGAGTTGGCCATCGATGTTTTGGATATTTACATCCAGCAATTCGTGGTCAATGATTCTCTTAACTTTTGATTGCTTAAAAAGTTTGAGTGATTTGTCATACAATGTATACATGAACTTTTAATGTATTACATTATTTTACGTGTTTGAGTTTCTTTTGCGCAGGATAATCCTTAATTTTCATTGAAGTTGCACTACCTAAGAATGTAGCTCAGACTATACTAGGTTGATTTTCTTTGGACTTTATGTAACCTTGGACAGTCCATTTTCTTTCGTTCTTTCTATGTTATGTAATTTATTTTTCCCTATCAAGAAGTTTGTGGGACAGTCCTCCATCCCATACCTGAAAATGAGGCAACATGTACGTTATTCTACTCCATTTCATCAATTCAGGTATGTCATATACTATAAGGATCACAAAAGGATTAAATATTGTCTAGAAACTAGACTGTATATTATGGCAAAGCTTAGTTGGAAATTCTGAGTGAAATGTGAACTGTACCTTGTTTCTTGGGATTTCATCTTACCGAACTGTTTCTGTTCTAATTTAATTTTCCCTTTCTTCATGTTTTATTTATGCTTGTGCCAAATACCTGTATGCTTGCTTGATTTGGTACATGAAATATGTTTGTTTTTCTACTTTTCCCATCCTTTCCTCTTCTAAAGAAAAGAGAAATAATGGAAATAGTTATCCAGATATTGACAATTTGCTTTCACTTACCTGAATGGACTAATTATGAGATTTTGCAGCCTGGCTTATCAAGGATCAAATTTAGGTAACTTTATCATGAAGCGTGTTATAACACTGGTGAAACGAGAGATGCTACATATCTCCAGAAGTATTTTAACAAATTCTTGGAGCTCTGGTTTTGAAGGTTGTGATCTACGTTTCTTGCTTCATAGACTTTTTGAATATGAAGTTTTAACTTGGAGTTCTATTATTCATTTTTTTGATCTTGACTTAATGACAGTATTGTATGTAACACTGTGTCTGTTGATTGTCTTTCTTCTCTATTTTCTTTTTCATTTTTGGGGAGAAACTTCTACCTTTAATTTTCTTCTCCTCCTCATCCTCATCCTCGTCCTCGTCATCCCCCTCCCCCTCTATTGTATATAACACGGGTTCCTTTCTAAAAGACGAAAGAGCTTCCAATGTTGGAAATTGCTTTCAATATTAGCCCCAAACTCTCTATCTCTCTCTCTCTGATTGCATGCCATGTATGTACTAGCAAAATCTAGAGGTTCATATTAGCCTAATTCTTAGTCAATTAATACTCATTATGGTTTTATCATTTGGGTACACTTGGTTTTGAACTTTTGATGCGTTAGGTGTCTCAGGTATTACAAACAAGTTTTAGAGAGATTGAACAATATAGGAATATTACACTATTCTGCTTTCATCAATGATTTATTTATTTACATTTTCTAAAGAATGAAAGAAGAGTGTTGGATAACTTGAATTGAGTTCATCAAATGGCAAGTAATATATTCTTTTTTTAGATACCCTTCTTCAAGAGAAGAAAAGAGGAAATTGTGCGTGCTTGTTTGATAACTTGATTGTTCTACAAAGCCTTTGCACTTGATTATTGTATGAGGTCCTTCAAATAAATTTGAGATGTCTAAAATTGAGTGCATACAGGTTATAACTTGCTTCATCTGGAGTAAATTAATAAAAAGACAATACTAAGTTTTAGCTTTTATTTAATGAAAGTTTGAATTTGATACTTAACATTTTCCATGGTACAGAGAGGAAAATATTTCATCTCTGAGAGCGATGGATTCATATTTAAAGCAAAAACTGAGTACATCTAGCAATTCCTGGTCAGTGATCCTCTTAACTTTGGATTGCCTAAAGATAACTTTCTTCTTCTTGGCAATATATTGGATCCACTTAATATAGTTTTGCTTGAAAACTTTGCAATTTATGCTATTCATACTATTAAGTAGCTAGAATTTAATTGATGTAATGAGATGATTCCTTTTTACGTGCTTGACCATTGTTTATTCAGTTTAAAACTGTTGGCGCAAACCTAATGGGATTATGGGTCTAATATCCTATGGTATCCTAGCTGATTTCTATGTTTAAAACACCTAATTTATTTCTTGATTTAGTAAGCTACAATCTGGGCATTAATTCCAGATTCGTGGGATTTTATTATTGATTTGATTCTACTGTAATCTTAGGCTATAATCTTGGTTTATCTCTCTATTTTAATAGAGAGCTTATATCTATTTATAGTATGTGAATATTAGAACAATACTCAAACTTCCAAACCAAAAATACTAGGATTATGAACTTCATGGTATCAGAGCAATGATACAGTTCATATTTGGGCTTAATACCGAGAGCCATGGTGCTCAATCAACCCAGGAAATTATTCTGATGGGTTGGACAACTACAATCCAACCACAGGAAATCACATGCAGACTGATTCTAGCTCTGTCTCTATCACCATCCATAGGCTACATGGAGAAAATTATGAGCAGTGGGCTAACAGCGTACGCCACTACATCATAAGTAAAGGGAAATACGGATATCCCATAGGTTCCGTACTTAGACCCCCTAAAACCAATGAGAAGTATGCAACCTGGGAAGCAGATAACTCGATGGTCCAAGTGTGGCTAATTAATTCGATGACCACAGACATCAGCAGCTACTTCTCGTTCTTCATGATAGCAAAGGAAGTCTAGGATGCAGCCCGATATATGTTTACTTCACAAAAAAATAAAGCCACGGTGCTTGAGATCGAGGGCTCCATTCATGATTTCAAGAAAGGTAAGCGTTCAGTAACACAATATTACACTGAACTGTTTGTTAAATGGCAATGTAACTATCTACAAAAATATTTCAAATTTCTTCTTGGTTTGGATACTGGGTTTGAGGAAGTAAGGGGTAGAATCATAAGTCAAGAGATTCTACCCTCAATATGTGAAGTTTTCTTCATTGTTCAGGTTGAGGAGAGCAGAAAGAAGCTGACTTCAGGAGACTCCTTTACTGAAGGACAACCTAATGCACTAATGACAGAAGGTGGGGTGCAAGAAGAAGCAGTTCCAGTTCTGGATCTGGATTAAACTGTTGATTCAGAGAGAAAGGATTTGTAGAATGCTTGAATATTATTGATGTGCTGAGGGGTATTTATATACAATAGGTAACCCTAGTCATTAATGCTATAATATCATATCGTATCCTCTATACTAAATACAGAATATTACGTACTAATTACAGGATATTACATATCCTATAATATCGCTACAATATCTCTACACTCCCCCTCAAGTTGGAGTATAGATGTCAATCATACCCAACTTGTTACAAAGATATTCAATTCGAGCCCCATTAAGAGCTTTGGTGAGGAGGTCGCCTAGTTGATCACTGGATCGGACATGTCTTGTAGAGATGACATTTTCCTTGAGCTTGTCTCGAATAAAATGACAGTCGATCTCAATATGTTTCGTGCGTTCATGGAATACCGAATTAGAAGCTATGTGTAGGGCTGCTTTATTGTCACACCACAACGTTGCTGGTAATGAGGTTTTAAGGCCCACTTCATTAACTGATATATCCAGACTATCTCACATACAGATTGTGCCATGGCCCTATATTCTGCTTCTGCACTCGATCGTGACACTATATTTTGTTTCTTGCTTCTCCAAGATACCAAATTTCTTCCGACAAAGACACAGTAACCGGTAGTAGACCGTCTTGTGGCCTTTGATCCACCATGATCAGCATCACAAAAGCACTCAATATCTATATGGCCATGACTCTTGTACAATATCCCACGACCTGGAGAGCGCTTCAAATAATATAACACATGTTCTAAGGCTTCCCACTGTCGGATAGTTGGAGAGACCATACATTGGCTAAGAACACTCACTGGATAAGTGATATCAGGGCGGGTAACTGTAAGATAATTCAATTTTCCAATTAATCTTCTGTACCTCTCTGGGTTCTCGAACAACTTGCTCTTAGCAGCTTCAACGGGATTTTCATATTGTATACTACTATCAGCATCAAGCAGCGGATTATAAACCATAGGAAAGCTAGTTGGGGTAACTCCAAGTTTACCAGTTTCTTTCAGCATATCAAGAACATATTTTCTCTGAGTCAATAGGATGCCCTTCCTGCTCCTCAGAACTTCGATTCCCAAGAAGTATTTTAATGAACCCAGATCCTTCATCTGAAAGTGGGAGTTAAGGAATGATTTGAGTGATGAAATCCCTGAGGTATCGCTCCCTGTAATTACAATGTCATCAACATACACAACCAGTAGAATTATGCCAGCACTTGTTCTCTGATAGAATACCGAATGATCACACTTACTCTAGCACAAGTTAAAGTCTTTCACGACAGTACTAAATCTGTCAAACCATGCCCGAGGGCTTTGCTTCAACCCGTATAAAGATCTCTTAAGATGACACACTTTACCACGCTCCCCCTGAGCAACAAACCCAGGTGGTTGCTCCATATATACTTCTTCAAGAGGGTCACCATGCAAGAAGGCATTTTTGATATCCAACTGAGAGAGATCCCAACCATAAGTAGCAGCCAGAGAGATAAAGAGACGAACAGAGGAGAGCTTGGCCACGGGAGAAAAAGTCTCAGAATAGTCAACACCATACTTCTGAGCATAACCTTTAGCAACAAGACGAGCTTTAAGACGTTCAAGAGTGCCGTCAGCCTTAGTTTTGGGGGTCAACACCCATTTACACCTAATGGCTTTCTTTCTTGCCGGTAAATCAACTAAGGACCACGTACCTGCACGATCAAGGGCCGCCATCTCTTCTTCCATAGCAGTACGCCAACCGGGGTGGGACAAGGCCTCAGAAAGGGATTGAGGAACGGAAATAGTGTCTAAAGAGGCAACGAAAGCACGAGAAGAAGAAGAGAGGTGGTCATATGAAACAAATGAAGAAATAGGATAGGTACAAGTGCGTTTACCCTTGCGAAGAGCAATGTGCAGATTCAGGGAGGGATCTGGGGCTGGATCAAGCTCAGAAGGAGGAATACTCGTCGCAGGATCTGATGAAGAAGTAGACAATGGCAGGGTAGAATCTGGCGTAACAGCAGTAATTGTGTCCTTCAAACGTCTGGTATAAACCTGAGACAAAGGGGGTTGACCAAGTGCCAGTGCGGGAGCTGGGGCTGGTGATGGTGAGGGAAGAACAGAGTATACCAGAAGAGTATCCTCCTCCACAGGTAAAGGAACATGAGCGGAAGTGGTAGAAGCAAAATAAGGAACAAATTCCTGAAAAGTAACATCAGCAGAGACCATATAACGATTAAGAGATGGAGAGAAACACCTATAACCTTTTTGAACATGAGAGTAGCCAAGGAAGACACACTTCAGAGACTTAGGATCCAATTTAGAGACACTCGGACGCACATCTCGAACAAAACACACGCATCCAAAAATCTTAGGAGCAATGGGAAACAAAGGTTTGGAAGGGAAGAGAGTAGTGTAGGGAATGTGATTATCAAGAACAGAGGAAGGCATGCGATTAATAAAAAAGCATGCAGTGGAGACCGCATCGGCCCAAAAAGATTTAGGAACCTTTATTTGAAATAGAAGGACACGGGCTACCTATAAAAGGTGACGATTTTTTCTTTCAGCAATGCCATTTTGAGCTGGTGTATCCACACAAGAGGATTGATGGAGAATGCCGTATTGAAGCATAAAAGAGCAAAATGATTCAGAAAAATATTCTTTAGCATTATCACTGCGCAAAGTTTGAATAGACATATTGAATTGATTCTTAATTTCAGCAGTAAAGGCACAAAAATGAGAAAATAACTCAGAACGATTTTTCATTAAATATAACCAAGTAGTACGGGAATAATCATCCACAAATGTAAAAAAGTACTTGAAACCAGCTTTGGACTCAACTGGACATGGACCCCAAACATCAGAGTGTACTAACTCAAAAGGAAACGAAGCTCGTTTATTGACTCGAGAAACTAAAGGAAGACGGTGATGTTTTGCAAACTGACATGACTCACATTCTAAGGACAACAAATGCTGAAACTGATGATAAACCTTTTTCAACGATGATAAAGATAAATGACCCAAACGACAATGTACTTCAAAAGGAGTGATACCACCCGCACAAGCTACCGCACGCGACCCCTGATCATCAAGGAAGTAATGACCGTCAGATTCATAACCTCTACCAATAATCTTCTTCATCAAAAGATCCTGTATCAAGCAATGATCAGGGAAAAGTGAGACCCAACAGTTTAATTGACGAGTAAGTTTACTAGGAGATAAAAGGTTAAAAGCAAGGTTAGGGACATTAAGCACATACTCCAAATGAATAGAAGAGGTAGGTTTAACTGTGCCTGAACCAAGGACACGAGATTGGGAATCGTCCGCAATGGTAATGTTAGAAGGGTTGGCATATGAATTGTAAGTAGAGAAGAGATAGCGGTTACCTGTCATGTGGTCAGTAGCACCAGAGTCTATGATCCATTTGGAGGAAGAAGAGACAAGGGTAGTAGCCTCATTACCTGTTGCAATAGCAGCACTAGCAGGAGGATTGCTAGACTTCAATTGAGCATATTCAGTAGCAGAAATGGTAAC
Source organism: Leucaena leucocephala (assembly GCA_037074615.1). NCBI lineage: Eukaryota > Viridiplantae > Streptophyta > Magnoliopsida > Fabales > Fabaceae > Leucaena > Leucaena leucocephala. Next base: position 3,891,157 of record CM073562.1, on the reverse strand, counting down.
CGTGTCATTAGCAGTCGTGGCCACATGTGCAAAATTCTGTCGATTCTGTTTATTCTGGAGTTTACGACACGTACATTTCGTATGACCAGGTTCCTTACAATAGTAATAAATCACATCTTTTGACTCCTGATTAGAACCTCCTGGTGTAGAACCACGAGGATTAAGGGACCCACGAGTATTATTCTGACCACGACTGAGCAAGGCGCTAGTAGGCACAATAGAAGCTGGTGAAGAGATTTGTTCAGTTCTTAATGCACGAGAGAAGGCTTCTTCAAGAGAAGGGAGATGAGCCCCAGATAAAATTTGAGAACGAGCAGCCGCATATCGAGACGGAAGTGCAGTAAGGAAACTCATGGTAGCCATCTGCTCTCGGTGAGACACATTGACCTTTCTCTCATCAGAAATAGGCATGAGGGCATTGAGTTCTTCATACATTCCTTTGAAATCCATAAAGAAGGCTGTAAGAGGACAATCATCCGACATCTATGCGCGATGGAAAGACCTGCAAACCTCATATATTCGAGAAATATTAGTCTTGCCGGAGTATAAGAATGCCAAGTAATCCATTAGTTCCTTAACAAATTCACAGTGAGTAATAGAGGGCATGATCTCACTGTCAATAGAATTATGAATTTGTAAGAGAAGCCGTGCATCATCCCTTAACCATGACTTGCGAGAGGGATCTTTTTCTTCCGGAGGGTCATCGGTCAAGTGATCTTCCTTCTCAATACTTCGGAAGTAAATACGAATAGATTTGCTCCAATCTAGGTAATTCTTCCAGGTTAATTTGTATTCCGTAATCTTAGTGACTACTGGAACCATCTCAGAAACTGTTGTAGACTTAGTTGCAGCCATCAAAAACAGATTAGTGTTAATAAAATCAACCAAACAATGATTAGCCAAAGGAACTGGATTACCGTTACTTCATTGGGAGCCTCGTAAGAACAAATGGTCAAACCAGTAGAGAAAAATCACTCAAGGGGTCAAATAAAATTACCACAATGAACAAACTGATCTACAATCAGAAACAGCGAATCTGTAGCTAGAAAATACGGACCAGAGACAGAAGACCCAGTATGTGATAGTCAAAACCAGGGCATGAAACTTCAGGGGTATGCTAAGGAAGATGAATCGAGCCCAAAGGAGGGAATCGCCATCGGAAAAGGTCACCGGAGATGGCCTCACGCGCTGGCGCGTGAATTTTCCAGCGAATCTGACGGTGGCGCGTGACACTCACGCGCTGCTCAGACGGCCACTAAATTTTAGAGAAACGCCGATCTGGGCAGTACGACCGTCCCTAGCTGGCGCGTGTCGTGGTATGTTGTCAGAAAATTTGCGTCACGATGATGAACAGTGTTGTCAGAAACAGAGACTGAAGAACAGCAGAAAATCGACGCCAAAAACAGCCACCCAAAGTTTAATGCTCTGATACCATGTTGATTCAGAGAGAAAGGATTTGTAGAATGCTTGAATATTATTGATGTGCTGAGGGGTATTTATATACAATAGGTAACCCTAGTCATTAATGCTATAACATCATATCGTATCCTCTATACTAAATATAGAATATTATGTACTAATTACAGGATATTACATATCCTATAATATCGCTACAATATCTCTACATAAACAAAGTTAAATTTTTGAGAAAGATACTTGAAAAACATGAGGCTCCAGAAAAGGTGATTTCTTCAGGATATGTTGCTTACACAGGCACAACCATTCTGGCCCTTAAAACTAATGTTCATCACAAAACTTTGGATTGTTGATTCCAAAGTTACTCATCATATGACTGGGAATAAAGATTTATTGACTGATACAATACCTTGTACCTTAAATATATTTATTCAAGTGGCTGATGGAAAATCTGTTAAGGTTGAAGGCTTTGGTGCATCACATATAAATGATGAATTAATTCTGTACAATATTTTTTATGCACCTGAATTAAAGTACAGCCTTCTTTCTACGAGAGCAATAACCTAGAATCAAAATTATGGTGTTCATTTTTTTGCTATTGAATGTCTATTTTAGGATCGGGGTTAGGGAAGACGATTGGCATAGCTAAAATCCTAGAAAGACTTTACTATTTGGAAACATGTCAACAGAAGTAGTCTCTTGACAAGAAGAATTTATTTGCTTTATCTGTTGTTTCATCAAATTAAGATGTGTTACTGTGGCACTATAGATTAGGCTATCCCATTTTTTATTATATGTCCATACTTTTTCCTCGATTTGTGAATAAAGATGCCGTCTTCATGTGAATATTGTTAGCTTGCTAAACGTACTAGAACATGGTTTTATTTTATGAGAGAAAAATCTAAACTTCCCTCTACTTTCATAAACTTTCACAAAATGATTACAACACAATTCCAAACCCCAATTCGAACTCTAAGGAGCAATAACAATGGGGAATACATAAGTGAGACCTAAAAATTATCTTAGAGATCATGCGATTTACCACCAAACAAGTGTCAATACCCCAACAAAATTGGACTGCAAAACGAAAAAATAGACACATTCTAGAGGTAACTCGAGCCGTAATACTCACCTATAATGTTCGCAAATATTATTGGGGAGAAGTTATCCTCACAACTATTTATCTAATAAACTGAATGCCTTTTAAGATTCTTAATTTTGAAACTCTCATAACCATCCTCACCAAGCACTATCCAAATACCACTACTTTTATCATTGAATTTCCCATGAAATTGTTTGGATGCTTAGTCTTTGTTCACACTCTCACTGGACGCAAACTTGACCCACGTGTTATGGCCCTAAAAAATTTAATAGATAGAAATTAATTTATTAAAGGGATATATATATATATATTGGATGCCAAAAATGGCACTAAGGAGGCATTAGTAGATTGGTCAAAAGGCACAGGCATGAGCATGAGGTCCCATGTTTGAGCCCGGATAACTGCGGGAAGTGAGAATTTATTTTATTTTTCAGCACGTGAAATTACAATTTTGCCCTTCCGCCTTTTTTACATTGCGTCGTACCTCTATTTCCTTCAGACTAGGGGTGAAAATAGGCCAGGCCTGTTAAGTAACACTTTAGCTTGAGCCTGGCCTGTAGCCTGTTATAGGAAAATTTTTTAGTATAAGCTTGGCCTGTAAACATGTGTAGCCTGGCCTGAAGCCTGTTAAAAGAGTCTGTTTTATAAATATATTATCAAGCCTTTAAAACAGGCCTCTATAACATGCCCCTAATATAAGTATACTATATATCAGACATTTGTCTTCAATGCAGAGCTGTAGGCCATTATCCTTGTAAATGAAGCTTACCATCAACTTCTCTAATGAACACATAAAAACTAACACTTCAAAATTTTGTCCTATATTCCTAATCATGTCTGTTGCTGCAGGATATGTTTACAGCAGGAACTGATACAACATTCATAACCTTTGATTGGGCAATGACAGAGCTGGTGATGAACCCTATGGCTATGGAAAAAGCCCAAAATGAAGTGCGAGGAGTCCTAGGAGAAAGAAGGGTAGTGTTGGAGAGTGATCTGCATCAACTAATGTACATGAAAGCTATCATCAAAGAGATATTTAGATTCCATTATCCTGTTCCATTACTGGTTCCAAGAGAATTCATGGAAGATGTTACATAGATGGGTACAAGATTCCTGCAAAAACAAGAGTTTATGTCAATGCGTGGGCAATAGGAAGAGATAAAGAAAGTTGGGAAGATGCTGAAAAATTTAACCCAGAGAGATATTTTTAGGAGTGACATTGACTTCAAAGGGCAAGATTTTGAGCTAGTACCTTTTGGGGCTAGTAAAAGAGGCTACCCTGCAATTACATTTGCCATTGTAGTCTTTGTGCTCGCTCTAGCTCAGTTGCTTCATTTGATTGGGAGCTTCCTCCGGCAATTTCAGTCGAAGATTTGGACCTCACTGAAGTTTTTGGCATCTCAATGCACAGAAGAGATGATCTCTATATCATTGCTAAACCACACTTTCCATGAAACATTAAGCTATCCCTCTTTGATTTTGTTCGATGAATAATGGACTAGTTCTGTTCTTACATGATACAGATAGAAACTAGAACTAGAAATTCTTAGAGGTGATAATGTAGAAATTCTTACAAAAATTCTTGTTCCTTGCAGTTCTAAGTGTTTTCCAGAAAATAATTGTAACGAGCAAATCACTAAAGACATGGGATATGACCAAGAAATCAGTTGCCTTGGTAAATTCATCACTTTATAGATTATAGACATTTTGATTTTGAACAGTTCATATTTCGTGATGCTGTGTTGGCGTTCAGTTAAGGTAACTAAAAAAGAAAACTTTATATTGAACAACAAACAAGATCCATGTATGAATCATACATTTTAAAAAGAAGAAATCAAACTAAAGTGAAGCACAACGTTGTTTTGAGATGGAAAGTGAAAAGAGGAGGAGGGTGTAATGCTTCGCTTAGCAGTAGAATGAGTAGGAACAACGGGAAAAGGAAGTATAATTGAGAAGCAAGAAGACCCTAACAAGCTAGGAACGGGTAAAGACAACAATCAACACTTCATAGTTTTGGTTCCAACACCAGAAATTACATTCTCAAATCTCAACGCCGTAGGGAAAAAAATTAAAACCAATAATCAATAAATAATAGAAATTGTAGGAATATGTATTGTGAAATGCAATATACCCTTCTATGTTTAGCTGTTTCTGCTGGGGTCAACAAGGAAACTCCCCAGTCGGCCAGTCGACATGCCAGGGTGATTTACCAGGGATGCTATCTGTTAAGTGAGAAAAGGTTTGCTGGCGCCCAAAAAATTCATCAATGTGAACGATTGCTCGTGCCAAACACCCTCCTGCTGAAGGTAGAGATTCGACTATGGACTCTGCAATGAAGACTGAAGTGAACGATGCACAAACTCTCTGCGAGTTGACGATAGTGGTGAGGGAAGAGAAGGTCTGATTGTTGTGTTACGACGGCGACACTTCCTCTCTCACCAAACTCTCTGCCGCAACCCGTAAGCCTGTAAGTTCTGAACATCTGGACTGAAGGGGCGCCTTAGAACTCTGCTCGACGATATAGGGGTGCCTCAGAACTGAGAAGGAGCTACAGGTACTCTGCGGCCGTAACGCAAGCTCCAAATGCAAGGTAGTAGTGGGGGTCCTGGGGAATTAGGGATTTAGGGTAGACATTTAGGTATTAGGGTTAGGATATGAGAATAAAATTATAAATTAAGAATAAAATTTACAATAATAAGCTTTAGTTCAGTGGTCTAATGGTTGAATGTTGTTTAATAGGTTAGAGGTTCGATACTCACATGTTGCATTATCATATAATATTTATTTTAAATAACAGGCCCAGGTCGCCTGACAGGCTTAACAGGCTTCTTATAGAGCCTGAGCCTGGCCTGTTAAGTAAAATAGGCTTCTATACAGGCCTGAATCTGTGTATTTTTAAAAACAGGTTAGGCCAGGCCAAATGTAGGGCAGGCCATAGGCTCATGATAGGTCGCCTGGCCTATTTTCATCCCTACTTCAGACCTCTAAAAGTAGCGATGACGTAGGCGGAGAGCAGCAGGAGCATGAAGGGAACTTCACGCCAATGATGCCATGTGGTCAGCCTTTACAGTGTCCCTTCACGTTTCTCTGCTTTGCCGTCATCGCTGGTGTGGTCGCGTCACTCGGCAAGATTCATTCGGTATATAGAGTTATCGGGGGAAATCAGAGGGAGTCACAGAAAGTGGGAGAGGAGTGACTGAGGATTGACGTCATTGGGAGACGTTGCTGCAGTTTCTGCCATTATCATCGCCGTTGTGTTGTGTGTCGTCGCTGTCATCACATTCTAAAAATAAGGTACTGTAGCAACTCCTCTAATCTCCGCCCTTCTGTTTGCCTAAAATTTGTGACGACATTCACCGTGGTCTTTGATAAAGAGAGTAAGCGCAAGAGTGAGAAGGAAGAGGTAAGAGTAGATGACGGGAAGCAGAGGCAGCAAAAGGAGAAGCTTAAGGTATCGTCTGGCTGAGGTGAGCTCTTTGATTTTGTCTTTATCTTTGATTCCTCTGCTTGTTCAGATTTTAGAGAGAGCTAAAGGGTATAGAAAGATGAAGATGACGTGTTGATTTATGTGGGTGTGTTTGAGTTAATGAGAAATGGCAGAAGTACGTTGCTGGTTAAGAACTTGATGTTTGATTCTATGTTTGGTTTCTCTGGATTATGTTGGGTAAGGTTTGTCCGATGAATGAATAGGGGAGGTTGTTGGCGTTGTGTGGAGCTGCTATCAAATTCTGTTGTATCACCATAGCAACTTCCTTCTTCCTTCCCTCATGTTGCCGTAAAATCCTGTTGCCTTGAGAGTATGTGGTATGTCTAACACTTTTCCTTCTCCATTGATTTTTCTAGCATTGAGATGGGTGATTTGGATTCTTACTCTGGTCACCGAGAATGTGAAGGAAGTGGAGATTATCCTTAAGTTAATAAACTCACTCTGTATTGCGCTTAACCAGTGTATATGTATGTGTGTTTTTCTATTTTGAATGTTGGTCGCTGAAGGAATAAACCTTCATTTTGTGTGGTTGCCTTATTCTGGGTTCAGTTATCTTGGATACCTTTATTGTTGTTGTAAGAGGATTAAGGAAAATTAAAGGGATGATTGTGTGATAATGCTGCAAAAATGAAAGAGGAGACAAAAGCACGTCGTTGTGTGTTGTGTTGGATTGAATGGAAAGGGTATATATATATATAGCTTGCTGTATGGGTTGATATATATATCTATATATATGTGTGAGGTATTGGTGCTGTTGTGAATTGTGAACAATATAGGTATATATATGTGGCGATAGTTATCAGAAGTAGAGAAAGAAGCTGTCATGTCATGTGTCTGTTTGGAGATATGTTTGCTACTGTTTTGATATAGAAAAGAAAGAAGAAAGACATGGCTGGCATGGGGGTATATATATATGTATATATGTATAATGTTTAGTGCTGCCAAATTTTATGGAAAATGGTTATGGAAAACTAAAGCATAATTGTTGAGGAGCAAGTGTTACAATTATAACCAAAGCATGGAATTTTTAATGGTAATAGTTAAAGAATTGGTTGGGTAACCTATGCTGGAATGGTTAATTGTGTTGGGAGTTGTAAATAATTAAAGTATATTATGGGGTTCAAAGTAATGTTTAAATAGGTGTTGTTTAAGCTTAAATTTTGATGCATTGAAGGAATTTTAATATAAATCAAGTGTTGGAAGGGTGAAGCCATGGTCAAAACCAAGTAAAGCTTTTAGGATCATGTGGAGTTCGAATGTTAAGAATAAAGGATGATGAGAATTGTTGTTGATATGTATATATATATATATATGTGTGTGTGTGTGTGTGTGTAAATGAATTGGGAAGCTAATGGAAGTTAATGAGGATGTAAATAACTTTCAGTGATGGTAATAAATCAAAAGTACTTGGTATAGAAGAGGTGAACTACATTTCTTAATGGAATAGGGAGTTTAAGAAGTATGATGAATTATTTGTCTTTGAATGTTCATTAAGTATGATAGAAGAATGCATAAGGGCAAATAGATATAATCGGGTAAAAAATAGTCAAATTTAATGTGGTTGCGAGGTTTGAAAATTTTCATAGTCAGAGGTTGTAGTTTTTCATATTTCAAGAGTTATATAAAGAAAATAATCTTCGGTACTAAAGAGATGAATAATAATAATTGATGGAACGTTTTATTTTTAGAAAACTTGGGAAAGTCTGACCAAAAAAATGTTATAAGATATCTCTTTTCTAAAAGTAATTATGACCTTAGGTAATGCTCGCTATCTGGGATGGTTGGAAGCCTGTAGCGTATGGTTATATGTATATTTGATTGAATCTGTGATATCCCGAAATTTGAATCGTGACCGACATAGAATATGAATAATTTTATATTCCGAAAGCCTAAAACCTTAACTAAAACGTTTGAAACGAAAACCATAATAAATTACATTTCATAAATCAAAATCAAGTCCTATGTAGGAATCTCGACAGGATCATCGCTATATAACCGATCTCTTGATGATCCTATAATATATTGCAAACGTTCAAAGTTTTCATAACATTTTTAAAATAAACAAAATCTTTTCTAAGGACTATGTGGAGCATTTACTGTTTTTGTCAAAATAATACAAGTACTTTATAATCGATAATTACATCAAAAGTAGTCTTTGTCAAAACAACGCTTCGGATAGGCAACGAGGTTTTTTACTGCTCAGCGGGAGGATTAAGGTTAACTGTACTATCTGAAGCCAAATGATATATTGGTGAATAACGTCCCAAAAATATGATTAAAAGAATGCGAAAGTAAACAATGCATAAACATGTTTTAAATAATATTTCGTCGTTCGATGCAAATTTTTTCGTAAATATTTTTATTTTAAGGAAAACAATTTGAAATCACAATTTCAAATCAATCGTCTAAAAGTAATATTTTAAAAAATATAATATTTCTATAGGACTTCAACAGAATGTAAACAGGTATGGACACACAATTTACAAGGGTAACTAACTAATATGGCTGCTCGAAGCCACAAAACATGCGTGGACACAGTTCACAAGGATAAATAACCAATCTAGCGGCTTGAAGCCACAAATACATGCGCATATATGAAACTTATGAATAACTGTCGCGAGAATAAATCCCACGAATAAGTGTCGTGAGTACGAAACTCACGAATATCCATCGAGCTCGGGTAACTAAGGTGTATCAAGGACTAACAGTACTATTGTTAGAAACTAGTATTATGTATTCCGTCCTTTCTAAAATATTTCCAACATGCCGGGTGAATGAGGTGATGACATGCAGGTGATTAGGTGTGGGCAATAACATGTCTCGTGATGTGGTTAGTGACTAGTCGATGATTGGGGTGTTGAGATGACATGTCCTAAGATGTGTGGTGATTGGGCCATTGATTGGGACATGGGGATGACATGTCCTATAATGTGGCTGGTGATTGGGATATTTTGATGATTTGTCCCTTGATGTGGTGGTTGATATGGATATGTGATGATGTGTCAGGTGACGGGGGGTGATTGAGTTGTTGACTAGTATGAGTTGATGATGGGGAGGGTGATTGGGCCATTGATAGGGATTGATGATGATGTGTCCCGTGACATGGTAGTGATTAGGATGGTGTGATGATGTGCCTCATGATATGGTGGTTATCACTGACTTGGGCCGGGTGATGAGGTGTCTCATGACATGGAGGTGACTAGGCTGCTGACTTGTATGGTTTGATGACATGTCACTGAATTGTCCGGTAACTGTGCCGCTAACTAAGATGAGGTGATGACTAGGTCAGGCCAATTCCGATAATCAATTAATAAATCATTAACATACTAGACAAGACAGTGTAATAAGATATAAGTCCTGTCAAGTGACACAATTATCAAACAAACTTGGTGTGATCACATTAGCCGGAGAGCTCACAAGCTCCTTTCCAAGCCCAATCAAGCCAACCCTCTTGAATCCAAGTCCTGGTACCATAAGGACTGTTGATTGGTCAACTTTTCAAGAAATATCCTCCTCAAAAGAAGGTTTAGCCAAGAAACCACCAACTGTTGAATGGTGGGTTTCTTTAAAACAAAGAAGCACTTCCAGAAATCGAAATCGCTAAGTCGTGTACGATGCTTTATATATCGAAATCGCTGAGCCTGTTTTAGAGTCTTTTTTTTTTTTTTTGCCTCTTTTTCAGATATGGCGGGAGGATAATGGTCTGTATGGAATGGCGACAAAACTTCGTATTTATTTATTTTATTATAAAATATTCGGAAAAAGGTCAATCAATTCAATTAGTCGCTGTACGTGATAATTTAGTTCGCCTCCTATGTATTTATTTATTTTTAAAAAACTTTGGAAACTGTCAGTCAGTTCCATTAGTTAATTAATTTTCCGTAAAATATCTAATCTTTTAATTTTTCTGTTTAACTTATTAATTTTCCATAACATTAATTTTTATTATTCTTTTAATCTTTCATTCTCATATAAGTATTAAGAATAATTTGGAATTGATTCTTCTTATAAATTTTTATTCTAGAACAAATATTTTTCCTTTTATTTAAAAATCACTTCTAAACTAAAAAAGCCTTAACTTTTTTTCCTGTAAAATTGGTTATGCATGAGTTTTTGACTTTTGTTATTAAATGACGTATAATATGTTATACAAGTAAATATATAATTATTTAATTTTAATTAAATAATAATAGTTTGATTACTTTATTTCATTAAATTAAAATATGGAAAGTTATATTTGATTACTCGTACATCAAATAAATGGCTACTCTCAATTTCTTTTTAAAAAATTTCCACCTTTCAACAAAAGTTTAAATATTAAATTAAAAAAATAATAGCCGGGGTTCTCTATATAAAGCAGAAAGTCTGGATGAAATTTTAATTTTATTAACTGTGTGTTTAGAAATTATGAAAATGTGGTTTCAAAAAATTGTTTTAAAATAAAATTTTAGTTTAGACAAATTTTAAAATAAATAGTTATATTTATTTAAATAGATTTTTAGACTAAACTATAGTTTAAAATTAAAATTTTAGATAAACTAATCAGAATAAATTATAAAATAGTAAAAGAGTTTATGAACTAACGAATTACTATATTACCTTCTCTTTTACTTTTTTTTATACCCTCTCTCTTCTCTCCTACTTTTTCTTATTTCTCCTCATTTAATACTTATACTATTTTTTATAATTTATTAATAATAAAAATACTTTTTAAAATAATTATTTAAATATTTATTTATTTAAAATTATTTTTTTAATAAATTTTTCTTTAAAAGATCTTTTTTATAAACTATTTAAAAACTTTTTTTTTTATAAAACTCTTTGTTAAAAGAATTTGATAGTCTAAATGACCACAGAAACGGAGAAACTATTTTTTTTTTCTTAAAAAAAAAACCTCAGCAAAACAAGAAAATGAAGGACAAAGTATTCTGATTACAGGAAATGGAATATTACAAGTTCCTGCCAGGAATCATTGCAATCCACCGTAAGAAACCGATACAGCAATAATGGCATTGCTTCCTTCATTCAGATTCAGTCTCCAATAACTCTGATGCCTGATGAGGATTCAATCCATTTTCATGGCTGAAGTTACTCTTGGGTTATTTCGTGAGATTTTTATACTTAATATAATTAATACTTTTTTAGGATCACGAAATGTCATTTTCCCGAAAGGAAATGAGTAAAGGGTGGTTGCGTTGAAAGGATGCAAGAACTAAGCAGGAACCCTGGATACGAAAGCTCGATTCTACCGGTAATTTGATTTCGCCCATAAATATGAATAAGAAATCTTTAGCTATTCTCATGCGCGCCAGAATGAGACCTAACAATTCCAGCAATCCTGCTCTCTACCCTCTCGCTGTAAGTTCCCTCTCCTAATTCCGATTCAAGGTGTATTAGAGTCTTTATCGAATCGTTTCGGCTCATGAATTTGATTTCTTTTTTTTTATGATGTTCTTTCGAATTCCATTTTCCTTGCATTTGATGCGCAACAGAAGGATATGAACCAAGTGAAGCAGAATTCCCTGGAAAACCAATCCATTGGGCATGCTATTCGACGTGATTCAGAAGAAGAAAGTAAAATGTGTGCTAATGACGTTGGCAATTGTGAGAGGTTCATAGTTTGGAACACTTGGAATTTTCGTAAGAGGAGAGTTTTTTTAATGCTATGCTTTTGAAGCTGATTTCTTTGTTGTTACTTTCTTTTGCTCTTAGAGAATTTGAACTTGTGCGTACGTCAATGCATTCGGCGATTTCTATGAGCAAAACAGAAGATCTAGATGCTGCACTTAATAATTTCTCAGAGGTAAGCGTAGTATTTTGGTAAATCGGTGAAAAATTGTGATTTTATTCTCTTCTTATCATCGTTTGTTTTGACTCTGATGGGCAACAATGTAGGGTTATGATAATCTTTCTTTTGAAAACCGCCGGAAGTTGCTGCTTGTGCTTGCCAGAGAATATGATCTGAACAGAGTACATGTTTGCGAACTAATAAAACAGTATCTTGGACTTGAACTTCCTAGTGGTGAGATTTTGGTGAATTTATATAGAAAACTATTTGCATTGTAATTTATGAATGTTTATAGGCATTTGATTGGAATATTATAGTCTCAGTGGATAAAGCTCAAGGGAATTTCTCTGAAGAGGGCTTGTTTTCTTCTTTCTATCGCATTGAGCGGAATTTGAGGCATGCACTCAGGCCACTTTATGAAGTTCTCTTTGACCGTCTCAATACTCACCCTGGAGGGCTCAGATTTTTATCCATTCTTCGTTCTGATATCTTATCCATTCTCACGTAAGGTTATGACCCCCTGTGCCATGTTTTACTTATAACATTTTATTTGGCGGGGTTGGCAAGCATTGAATTGGAAAAATAGAACAAATAACAAGTCGCATTTCTGTGGGATTTAGTTTAATTTTGGGACACTTCTCATTTGAATGAGTCTTGTTGGATGATTGCACATGTGACATACACATATACACAAGCATTACATTATAATAGATTATGTGTTTATAGCCACACTCTTATTGGAAGTTGTGCATATTTGTTTGATTTATATAATATCTTGCAATGAAAGCAGCAACAGATCTATAAATCTTCAGTTACTTAGTACTTTCTTTAGCTTACCGTATATTCAATTTCAGAGAATTTATCTTAATTGTTCTACAAGCCTTTGCACTGTGATTCTTGTGTAAGGTCCTTAAAATAAATTTTGAAATATCTTAAATTGAGTGCATACAGGTTATAGCTTGCTTCATTTGAGAAAATTTAGAGAAAGACAATACAGAATTTTAGATTTTCTTTACTGAAAGTTTGAATTTTATACTTCACATTTTCAATGGTACAGAGAGGAAAATATTTCATCTCTGAAAGCGCTGGATTCATATTTAAAGGAAAAACTGAGTACGTGGCTTAGTCCTGCTACCTTAGAGCTTCATCAAATTACTTGGGATGATCCCGCTTCTCTGTTAGAGAAAATTGTTGCTAATGAGGTACTTCTCCATCTGGGTTTGTCTGAAACACTTGTCTATCTTGTTATGCATAATCTTCCACATCATTTGTAGGCTGTGCACCCTATTAGCAACCTTTTGGATCTTAAGAGAAGGCTGGGAGTTGGCCGTCGTTGTTTTGGATATTTACATCCAGCAATTCCTGGTAAGCGATTCTCTTATCTTTGGATTGTCTAAAGATAGATCTGTTCTTCTTGGCAATACTACCAGATCCATTTAATGCAGTTTTTGTTTGGAACCTCTATAATTTATGTTATTCATAATGTTAAGTAGCTGAAATTTGATTGACGTAATGGGATGATTCCTTGTAGAATGGATTTACTACTTGCATGACCATTATGTTTTTTTTTTTTAAGAAAAAGCCAATGGAATAATATTCACTCAGGAATCAGATGAGGTTAAAGTAAATTAGTCACTGGTCAAATAATAAATTATTGGTTACTATACACCCAATGGTCTCTTTTGGTCAGCGTGTTCACCTGAGTGGTTTGTCATATAATGTATACATGAACTTTTAACGTATTACATTATTTGACGTGTTGAGTTTTTTTTCCTCAGGAGAACCCTTAATTTTCATTGAAGTTGCACTACTTAAGAACATAGCTCAGACTATACAGGTTGATTTTCTTTGGACTTTATGTGTAACCTTGGGCGGTACATTTTCTTTCCTTCTTTTTATGTTATGTAATTTTAATTTTTCCCTCTCAGGAAGTTTTGTGGGATAGTCCTCCCATACCTGAAAATGAGGCAACATGTGCATTATTCTACTCCATTTCATCAACTCAGGTATATAAAGAACACAGAATTAAATATAGTACAAACTAGACTGTATTTTATGGCAAAGCTTAATCGGATCATTCTGAGTGAAATGTGAGCTGTGCCTTGTTTCTTGGGATTTCATCTCATCGATCTATTTCTGTTCTGATTTAATTTTCCCTTTCTTTATGTTTTCTGATTTGTTTTATTTATGCTTGTGCCAAATACCTCCTGTATGCATGCTTGATTTGGTACACGAAATCTGTTTGCTTTTCAACTTATCACATCCGTTGCTTTCACATACTTGAATGGACTAATTCCGAGATTTTGCAGCCTGGCTTATCAGGGATCAACTTAGGTAAGTTTCTCATCAAGCGTGTTATAACACTGGTGAAACGAGAGATGCCACATATCTCTGTAAGTATTTTAACAAATTCTTGGTGCTAATTTGAAGGTTGTGATTGAGTGAAGTTTCTTGCTTCATAGACTTTTTGAGTTATAAACTTAGTTTTAACTTGAAGTTCTATTCATTTTCTTGGTTTTCACTTAATAATAGTATTGTATATAACAACAGTCTGTTGATTGGCTTTCTTTCTTCTCTATTTTCTTCTTCATTTTTGGGGATCAGTTTCTGCTTTATTTCTTCTTCTTTTTCTTCTCCTGTGAAAGTAAAGCCCCTTTTCATTCTTAATTAGAAAATGTTATTCATTATATTATTTAAGGAGATTGGAATAGTTGATTCACTGAAAATGGCTAAAACCTGAAGAAATTATAGAATAAATTGGCCACTGGACTTTGATGGAGAATCTGCTAGGTTCAAGATGTGTATGACTTTTTGGTTGCATCCTTTAATTTCTTGCCTCATATTTCTTTTCTTCTATCCGAACTGAAATTTATAGGATTACTTGTACTCGAGGGGGTACTATAAACAAAAGGATATGCCAATATTTTTCAATCACTCCAAAATTAATATATTGCTTTCCTCATCATTTTCAGCAAAGACTACAGTTGATATGTATTCTCAAGTCCAACAATTGTTTGAACATGTGACACTCCTTGACAAATGACATGCCTCTTCATTGTTGTCATATCTTATATGCTAAATCATTGTGCATCTTGCTTTACCGATTAATTCTCAATTATTGCTTGCAGACATTTGCAACTCTCAGTCCCATCCCCGGATTCATGCAGTGGCTTCTTTCCAAGCTGGCATCGCAAACAATACTTGCTGCATCAGACGTGTCACAGTCACGGGCTGAGGGATCCAGTTCCACCTTTTGGGAGAACATACTTAAGCCAGAAGAAGAAAAGGCACTTATGAGTATATCAAAGTAACCTACTATTCTATATATTTTCATTCCAAAATTTAGCTCACGATCAATATTTTACTATCCTTGGACAATGGTCTGTATCTTGTCTGGTTGTCTTTAGTGGGGTGTAACTAGTACATGGCCAGTTGTGCTTTGCACAGTTTAAATTCAACTTTTACAGTGAGAGGGAGAAAAACAATATTAGAACAAAACCCAATGGGAAGCTTGCTTATAAGGAAACAGTGAAATGGGCTAATATAAATAGATGGACTGCACTTTATTTAAAGTGGCAATGAAAAGTCAAATTAATATGGTGACTTCATTGAAAAGATGCCCAACCCTACACCGGATCCTTACTAAACTCTCAATCTCTGATTGCATGCCTTGTATATATAGCAAAATCTAGAGGTTCATATTAGCCTATTTCTTAGTCAACTAATACTCATTATGGTTTATCCTGTCGGGATACTTGATTTTGAACTTTTTCTGTTGAAGGGTTACATTTCTAGCTGCAAAACATTCAAAATTCTTCCATGGATGCTTTAGCTATTATCATTGAATGAATGATAAATATAAGTGTTCGGGACATCCATATACTTGGATTTAATGTATGCTCCTAACATCTGTATGAGTTGCAGAGATATTGCCAGCGGAAAAAATGGAATGGATGTGATGTTCAACTTGCTTACTTCTACAGACCACAAGTGGTCCAAATCACCAGAACTGCTGTCTGTATTACAACCCCTTCTGATGCGATTATGTGCCAGGTATTACAAACAGTTTAGAGAGATCGAACAATCTGGGAATATTACAGTATTCTGCGTTCATCCATTATTTATTTACTTTTTCTAAAGAATGAAAGAAGAGTGTTGGATAACTTGAACTGAGTTCATCAAGTGGCCAGTAATATATTCTTTTTATATTGTAGATACCTTCTTCAAGAGAAGAAAAGAGGAAAAGCGTTAGATTCAGTAGCAAATTTTCACTTGCAAAATGGAGCGGTATGTCGTGCGACCTTATTGAATAGTCAATCAACTTTTCAGTTATTGGCAATTCTGTTTGTGAAACCAGTTGTTTCCTTTTAGTACGTGATATACTGTTATGTGTTTTCACATTCTTCATGGTCTTTTCACCGCGACCTGGTATGAGATAATTTCTTTACCGACATTTTTCCTAAAACAGGCAACCTTCTCATGAAAATCAATGTTCTAGCCAAAAGTTAGTTGTGGTCCTAATATAAGTAGTTTCAATTTTAAAGTTTAAGCTCTTAGTGAAGGATTACGAATGATTTTAGTCTCATTTCTTAACACATTTTCTCAGACGAAGGACTTGAATATGTAGACAAAGCGCAGACCCACTGTGCTTAATTGTAATTAATAGATTTTTTTTTTTTGTGTGTGTGTGTGGGAAGGGGGGGGGGTTGTTTGGGTGGGGAGGGAAAACTTTGGAGTATTCAATGGTAGAAACCTTGATACGATGTGAAGAACTACTTTAGTTTAAAAGCTCAAGAATAATTTTATTTTAGTTTCCATCTGAATGAATAACTTTTTGCTTCTCAATTTGGAATAGATGATTGAGAGAATAAACTGGATGGCTGATCGATCGGAGAAGGGCCTGTCTCAAAGTGGAGGCATCATGGTGAACTATGTCTATAGGTAATCTTTTTACCCCAGTCACCATTTTATTTAAAATGACAGCTTACTGTGTGTCATGTTGACTAAGATAAATCATTTAACATTCTTGATCATGAAAGTTCCTCTTACGTGGTGTAATTTCTTAAACTTTAACGTATTTGAATAATGAATTGTGTAAATTTCTCTCCATCAAGTATGTCCCGGAGATATTCATTGGTGATTTGTTCAACACCCCCCCCCCCCCCAAAAAAAAAGCCCCCAAAAGCAAAATCATCGGTGATTTGACACTTTCAGGCTGGAGCACATAGATGAATTCGCTCATTCATATCTCAGCACTGGTGATATTCATGCTTCAAGTGATCTCCGTTGTACCGTTAAGGTAATAACTTCTGTTGAATGTCGTTTCATTTTTATGCGAGTTCCAGTGTTTATATAAACACGTGGTACATGTTATTATTTGCAGCCATGAGAGTCGTGGTGTGAGGAGAAATTTTGATGTCTGCTTGATCAGAATATGACAGGAACAGTTCATTTGAAGGATGGTTTAATTGCATACAAGTCTAGGTTATGAAGAAGCTTGCTCCTGGTAAAATTTGGTCACACCTGTCCAGAGAATAATCGGCAACTCCTTATCATCCAAACCAAGTTTCTGGCCATATGAAGAGAAACTACATACAAATACCAAAGACGGAAGAACTACTCGTTTTGTTTGTAGGCGTAAAAATCAATTCTCCACTGCTATTCCAAACGGGCATGAAGGCTTTGTAAAGAATAGCACCCCGAAAGGAGTTAGTTATATTGGACTCGGAATAAGAGGGTTAGGTCTATCAATAATGTAAATATGTGACATATTCCCAAGCAGGCTATTGAGATAAGTATTATGACGTATGAATTCAGCCTGTAACACAGACATGAATTATTCTTGCAATATATGTTATATACAGAACTTGGTCTATACAAATATGAAGCCCAAGCATTTATAATTTATTGTCTTATCGTAATAACTGTCTGCTTCTACATGGCTATATATTATGTTATGAATAATATAGAGAAATATATCAATAACATGCTGGGTATGCAGGATGTGAGCACAACAGAGGGTAAAGCAACGGAAGACCATCTTCATATTCCAGTTTCAGATTCTGCAGGACTTGTTTCCGAGATATACTCTCTCATAATCCTCGTGTTTGATTCATCGACCATCTGCAACACCCAATGACACAGCCAACAATACCATGCATTCATAAGTATAACTAGCAACTAAATAGGTTCCCCTGAAATATAATTAGATAAACTAGATTCTGGCCTAAGGAGAATGATTTTATATATATTTACTGTTATCTATAAATATATGGATCTTTTAATATAAATAACATTAGACAATATCTATATATTATATTTATATTAAATTTCTTATATGAATTATGTCAAGTTCTCTAATAATTTTTTATCGTGCTCACTAATTTTTTAAGTGAGTTTAAGTTATATGAAGATATTAAAAAAAAAAAAACAAGACATGGTAACGTGAGATTTGAAAACTTGATGAAATGGTTGGAAAGAACTTATTCTAAATTTTCTCCTATATATATATCCAGCTTGATGCTTATTCAATATGTATTATATTTGAAAATTTTAATGCATAATAAAATACCATTAAATATGAATTATTCAATTTTAATTTGGACAGTCCATATATAAATGCTAGGTGAATCTGAAACCATAGCCATCTTCTCTAGTTCTCTAATACTTCTAGATTTCGTTTGAATGATTTAAAAACTATACTCTTTATATCTTAATTTATATCCTCACTCTATTAAGTCTAACAATAAAAAAAATTATTATTCTACATTCTGTCTTTCAAAATGAAAATAAATATCAAAATTAAAAAAAAAAATCAGCCTGGTTAAATTAGATTTGAACCATTCGAAAAATATATATGACCTATCAAGACTTTTCAACCCATCCTAAAAAGGATCAACACCCTGATTCCATCACAAACGTGAGGGTATTTCTTCATCATACTTACAATTGACTTGACTTGTCGGCAAGAAATTTGCTTTCACCAAGATCAAATTTCTACATAATATGTAAATATAGCAGGATTAATTAGTTAATTACCTTAACGGCGACGCGCTTTAGGTTATCCCATTCAAAGTCCTGTTTGCAGTACGCTGATCTCACCTAAAATTATACACCGAAGTTTTAATCAGAGATTAGCAAGTGGGAATATTTAAAACCACGTAATAACCAAGAAATCCGCTAACCTCAAGTATGCGTAGAGCTATTCAGGTACAATCCATAGTTGCCCAGCATTAATTTCCCATAGATTTCAAGCAGAAAAAGATTATTAATCCCAATACTAAGACAAAAGCATATCTTTCTTTCTTCTTTCTTTATTTTTTTGGGATAAAACTGAATAATTTTCATTCACAATGGAAGAAAAATATACAAGAGATTACAATGAAAACCCAATGGAAGAAAAAACAGATTTTAGTGTAACTTGTTGATTGCAACGTTGGACTTACCTAAGCTCTTGTGTCTAGATGATTCTCGCATCATGCTGGCACAGAACTTGTCACCATCATTCAATGAGTGTCTACTCAAGAACTCCATCAATTCTTCGTATGCTTCGCGATTGTAGCTCTGCGCAAGGAAATAAGCTGACAGATTGTATTGTTCACAAAATACAATATACATAACAGTTCGGGCTGATCAGAGTATCATATTATAGTGATTCAAAACTCTATTTTATATACAAAAAACTATAATTCATAACATCTACCAGAGATGAGCACATGGTGTGTTACTTTTAACATGAAATCAGAATTCTTTGGGAAATAAGATTTTAGTTTTATACCGGGAGACTTAATTCATCCTTTTACTTTGTTTCTTTCAAAATCAAAATATCAAAGTTATAAATAAAACAAAATGAGATCTAATCCATTCTAATCTAATAAGCCATTCACATCTGATCATCTTTGAGATGATGAGTTAAGAGCTCTCTAACTTCCAAATTCTTTCTCCCCTAAATCTAATGCTCCAGATCCTATAACCATGACAAACACACAATCTCATTTTTTTAAAAAAATTTTAGTGTCCGTATCTTGTATATAATATAATTCACAACTACAAAATGACAATTCTAATAGAGCTGGAATGAATTAAACTAACTGACTCAAATTTTAGCATGATCAAACTTGTTCATTTTAAAATGGAACAAACCCAAGCTTCTAATTTGCTTTTTTTGGAAAAAAAAGTGCAAGTTTAATAGATGAGCCATGCCATTTAAAAAAAATGTTGTAAATATGAATATTTAATATAACTAAATAAAGAAATCATGACCTTTTACCCTATGTATGTGCTTGTGTATGAAAAAAATATATATTACAATGTTCCAATGATTATAAAATTAATTTTTATGAAAAAAGTTTATATGATTATGATATAAATAATATGTAAATAAATCAATATTTTTTAAAAGGTATATTATGTATAGTATTATAATATAACATTTTATTTGGTAGCCGAGCTCTTCACATATTTTTCGTGAGCCAAATATGAAGTTTTCATGTTTGGATAATTTGCTTAATCAAACTTAAAAATACTGATTAAGCTCGTTCATTTAATAAACGAATCAAGTCTAATTCAAACTTTTAACGAGGAACATCTAAAACTATAACACTAATTCATGAAGTTACTCTATTAACTTTCACTCTCATCAGTATGGCGTGAAAAAGCCTTTTGCCCTCAAGAGAAGGAACGCAAGGGCTAACTCACCATTCACCGATATAAAGTGCAAAAAACATTGAATAACAACCCATGGCCAACAGCCACACACAGACTCATGTAAGCATAGTTGTTCCAGAGTGATTGTTTTGTATTCAAGTAATTAGCAAGAGATAGTATTAATGGTCAAATGCGTAAAGTTGACAGCCATGACAAATATGTACAGATACACGAAATAAGAACACAGTAAAAAAGCCTTATAATTGCAGTAAGGTCAATAGAGTTGGAACCTGAAGTTGTGCAGAAATAATCTTAACTGCAATGTATGTGAAGAACTGGTGGAGGTTCTTGGCAGCCTTTGCTTCTGGTGACGCTTCTCCATATCCTGCAACATCGAACCATAGCATAACTTTACACTCTTCACAACACAGAAAAAAGAAAGAAAGAAGAGAAACCACAACACAGAAAAAAGAGGACAAGAAGAGAGAGTAGTGACCCACCAGGTACATACATCTTTTGGCAGTGTATGTGGGTGGGTTGAGAGATCCTTCGCTTTAACGGTGAAGAAAAAGGATAAACTCTACTGTGGTGGGGTTTTGTGGGATAAACACAGGAAACTTGAGAAAGAGCAAGAGTTGCAGTAGCTTCCATTGATGATCACAGAACAGAATACCCTTTAAGAGATCAAGAAAAGGCTTTGATTAATGGGAAGACGAAGCTGAAATCCTAGTTATCAAGGTGGGTTGTGGTGTCGCCAAAACGAAAAATATCTCCAAGTTTCAATCCGGAACAGAAAATATCTTTGAGCTTATGTGGAAAGGAAAGCATTTTTCAATGAAAGTTCATTTCGTGGTGGAACCCACCATTCCTTCCTGGCATGGGAGATATTTTGTGATTTGCTACAAATACCATTTTTATCTACATTTTGATGCAGTAACCTTCAAACTGATTCAACTGTAGCCATATTTTCTCCTTCATCTGTTTTCCTCATCGAATACTCAACAATCAAATCCCATACATTCACTAGGCTCAACTGCACTAATCTTAATCTACCCTTTCTTTCCATTGATCAAAGGCTGGTTTGAGGACATCTTGAAAACTTCAAGGAAAATGCTTAAAAGCTACGGATACGTTAATATAAAATTTTCTGATGATATGTTAAAGAATTATGTCTCAAATATAAAAATCCGGCCACCTTGACGGCTTGACCTCACAGATTAATAAATTTTCATAGGATGATAGACAGTGACATTATTCTTTCCTTATGTAGCTCTCACTCTGTTCTTTAAAACATATAAAATTTGAGGATTTCCACTTCGCGTCACTATCCAATTGGTTTTCATACTAAGCATGGAAGCTGGATTATTCAACTTCTCTGGCAATATAATAATCAAACGTAACAATGATTCAAGACGTAACAAAAAGGCACAAAATATTAAACAAGAAAATAAAACAATGGAGGAATGGTTCAAACTCTTACCAAGAACTTCTCTCCTCTGAATTACCTCATTCTGCAAATAAGCTATAACTTCAAATTCTCCCAAAATTTTCTCATCATCATTCCTTTTCAACTCAGAATGACCATAAAAGCAAACACCAAATTCTTAGTTCGTCTTTTGTTTCTTTTTATGATTCTGATTCTCAGAGTCGAAGCTCACTGTATGTCTGGTTGCAATCTTGCTTTAGCTTCGTACTACATCTGGGAAGGCGCAAATCTCACGTACATAAGCGAAATCTTCGGCCAGGATATTACTGAGATTCTAAAGCACAATCCAACAATCCCCAATCCGGATTATGTTCGGAGCAACACCCGAATCAACGTGCCGTTCACGTGCGATTGCTTGAACGGCGTCTTCTTAGGTCACACTTTCACTTACAAAATCCAGCCCGGCGATACGTACCGTAAAATTGCTCAGGAAGCTTTTTCTAGCCTGACGACCGAGGATTGGTTGGAGAGGGTGAACAGATATGAAGCTACAAACATACCAGTAGCCGTTGGGATTAACGTCACCATCAATTGCTCATGCGGCGATAGGCGTGTGTCGAGGGACTATGGATTGTTTTTGACATACCCACTTCGGAGCGGCGACAAATTATCGGAGCTAGCGGCGGCTGCCGGTGTTACGGCGGAGCTCATACAGAGGTATAATCCCGCCTCCGATATCAACGCGGGGAGTGGACTGGTGTTTGTGCCGGCGAAAGGTGAGCGGTAACTGTAAGTATTTTTTTAACTTTAATTTCAAAAGACTAATTTAATAATAATTATATGGCAAAATTTCAAAATTTCAAATTAGTTGTAAATAATTCTTTTGGAACCTAATCATTATTTTCTAAAAATCTAATCACTATTAAATCGATTAAACTGTCATATCAATTCATATTTATAATATAGTATGTGTGTTTATATATAATTAAAATAAAATATGACGAACACGGACAAAGGGTCGCCTTCATTTGCTTTTTTCTCTAGCGTCATCTTTTGAATAAGGAGGAATTTTTTATGAGCACATCGCTTTCACTAGTTCATCCCCTTTGTCATTGTTTTGAGCAAAGCCTCTTATCATCAAGTTTAATTAAATATCCATCCTTAGTCACCAAAGATAAAATATACTACTATTTATTTAGGGTATATTTAATTTATAAAAAAAATATTATTTTATTATAATTTTAATTATAATTTTTTAAAAAATATATTAATTCTTAAATATTTAAATTTATCTTACTTTTAAATAGTAGTTAAATTCAATTTTTTTAAAAAAATTATAAATAAATAAATAAATTATGAGTTTTTTTTAATTTTTAATTTTAATATTTTTAAATGGAAGGAACATTAAGGATTCTACTATAGCATATTCCCAAAGTTGGAATTGGTATAATTAATTAAAGAATGCGAAACAAATTAAATACTTTAATGGAAAATAATTATTTAGCAATGAAACAAAATGGTCCACGTCACTGTTGGTCCATATTTGTCAGTTTCTTAGGATTATTATCAATGATGAATTAAAATGCGGACTTGCTCATTAGTGACTACACTTTCTTTTTTTAAAAAAAAAATAGAAATATTTAATTCAAAATAATTTCAGCATATAAGAAGTCAGCACAGATAGGCTTATAGCTAGCATAGGTCAGGTATGAGGCAGGCAAGAAGTGTAATTATTTTTTAAAATAACTATAGTACTTTTCATGCTGAAGACATAAATATCATTTTAATTAAATTTTATTATATAACTTTTCTAGGGTAAATTTGAAAATACAATAAATATTCGAGAAGTAAATTTTATTTGGATTCTAATCAGTTCATTATTTCTCTAACTATAATGGGAATGTTTAGTCAATTATATTAATATTATAATCTTTTATTCATAGTACCAAATTCAGTTAAATTAACTAATATAATTGCTTTTTTTTTTTTTATAATTTGCATAAATGGTTGGTAAATAGATTTTTTTTTGTATAATTTTTTTTTGTAAAAGGGTGGGCTCACCCACGATCTAAGGGTAGGGTAAAATCTCCCTTTTTCTTAGGTAATACCAATGTCAGGCAAGCTGAATTGTCTATTATCTTCAGACATAAACCTAAATATTCAGAAATTATGATGCCTTCCAAGTAAAATCTATTTATTTTATAGATCAAGAACAGTTTTTGGGCCATTGACCCAATAGTGAGCTCTCTGAATGTATACCATGGGCTGGGCTTGAGAATTCATGCTGAAACATATTAATTGGGCATTGCCAATGGCAATTAACATAAATAATGATAAACATATTTGTATCTCATAAAAATATGACTTCAATTCTTATTATTATTATGAGGACTTATTTAATAGGTGATTTTGTAAGTTTTTTATAAGCGCTCTCTAAGTTTTAGGACTTTGCCCGGCCTTGGTGGGAGAACAATGTTAAACATACTTAATTTTTTTTATACAAAATAATTATAGTTGATGTTTTATGTCCTGATTTGCATTTGCAGATGAAAAGGGAAGTTTTTTACCTCTACAAAGTAGGTAAGTTGAAATTCACACCTTCTATAGAGAGAGAGAATTACTATAACTTTAAAGTTCTAAAGAAAAAATATAATCATTAAAAAGTCTCAAATGAGTAGCCATAGATATATTATCATTTCTTATATCAAAGCTTGTCATTCAATGCTAATAATATGGTGTGAGACTTTTTTGTAATTATATTTTTTTGGGACTTTATAATGATTTAGAAAGAAACAGTTATTGAATCCTTTTTAAGTTGAAAATCTATAGCTGCTACAATATTTTCCTCCCTCTTGCAGATCTGGTGAGTGGATACTACGCACCGTTTCGGCACTGAATCATGAAAGTTTCAGTTCAACATTGAAAAATAAAAAACAATGGTGGGAAGTTATGAGATGAGAATTAAGCTAACTTTGTGATGGTGTTTGAAATAGGAATATCTGGAGGAGCCATTGCTGGAATATGTATTGGAGCAGTTTTTGGGGTCTTACTATTGGCACTTGTTCTGTATCTTGTTCTATATAGAAGCAAGAAGGTGGAAGAGGCTTCCCTTCTTCCTGGGCTATCTCAAGATCAGTATCTTCAAATTGCACACTGTAAATCTCTATGCTTTTCATCCTTACTGAATACTATATTTGTGAGGATAAGGCAACGTACATTTGTTTCTCTCTAGAACCCACCTAGTGTCTGCTTTGTGCACTGGCCCACCCTTTAAAGAAGGTAAGCTTCAGAGCAATGGTAAGGTTACTATCATGTGACCTTAACATCATAAGTTCAAATTCTAAAAATAGTTTCTCTAATTGCAAGGGTAAAGCTGCGTACATCTAGGCCCCACTTGGTAGAAGCCTTTAAGTCCTGGACCGTTCTTTGTTTTTTGGGTTTGCTTCTATTATGAGCTTTCAAAGCCTTTCAGGATCAAACTGCAAGAAGTTCAATTCTTCCGTTAAGGAGAAAACTCAGTTACAGTTCTTAGATATTTGTTATCAGGGTATTGGAAAATCTGATAAAGAATGAATACCTATGAACCTTTATCTAGGTCTAATCTTTCTTCTAATGAACTTGATCATAGAACACTCGACATGTTTTTCCTACTTTAAAAGCCTAAGTTCAGAGTCTGAAATTTTGAAGTGACATAGAACTTGATGCTCTCTTCATGATCAAGTCAACCTTAAATTTCAACTTTGAAAGTATTCTTGAGGCCCCACTTGGACTTGTTAGATGATGGTTGCTTGATATTGAGAAACTCAAGTCATTGAAAGTCAAAGATTAGGTCTATTATTGTTACTGGAGAAGTCCCACCTTGTTGTAGAGATTCTGATGTAATGTGAAAAACTGTTTCATTCCCAGAACTTAAGCTGTTAAGGTCTATAATCAGTGAAGCTTGATGACTTTTTGGTAATATTGAGCTATAATTATTCTTAACTCAAAGTTGAACTGTTTTCTGGATTTAGGTTCAGGAAGCAGCTTGGAGAAGGCTTCAGAACCTGTTGACGTGGCTTCTCCAAGGTTGAATGGAATCACAGTAGACAAGTCAGTAGAGTTCTCATATGAGGAGCTTGCCAAAGCTACCGATGGCTTTTCTATTTCTAATAAGATTGGTCAAGGTGGCTTTGGATCTGTTTACTACGCAGAGCTTCGAAATGAGGCACGTCGATCTCTCAAGTGATGATGATAATCCCAAAATATTGTGTATAATCAAAGAATAATGAGTGTCCCTGTGAAATAAAAAACATCAAAGCTTCTTTCATGTCTCCTCTTAATTTTTGTTCTTGTTAAAGAAGCTCAGTTGAACTTTTCCTTATTAATTTTATGCAGAAAGCTGCAATTAAGAAGATGGATATGCAAGCTTCAAAAGAATTCCTTGCTGAACTCAAGGTTCTGACACATGTTCACCACTTGAACTTGGTATGAGGTTCTCCCTGCTGTTTAATTTGCTAGAACTTAATGCAGAATGTTTTAGACACGATGAATGAACCATGAACCTCATGCTGAATATTGTGTATACACTGAGAATAAGTTATCACCACTACATACTTCACTGGCACTCTAGTACCAATTGATGGATGCCTAAGAGGAACAGAAAACTCTACCTCAAAAAGCTCATGGTTAAGGTGGGAAAATCAACCCACTTAAATACACGAACATTCCATATTACTCAATATGGGACTTAGTATCCCATATTACTATGTCTTTATCATATTATATCCACGACATTTTCAACTCAAAAGGCAGGGTTCTAGGACGGAGGGTTTAATTAGTTTTGTTACTGACAAGCCAGAATTATGATTCCTTGCACGTGTACTATGTTTTTGTGCAGGTGCGCTTAATAGGATACTGTGTTGAGAGCTCTTTATTTTTGGTCTATGAGTACATTGAGAATGGAAATTTAGGACAACATTTACGTGGGTCAGGTAAAAAGATCAAGCATACATATACATGATCTTGATTATTGATATTCTGTCAAGATTTTGATTCCAAGACTCTTAATAATGTTTTTGTCACCACTTTCAGGAAGAGAACCATTATCATGGTCAACTAGAGTTCAAATTGCCCTTGATGCAGCAAGAGGACTTGAATACATCCATGAACATACAGTTCCTGTCTACATTCATCGCGACATTAAATCAGCAAACATTTTGATTGATAAGAACTTTCGTGCAAAGGTTTGTAAACATTTCTCCTCTTTGTTCATCTAAGAAACTTGAATATAGGATATGACACACTTAGACGTGGACAAATATTTAGTCATGTTCGTTACAAAGGGCTAAATATGATACTTCTTGAGTTCTGAAGTTTGATAGGTACCTAAATAGAATGGAGAACTCTACCTATTGAGGTATAAGAACCAATTTACTTAAATACTACATTGAACATTTCATACTACCCAATGTAAAATTTAGTACCAAGTCTCAATGTCCCGAAGGACTCGCCCCACAGTTCTTCACTTAGTTTTTTGCTGGTTAGAACTTTCCAGAGGTAGTCCTCTCTGGAATTGCAAATAACCTAACTTTATCACCAATTGGTAGGTATCTAAATAGGATAGAAAGCCCTGTCCTGAAAGCTAGATATTGAGGTGAAAGAACTAACCTATTTAAATACCTATTAAGTATCCTATATTACTCAACGTGGAACTTAGTATATCATACTACGAATTTTCTATCAAAGTTTCTAGGTTTTTTGTAGATTTTGATTAATACAGGTTTGAATGTTGAGTCGTAACTTTTTTTCAGGTTGCAGATTTTGGTCTGACAAGGCTTACTGAATATGGAAGTTCTTCACTTCATACTCGCCTTGTGGGTACATTTGGCTATATGCCTCCAGAGTAAGAGTTTTTTTCCTTACCCTTTTCATTTGGTATAATGAGTTGCACTTGATTTTCTTTTCTTAGGCCTTGTTTGGTTGCGATTGTGTTTTTTTTTTTAATGTTTTCCTGTATTAGTTATTACTGTTGTGTACGCAAAAAGAATGTTCAACTTTTTTCATAATTTATACTGTGGATCTAAGGCAGGCAGAGAATGTATGAAGATTGACATACTGCAGAATTATTCATGTGCAGATATGCGCAATACGGCGAAGTTTCGGCCAAAATAGATGTATATGCTTTTGGAGTAGTGCTATATGAACTCATATCTGCTAAAGAAGCTATTGTGAAGACAAACGAGCCTGTGAACGAATCAAGAGGACTTGTTGCCTTGGTCTGTTTTCCTTTGTTCTCTCTTATTATTGTTATTATCAACTATCAAATCAGTTAGTTTTAGTTTTCCTCTTGTGTTTCTAATTATTTCCAGCTTTTGGTTGGTGAAATATTGCAGTTTGAAGAGGTTTTAGAGCAGCTAAATGACAAAGAACAGCTTCTTGAACTTGTCGATCCTAGGCTTGGTGCTGACTACCCTTTTGAATCAGTATATAAGGTGATAAGCCTTCTTTCATCACCACTCAATATATTCAATAATCTATTGTACGATTATAATTAATATAAGAGCTAGTTGACTAATTTAAATAGATTAAAAAAGCTAAATTAATTAATTAATTATACTTAATATAAGAGTTAATTGACTAATTTTGGTAGGCTAAGGAATATATAATATGAATTCATCTTGATAGGCTAAATTTTGTCATGATTAACTGATTCATTTGATTTCATTAATCTATAAAAAAAATCAACTAGCTCTTATATTAAGGATAAAAGGGAGTGTATAATCACTAGATCATAAACATATGACCCTTTTAAATCTCATAAATTAAGAAAGTTAGTTAAAGATGGTTAGCAATCTTATATACCAAAATCAATTATAAACCAAAAATCATAGTTATTTTACAAGCTACTATTACTTGTACCAAAATCAATTATAAATAAAAAATCATGGTTATTTTATAAGCTAACTATTACTTGTTTTTAAATTATCTAAACACCTATTTTGATATTAGTTCCTGTTTGGATTAGTTCTAGAGAATTTATATTTGTACTATACGGGATAAATATGTTAGAGATTTTTGTCTCATAAAGCGCAAAAATGATTAAAAAAAGTGATTTTATAGTGTGAATCGAAACTGGCCTTAAATCAATTTTATAAGCTTTGCTTTACCTAATGTTAATGGAAATGCATCCGAAGTATATGGGGTTGCTTATGAGAAACATGATTGATAGTCTCATAATTGATTTTAATCAAAATATTGATGTTTTGTTGAGAGTCTCATAAGTGGTTTAACCAAAATATAGGTGTACGTTCAGATAAATCATGAATACTACATACCGCTTGTTTCTCAAACTCGGTGCAATGCAGAAAAACTTACCAAGTTAACAGTTACTATTATTGTACATTGATTTGCAGGTGGCTCAACTTGCAAAAGCTTGCACACTTGATAATCCACAACTAAGGCCAAGCATGAGATCAATTGTAGTTGCACTTATGACACTTTCTTCTTCAACTGAAGATTGGGATGTTGGCTCCTTTTATGAAACCCAAGCTATGATGCATTTCATGGCTGGAAGATAGCTTCTTCTAATATGTGACCAATGACAACAGCTCATCAAACAAATGCATACATATACACACACGGGGTTTTAATGGCTTCCAAGTCCCAAGATCTTATTTAGTAATGCTCTTATGCTATGTGTTTGAGTCATGATGTTAACACTGAACTTATATATATAGGGAATTTCTTGATGATGATAGGGTCTGAAAAATTTTCAATTAGTGGTATGATTCTATCATCTCCGAATTTGTAAATAATTAAGTGTTGCTTTGTGTATTTAAGTTTTCCTCATAAAGTTACATTTATTAGTTTTGTTCTCTCCTTTACATTTTTCGGCTTCTTCTATTATTTTTTTTTATGATAAAATGATCAAATATATATTAATAAAACGTTGATAATATAAAGATATTAGAGAAATATAATATAGACAAGACGATCTCACACTCCGGATACCAACTTATAGGAAAATAAATAGTCAAATTAAAACCCCAAATGCCTTAATGGGTAAAAAGATACAACACTAAGATGAAAATCATATCGCGCCATAAACAAAAAGTTGATAATTCGTGTGAGAATTGATACAGATAATATAAAGAATAGATTTATATCTTATAAAAATATAAGTTTAATTTTTATTACTATTATAAAGGTTCATTTAGTAGACGATCTCGTAAATCTCCTATAAGTATTTTCTAAGTCCTAAGACTATATCATGATATTGGTAAGAGACTGATGCCAAACCTACTTTAACTTTTTTATACAAAAAAAAAAAATTGATAATTCATGAGCAAGTAGTACAACTTTTAGAAAAAAAAAGATGTCACAAATAACAAAGAATAGATTTATATCTCATAAAAATATTAGTTTAATTCTCTCTACTGCTATGAAAACTCATTTAATAGATAATATAATAATTTTTTATAAATATTCTCTAAAATTTAGAGCCATATCTTGGTTTTAGTGAAAAATTAATATCAAATATACCTATACTATAAACCTTCTAAAAAATCCTAATGTTGCATGATGAAAAATCCGTGGAGACCTAAGTGCCTGTTTGGGAGAAGCTTTTAAGAATCAATTTTGGCTAAAATTTTGGTTTGAAAAAATTTAAAACAAATATCAATTTTTGTCTAGAATTGATTTTGGCCAAAACCCCGATTTAAAAAAATTTGAACCAAACAGCAATTTTTGTTCAGAATTGATTTTGGTCAAAACCTCGGTTTAAAACCATGGTTTTGAATAAACTTCTAAAAATAGATTTTAAAATTGTAAAAGAGCTTATAGATTATCCAATTACTATTTTACCCCTACTTTTTTCTTATACTCTCTCTCTTCTCTCTTCTCTCTCCTCTCTCATCTCTCCTCTTCACACTATCTCCCATTTCCTCTTTACACTCTCTCCTCTCTCCTATTTCTTCTCTCTCATCTCTCCTATTTATTCTCTACCCTCTCTCCTCTCTCATACTTTAATCAAATCATATCCTTTTTGGTAATTTATTAATATAAAAAATAATTCTAATATTAATCATCCAAACATCTCTATTTTCAAAATCTATTATTTCCAGAATCTATTCTTCCTATAATCTATTCTTTCCATAATCTATTCTTCAAAATTTATTCTTTTCAGAATCTATTCTCTAAAAGCTAATCCAAATGGGCCCTAAATGTGATACTTCAATAATTGATTATCTCACTTTGATGATGACGACAACGACATGATGTTGACACAGTTGAAGAGGTTATGTCTTTAAGCTGATTGGTTAAACTTCATATTTTTTTTTACGTACCAACCGATTTACCAAAAGCATATTACATCTCAACTAATTTAGATCAAATTAAATTAATTGTGCACGTAAAGCTTTTTTATTCACATTGTTTTCCTTTAATATAAGATTTGTACTAATACCAACATATCTATCTGACCTTGAACTAATTGTCATGGATGATGGATTTTATTTTCTTAATTAATACTTGATTTCATGATTTATTATAATTACAAAAATATTATATATTTCGGGTCATTTTCATTTACACATTATTTTAAAAATCTAAGCTTATTTAAAATAATCTCTCACAGTTATATAACACATTACCATTACTTCTACTAACAACTAAATATTTAAATATATTATTAGTTACTATTCATTTTAGCATTTTTCTACAATTTTATAAAAAAAACTCTAAATTATTTGATTTGTCATTCTCAGTATTTCTAATAGCTTTATTTGTATATATTCAAACCATCTCATCAAATGATTTTTTCACCATTTATCTCTCCAATCGACTCCATACTAATAACTATTTCTCATATATATTCATTATAAATATTATTTTTTTTGAGTGACTAAACATCCATCTCAGATATTATAAAATATCTTTCACAATCCTTGGAGAGATAGTTCACTAATAGGTCAAGGGATAAGTAATTCAACTCATTCACATCCAGATCATGAATGTTTGGAATTCATATTATGCAATGAGACATTGTTTTTGCTAATTCGAATTGAAAGGTGATAGAAAATCGGTATTTTTTAGCATCATATCCATAGCTAACGTGCTACTTTAACTTTATGTTCTTGTTACCCCTTTACTCAAAAGTCAACAATTACTACCATATACTATCTCCGTTTATTAAGTTAAGAGTTAGTTAATTTTTTTTAAAAAAATTAAATAATTTAAATAAATAAATAATTATTAAATTCAATCTCTTAAGACAAATTCATATTATATATTACTTCTCAATTTACTCAAATTATTTAACTAGTCTTATATTAGTTATAATTAATTAATTTATTTAATTTTTTTAATCTATCTAAAAAAATAATTAACTTTTATACTAAGGATTGGAGAGTGTAACATTGTTGTTCTTATTGGATAAAACTTTCCTTTTAAGCTTATTGGGTGATTACTTTAGATTTTGTGCAATGCACATATAAATATCTCTAATTTTGATCCCATTTTTAATTTACTTGGAAAAAGAATTATGGTACTCAGTATTGAAACATTAATGTCTACTAATTTTGTTAGGCTATCATTCCCTTATCTCACCTATAACAAATATATTTCATGTCTACAAGATATTTGATTTTGTGTGTGTGAAGTTGACGTCAATAAATTCATTAGAGAAGATGTCAAAATCACATGGCACCATCATATCATGGATTGAGAATCTCTGGTAAAAAAAATAATTACTAACATGTGATATTATGCACAAAAAATAAGATGACGTCCAAAATATCACTGGTTTACATGTAAGGCATAAAATTTAGGTTAAGTTATTTACAAATATAATCTCAA
The DNA here is from genome assembly GCA_037074615.1 of Leucaena leucocephala. Classification (NCBI taxonomy): domain Eukaryota; kingdom Viridiplantae; phylum Streptophyta; class Magnoliopsida; order Fabales; family Fabaceae; genus Leucaena; species Leucaena leucocephala. The sequence goes on along the minus strand of CM073562.1, from coordinate 3,858,456 downwards.
ATTCATTAATTATATTTATATATAATTGCTTGAAATTATAAATAGTATTATTTATAAATAGTATCAAATTTGAAATATTCTTTATACAAAAAATTTTCAAAAAAATCCTAAAAAATATTACTTAAATTTTAAAATTTTAAATTAAGAATTATTACAAAAATATATTATTATTTATTTTATAAGAGTAATCAATGACTTATAGAGTATAATAAATAAATTGATTTAAAATTTTAAAATTTAAGTAATATATTTTTTAAATTTTTTAAAATTTTTATGTCATTTAGACTATAAAATTATTAACAACAAGACTGATTTTGAATCCATTCAAGCAAATGAACAGACCATTTTAATGATGGAGAAAAGAGAATGTAGAGACTTGATAGCATTAATGAGAAAGACAAGGAAGGAATGAAACCTTAAACTAAACAGAAAAACAAGTCCATAAAAACCATCAACGGACATGTTCCGTTCTTTCTGCAAGTGTGGCGGTTGTCCACGTGTCTTACCCTCTACGCTTCTCTCAGGCGGATTTCCCCATAGCCCCTTTCTTGCATTTGCTGTTGCCAGTTCATCCTCGTGATATGGACCCTTCACCCATACGGCCATATATCATTCGCTCGTGGACCCCACGTTCCCTGATACGCGCGTACGGAACACTTCTTTCCCGCGGCTCTGATCGTACAACAAGCCATGCACACTTGGCAACTTGTCGACGTAGAAATATATGCAAATACAAATGAATTTTATAACTACGAGGAGTCCCCAACATGAATATGTAAACATTGATTATTATGTCGCTTAAATAATACTAGTAGTTTTTTGAATCTCCAAAGAGACTTTCACAATCCATTTTAACGTTAAATATTAATATTTATTAATTAAAATTTGTTTGTTTTTCTTTTGACAAAATCAGATGCAGGCAGACTTATATATAAGTAAAATGGAGAGAGAATCGTAATCATATACAGTTCACCAGCCGCAACAGCGAACGTTTGCCATTCTCTCTTGCTTTCTTCTCTTTCAAACTATCGAATATCTGTGAGTTAATCTGGTTTTTTGTTCTTTTGTTTGTTTGTTTTCTACTTTTAATGTGTCTGTAAGGGTGTGTTTGACAATAGTTTTTAGAAATAGATTCTTTAGTAAAACTATGGTTTGAGTACATGTAAACTAAACACTAGTTTTTTTTTTAAAATCAATTTTAAAATTGAAACCATGGTTTGAGTCTTCAAACCATGGTTTTAAAAAAATCTATTCTTGGGTAACTTTGTGCCCAGCTTTTCGGTTTTTAGTGTGTGTGGGTTTATTTTTTTATTTTAATTTTAAATAATAATTTAATTTTTATTTAAAAAAATAAATACTATTTAAAATCTAAAAATTTAATTTCTTATTTTAAAATTACTATCTTCTAAAATTTTACAGGGTGATCTAGATTAGTTAATTTTAATAATTTATTTTTATTTAAATTTATAATTAATAATTTAAATTTTATTTAAAAAAAATAAATATTATTTTTTTTAAATCTAAAATTTTAAAATTTTGGAGAAAATATAAATTTGTCAATAAAAATTATCATCTTCCATATTTTTTTACGGTTATATAGATTAGTTAACCCTAATAAAATTTTCAGTATAAAAAAATTAAAATTAAGGTGAATAGTATAATTTTTTACCTTATTCAAATACATATGTATATGTATTATTTTGTAATCACTTAAATAAAAAAATTTAAAATCAAATTTATTCTTTACATAATTATCATATTAGTTTATGTCTTTTTTAGTAAATTGTCTATAGAAAAGTGATTCTGCTACTAATCATCCAAACATCTCCAATTTTTAAAATCACTTTTTTCTCAGAATCTATTCTTCCCAAAATCTATTCTCCAGAATCTATTCTTCCCAAAATCTATTCTCCAAAAGCTAATCCAAACACAGCCTAAGAGTACTGTGTCGTGTGTCCTACGCTGGTGTCACTTGATGACAAGGTAGAAGTCGAATCATCATCGTCTTGCTTCTGGTTTTTGAAGAGATATATACTTGAACTATACACCATTAACTTCATTGAACTTTTCATCGTCTTCTTATCTGGATTTATTTCCCTTGCCCACTTGTGATTGACAAGCACAAAGTACGATCCTTTTTTTATCCTTTATCATCCACTTTTTCTTTTGCCTTTCGCTTCTTTCACATGATATTTTGCTTGTCTGTTGATCATTCATGATTCTTTCTTAAAAAGTAAAACATTTCATTTTGATTGTGGCTCAGTTTGTTTTTCAGTTTTGATTTCTGCAATTTTTTGTTGGCTTGCAGGAGGAAGAGAAGGAGGTGACGATCGCATTTGGTAGAAGAGAGAAAAATGGCGACACTTGGAGATATTGGGCTTGCAGCTGGAATAAATATTCTGAGTGCATTTTTGTTCTTTGTGCTATTTGCTATTTTGAGACTTCAACCATTGAATGACAGAGTATACTTCCCAAAATGGTATATCAGAGGTTTAAGATCAGATTCTGAAATTGGAGGAACATTTGTTCGCAAGTTCGTCAATTTAGACTGGAGATCCTATCTCAGGTTTCTCAATTGGATGCCTCAGGCTCTTAAAATGCCTGAACCTGAACTCATTGAACATGCTGGTTTGGACTCTGCTGTTTACCTGCGCATTTATTTGACCGGGTAAGCATCATTGAAATATGTCTCTGATATGATCTTGGTTCCAAGTCTAATGAAGCTCTCAAAATAATGAAAGGGGTCCAAGTGACTATATCAAAGAACAATCTTTTATGAATTCCAATTTTATACATGCTTCAATGTTTATGTCAGAGAAGTCTTCACAAGAATAAGTAGTATTGAGAACATCAAAGATACCAAGTGGGGTTTTTGAGCCTTCTATGTTAGGAATTGGGATATTGACGGTCAATTGATAAGAATTACGGTAGTTTGAGTCCATTTCAATAGCTAGCTAGCTTTTAGGGAAGAGTTTACGTAGAAATGTTTGTCAGTTACATATTTCTTGGAAGCTAAGAAAATATGGATGCTTTATGGAATTCTACGTAGGAAAACATATTTGTACTATATAGCTGATATTAATGTTGTTATTGTGCAGGCTTAAAATATTTGTTCCCATAGCTTTTCTAGCATGGGCAGTTCTGGTGCCTGTAAATTGGACAAGTGATGGCCTGGAGTCAATCCATGTAACCAATGTAACTTCAAGTGATATTGATAAACTCTCAATTTCAAACGTTGAAGACAGATCAAAAAGGTCCAAGAAACCTAATTTCTAGCTATTTAATTTCACTTCTTTGATGTTATTCACTGAATTCTTCATTCTTATCCTAATATTGAGGTTTTGTTTTCTATATCTCAGGTTTTGGGGACACATAGTGATGGCTTATGGTTTTACTTTTTGGACATGCTATGTTTTGTGTAAAGAGTATGAGAAAGTTTCCTCCATGAGGTTGCAGTTTCTCGCTGCAGAAAAACGTCGCCCCGATCAATTTACTGTAAGTTTGATTCAAATCAAATCATCTCTTCCATCATCCTCACAGAGGCATGGCTCAAAAAGAGCTCTCTAATCGGGCTTCATGTTCATAATGAGATAATTCTTAACGTAGATTTGTCTTCTCATAAAAACGTATTTGCTTCCAGGTTCTTGTTAGAAATATACCACCAGATCCTGATGAATCTATGAGTGAGCTTGTGGAACACTTTTTTCTGGTCAATCATCCTAATCACTATCTCACTCACCAGGTTGGTTTCTCCTATATTATGCATTCATTTTCATATTATGAGTGTCCTACCTTTTGAGTTATGAAATTGAAACAAAATTAGACTATCTAGTACCAATGGATTGTAGATGCAAATTTCCTTGGGGAAATCAAAGAAGGAATGTAATTACTAAAAAATTTTAAAATAACTGAGAAGCTATGGACTTACTATTTTCTATACCGGAACCTGTTATTACATGCTTTACACTTATTTTAAGACTTTTTAGTAATTATATTCTTTCCTTGGGATCTAACAGTAATTGTCCTAATTATCTTTGAGAGAGCCAAATGATAAGGGTAATGTTCTGGAGGACCAAATCGAAAGTTTTAGACTGTTGAGGGAAGGTGGATTGAGTCAAACGTTTTCATTGAAACATTTGTGCAGGTTGTTTATGATGCAAACAAACTGGCAAAGATGGTGAAGAAGAAGAAGAAGTTACAGAATTGGCTTGTCTATTATCAAAATAAACTTGAAAGAACTTCTATAAGACCCACTATGAAGGTATTTTCATTTAATCTAAATGCCCTCAAACTTGGATTACTTATAACCCACCTTAAGGCTACTACTAGGTGCTAATTCAGAAACATCTCTTTCTTTCTCTCTCATGTTTTGACCAGACTGGTTTTCTTGGTCTTCGTGGAGAGAAAGTGGATGCCATTGATTATCACACCACTGAAATTGATGAACTCTTGAAAAAAGTAAGTACCTTATTTCTCTATCTACTCTCGTTTGGAAGTTTTATCACTCTGTCCCTGACAATAACACCTGAAAGAAAATGAAAACTATTAGTGCAAATAAGATATTGAGCATTTTGGTACTTGACATAGTAGAGTTTGGTACTTGACATAGTTATGAGCATTTTTTGTTTTTTCATCTTACATCAGCAGGATTATCCTTCCTTGGGGTTGTTTGTGTTGTTTACTTTGGAACAGACATTGATAAATCTTAAAGGATTTCTTAAACACAACATCATTATTATGAACAATGAACCAGAAATCAATGTACTGCATCCATGAATTGATGAAAATATGAAACTTTGCTACCAGACCAACAATAAAACTTACTTTTCTGATCATGTTCAGCAGAGTGATTGAAATAGATTACTTGTTGCAGATAGCAATAGAGAGGGACAAAGTTACAAATGATCCCAAATCCATCATGCCAGCTGCATTTGTTTCTTTCAAAACTAGATGGGGTGCTGCTGTTTGTGCACAAACACAACAAACCAAAAACCCAACATTGTGGCTCACTGAGTGGGCTCCGGAGCCACGAGATGTGTACTGGCCAAACTTGGCAATCCCTTATGTTTCCCTCACAGTCAGGAGGCTCATCATAAGTGTTGCATTCTTCTTTCTCACTTTCTTCTTTATAATCCCTATTGCGATTGTTCAATCCATCGCAAGCATTGAAGGCATCCAGAAATCAGCACGTTGGTTGTTACCACTTGTAGAAATGTAAGCCTCTTCTCTTTTGCTGTGCTACTGAGCTTAGAAGTTAAACCAAGATTAAAGACTGATACACCGATTTGTTTTTATCGAATCAACCAGCTTAATCTAGTTATCATTTACTTACCTGAGTGTACTTTATTGTGCAGCCCCTTCATCAAGGCATTCATCCAAGGTTTCTTGCCTGGTCTTATATTGAAGCTTTTTCTGCTCTTTGTGCCAACAATATTGTTGATAATGTCAAAGCTCGAAGGCTTTGTATCTCTATCATCTCTTGAGAGAAGAACAGCTTCCAGATACTATATTTTTAACTTAGTTAACGTATTTTTTGGGAGCTTACTCACTGGAGCAGCATTTCAGCAATTGAATGCTTTTATGCACCAACCAGCCAATAAGTGAGTCATTTTAGATTTCATGCAGTATTTCGATTTGAATCAAAATCAAATTCTATATCAGATTCATGTTTGCTGTGCAATTAAGTTTACAAGTTTATCTGAGTTAGTAAAATCTGAATAGGTAATCAGTGTACTACATTACCAAATTTCATGTATATATGGGACAAAAACAACGTTTTTACCTATGCCAAGAATTTACCTGAACAACATTGTATGAACTTTTTGTTATGTTTGTTGGCAGATACCCGGAGACAATTGGAGATGCAATTCCAATAAAAGCAACTTTCTTCATTACTTACATAATGGTTGATGGATGGGCTGGTATAGCTGCAGAGATTCTGATGTTGAAGCCACTGATATTTTATCACTTGAAGAACTTCTTTCTGGTGAAGACTGAGAAGGACAGGGAAGAGGCCATGGATCCAGGGAGCATCGGCTTCTATGCCCGAGAACCTCGTATTCAACTCTACTTTCTGCTTGGTCTGGTCTATGCACCTGTCACACCTCTTGTTCTTCCTTTCATCATAGTTTTCTTTGCACTGGCCTATGTTGTGTTCCGTCATCAGGTAAAAACTGCAAATGATCATGATCTTATTATTATTTCTATTAAAGTCTCATACTTTATTCATTTTAAGCAAAACAATCTTGTTTTGTTAAGAGTATGATTTCCTTATACCTTGAATAATAATAACCTGTACCCGTATAGGGGTTACTGTACTGTAATGAATTTTCTGGGATTGTGTAGCTTTTAACTACTGCAGCAGAACATAGTTGGTTCTGCATTGTAACTTAAAAAATATGCATAATTCTACAATTATATATCTTATTGTAGATTATTAACGTTTATAATCAAGAGTATGAGAGTGGTGCAGCATTCTGGCCTTATGTCCATCTACGTGTCATAATTGCACTGATAGTCTCGCAAATAGTTCTGATGGGACTACTAAGCACCAAGGAAGCCGCGACATCAATTCCATTTCTCATTGCTCTCCCAATACTAACTATCGCATTCCATTATTATTGCAAAGGCCGTTTTGAATCTGCCTTTGTCAAATTTCCCTTGCAGGTATGTCAATTCATCATTTGTTGTGTATCTAACATGTCCTCAACTATAATCTTAAAAGTGTCTTTACATAAACATGTCTGCTTTTTTAATGTTTGACTTTAAAATAATGACACAGGAAGCAACAATGAAGGATACATTAGAGAAAGCAACAGAGCCAAACATTGATTTGGAAGGTTACCTTAAGCATGCCTATGAGAATCCAGTTTTCAAGGCCAGCATGGAAAATGATGATGAAGAAATGAGTGCTGAAAAGTGGGAAACTGATTGTGTACCTGTGCTCACAAAACGCCAATCCCGAAGGAATACTCCAGTGCCAAGCAAAACTGGATCTGGAGGCGTTCCAGATCTTCCATCACCTTGAAATCAGTGGGATAGATAAAGGATGATCATCTCATTGTACAAATACTAACTTCATCATCATCATCAACATTCAGCAGATAGTGATGGCTTTGCAGATATAATGAACTCAACAATGCACAGGTGCTTGCAGCAATATATAAAGCGGAATTTGGGCTTATTGTTAATTTCATATTCTTAAGGTACTAAATCATGCCAACACCATCTTTTGAGGCTAAAAGAGTTTGTGGAAATAAAACAAAATCATACTCTTTCAGTACAAGAATGATGCACATGCCTATGGAGCTTTAAGTTGATAATGTCATCCATCACCTTTGGAAGATCAAAGTTTTTCCCCATATTTTGTGTTAATATATCAGATTGTGTTCAGTATCAAGGCCGCTTATTTTTAAAGAAACACTTTTTATTAATTTGTATGACATCACTTAGGAATTACATTATGTAACATTTGAACACTGTTTATAATTATTTTAATTGGTATGATAGATATCGGTCATTCTTCTGAGCCACTAGCTCTAGCACTGGTTTCTCTATTAGCCTTCTTTGTAATAGCACCATCCCCTAATCCTGAGTTACAGTTGGATAAAGTTTTTTGAGTTTTTGAAGTTCAGGAGAAATCTGTTCTTCCTCTTCCAGCCATTCATCAAAAATATTGCAGTCCATAGGTGTAAAGTATTCCAAGCAGTAGTTATATTTTTGGCAGTGGTAGCTTTATATCTGGTGTCTGTCATATAATAAAATAATGTGGACTAAGAATCCACATGGCAAAATTAGTTATTGAGGAGGAAGAATCAACTTATTTGAGTACCTTGTAGGAACCAAAAGCAATTAAATTCTTCTGTATTTATATTTCCAGTAAAAAATAGCAAGAAGCTAACAAATGAATCAATGAATAAAAGAATAAATGAACAACTGGCATGCATGTCAGATGATGTTGACTTTAAACATAGGAATGGAAACTTGATCCTCAGACATAAGCACGACGGAACCTCATCATTCTGGACTCTGCCCATCCTCTTTGCCTAGCCCTGAGCTCCCACAGAGCAGTTGTTTTCATCTGATCATCCAGTGTTGCTTCAGCTCTTTCCCTACTTCCTCACATGTATCCATCCCTGAATTGCACTTGTCAGCCTCCTTTTGATACTTTGATGCTAATTTCTTAGCATCTAAGAGTACCCTATCAGCATGCCGATTTTTTTCACAAATTTCTGCTTCCTTCACCTTCACTTCTTCTGACAACAGGTCTATGAAACTCTTCTCCATTTCCTCACTCATCAATGGGTTTTCCTTCATGCAATCTACAGTACATACATCTCAACCTAATTAAATTTTAACCCCAGGAAGCGGGGCAGTGGGAGGAAAAACTGTCCATGGATGAAGGGCCAATGAAATTGACCAATTAGCTAATCATTGGCTTCTTTCATTATAATGGGAACTCGGTTGATTTTAAAACATTCCATTTGAATTCACACTAAAAGATTGATTCTATGACAATGTTTCCAAGTTAAATACCGCAGTAATTTATCCCAAGAAAATACGGTAGTTGGGTACTTTTATGTCAGTCCTACCTGAGAAGTTGGTGTTAACTAGTGAGAGAAACACAATCACAGAAATCATGTATCTAGGAGTACTTTAACTAAATCAAATATTACGTATGCCAATTGCTAAACATGATAAAAACTTAACGATCCGAAACTCTCAGTACAATTTTGCAGTCACCACACCCTTTAGCATGAAAGAATAAGATTAATTATCTCATGATTCTTCAATTTGTTCAGATCAGAATTCCAGAGTCACTACTAACGTTAGAGTATGCTATTATCTCTTCATGTCACTATGGGCTCACGCATGATGCTTACTTCACAAGAAATACAATGAAGAAAAACTAACCTGTAATGGAATTGTTGCTCAAACCTGCAGTTGAAAAACAGGCATAGACACCACGTTAAGCTTGCACTTCATATATAAGCAAAAGGTCAAGTTCCAATAGGACTAAGAAATAAGAAAGCAATTGGCAATGAATTTGTATGAGTACAAGAATCAATATCTACAAACACAGCATCGAGCTCAAAACTGATTGATTGCACTTATTTCTGGAGATTCATCATACTTCTCATAATGTTTCACGGAAGTACAGTAAATGAACCATGTCTTATGCATCTTCCAATTCAACATTTCAGAAGGCAATTCACTGTTTCGTGCTGACTGTAGACAAATATGTTCTTTGACTACTAGATATACGACATCCATTTATACACAGTCTACTATTGAACATTGATCCTTAGCAGAAAGATCGTTGATTTGAGGAGACGGCGTTTTCATTTTATAAGGCTTTCCCCAAGTAGAGGGGATTTTTCCCTGACCATGTTACAAGCTCAAGTAACCACAGTAGAAGTCTCAAAAGAACAGAGCAGTTGAAGAAGCCACTTTGGACCAATAGTTCAAATAAATTACTAGGAATTGTTATTTTAATCTTCAAGATATACGTTTATCTCAATTTTGACAATTTTACTGCTCTTTCAAATTATATTTCATTGTCACCAAAATCCTAAAGTCCACTAACAAGATTAGCAGAAATAGTTTTATGATCTACCCATGAGCTCACTCATTAAATGCGTACATAGCCAAGAGTGAAGGTACAAAATAGGGCACCAAAATGATCGTTTCCAACAAGACTAAGACACTTTTCGTACTTTTGGCAACTGAGTAGCATCTGATAACTTTGCTAGCACCACTGCCTTAGGTGATATTAGTATTTCAGCTGACGTTTAGTGTAAAGTTAAATGTGAGTACTTTATTGAAAATCCAGTACAATTGAATACAGGACTAAAATGGAAAGGCCGAAATCCGGAAGATCAAATAAAAGAATTATATGGGTGTGGAAATATCAAGATTCAAAGCAGGCTGAGGAAATGGGGAAGGTACCTTGAGGGAGAGAAAGAAGGGGTTGAGAAGAGGCGTTCAAGCCCTCGCTAAGTTGCCAATACAAGGGTCGTCCCGTTATGTAAACAACGAGACACAGTGCCAGAATCCAACTCACCAATCTCAACCCTCCTTGCTGCCTCGTGTTCATCTCTCACTCTTGCAGAAAAAAAAATGGAAAACGACGATCTTCAATCTTGATTCTTCCCTTACAATGCGTTTCGTCCCAATGTATTGCTCAAAGCCCCAAACTTTCCCTGCGTCTTATTGTGACTGTTGTATCAGCTGGCCCCTGTCATGTTGATCATGGAGCTAGGGACTTTAAACGACATCGTATCAAGGGGGAAATGAATTTTTTTTGCCATGTAAGTATATTGTTTTGTGGGGCATATATGTTTGATCCTTCTTCACCAATTGTTTATTTGGCCGAAGAAACAATTTGATCCTTGTCATGGATGAATCACTAAAATAATAGCATAAGTTGAACTTTTTGTTTATAAATATAGGACAAGTATAGATTTAAAGTTCGATATAAATTACATGGCACATTTTTATTGATACCATTTCATATATTGATTCATTTAAATATGATTATTATTGTATCATACAAATTAATTGAGGTATTTTTTTTTTTAAAAATTACTCTTTATGAAATCCTTATGAAGAGTAAATGTTTTCAACTATTTTTTTTTTTAATTTTTGTAAGATAACTATTTATTTTTTCTATATATAGCATTGGAGGGATAATTGTTAGATAATATGTTAAAGAAGGGACAACAAGTTGAAATATAACCTTAAAAATACTACAAGCGACATTTCTTTCTCTATAAGAGAGTACTTCATTAGTACAACTCAATCATATACTTTAATTATTTTCATAACATTAATGAATTGGTAGTGTTTTTTACACGATTGTGCAAATTCCTACCTTTTTCCCATACATCCCCATAACCAGAATTTTCTGACTCTCTACATAACAATTCAAGAACATGACACCCTTCTAGTCAATGATCCCTCATCTACCCTTAACTTCATCATCTAAAAATTGCTAATAAAAGCTCGTTGCTCTCTATGGAAAAGAAGCAGGCTAATACAAAATTGAATTAGTTAACCAGGTTGTATAATATAGACTTCTGTAAAACTCATGAATATTGGCTGATCTCAAGGTCGAATCCCATTTCCTCCTTTTTCCCTGATTCCTTTCTCAAAATATGCAGTGTTGAGACAATTTCTTGAAACTCTGGGTGAGAGTTGTGATCAGTGAAAAATGTTGTGATGGTCCCATGCATGTCAATGAAACTCCAGCCAGGAATTTTTCTCAAGCCAAGAGATCTCATATGGGTCCATGCCTCTCCTACACCTTCCCAGTTGTTTGATGCAGCATAACAATGTGCTAGCTGCACATAATTTCCTGCATTCATGGGCCTTAACATGATAACATCTTTGGCGATCGTCTCAAGGAGTTTGTTGTTTCCCGTTACCCGACAAGCATCGAGGAGTATGCCTAAAACATCGAGTGCAGGTTCAGGGAATGTCTTCTTGTACAAGTCATACGCCTCTTCCACTCGCCCAGCTCGACTAAGGAGGTCGACCAAACAAGCATGGTGTTCAAGATTAGGTGCAATCCCAAAATCTTCAGTCATTGATTGGTATATGTTCAAACCCTGTTCAATAAGTCCATTATGGCTACAGGATGATAAAACAGAGAGGAAAATGACATTGTTTGGTTTCATGCCACTTCTCAGGAATTCAGAGTATAACATCAATGCTGTCTCTCCTTTGCCATGATAACCATATCCTGAAATTATGGCGCCCCATGAGACTAAATCCCGATTCAGCATCTCGTTGAAACAACTTTGCCCCGCATCCAGGTGGCCGCATTTGGAGTACATGTCTACCAGAGCTGTGTCAACCAAAATACATGGACTTAGGCAATTTCTTATAATGAAACTATGCATCCATTTACCAAAATGAAGTGCTCCTATGGAAGCACATCCTTGAAGAAGAGAGACAATAGTTATTGAATCTGGTGTTTGACAATGAGTTCTCATTTCCTTGAAAAGAAGCAAGGCCTTACATATATAGCCGTTTTGAGCGCATCCGGCGATTATAGCGTTCCAGGAAACCAAATCCCTTTTGTTCATATTATCAAACACAATAAAACTCTGATTCAATTTGCCACACTTGGCATACATGGTCACCAGTGAGTTCTGAGCAGTGACATCTAAAATCAATTCTTGCCTTAATACATAACCATGAATTGAGATTCCCAAATCAAAAGATCTAAATTGTGCACAAGCTGTAATTACACATGCTATAGTAGCAGTGGATGGATTGACCCTGAAATTTAACATTTGGCGGAAGATAGCGAGTGCCTTATCTGCAGACTCGTTCTGCACGAGGCCAGAGATCATCGCCGTCCACAAAACTACGTCCTTATCAGAGCTCCTTTCGAAAATTCGAAACGCAATATCAATGTTCCTACCTTTAAGGTACATAACAATCAAGGCTGTTTCTACATGTATATCAAAGTTAAATCCAGCTCTTAGAATCTGGCAATGCACAGACCTACCCAGTTTCAACTCACCTGTTGATGCAGCCACAGACAAAACCGATCCAAAAGTCTGCTGATCAGGTTTCATACCTACTGCCCACATTGTCTTTAGAAGTTGTAATACTTCACAAAGATCTCCTATCTGAGCATAAATTGATATCAAGGAATTCCATGAAACAAGGTCCCTCTCGCCCATATACTCAAATATTTTCCTAGAGTCTTCAATGCTTCCACATCTTCCATATATATTTAGAAAAGAATTTGACAGAGTTATATCAGACATAAATCCATACAAAATTGCACAGCCATGCCAACACCACAAATGAGCAAGAACGGAAACTCCAGACAGAATGCTCAATAGTGTAACCGAACTGGGTCGAATTCCTTGTTGACGCATGTCATCAAACAAAGAATAAGCCATTTCGAGATTACCCTCCCGAGAATAGCATCCAATAACAGTGGTCCAAGGAACAACATTTCTCTCAGGCATAAAGTCAAAAACCTTGCGAGCAGTATCGGCGGATCCAAATTTCGCATAGAAATTAATCAAAGATGAAGCAATGTAGGCATCGGAAGACAAACCATGAACGACAATGCGTTGATGGAGGGAACGCCCAAGGGAGGAAAGATTCAGAAAGGTGCAAGCTTTGAGCAGACTAGGGAAGGTGTATGCATCTGAAGGGACATGGTTTTCAAGCATAGAAGCATATGTGAGAAGAACTTCATTGTAAGCCCCTTGGGATGAAAGGTGGTTTATCGTGGCATTGAAAGACTTTGTGCCGGATGAAGCTGATGATTCCAGAAACCTCGACAATGGAGGTTTGAGTTTGTTCATGTCACATACCTCATCATCATCTACTCGCTAGTTATAAAGGTGGGTAACGGAAACTGTAAATGAAAAAATGCAGTATATTTGCTATAACCCTCGGTAGAGAACCAAAAATAATTTCTTCCTTTGATTTTCAATCTCTCAAATCCTTCAGCAGAGTAGGGTCCAGTTCCTATTGAATCAGAACTCACGACTTTTTTTCCCATCTAAAACGAACAAGCTTAAGAGCAAGAACAGAACCCTTAATCAGTCCGTCATTACTAATCGCATAAAATGCATAGAAATCCAACACCTCATTCAGTGGCGACTTAAAGAATTTCTCTGAAACTGAACAAAAGTAAATTGATTCGAACATCCAAGGAGAAACAAAAATGCAAAAATCAGAGGTGATTCCAATTTCTTGTCCAGAATCGTACTAATACAAGCGAAGAGTTCGGTGGGTTATCAAAAATTCTGCGGGAATCATAAAATTGCACCGAGAATAAAAATACCAAGAAAGCCCAACCTTTGGTGCCATGCCAAGTAGAAATGAGAGTGAACGAGTCAATGACCGCTTAGCAATTTTCTATATTTCACATTAATTGATATGATACCACAAAACCAGCTAAGTCATTAATTTCTACAAATTTATAATTCGGTGTGTGTGTGTGTGTTTTATCATTCATTATTTGTCACTAGGGGGTTTTCGCTATGGTGTGTAGAGAAACTAAAAATATATATTAAATTTTATTTTAATTATTTAAATTTAAAAAATATACTTCTAACCTTTTAAATTTAACACTATTAATTTTATTAACAAAAAATGTCAACTCAATAAATTTAAAATAATAATTATATAATTAAACAATTAAACAATAATTATGAAATTAAAATAAAAATATTATATTAAAAAGATTAAAATATAAACATATTTTAATAGTATTTAATTGTACCATCATCATTTTAAATTTATTAATTTAACATTTTTTATTAGTATAGTTAACGGTATTATATTTAAAAGACTAAAATTATATTTTTTAAATTTAATATGATACAAATATAAATAATTAAATATATACTCTTTAGCCGATATATTTTTCTTCGTAAGAAAATGCAAAAACAAAAGAAGTGATTTGTATGTAGTAACACAAATCTATTCATGCTTTTCTTATATTTTATATTAATTAATAAGATAGAATGAAACAAATTATGGAAGTTGAATTTGGAGTGGATCTTGATATAATATATATTTGGATAGTATTTTAAAAAATAATTTATAAAAAAAATTAAACAACTTTTAGAAAAAGGTTTTTAGAGAAGAGTTTATAGAAAAAAAGTAGTTCTAGATAAATAAAAGTTTAGATAGTTATTATCAAAAATATTTGTGTAATATAAAATTACGAGAAATAGTATGATTTTATTATATATAGAAAAGATGAGAGAGTATAGAAAAGAGAAAAGAGAGATGAGAGATGAGAGGGGTTATAAGAAAAAGTAAGGGTAAAATAATAATTTGATAATTTATAATTCTAGAAGTCAGTCTCAATAGCTTATTTAAAATTTTAATTTTAAACCATTATTTAACTCAGAAATACTTATGAATAAATATGACTATTTATTTAAAAAAAATTAAACTAAAATTTGAATCAGAAACTCTTTTAAAATTTTAGTTTTATAAGTTTCCAAACGTACCCATATTCTCTCGGTATCTTACAATTGTGCACAACTTGCAATATGAAGTTCAATAAATCCAATAAAATTAGACCAAAATTTTTATAGTGGATGCATTCTATTTTTCTTCGTTCGCATATACTCTAAACCATTAAGAACACAACCAAATAATATGGAAATTATAAAAGAAAACCCCAGATATCTAAAGAGAGAGAAACATTATGGTTTGGTATATAAAATATATACATACAGAAAGATATGGAAATTTGAGTTAAAATCATGTGAATGTGATTTAGTTCATACATTAAATTCATGCTAATATACTGCTACGAATGTATAGTATATTTTGAGCACTCTATAATGGATATACAATCTTTGGCATATGATTTACAGATATCTACTCCCTCGTTCGTCCTACTCCTTTTTCTTCAAGTCTCAGACCATAGTATGGTTAAGCTTCCACTTCTTATTGAGCTTTTGAAATATGGACAAATGGCGAGTTCTTGTCAATCAGAATTCTTTGTTCCATATATCCTTGAGGAAATTAGAAAACCTCTTCCCCATGATCTTGGAGAACATATCAACCAAAAGTCCATTTAAAAAGGCAGAGTCATCCTTGTGGGAACTCTTCCTTCAACAAATCTGCATCACACACGAATAAAATATCATATTCTATACTTAACATCAATTTTGTGCAGAATGTTTTTCATATTATGCAATAGAGAGTGACAAGATCAGAAGGAAAGATAAATTGTATTAATTTAATATAGATCAAGTAACGTTAGACTCATCTTTGGTATTCTATTAATATGATAGTATGGCTGCACAATTACTGTCAGCATTGAAATTTCCTTTAAAGTCAAGCTAAGCAGAATGTGTGTATTGAAATATTGTGGCTGAATTATTGTGTATATATAGTTGAAGGTTAAAGGAGATGGTGGTTTTAAAAAGTAAAAAACTGCTGGCTAAATTTTGTGAATTGGGTGTACCGTGTTGATGGGTTTATATGAAATTTGTGGGCAAATTTTTCCAGTTTCTATGTGCTGCGGTGTTGAATTTATAAAACTTGTGGGGGAAATTTATCAATTATTTTATGTCCTTGAGTTAAGGTACCACAAAATTACTTTTATTATAGCTAAAAGTTACACAATATCAAAACAAAGTAAAAATGGTAGCTAATTAATTCCTCATATATATAATAACGATGATTACAAAAATAAATAAATTTAATATATGTTGTATAAAGTATAAACTTCAATAAACAAATACTACTATAAAAAATATTTATCACCGCAATACTTTATGGCTGTTATAAGAAAAAATGCTGTGAAAAAAATGCGGTAGTATTTTTATAAATAAGTTTAATTTTAAAAATTTTTAATAGCAATTTTTATAAAAACTTATATTAAAAATCATTAAGTGGGACTTTTAACGGATAAAAACTGCCGTAAAAAATCTAAATTGAAGACTTTTAATGACAGTTTTTTAAAAAATATCGTAAAAAATCCCTGCAAAATTTTAAAAACATTGGACAAAATTTCAATTTTAGTTTCACTTTTGTGGTCTCATTTCTCTTCCCTATCATCACGGACTTTGATGGAGGTTATTTTCTGGTGTTTTCCCCTTAATTTTGGTACCTATTTTAGTCGTTAATGTCATCTCAATTGTCATTCTCTATCGTGAAAGTCGTAAGTTACCGTGTAATTTCTTTATTTGCTCATTTTTCTTACTTTTTCGGTTGTTTGTTATTTATAAACTGTAATACACCATGTAACAAAAACTTACAATGGTTATTCTTCATTTGTTATTTATAAATTGTAATACAATAAGAGCTTGAAGAGTTTTAATAACAATAGCTTTCTAGATCTTCAACCTTTTCACCAGATCTGTAATTTTTTCTTCAAATCTTTAACTTTTTAGTGAGGCTGACCATGGTGACTAACATTAGATATCGGAAGATGGACCTTGTTAGAAGGAGTTTAAAAAGCTTTAATGGAAAGAGTTTAAAAAGCTTTAATAAAACAAATTTATGAATCTTTAGTTATTTCATCACTAGATGTTTGACTTTTTCTCTCCAGATCTAGTATGATTCTTTTGATGAGTATGAATGAGGTGGCTGATGGTAGGTATAGGCTGAGGAAAACAAATTAAGCAATTAACAGTGATTTTTTAAAAATTATTATGAAATGTTACCTTTAACGATAGATATAAAATCGCCGTTTAAATGTACATTTACAATGACGGTATAATTCATAATGCTCCCAAAATTACCATAAAAAACTTATAAATTTATATTTAAAATAATCTTATTTTATAGTAAAATTATATCAATGATATGACAAATTAAATATAACTATATGTAAAACATATTTTTAATGCACAATAAAATCGATTAAGATAAGAATTAATTGTCTTTGATTTTGTGCACTCTATGAATCAATTCATTTGAGCATTTTAGAAAATAAAAAAATCAACTCTTTTTTTGGTGACAATAAGTAACTCTTTTTTGTTAGAGATATGACGGTATCCACTTTTGGTGATATTATCCTCAATTAATAACTAGAGATTAATCATTTTTAAGTAATAATTTTTTATATTAAATACAAATATATATTTATTTATTATAAAATTTATAAGAAATCATATCGTTTAAGTTTTAAATAATGTTACTTCATAGATGCAAGGATTTTGCATCAAATAAATTAAAGTATATAAATGATGACAAGTCAAGGAATTTAGTAACTTGTTTAGAATCTTAATTTAAACATATCATTTAATTTCTCAAATATTAGTCATGCATCTCAAGTATTTTTTTTCATATGACTATTTGTCAATTATATATACTGTGTTGTTGAGTTTATGAAATTTGTGAGAAAATTTTTGTCAATTTTATGTGCTATTGACTTATGGATTACAAAACTACTTTTATTTAGAGCCTATAATTTTCAAATCATTAATTCAAGAGCATTTATCAGCTAAGCTCCAATCACATGTTTACGATAAAATCACTCTCATAAAACTAACTCAAACACTCTCAAGTTACACACTATCTATTTTTTTTTATCAATTATGTATTTGAATTTTTTATTAGAAAAATAAATTTCATTATAAAGAAAAAGGATACAAATACCAAGTATTAAAAAAACAGAAACAAAGCAAAGCCAAATATAACATAAACCTCATAGATTGAATTGGAGATGGAAATGACCAATTTTTGTCTACTATGATCAAAGAAAAGGCAATAGCGAGTGTAGTCTAAGAACTAGTGTAAACTTTATTAGAGAGAAATGATGAGAAGAGATATGAAGAATTTCATGTATTATTCAAGAACAATGAGCTCTTACAACCATAATAATCCACATGGGTTTTCTCACTAATCTACCCTCACTTGAGGGAGATAAACTAACCCCACTTTAGGACTTTGAGGGGAGACCAAAGTTATCTCTCTTTCACTATGGTGAGGATTACACAATCTCACACTCACCAACCAAAGGATAGAACCCTTTATATAGAATTCTAAAATTATCTAGATGCAAGTAATTAACACTAATCACCTAACTAATTCTACCTTTTAACACCTCCACTCAAGTTGACACCCCTTAACTCTAGGTGTTCAACTTGCCAACACAATACAAGAGAGAGTAAGGTGAATTAAACTATACAATTTTGATATTCAATACAACATGATTTCTTCATAACCATTATCCTTAATGCAGACTATGTGTAGACCTTTTTTTTTATCAGAATCTTATTTTATATTCTCTCTTCAACCCCAAAATGTGACCATTCAAGAATAGCATATTGCCTCCAGGCGCTTCACCTCTTGCATATTCATCATCTCTTATGTCTTCTGCACACTAGTATAGCACAAGCTTCGATTCCCCAACTTCTTGAAGAAGGCAAAGAGCACCAGGAAACCAAAACTAAGGCAACAAATAGTCAGAAAAACACTTGCCAGATGTTCCATAAATTCCTCTAGCATATGCAATCATTAAAAAAAAACTGAAACCTTCCAGTAAGCATAGTGCTCATCTTTGCGATAGCTGCTAACGAGGCCCCCCACACTCCAAACATATGAAGCTACTTCTGTCTGAAACAGCATCCAGTACTACTTGCATCCTCCCTATTTTTGCCAATATAGATGTCTCATGAACAACTGGATTAATCGATGGACCAAAAAATGCTATTTGTAGATGATTCAATATTTACGGGCAAAGCTTCGGCAATGGCACACTCAGCAAATAAAGAAGCCAGTTGATCAACACAAGCATTCTTTCGCAGTTTATTTCTATACAGCTCACGAGCGCGGTGTAAGAATTGAAAGACTGCTTCATCACCAACCGAAAATGTGAAATGTGAAGAGCCTCGTCTATGTCTCTGTCCATCATCATCCCCATCAAAAACAAATTACTTTTCTCTCTTGCCCTCTCTTTCTCTCAGTTCTCGGTTGAAGAGAAACGGCGATGGCGTTCAATTGTTGAAGAAGCACAGAGAAAAGCAAGCTGGAAGAACAAGAAGGAGAAGCACTCATACCAAGAGTCCAACATGCAGAGTAGTAGACAAAAGGCATCTGATTTCTGTGATCGCAGTGTAAATAATTCTTCTAGGAGTTTCATGCAGGTTTCCAGTTGGGAATCGTACAGCCAACCATGAGTTTCTTGTGTACAACTGAATCAACCAACACGTGACCCATCTTTCTGAATCCAACGAGATTTTCCTTATCATATTACACTATGACCTCAACATCCTCAACAATTAATTAGGACCGAAAGCAATAATCAAGAAGGATTTGTTTCTCAACAAAACATCCTTCTAGCGGCCAGAGATGAAGAAACCCATGCTGTCATCTCCGTATCTGTGGTTGAGTCACCCCCATCGAGCAGAAGCAAGAATGAAGAAAGAATGACGCAGTTGAGGAAGGACGATAATTGGGGTTGCAAGAAACATTGATCCAATTACAACTTGCCTCGAACAGGTGGCGATGACACATGATACTGCCAGTTTCTTTGCTTCTTGAATCTGCAAAACTCCAAGTTACAGAAGCAAGGATCTGCCAAGAACTTCGATCCAATCTTATGACTGAGAGGTGGCTTGTGGCGGCTCGCACTGAATAGACTTTGACAATGGCAAAATCAAGCGATGGGTCGGATGGAAGAATAAAACAATCAAGAAACTTTACGATTTGCAACAGCGTCGTTTGTGGCTTGCGGTGGCTGATCAAGAAGCTTGGAGCAAAGGGCAGCGTTAAAACAAGAATGGGCAAGAATTCAAGAATTGAACTTTGATCATTTGGGCCCAATAAACTTTGCTTTAATACCATGTAAACTTTATTAGAGAGAAATGATGAGAAGGGATATGAAGAATTTTATGTATTATTCAAGAACAATGAGCTCTTACAACCATGATAATCCACATGGGTTTTCTCACTAATCTACCCTCACTTCAGGGAGATAAACCAACCCCACTTTGGGACTTTGAGGGGAGACCAAAGTTACCTCTCCCTCACTATGGTGAGGATTACACAATCTCACACTCACCAACCAAATGATAGAACCCTTTATATAGAATTCTAGAATTATCTAGATACAAGTAATTAACACTAATCACCTAACTAATTTTACCTTCTAACAACTAGCTTCAAAGAAGCCAAAATCTCTTCTACTAATGCTGCAAAACAATCAGCTCAAACATCCGACAGGAGGAGAAAAAACAATCGAAAGTTAATAAAATCTTTCGATACAAAGTAAATCATCGCAGACATAAACCAGTCACCACCATAATCAAAATTCATGTAAATGACAAGACTATTGCCTAAACAAAACAACATAAAACATATGAGAAACAAAGAAAACTCCTTACAAAGACAAACTCTAAAATCAAAAAGGGGCAAACAAGATACTAGGAGGTGTTGCCAGAGAACCCCCAACCTCCGTAACTCCAAGAAAACGGACTTATGGTTCATGGGTGGCTACAACCCAATCACCAAAAGTCGTTCTAGCAACTTCCAGAGGATCTTCTAAGATAGGTATTGTAGCAACTTGAAATAGAAATCCTTGCATCGTGTTCATTGTCTCTGCCCCAGTGGTCTCCTTATAGATTGCCACCATTCTCATCGCCTTCACTTAAGGCCAATCACCGAACCACCACCTAGACAAATCCCAAGCACCATCCTAATCTTCTCTATCAAATGCCGTAAAGAATAGATGATAAAAAAGAAAGAACAAAAATAAGTTTACCCTAGGAGACCAAGTTACACCCTATCAAAACAAGATAAAAGTTACAGCTAATTAATTGCTCATATTTTTGTGGCCAAAAATTAATTTCACGTGCTGAAGGGAGAGAGATTGTTTAGAAAATTTTGATAATATCACACAATACAATTTTCTATTTTTGACATTAATTGTTATAATACCATAGAACAAGCTAAGTCATTCATATCTCCCAAATTAATCATACAGTGTGTTTATGAATTATCATCATTATTTGTTATTTGTGGATTATCATACAATTTTCTATATTTGGCTGGACAATTTAATATAACTATCATTGTTTATGTGTGTGTGTGTGTAAAGTTCATCATCTAAACAAATCCAATAAAATTAAACCGAAGTTTTAATTGTCTATATACTCCATTTTTCTTCATCCACATATATACTTTAAAAGTTTAAACCATGGAGAACACAACCAAATAATCTGAAAATTATAAAAGAAAACCATAGATATCTAGAGAGAGAGAGAGAGAGAAACCTTTATGGTTTCGAATACAAACAGAATCTGTAAGTTCGAGTTAAAATCATGTAAATGTGATTTATTCCATACATTAATTTACCAAAATGAAGTTTTAACTTCTCCTCTCTCACTCTCTCTTCATATTCTCTTCACTGTTGTGGGCTTTCATTCACTCCTCATTCATGAGTGAGTTTTTTGTTGCCTCTCTCTGGGGGATCTTCGTTGCTAGGGGTTAGGGTTTTCGTTTCTTCTTCTATGGTGTTTGTCTTCTAGATCAGTTTAGAGACGACTCAGGAAATGAGGACTAGATCTAAGACATTACGGCGGTTAGCCGCGGTGTGGAGAACGGTAGTAGAGCAGATGCGTAGAGTCGAAGACCCTCAACGTTCTTTTCCTCTTCGTGAAGACCCTGGTATGGTATGTTTTCTTGATCTATCTACATTGGTCTAGTTGGCCATGGAATATAGGTTCTCTGCTGAGCTCTGGTGGCTTTGAGTAGGGGAAAGTTTGGTGACGTTTGTTGGAATCTCTACGAGATGACGCATTGTCATTGTGGGTGGCAGTGGTTCTTCCTTCACGACGACAATTGCGCATTTTTTAACTATGGACAAATGGCAAGTTCTTGTTAGTTTGAGATTTTTCTTTGTTCAAGATGCCCCTGGGGAATAAAATACCATTCAATACATCTAACTTAATATTAATTTTGTGCGGAATGCTTTTCAAATTATGCATGAGAGTGGCAAGATCAAAAGGAAAGATAAACTGTATTTATTGTAATATAGATAAAGTAATGTTTTAGACTCACCTTTGGTATTCCGTTAATATGATGATACGGTTGTGCAAATATTATCAGCATTGAAATTTCCTTTAAAGTCATGCTAAGCAGAATGTG
The DNA here is from genome assembly GCA_037074615.1 of Leucaena leucocephala. NCBI lineage: Eukaryota > Viridiplantae > Streptophyta > Magnoliopsida > Fabales > Fabaceae > Leucaena > Leucaena leucocephala. The sequence continues at coordinate 3,835,857 of CM073562.1, read as the reverse complement.
TGTATTGAAATATTGCAGTTGAATTCTCGTATATATAGTTGAAGGTTAAAGAGATGGTGATTTTAAAAAATGAGAAATTGATGGCTCTATTTTGTGAATTCACTGTGATGTACTGATGGGTTTATAAAATCTAAGAACAAATTTTGTCAGTTTGTGTGTGCTGTACTGATGGGTTTATAAAACCGGTGGGCACATTTTGTTAGTTTCTGTGTGCTTTGCAATTGAAGTTCTAAAAACTGTGATTAAAATTTTGCTATTATTTTATATCTCATTGAGTAAAGATAATATGACAAAATTACTTTTATTAAAGCTAAAAGTTACACAGTATAAAAAAATAAAATAAAAATGGTCATATATATATATAATATGATGATTATAATATTAAATAAATTTACTATATGTTGTGTAACTTATAAATTGCAAGAAACCAACAATAACGTGTCAATAATTTCCAAAACAATATCTAAAATTTTGAATAAGACTATAAATTTATAATCAAAATAATATTATTTGTTTTAAAAATATGTTTTACATATAGTTATATTTAATTTGTCATGTCATTGCTATATTTTTTCTATAAAATAAGATTATTTTAATTATAAAATTATAGTCTTATTCAAAATTTTAGATTTTGTTTTGGAAATTATTGACACTTTAATCATCATTATTCTATATATATATATATATGAGGAATTAATTAGCTACAATTTTTACTCTGTTTTGATATTGTGTAACTTTTAGCTTTAATAAAAGTAATTTTGTGATACCTAATTAACAGCTTAACTCAAGGATATATAAAACAATTGACAAAATTTGCCCACAATTTTTATAAATTCAATTGCACAGTACACAGAAACTAACAAAATTTGTCCACAAGTTTTATAAACCTATTAGCACAGCACACAGAAACGAACATAATTTGCCCATAGGTTTTATAAACCCATCAGCATAGCACACCGAATTCACAAATATAGCCATCAGTTTCTCAGTTTTCAAAACCACCATCTCCTTAACCTTCAACTATATATAGAAGAATTCGACCACAATATTTCAATACATACATTCTGCTTACCATGGCTTTAAAGGAAATTTCAATGCTGACAAAAATTGCTCAACCATATCATCAGATCAATGGAACATCAAATGTGAGTCTAACATTACTTTGTCTATATTGCATTAATACAATTTATCTTTCCTTCTGATCTTATCAATATCTTACACATAATTTGAAAACCATTCTGCACAAAATTGATGTTAAGTTTGATATATAGAATGATATTTTATTTGTGTGATGCAGATGTTGTTAAAGGAAGAGTTCCAAAAAGGATGACTCTACTTTTTTAATGGACTTTTGGTGGCTGTTCTTGGAGATCATGTGGAAAGAGTATTTTGTAATTTCCCCAGGGGCATTTAGAAGAAAGAAATCTGAAACTAACAAGAACTCGTCAATCGTCCATATTTCAAAAGCTCAATAAGAAGTGGAGGCTTCAACCATATTGTGATTTGAGACTTGGAAGAAAAGAATAGGATCAATGAGGTAGGAGAGATTTGTAGCCCATATGCGAAAGATTGAATACATTATAGAATACTCAAATTATAGGATATATTCATAACAGTATGCGAGCATGGGGGAGACTAGCTTCATATATAACACGACTTTAATGTATGAACTAAATCACATTCACATGGTTCTCGGGGTTTTCTTTTATAATTTCCAGATTATTTGGTTGTGTTCTCAATGATTCAAAGTATAAGAAAAATGGAATATATTCACAATAAAAAGTTTAGTTTAATTTGTATTGGATTTGTTTATATTAGGAACTAGAAATATATGTAAACAATGATAGTTATATCCAATTCCCAGCCAAACCTTACGTATACAATTATCTGATGCAGAGAATAAATCAAGATCCGTACCCTTTCCACATGATCTCTAAGAACATCCACCAAAAGTTCATTAAGAAAAGGTAGAATCGTCCTTGTTGGAACTCTTCCTTTAACAACATCTGCATCACACAAACAAAATATCATTCTATATATCAAACTTAACATCAATTTTGTGCAGAATGGTTTTCAAACTATGTGTAAGAAATTGACAAGATAATAAGGAAACATAAATTGTATTAATGCAATATAGATAAAGTATGTTAGAAAATAAACATCTCTAAAGTATTATAATCTATCCAGATTATATCATACTCAAATATAAACCTATATGAGATGCAGCGGAAGACTTAAAGTTACCTCTTGCCATTAGCTTAATTGATCTGAGGAGAACTAAGATCCCAATAGGATACCTGTCAAAAGAGAATACTGTCAGATAAACAACAGGTTCTTTTAACTGGTGATTAGGCACAGTGATGGCAACTTGTTCTTAGCCGTCACCAGTGGGGAACCTTCAAAGGCGAGCTGAAAATAGGGTTTCGCTCTGGACTCATAAAAGAGATCTCACACTCAATGAATTGTTAATTTCCACCATCAGAAAATTAACCTTAAATAAACTGAGTCAATAACTCTCCTTGGACTGGGCTCAATGACTACGGGCCACACTCAGAAATATTTATTAATTATCCTAATTAATATCTAAATACGTCATAATAATAATAAATATCCAACATTCTCCCACTTGGCCCGTATACTCAATGCCATCACCCTGTCTAGGTAAACTGATATCGCGCTACAAGAATCAAGGCGATAAATCCCCTTTTTTTTATCGGGTATTACCTTCCATGTATTACATGTAGCACCATCACATAATGGGTTTCACAATATACATGAACTCAATGTTCATAGGTTCCTGTCTCAATGTTTATCAATTCAATAACACAAAATGTATACAATCACAAATTGAAATGATAAACCACAAAATATAATTTCATTGCTCATACCTCCACTAATCAAAAGTAGGACGAAGTCCCATATGAGGTACATGTGTGACAAAGATGTTCGGCTTCAACCCTTTCGTCAAAAGATCAGCCAACATGTCTAATGTACTGATACGCTCAACTGAAACTTAGCCATCTTGAACCCTCTCTCTCAAGCAAAGGAACTTAAGTTCAACAAACTTGCTGCGACTTTTATTCCTTTTATTGTTCGCTATGGCCACCGCAGCTGTGTTATCACGGTACATTCTGATTGGCTTAGAGACTGAATCCACAATCTTAAGCCCAGCAATGAAATTCCTTATCCAAATAGCTTGTGAACTTGCTTCAAAACACGCAATGTACTCAGCATAACTGGTAGAAGGAGCTGTTTGAGTTTGCTTAGCGCTTCTCCACGATATAGCTCCTTCTGCCAATAGGAAGATGTAACCAGATGTAGACTTGTTCGAGTCTACGTATCCCCCAAGATCTGAATCTGAGTATCCAATCACGTCCAAACTGTCTGTTCTCCTGTATGTGAGCATGTAGTGTTTAGTGCCTTGTAGGTACCTAAACACCTTCTTTACAGCTGTCCAATGTGCTTCCCCAGGATTACTTTGGTATCTTCCCAACATACCCACAGCAAAAGCGATGTCAGGTCTTGTACAAACCTGCACATACATCAAGCTTCCTACCACTGAGGCATATGGGACCCTTTCTATCTGTTTCCTATCAAGCTCGGTTTCAGGACATTGACTTAGACTAAACTTGTCTCCTTTTTCAATAGGAGCCACGTTAGATGAACAGTTCTGCATCCTGAATCGTTCAAGAATTTTGACAACGTAAGTCTCTTGAGATAAACCTACAAGACATTGGGTTCTATCTCTATGGATCTTTATGCCAATGACATAAGAAGCCTCACCCATGTCTTTCATGTCAAAACTCTTGAACAGAAACTGTTTCACCTCACGTAATAGTCCCAGATCATTGGTAGCAAGTAGTATGTCATCTACATACAAAATCAAGAATATGATTTTACTCCCACTAGCCTTATGGTATATACGATCATCCATGATGTTCTCAACGAAACCAAATGACGTGATCACTTCATGGAACTTCAAGTACTACTGCCGTGAAGCCTGTTTCAAACCATATATTGATTTCTTCAGCTTGCACACCAATTGATCTTTACCTTCTGCAACAAAACCCTCAGGCTGCTTCATGTAGACTTCTTCCTCCAGTTCACCATTGAGGAAAGCAGTCTTAACATCCATCTGGTGCAACTCCAGATCAAAATGGGCAACCAACGCCATGATGATACGGAATGAAACTTTCTTAGATACAGGTGAAAACGTTTCACTATAATCGATTCCTTCCACTTGAGTAAATCCCTTTACAACCAACTTAGCCTTGTATCTATCGATGTTGCCTTGTGAGTCTCTCTTGGTTTTGTAAACCCATTTGCAGCCAATGGCCTTAGACCCACTAGGCAACTCTACAAGTTCCCAAACATGGTTATTTGCCATGGAATTCATTTCATCAATCATAGCATCATGCCACAACTTGGAGTTCGCACTCCTCACAGCCTGAGTAAACGACAAAGGATCATTCTCAACACTTATATCACAGTCAATCTCAACAGAATACACTACATATTCATCAGGTAATGCCGGTCTTCTCTCTCTAGTTGAGCTCCTCAATTCAACCTCTTGGGTTAAATCAGGTTGCTGAACAATGACATCCTCTATCACATCTTGTGGTGGTTCCACTTGTGTGATAGGTTGACCATCAAGTATGTGTCCGTCTTGTTCAGCACCGTCAACTTGAGCCACAGGATATACATCACGTTCAATGTCAATCCCAACAGTGGGATAAACATTGACTATTGATATCCCCTCATGAATGATATTAGTGGTTCGCTCTATGTGATTATCTGATGGACAATCACTCCCACTAATCACATCATTCTCAAGAAACTTGGCATTCCTAGACTCTACAAACCTTGTAGAAGGTGGAGGACAATAAAACTTATAACCCTTAGACCTCTCCGCATAGCCTACAAAGTAAGCTCTGATGGTCTTAGGATCCAACTTCTTCTCCTGTGGATTATACACTCTTACTTCCGCAGGACAGCCCCATACCTTGAAATGATTTAAACTGGGTTTCCATCCTTTCCAGATTTCAAAGGGTGTCTTGGACACTGCCTTTATTGGAACCCTATTCAATATGTATGTGGCTGTCTTGAGTGCTTCCTTCCACAGAGAAGACGGTAGTTTGGAGCTACTCATCATGCTCCTAACCATGTCCAGCAAAGTCCTATTTCTTCTCTCAGCTACACCATTCATGTCAGGTGATCCAAGCATAGTGTATTGAGCCACTATACCTTGCTCTCGAAGAAATTCAGCAAATGGACCTGCTGCTTGTCCTTCACTAGTGTATCTGCCATAATACTCACCACCACGGTCTGATCTCACAATCTTGATTGGTTTCCCAATCTGTTTTTCTACTTCTACTTTATAATCCTTGAAAGCATCTAATGCTTCACTTTTATTATAAAGCATGTAGACATACATGTATCGTGAGTGATCATCAATAAAGGTGATAAAGTACTTTTGACCATGTGCAGTCAAATCAGGGCAACAAATATCCGTGTGTACAATTTCTAGCAACTCAGAACTTCTTCTAGGTCCCTTATATGACTTATTAGTCTGCTTTCCCCTTATGCAGTCTACACAAGAATCAAACTCCGAATGGTTTAAAGACGGAAGAATTCCTTCTTTATTTAACCTTTTGATTCTGTCAACAGAGATATGACCCAATTTCCTATGCCACAGGCTATAAGAATTCTCATCGATGACACTTCTCTTAGTACCATGCGTAACAGAAAGAGATTGAGGTAAATTAGAAACAATTTTAAATAAGCCATCAATCATAACCAAATTCACAATCAAAACTGAATTCTTTGTCAAAGTCATACGTTTCTTAGAAAGAACTAGATGATAATCAAATGGAATGAGCTTTGACATAGAAATCAAATTCCTCTTGTAAGAGGGAACATATAAAACATCATAGAGTTCCAAAACATTTTGATTTGAAAGCTGAATGCGAAAGGTTTCAACGGCTTTCACAGGATCTCCTCTCCCACTGCCTGAAAGGACAGTTTTCTCATTGGGATGTGGAGATCTGCTTGACAAAAAGCCCTGCATGGTAGTCAAAATGTGGATCATCGAACCAGTGTCAATCCACCAAGTGTCATCATTAACGCTAGAAAAGTTAGACTCAAAAGTAACACACGATGAAAGTATACCTTTCATTTCCATAATTTGTCGCCTCACACTGCCAATACCTGTAAGCCTCACAGCACATAGTTCAGACTTGATGGCACCACCCATCTGCTCGTCTTTTAGCTTGACTTGCTTGTCTAAGGCTTCCAGGTATCCCTTAGCTGTGTCGCATTTAGGGACTACTGCCCTAATGCTCCTAGAGATCCTTTGTCTTATAAGCAGAAGAGATGAGCGGTTACTCCGCTCCCACATATTATACCTTTCCTTTGCCTCACTGTTATCGGAGGCATCATCAGGTCTCAGAGGTTTATCAAACCTCAAGGCATAATCTAAGTCCAATAAACCAAGCTACAGCAAAACATCATCTCTCCAGTCAGCATAGTTAATGCTACCATCTAAGATTGTTTTGTTGCTAACATCATACATAATCCTGGGAGCAGCAATTGGATCTGCAAAATGAGAACAGACAAACACACAAATAAGCTCACATTAATAATTTGAAGCAATCACAAGTCACTGTGCCATATATGCATGCTTAGCTCAAATGTAGCATGCAAGCAGTATAAATACGTATCACTAATGTCTACCTGTGGGCAAAGACATTAGCATAACCAGGTATTTATCTCAAATGGTAGAATTAGAACGCATTGGTAATTTCCCAATGCCTGTGGGCTAATTAGAAAATAACGAGGCCATTCTATCTCACCCTAATTAAATGTACAATTATGAGATATCTACCTGTGGGCAAAGATAAATCATAGCTATACATTTAATTACAAATAATATTTCCAATCCAGATGTGATTAACAAATGCATGCAACAGATTCAATAAACAAGGATGCTGTGGCTACTCCTCAAAGAACTGCACGCTAACCACAAATATCATTCACGTGCATTGAAAATTCAAATATGCACAACTTAATGGAGAAATTAATTCTCCCCCTAATTAAATGTACAATCATAATATATCTACCTGTGGGTAAAGATAAATCATAACTATACATTTAATTATTATTGATATTTTAAATCCATATGTGATTAATTAATGCACGCAACACAAACAAATGAGGATGCTGTGGCTACTCCTCACAAAACTACATGCTCATCACAAATATCAATAACGTGTATATAAATCCAAATATGCACAATACAATGGAGCATTTAATAAATTAATATTAAAATTCTCCCACTATTTCATGCACCAAAAATGTTTAACAAATTAATTTCAACTCAAAAGATTTTTACAAAAATTAAACAGTTAATTTAATTGCCAAGTGAGAAACAAAATGGGCAATTAAATAACAAATTAATTTAAACATTTATTGTGCATGGAATAGTAATTAAAAGATTTTCTAGAAAAATCAAATTAATTGGCCAAAAATAATTTTCTGAAAATAAAACCAAGTGGCCCATACCAAAAAGGTCCAAAAATAAGGCCCAAAATAATTTTCAGAAATAAAACACCCAAAATCAGGCCCAAACAGTGAGGCCCAGTAGACAAAACAATTTCTGGCAGCCCAAAATGAGTGGCCTAGAACGTAAGCTTTTCAAAAAAAAAATATCCTGTAGCCCAGTTGAATCAGCCCAGTTGAAATTTGCTTTGAAGTCATGTTAAGTAGAATGAATGTATTGAAATATTTAGGTCAAATTCTTCTATATATAGTTGAAGGTTAAAGATATTGTAGTTTTGAAAAGTGAGAAACTGCTGGCTATATTTGTGAATTCGGTGTGCTATGCTGATGGGTTTATAAAACCTATGGGCAAATTATGTTCATTTTTGTGTGCTGTGCTAATGGGTTTTTAAAACCTGTGGGCAAATTTTGTTAATTTCTGTATGCTGTGCAATTGAATTTATTAGATATTATTTAGTTGATCTGATGATAGAGTTGTGCAATTATTGTGGTTGAATTCTTGTATATATAGTTGAAGATTAGGGAGATACTGGTTTCGAAATTTGAGAAACTATTGGCTAAATATTGTGAATTCGGTATGTTGTGTTGAAGGCTTTATGAAATCTGTAGGCAAATTTTGTCAGCTGTGCAGTTGAATTTATAAAACTTGTGGGCAATTTTTGTCAATTATTTTATATGTCCTTAAGTTAAAGTATCACAAAATTACTTTTATTAAAGCTAAAAGTTACACAATATCAAAACAAAACAAAATAAAAATGGTAACTAATTAATTCGTCATATATATAATAATTCTGATTATAATAATAAATAAATTTACTATATGTTGTATAAAGTATAAACTACAATAAACAAACATTAACGTGTTAATAATTTCCAAAATAATATCTAAAATTTTGAATAAGACTATAAATTTATAATTAAAGTATTCTTATTTTATAGCAAAAATATAGCAACGATATGACTAATTAAATATAACTATATGTAAAATATTTTTAATCCATAAAATTGATTGAAGATAAGAATTGATTGTCTTTGATTGTGTTCACTGAAAGAATCAATGTACCTGAACATTTTTGGAAATAAAATAAGTAAGTTTTTTTATATTAGATACTAGATAAAGGGAATAACATGTGGCCCCTTAATCAAAACCAAAGCACTTGCTTTATCCTTGAAAACAAGGCACAAAATGGGGAACAGCATACAAAATGTAATTTGATTAGGTTGCGTCCCTTGATCATCAACGTGAGAAAGTGCATTAATTTACTTCAATTCACGTAATTTGATCTGTCTAGCTTTCATATCCACAGCCCCTATTATAGTCTCACTAATTTGAATTCAGTTTTTTTTTGTGAATATCAGAAAGTAAATTAGAGATTATCAATGGCCTGTTTCAGTGAGAATGAAGAAGCTTTGATCATAATCTCACGGGAGGAATTGACGCAAAACTTTCCCTATGTTAGTGTTCGTTTCTTCACTTTATATTAATTTTCACTAATTAATTACAGATCTTTCTTATCTCTTTTTTTCACTCTTTTTCTCTCTGTCTTTCTATAAATATATTTTTTAAAAATAAATTATATTTTTTACATAAGCCCCTCCCATTTAACACCCTTACACTTTATCTTTTGTTGGCAAGTTCGGGCTGGCCCAATTTGATTGGGTACAAATAGCTACACTACACCAAGTTACGGCTCATTGCACACCCTTGCTAGTTTCCTTACACAATTTCTGTTGTAGCTTTGCATTTAAATTAATAAAAAATTATTACCAAAAATAATTAATAAAAAGTTACTAACTGATAAGTGTAGAGTCTAGTAGAAAGAGTTAACTTCTCATAACATAATAAACTAATATTTAATCTCTATTAAGAGAGATATTTATATTCAGTATTCGACAGTATCTCGATTATGATTATTACTTTTAATAAGAGAATATATGCGTATTATTTAAAAAAATGATACTCTTGGATAATTTCTTATTAATAGTACCGTTTTTCCTAGTTCTCATAAGTCCTATTAATTGGTGGATGATGCCTCCATGGGATCAAAAGTTGTTTGCCATTTATTTCAAATTAATCATGATTTTTAGTTTTATTTAAAATTAAAGTGTATGTGAAGTAGTAGTAGGAGACATGAAGCCAGTGAATTTCATATGCTATATAGATCAGAGAATGAAAACCCTAGACTTGATACATCTGAAAATTTCCAGAGAAAGAGCAATGAGAAGGAGGAGTGCAAGGATGGCTACAGACACCAAATTCAAAATGCCACCACTTTCACTTTGATAGTTGATGCCTTCCAATATGTTAATTGCTATGATTATTGCAACTATGGCATACCCCACAATCTTGTGCCCTATCGTCCACCACTTTATGTATCCTTCTCTCTTTGTTCTCATAAAAATGGATAGCATCTGTTTCATAGTATTCGATAATTGTTAGAAAGAAAAATTAACCTTTTTATCCCCATAGTCTTAACTCTATTGTAATTAAGTTTTTAAATTTTAATTAGATGTAACTCAATCTTTATTATTTTAATTTAATTATAATTTAACATCTGAATTTTGATAAGATGTAATTCAATCTCTATAGTTTAACTATTTAAAATATTAATCTCTATATTTTAAAAAATAGAAAGGTTAAAGTGCATCTAAAGCTTTGATGCTATTTTTTTTTGTGCTTCTAGGGTCATAAACTATAAATAAGATTAATGTGTTAGATGTAATAGAAAATAAGATCAATGGTAGTAGATGTATCATAAATAAGATTATAGTAATAAATGTTACTTTATCCAAAATAAAATTATATATTTTATAAAGTTAACAACTAAAATTTTAAATAGTTAAAACTATACATATTGAATTACAATAAATTAAAGTTTATAGAACAAATTTCAACTGAATTAAAATTATAAATTAAATCACATTGAGTCAATTAATTTAAAATTTGATTAGTTATAATCGAATTAAAATTTAAAAGTCAAAAAAGAATCTAGCTAGAGAAGAGAATAGGAGACAGGTTACTGACTTGAAGGGTTAGGAAAGTGAAAGCAATGATAGTGAGAATACGTTGAGGTTTGGAAGAAGAATAATGTTTAGAGGAAGTGCCAAGCAACATGCCAACGCACCATCCTACAGTGCCCACGAGGTATCCCGCAGTCTGACACAGTGTGTGAACTGAGTACCACTCATCACACTCCATTGGGAATCTTCTGAAGTTCCTTGCAACTATCACCCCAATCACTATCAAAGTGCCCCAACCTATGAACCTCAGAGTCCATTGAACCTGCATTTACAACCTTATAAATGCTATTTACTAAATCATCAATTTTTTTATACTAAATCATATTATTATATATTTAATTTGACATTCGTAACTATATTTTTTAGTATAAATATCTCTTTTAAGAATTGAATTCAAAACTCAAAGAGATCTAATAAGACTTTATACTTATAATAACTTTATATTGATTATATCATCAATTTAATTATGGACCAACATGTCAAATTTTAGGATATAATGCAATGAACCATGTCATCCATTTCAAAATATCAGTTCATTAGGTACAAAAAAAATTGGCTCATACATGGAGATAATAAATTTAATGATACTACCTCTAGTTTTAATTATAAGAATTAGTTTATTTTTTTAATTAATTAAAAAAGATAAATAAATTAATTAATTATAAGAGTTAGTTGATTAATTTGAATAGATTGAAGAGTATATAATATGAATTTATTTTAAAAAATTATATTTAACGATAATTAATTAATTTATTAGATTTTTTCAGTTTAATAAAAAATTAATTAGTTTTTATATTAATGACAGAAATGAGTAGAATGTAAGAAATTGTTATGCCCATTGAACTTTTAAGACGATTTCAAAACACTAGTTCATTAGGTGGGGGGAGTACTTTTAATGTGAAACTTCTTAATTATTTATTAAGCCGCCCTAAACTTTTAAATCTTATAATTCAGCCTTTATAGTTTATTGAATTAAGAAATTGTAAAGAAGTTGTTGCAAGTAAAAAAAATATAAGGGTTAAACTGTTTCGAAAGTACTCAGAGTAAAAATGAGAGAAAAGAAATAATGTGTTTGAATGTTGTGAACTTACATTTTGAAGATGGCGTTGGTGATGAGGGAAGGGAGGATCATGAGATTTTTGTGAGATTGAATCTGTAGTTTTTGGACCATCTGGGCTCTGAAGAACAGTAGTCACATTCATCTGCATCTCAATGTCACTGCTTTGGGATTCTGCAGCTTTTGTGAGAATTGTCGTTTCATTTTGAAGAAGAAGATGAACTTGTTTCCCAGAAGATGAAGAAGTTTGGGCAGCACAGACGAGAAGGAAGAAGAAAACAAATAAACTTGCAAGAATAATAACAAGGCGATGGCATGCCATATATGGTATCTGTTAATTAAACGTGTGACTTATATGTTCAGGAAAAAAAATATAAATCTCAATTCACAAAAATTGCGGAGTATGTACTGTTGAAATTATATAGATGATGCCCTTAATCTACCTTATGTATAATTGTAGACATACTGTTCTTTGCTTCTCTAGCTCAAAAGAACAAAAGCAAAGCTTAAAGCGTATTGGTAATTAATATATTAATGCAGATTAAATCATGATATAACTAGGGGTGTTTAATTCGGTCCTATCTTAGATGTCTCGACCTAGTCCCAGTGACTTCGGGATAGGTCCGTCCCATCCCAAGAAGGACCAGGATAGGACAGAAGGAAAGGTTGGGAAGGGACTAATCTCGGCTTGACCCTCAGGACTCCCGTCCCGTCCCATCCCGTCCCAACCCCTTTTTTTTTATAAAAAAAAATATATTCCATTCTCTTATCTTTCTCACTTTGTCCACTTGTCTCAGGCTCTCCGTCTCTCTTCTCTTACGCTTTATTTGCTCATAATCACATGTCTCGCCAGTCGCCACTCTCATACATATATTTTTACTTACAAATATTCTTATACAAAAATTTTTATTCTTTCTTACTATTATTTTTTTTTATTTTATCTAAGTAAGTTATTATTTTATATTATGGAGAAATATTGGTATTTTGAGAAAGTTACCGTTGTATTTTATATAGAATAATTTATTGAGATGATTTTATTATAATATTTTTTTAAAAAAATAAAATTGAAAATTCCTGTTGGGATTGAGACAAATTTAAAATGGGACAGAGACTATATCAAAATAGGACATAAGATAAAATTATCCCAATCTCAATTTATCCTGTGACCACTCTTAGATATAACCATGCCACGATCTGCAAATTTTATTTTTGGGGATGCTTTTTGTCTATTAAGCATATGTGCTTTGCTTAGGGAACTAGGCAATAATTCTGACTTGCTTTAGCAACACAGTCAGATTTAAACTAATACTTTATTGCCAAAGGCTACGCTACATGGACTAATGGTTTGAAGTTCACATGTAAATGGAACTCGCAGGTTCATCCTTTTTTTTTTAATAGTATAAATGATTAGGTACATTATATCTATATTTTTTTGTTTGATAAATAAATTTTTAAGAATATATTAAGTTTATCTATAATTTAAGAGTAACGTAAAAAATTTTTTTTTAAGCAATAATAATATTAGGTAGAATAAACTATCACATATATCTTACTATTTTATCAGCCAAATATACGAACAATGTGTAGGTACATTATATCTATATTATAATATTACTTATAATATTATATTATTAATGTCTATCTCTCTAAAGAAAAATAGTTTAACTAAGACAATCTGTAAAAAAAATACTTGAAATTGATAAATCATAAATTAAGATTTTGAATTTTGTAAATGTAAAAAAAATATCATGATCAAAATTAAGATTTTAAAATTCATAGTCAAATGACTATTTTTTATTTTAAAAATGTATATATTTGATATTCAGGGCATTTTGATTAATTTGATTCTGAATCTAAAAATCTCAATTTAGATACAAATATTTTTTTAGCATTTATAATATTTAAAATTTTAATTTAAGATTTACCAATTTTTAAACTCTCTTTTAAAGATTTTCACTTTTATCTTTTGTTGATAATCGTGTGCTGTATAAAAATTCTGGAAAATAGCCATGTGTGTGCGTGCATGTACAGTACAGCTTGTAATGAAAGCATTAGATTCGTTCATAATGACTCTGGACAAAAAAGACCCTAGAAACTTTTTTGGAATTAAGTTTCTATCTGAAATGACTTCGCTATCCTTATGTAAAATAAAATAATAAACAAAACTTTTTCCATCTTGGTGGATAGATACCCCACCGACACTGTAGCTTTGGCGCCATAGGCTAAATTAAGTAATTGTTATTTGGGAAAGTGGTGTCGTGGAGGTAAATGACCAATTTACCTTAACAAGAAATAATAACTTTAATTATATAAAATGAAAACAAAATCTTGAACAAGATTATTAAACAAACTTTTTTGGTACAAATTATTTTTTTTTGTATAAAAACTTTTAGAAAAGAGTTAAACTTACCCACAATTTAAGGACAAGGCGAAATCTCTTTTTCTCTTAGGTAATACTAATATCAAGTAAATAGAATTATTTATTACCCTTAAACGCAAATATAGATATTTAGAGTTAGAATATCTCCTCAAATGCTACGATTGGAATCACAATAAAATAATACTCTTCTCGAATACATTCTAAATAATTATATGTTTCATTTTTTTTGCTAATTGAATTTATATGTATGTAAGGATGATGAGTTGGTACAAATTATTAAACAATCTTATTCCAACCAAATTGGGATTTAGCTTTGGACTATGGTCTAAGCAATAATGGGCTTAAATTCAAACAAGATCACCTAGAAACGACGTAAGGCCTGATTAAGTGCGTTGATTTCTGCTTACCAAAAAAAAAAAAAAAGTGCGTTGATTTCTCCCAATTTTTCTTGTTCGTAGATTATTTTTTATCCAACTGAAAACAAATAATGCTACCGATTTTGGATCCTTTATATTCAAATGAGATCTATCATAGTATCATTCAATGGGTTCGGTCTATTTAATGTCTGTCTCTATTTGAAATTAATAAAAAAATAAAATATAAAAATTAATTATCCAAACTCAATTGCAAGTGCACCAAGCATATTTTTAATGATATATTAAGGTGAGATTAACCAGAAAACGAATTTAATTTAACTCATTTTTAATCAACTCTCGAATATCAATGTCACGTCTTTTTACAGTGATTATTTATCTTAGTTAACAAAATCAAATACTAATAAAATCACATTGATAAGAAATTAACTTATAACTAATAATATTGTAAGTTTAAATTTTATTATGGAGAAGAAGATTTTATATGAGCCTATGGAGCATAACCTTTTCAAGTGATAAGGTATGTTAATCATATACTCAATTTACTTAAAAACCTACGCTCGCGCTTCAATAAAAAACAAGGTTTTCATTGCATAGCATTATAAATGTGGTCTAATTCATTGCACGTCTGCTGACTTGAAAATGGGGTTACAATCCATAAATGAACTAGGAAGGGTCACTTTTCTTTGTATCCAATCAAATAATTTTCCTGTTAAATGTTCAGTATCATGAACCTAAACTTTCCCAGAAAGAAGCAATCTCCAGTTTCCTCTTGTATAAAAAAGCCTCACACTTCTCTATAACAATATCCCAACACACAAGCTTCACTAATTCATTACATCTACAGCCATGATGATGATGAATAGTCTCTTACAAACCCTAATCATGGCCCTTATTGCATCAATAATCATATATTCTTCATCTGCAAACGACATTGTAGGGTTCAAAAAGCAAGTCGGAGTGAGGCGATTCCTTGTTCAGCAGAAGAAGATGGGGAGAGGCTCTTATAATTACTATAACATGACGACGTGCGACAAGTTTCCGAAAGTGTGTCGTTTAAAGAGCAGTGGAGGGCCAGATTGCTGCAAGAACAAGTGTGTGAATGTGAAGAGTGATAAGATGAACTGTGGGAAATGTGGGAATAAGTGCAAGTACAGTGAAATTTGCTGTAAGGGTAAGTGTGTGAATGGTTCGTTCGACAGAAGGAACTGTGGAGCATGCAACAAGAAATGCAACAAAGGCGAGTTCTGCGTTTATGGAATGTGCAACTACGCTTAATTATTGATGAAGATCACAATCTTTATCAACTCTGTTATTACTATGTTAATTCTTTGCTCTAATTCTTTATCAACTCAGTTGTGCTATGTGCATTATATAATATGATGATCCATCTAACATTTTGATATTATTTTTTTAGTTAGATCTAACATTTTAATCTTATTTATAGTATATCAAATACCCTGATATTATTTTTCTTATATTTTTAATATCTTAATCTTATTTATAATGTATCAAATTAAATACCTTAAATCATAAATAACATTAAGGTGCTATATATAATTGAAAAAATGTACCTAAAAAATAACATTAAAGTGTTGAATATACTATACATAAGATTAAAATGTTAGATATTACTCATAAATAACTTTGAGGTGCCAATGCCAGCTGCTACTTCATACATGAAAAATTGCTTCATAGATTTGACGCAATCACTCTCTATCATAATTACTCAACAGTCAACTCTATTTCTACTAACGATACCATCACAAATATATTAATTACCCCATAGATTTTACACAATCACAAGTCTCTAGAAGATGACTCAAAAGTATAAATAAAAGGACTACTCCCTCCGACCATCTTTATAAAGTTTAAAGTGTTGATTAAAATTAGTTAAAAGTAATAAATATATCCAAAATATAATTTATTTTTTAAATATACATTATTTATGAGGATGATGGGTGAGAGAGAATGAGTAGGAGAGAGATATAATTAACTGGAGGGTAAAGATGGAAAACACACATTAAATTTTTAAATCAACACAAATTGTTGATTATATACCACCCTATGAGAGAAATTGTTACTTATAAAAAAGATCAATCTGAGTATTTTATAAATAATATTTATCAATATCTTAACATATATGTTCCCTCTAGTTCTTATTATAGACGTCCTCTATAAGACGTTTTTAATCTTTTTTATAAGACATTTGACAATTTTAAAGAATATTAAATATTTTTTTATACATGATATTGGAGTTTAGTGTAATTAATAAAAATAATACTAGAAATCACTTGAATATTATGATAAATTTAATATTTTTAACTATTTTTATTAGTGCAAGGGAATTAGTTAGAAATTCCATCCGATGAAGTATGTATACATACAGGGGCATTAGTATAATCTAAAATGAATTTCTTTCTTAAATTAAAAGGTTTTTACATTTGCATTAAAGTATATATATCAGTTTTGAAAATAGAATAGAAAGACCAAATAATTATAAAATAATAAAATTATAAAAAAAGATTAAGAAGCATCAAATTAACGAAGAAGAAATGTAATTTTTGTTCTTGAAAAGATATATGCTTATGCTATTATTGGTCCAAGTCATTTAAAAAACTGTAATTTAATTAGGTTTTACAAAACGTGGTTCAACTTTCTTTTTATTAATCACCAGACGTCTTAAAGAAACCTAATCAAGTGTCTTAAAGCTATAAACCATTACTTAAAAAACCTTCATTTACTTAAATGAAAAAATTATGTGGCAGCTCTTTTAAGTCTCTTAATATGATCGTCAATCGAGAATGGATATGCTTATACGCAACATCGGTCTTAATATATACAAATATTAAACGATAAAATAATTGACACACAATATTCAGATTGAAGTTTGTTTGAAGTATATGGCTGGTCAAAAATGAAACTTCATTCTCAATTAAAAAAAAACAAAAAAATCCTCGGCCTTGATCCGATCTCACTGCTCTTTTTGCAGAATTCACAAATGTTTTTCTGGGTCAATCCAAGCATGTGCATATATATATATATATATTACTAACTATTATGATGCATGGATCCTTTATTCATGATACGTTTCCGCGTACAGTAATGCATGTGATCGAATTATAATTACTTTCACATAAGAAAATCAGAAAGATCTTCATAATATATTCTATTTGCATCTTTGACTTACCTGTTATTTGTTATTCAATTCATTAATGTGAATATATATATATATATATATATATATCATTATTGGAAGCTGGCTTATATACATAAAAAGTATTAGGTGAGTTGGGTTGGTAGGGTTTATTATGGTCAAGATATGGCTCCGGGTTCGAATAATACTTGTCGATTGTTTAGATACAAAATCCTTATAGTAATAGTAATGGTATTTAAATTTATAATTTTATATGTTATGAACTAACTTCTTATTAAGATTAACTCTTATTGATTATCATACACTATAATAATTATAGTGTAAGGAGATAATTTTTTTAGTGACTCCTCTATTGAGATTATATTATAGCTTTAACCTAAAACTATTTAATTGTGATTATAAGGGGAATTAATTGTTTTTTCTTATCTCATCATTTTACAATTAATCGAGGTCGTTATAAAATATAAATTATTTACGAACACATGCTAACTATATCGCAACAGCAAGGGCAAACCCGTTAATTACCAAATTGAATTTTACATGTACTCCTTATTTAGTCCTTAATATATGATATATTTAATTAATTTAATTATATTAAAAAAATTAATTAATATGATATTTTCTTTAAATACTGTAATTATTTTTCTTAACTCATTCACTCAATTTTTTATTTAATTATTATTGAGAGGTATTAATAGAGGTCATTTGAAAAAAATTGAGTACTTAAATCAGTGTGTCCTTATTATTAAGATTCTCTTCAACTGTGAAATCCGTGAAATTAAAATAGATAAATATATATAGTATATAATATAACACTGGGTTTTACTTGTTAAATAAAACATATTCTCTCTCATGTTGTACGGATTGTGCAGAACTATAGAAGATCCTAATTAGTGTGTCTTTCTATTAAGGCCAAGGTTATTTATTTGGCCAAACAAATCACATGAAATTAGTTAATCATTAATTACTACACCTCACATCCTTAATATAAGATATATTTATCAAATTTAGAAAGATTAAAAAATAAATAAATTATTTAATAATAACATATTTGATATTATCTCTGTAAAACACTTTCCTGTAACATTAAATTATATATTAGTCTATAAGTTATACAAATTAATTTTAAAAAATAATAAATATAAAAAATAAAATGAGAGCAAAAAAATATTTTATATTAAGGATCAAAATCATTAACTTTCAAATTAAGTCCTACAACCTTAGGAATACTACATTTGGGTCTTGTGTGTTACATAGAAATCTAAGACATAAACCGCGCATTATTTATAACTTATCAAAGGCCTAAATATGTTGGTGTATATTTGAATTCCCTCCTAAAAACTCTTGCGTTTTCTGATGAGGAGGTAGAAAACTTAAAGGAAGAGTTTGCAGTGTGAGAGGAAGATGTCTGAATGTGTTGAAAGATATAGCAAACAAATTAAAAGAAAAACAACAAGAAGCAAGCAAGCAAACAAATTCAAGTCAAAATTGAGGAAAAAGATGGTATAGATATTAAGATAAATTTTTGAATAATTTTATTTGTAAACCATGTGATAACAAGTTGACTTTGGAGAAGCAAATTAGGTAACATTGAGGTTAAACTTGTCTTATCTACGCATTCAGTACATATTATATATATATATATATATATATATATTGCATGTATACTAAAATGCATCTAATTACATTTGTGTGTGTGTGTGACTATCTACTTTAGACAATAGGCTTGGAGATGGATAAGATTCTACAAGTTCGGTGCAAAACAGGATGAAATTAATACACCTGTGTGATCTTATCCATAAACTATGTATGAGTCGATGGTTTTATCCTATTTTATGCAATTTTTGTCGTCATACTATAAATTGAAAATGGACAAAGGCAAATTTATGGAATCCGTTTCTGAATTTCAGGAAGGAAAAAGAAATAAACAAGAAACAGACAAGCAAGTTAATTGTATTAGGTTTGATGAAAGCTAGCAAAAGTCAAATAGCCATCTATTTCATGTTTAATGGATTTTGATTCAATTTTATCCTGAAAATTGTCACTTAGGAGCAATATTGCTTAGAAGGTTTTTATATTCAAATGTTCAATATCAATTTTACCCCTTACCATTAAAAATATTAATGGTTAACATTAATTTTTTAAGCTTCAGGATTAGTTTCTTAACAATTAGGGTGATTCTGCTATTTTCTTAAACACTTCTAAAGTAATATTAAACCTAAAATATTTTTAGGAGGGCCGTTGCTCCTATGTGATAGCTTTCGAGATAAAATTAGACATTAACCTATATTTAATTTGCAATTGATTACTAATTTTTTTATAAGACAATTGATTACTAATTAATTAGTCTGGAAAGATATGGTCTTATGCCGTAGAGTGGCCAACTATATATAAACCTTGTGAACTAAACTCCAATGAGAATTAATAAACTAAAGTATTTCAATTAAATTTGTGAATGTGTATAAAGCTGTTTCATTTTTTGGTGATATGATAAAGGATACACAGAGGTAAGTTTTTACAACGTTGTCAAAATTTAAAATATAAAACAGTCGCTTAAAAAAGCACCCCGATATTTTTTGGAATTTGACCCCAATCAATTAAAATACTAAAAATCAGACCAGTTGAAATAGTAATTCAAGAGTTTAAAATATTTAAATAAAAAATTTATAAATGAACAAATAAATAGAAATCACACATAAGAGTTATTAAAGTACAAATATAATTTATTGCTTTTTTAAATTCAAAATGACATTGTTTCAAGTTTAGCAAGAAAAATAAATATAAAATTTAACCCAGTCAATCTGTTTAAAAACTGGTTCATTGGTCCGATTAGCATGGGATCTTTAATACCATGTCTATATCCGTCCCAGATTCGACCCCCACAATTTCAATGCACGGTTGAATTAGTCAAAGAATTGGTATTAATGTATATATGAGTCAACTGTTTATCACTATCATTGTAACAAAATTATATTGAAGGATGGTAGATCTGAGAATGTAGGTAGCTCATTCCAGTTGGCCTATCAGTTATCGGTGCCAAAAAAAATTAAAGTCAAAGTTGGTCGTCAAAAGTTGTCAGCTGAAATTTCATTGTCCAAATGTTACGAAATATCCATCAAACCCTTAGTTACATTTATATCTGTGTGTTTGTGTGTGTTGTGTGTGAATAAGCCAGTTGGCTACCGTTTTGGATTTTTGGGACCTTCCCTTGAATCTCATGGGTGTCCGGCATTGAATCATGGCGAAAGATGTAAAAAAATATTACGTACTTTTTATTGGTTTACAAAAAACAAAAGTACTGTGTTCTGTACAATTTTGAAGCCGGACGAGTTAGATGAAAATTCTGTTTTGAATTGAACTTAATAAGGTTGAATTAAATTTAAAAAAAAACTTTAGTTCATCATGTTGTTGAAAGTTCGAGGACATTGGAATATTAATTGGAAATGTTTTTTAAATTGGTTCAAAAGGAGATGTTACTAAGGATTAGTGTATGAACTTTATTAATGCAATAAACAGTAGTCAATGCTGTTTCACCCTAGAAATGTTCAGGATAGGAAGAGGAAATAAGCAAGGCTCTAACATAATCAAGGATATGACTGTTTACGTTCAACCTGACCATTTTGCTAAGAGATGTAAGAACAGGACTATTGAGAGATGATTCCATGATGATCAAGAAATTTGAACTATTTAGAATCACGATATTCCAAAGCATTGTCACAGCGAAGGATTTTATAACTTCTAAAAATTGAGTTTGAATCATTTTAACAAATTTAATATAAATAACTCAGATCAAGTTTTCATCACATATATCCTGATAAAACATGAATAATCATCAACAAAAATAATAAAATATTGAGATCCTCCCATGGAAGGAGTAGGTGGGGGTCCCAAACATTTGAATGAACCAAATCAAAAATTGAATCATTTTTTTAAATTAAATGATAAAGGAGGTTGCTTGGTAGTTTGACATGAAATACAATCGAAAGACTCATTATTGACTCGACCTAAGAGACTACTAGAAAGTAAAGAACGAAGTTTATTCAAAGACGGATGAGCAAGACAGCGATACCATAAACAAGGTACAAGGATGTGGTAGTAGCACACAATCCAGGAGAAGTGGCTTCAGGGAGATGCAGTGAGTTGAGTCCCCATAACCTGTCCTATCTAAGAATCCATCACAACACAACCACGTATAGTAAATAATCTACATAACCCATATCAACAAGTTGTTCAACAGAGATGAGATTAATGCTAATGGCAGGGACAAGGTAAGTGTCATAGATAAAGAGGGCGAAGAAACAGTACCGATATGACTAACAGGCATTTGGAAATTGTCAGCAATATATATAGGATGTGCAGTAGTATTTTTGGACATGCAAGAAAATAATTTTTCCCAACCAATCATATGGTTAAAACAAGCAAAGTCAAAAAACCACGAGGTACTGAAGGAGTAGCTAAGGCAGAAGGAGGACTGGAAGTATTAGAGATAAGCTTGCGGAGTAAGGTCTCAAGGTCTTCAGTGGAGGATCCTAGAGTGGAATTGGCAGCAGTAGTAGAAACCACTTCAATGGCAAATAAGGCAGGCTTGGAACTAGGCCTTGTTGATCATCCTTGATCAGACATGGGAGGGCGAGTGGGGCATTGGTCAATGAGATGTCCAGAGTCCTTACAATAGCAACAGAACATTGGCAAATCCATATTTTTATATATTAATTCATATCATTTTAGTGGACTTTTGTCAATATTATGGTCCATAATTTTATTATTTATGCGCTAATTGAATTAATATGACTTATATTGAATTAGTGCTTAATAGGGGCATAATTGTTATAATTTTATGATTTCTCCCAAATAATTATTTTTAGAATAAAAAATATTACATTATTGTGACTTTATATTTCAGGAATTTGGAAGAAATTAGAATTTACAAATGATAACAAATGACCATAAAACTAAAAATTACACAATAGGACCTAGGTTTAGCCCATTAAGTTTTTTGTCCTATTCCAATTGCTTTTAAAAAGCATTTATGCGTACGGGAAAAGAGGGTGGCGGCCAGCAAAGTGAAAAAGAATTGGAAAGAAAGAACAAACACACGCACGCACAGGAGACGCTACCACAAACTGAATTGAATAGCATTCAAGCGGCGATTACACCTCCATCATTTTATCATCTCCACTCCATCCACTTTCTTTCCCTCTCACAACAAACTCCAAACAACAGTAGTCAGGACGGTTCAGTGATGGCTAGGCGTGGCTAATCCATCCTAATTCTCTAATTCAATAGCAAATGCATGAGTTTGAGATCTCAAAGGGGAGTATAAGTTACTCTAATTTTCTAACTAATAATTATATTATAACTCCTAGGTTTTAGGATTAATTTTATAATTATTAGGAATATTTAGAATGATTTATTTGTATTTATTGAGGATTATTGTGACTGAATTTTTGCTTGACATTTGACATTGATCTTTAATTAACTTTAATTTCATTTACTTTGATCTGGGTTAGACATTGTATTGAGATTATTGTGAATATTTTGTGATTTTTCAAGGTGGCTTGAATTATTAAATCGTTGTGTCTCTTGTTGGCTTAAATTCTATTTTATGAATTATTGAGTTATAATTGAGCATTAGTTTTTAATATCTTTAGTCTTATTTTATTATTCTAGTGGCAGTTAATAAATTAGGACTTAAAAAATATTTTGTGACAATTCGGGGTGGCTCGGTTGTTGGATTAAAAGTTTAATTATAATTCTTAATTCATTATTTATAACTCCCATATCTTTTGAAGCTATGATTGCCTGCGTTATTGAATTGGAGGATTGCTTTTATTATTATTAATCACCCTTGAGTTTATTCTATTCACTTATTATCATTCATTATTCCTTTCTTTAAACCAAAAATACCAAAAGTATTTTCTTTAAATCTATTTTAATTCTTTGCATTTAGTTGTTAGTCAATCAAAACAAATCCCATTTTCTAATTTAGATTGCATTGCATTTAGTTACTTAGGAATTTAATTTCACATTTTGGCTCCTCAGAGAGAACGACCCGAGGTTGCACTATACGCAATCATTGGTTTAAATTTTTGAAGTAACCCCAAAGTGACAACGGTTCAAGGTTGTTTCAAACATGGTAGGACAATTTGCAGAAATATGTCCCTTATTTGGACAGGTTCGACACTCAATATAGGACACTGATCAAAAGAATTATTAAAGTGAGGATAGTGATGACAAGATTTAGAAGTTCGACCGCAGGCAACAATAGCCATCTTAGGAATGCGTTGCAAAAGTCCCAATTGAGTTTCTTCAGAGCGGAGTCGAGAAAGAGCATCCTCAAGAGTCAGAAATGGGCTTTGGTGAAGTAGAGAGGCTCAAACAGGCACAAAATCATCCGTGAGAGCCATCAGGAATTGAATGAGACAAAGCAGATCTCAATACTGTAAGAAAGCATGTGTATCTTCCTCGTACTTCAAAATAGGTTATGAGTAGGCTAATTGATCCCACATAGCTCCATCTTAGCCAAAAACTCACACTGGCTATCCTTTTTCATGCTTCAAGACACTTAAGGCCTTTCTGCATTTGAAAATGGTTCGACAAATCAGATGATGTATAGTGACTAGCAAGGTAATCCCATACCTCTTTTGCAGTCTAAAACAACCGAATTGTTGATGTATGCTAACAATTGAGGTATTCTGAGACCATGTGATAATATGATGATTTTTTGCTATCCTACTCATAACTCTTTCATTCAATTTCAAAATAATCTCAGCATCTTCTCGAGTAGGATATCGAATAATGACATAGCGCCACAGCTTACGTCTTTTCAAAAAAAACTGTACATACTCTCCAACCATAGACAGTAATTGGATCCATTCAAAGTAACAAAAATGGGTTGCGCAACCTCTAACTTTTTCATTCTGAAGTCAAACTGCGTCAAAAAAAGGATATCTGAAGGGAAATATTGAGTTATATATTCAAATGAGTTGAGTACATCAAATATACATACAAGGGATAATATATTGGTCTAATAAATCCTAATGAAAAATAATAAATACATGATTAAATTAAATAAATACAAATCAAATTATAACAACATGTAGTATAAGAACCTATTCCATCCTCTCTCTCTTTTGGGTTGTGGTTAAAATTCTTATAATAAATCAATAAAAAATATTTCCTTATTTTACCAATAATTATTTATATAATGAATGAATATATATTGAAAGTCCAACATCAATAATGAGTTTGGTTCAAGGGGGACCACATATATATAGCTAGTGTCTTATTAGCATATATGGTTGTTGAGTTAGGGGGGTGAAATCTCAAATTTTAAAGCATATATGAATAGTCAATAATGTTGACCAAGCACGTTGTTTTATTCCTTGACTGACAAAAATATATGTTGAATATATCCATACGACTATGTTCATTGGTCCAGTTTTTTATTTCACAATTTTTTTTCCCTTCTTCGGAGATGCATATATACTACTCTTCATTTTCCTGGTCAATATTAGACAAAGGATCGATGTTATAGCCACACACACACACACACACACAGCATTTACAAGAAGATTAATTGTTGCACGTGCTTAAATTATTACATAAAGTTTTCCATTGTCACAATTATTCTTTGAGAAATACTACTAACTAAACAGAATTTTGGAAGGCTAGCCATAGGGAATTTGAATCCATGCTTAGTCATAAGTAACACGAGTTAGCTCCTCCAAATCTTTAACCATTTGTCATGATTTACAGAGAAATCTATAAAAATAACTACAAACTAAATCTCATATATTAAGGACGAGGAGCATTATACATTATATTTTATGAGAATAAAGTAAATATAATAATAAATAAAAAATAAAATTATATATTCATATAAAAATGTAATTATATGACTTATAAATATGATTAAAAATTTATTCTTTCTACCTTATAAGATTAGAGGAGTATTAAATGGTGTTGTTGTTGTGTGTGTGTGTGTGTGAATGTTGTTAATTTGGAGGTGTGTGAATGCATCTTATAGATAGCGCACATCAGAATTATATATGCATATATTTTCTATGAATAGTCAATGTTCACCCAAGCCGGGTTGTTTACTTTGTTGAATAGGAATATACACACACATATATATACATATATATATATATATATATATATATATATATTCATTGATCCATCTTTGTCATTGTAAACTTTTTGCTTCACAGATATATGCTATTATTTTCCCCAGTCAAGGTAAAACAAAGGACGCTATCTATTGTAGCTTTCTTTGTTTGGTAAGGTTACCAGAAAAACTCTCTCCATCTCACTCTCCCACACGCTATTCATGTAATATATATATAACTTAGCACAATAATTTTGACAAATAAAAGCTAACGATCCATATATATGTATATATAATAAGTTATATATTCCCCCCCTCAAAAAAAATTATTACGATTTTTCTCTCAAATCATATGGTAAAAAGAGCGCCAACACCATTAGTTAATATTATTATAATATAAAGAATATATACAACAACAATAAGTTTTATCCTATTAAATGGGGTCGGCTACATGGATCATATGACGCCATTATACTCTATCAAAAACTAAATCTTTAGATATGTTATTAACTAGGAGATCCCGCTCAATGACCTCTTTGGCCTTCTTCTAGTCCTTTTAACCAGTATCCATACTGTTTTATCCACCTTCTTCACTGGCGCATCCCTTGGCCTTCTTTGTACGTGTCCAAACTACTTAAGATGGTTCTCTACCATTTTCTCTTCAATAGGTGCCACTCAAACTCTTCTCCGTATATGTTCATTACAAATCTTATATTTTCTTATATGCCCACATATCCATCTCAACATCCTCATCTCAGCTACCCTAACTTTATGCTCGTGCTGTCCTGTTAAAACCCAACATTCACTTCTATAAAGCATTGCTAGTCTTATATCAGTGCGATAAAACTTTTATTTTACTTTATCTGGTATTTTTCGATCACATATAACCCCAGTAGCATTTCTCCATTTAAACCACCCGGCCTACATTCTATGATGAACATCCTCTAAAATTTCACCGTCCTTTTATATAATTGATCCCAAATATTTGAACTTATCTATTTGTGGAATAACTTGATCTCCCAATCTGACCTCTAAGTTACTTCTAACTTGCCTTTTATCAAAATTACAATACATATATTCAGTTTTACTTCTACTCAGACGAAAATCCTTCGACTCTAAAGTACTTCTCCATAACTTAAGTTTAAAATTAATTTCTTCTCTTGACTCTACCACAAGAACTATATCGTCCGCAAAAAGCATGTACTTAGGAATTTCTTCTTGAATAGGCTTAGTTAGAACATCCACTAGTAGATTAAATAAATAAGGACTCAATGATTATCCCTGATGTAGACCAATCCTTATGAAAAAAATCATTTGTTTTACCCCCAGATGTTCTTACAGTAGTTGTTACCCCCTCATACATATCTTTTATTGCCTTGATATATGCTATGCGTACACCTTTCTTTTCCAAAGCTTTCCAAAGTACCTCCCTTGGCACTCGATCATATACTTTTTCTAAGTCAATGAATACCATATGCAAGTCTTTTCTTTTAGTCTAATACCTTTCCATTAACCCCCTTAATAAATAAATTACTTCTATTGTAGACCTACCCGGCATAAAACCACACTGATTCTCAGTAATATCAGTCTCTAATCTCAACTTGTGTTCAATTACCTTTTCCCACAACTTCATAGTGTGACTCATAAGCTTTATCCCCTATAGTTTGCACAATTTTGAATATTCCCTTTATTTTTGTAAATAGGAACTAAAGTACTTTTCCTCTAGTCATCCGACATTTTCTTAGAATTTAAGATCACATTAAAAAGTTTAGCAAGCCACACCACCCCCACTTCGCCTAAACACTTCCAAACTTCAATAGGAATACCATAAGATCCAACAGCTTTACTATTTTCCATTTTCTTAAGTGCCTCTTTAACCTCGCCAATACGGATCCTACGGTAAAAAGCCAAATTTAGTTCAACTTCTCGTATTAAATCCTCTAACTCATAACTCGACCCTCCTCCCTCGTCATTAAATAATTTGTAAAAATAGGTATCCCACCGTTATTTAATATCACTATCTACAACCAAAATATTGCCTTCTTCATCCTTAATATATCGTACTTGATCCAAATCCCTCGATTTTCTTTCCCTGTCTCTTGCAATTTTATAAATATTTTGTTCTCCCGACTTTATCTCTAACTCCTTATAAAATTCCTCAAAAGCCTTAAAACGAGCTGCACTCACCGCATGCTTAGTTTTCTTCTTAGCTAAACGATACTTTTTCCAATTTTCGGTATTATTACATAAGTGTATAGCTTTAAAACAGTCTCTCTTGTACTTAACTTTCTGTTGTACATCCTCATTGCACCACCAAGTCTCCTTATCTCGTTGACTAAAACCTTTAGATTCTCCCAAAATTACTTTAGCAACTGCTCGGACCTTTTCAACCATTTCCTTCCACATGATATTAGCATTATCCTGCGCCTCCCAAATCCTTTCGTTTAACATAGTTCTTTTAAAAGTTTCCCTCTTCTCCCCCTTTAGCTGTCACCACTTGACTCTTGTGTTTAAAACATGTTGTCACTTTTCATTCATACACTTAATACGCACGTCAAGGATCATTAACCT
This sequence comes from Leucaena leucocephala, assembly GCA_037074615.1. NCBI lineage: Eukaryota > Viridiplantae > Streptophyta > Magnoliopsida > Fabales > Fabaceae > Leucaena > Leucaena leucocephala. The sequence continues at coordinate 3,807,630 of CM073562.1, read as the reverse complement.
ATGTTGAGTTGTCACTCCGTCCCCTGTAATCACTTTACAATTTGTACAAAGTCTTCTGTCTTGACTCCTTACCAAAAAGAAATCAATCTGTGACCTGTGAATCCCACTCTTGTATATGATCAAATGCTCCTCTCGCTTCTTAAAGAATATATATCAATCTAAAATTTCAAAAAAAATAAGAATAATAACTGCAAGAAAATAATATATATATATATATATATATATTATATTCGTTAAATGTCATTTTCCTCCTAATATGAAAAGGGAGGTAAAGAGACAAAAAGCTAAAGAAGAACTTCCCAAAACGTTGAAATTCTGCCTACAATGCATGGGAATGCAGAAAAAGTAGAACAAAAAAACCTTTTGTTTCTTTTATTTTTCCTTTCTTTTGTTCTTTTACAAAAGAAAGTGATTCGGTCTAATTAATCATGCACGCATGGTTTGGTTTGGTAAGTTTTTCAGGTCGTGCTGATCAAATCGTTGTCTCCTGTACTGTGTGCTAAGAAAGGGGCCGCAATTAATTAATTAAGGTCGTTGTGATTAACTATTAAACGTTTATTAAACTTATCTTCCACGTCAATTAATGACGAGACGACACGAGTGTTTCTTTGTTCAATGCACTTGAGTTTAAAATGTTTTACAAATCACAACTATTTTTCATTATACTTTTTTATTTTTTTTATGGACATCTAATTAGGTCTCCGATCAAGTATTCTCAAATTCAATTGAGATAACTCTTCTAAAAATATTTATTACTTCATATTAACTCGAATTCAAGACCTAGTACTTAAGTTGTTAAATCTCTTTTTAAGGTAGGTTGGTATTATACATTTTTACTTAATTAATGAGATCTGTTTCCCAATATATATGGCAAATGTGTACTTTATAAAAATTAGCTAGGGATCAAAATAAAATCTTATGAAAAATTACAGGATCAAAGTACACTCATGTTTAGCTATATATATATACAATGCAATGAACAAATCTTAATTAGTTGTCAGATGAAAATGCGACATAATAATTTATCTTTGAACTTTCATCGTCACAAGCTACGTACATAAAAAAACTGGCACGTTTAGAATCGGTCCATGCGTAGACTTGATTAACATAACATATTTTTCATTAGTGTAAAATATTTAATTTGATTCTGACTTCATTGATCGGAAACATTTTTTTATGATATATCTAAATGCGTAATTTAACAGTTTTCTTGATCACAGTAGTTGAATTGTGTGTATACCACCTCATAACCTAATATTAACAGCTTTTTAATACTAAAATGTATTGATTAATATTTCTCTATGATATAATTAAGGAATTGATCTTAATCCTAAATATAAGACATATTATTTATATTTATAATTTTTTTTAAGTTATCTCTATTAATATTTTCTTAAAAATAATCAAATAAGGAGGATGAGGGGTGAGAGAGTTAAAAAAATAATTAGAATATTTTAAAAAATATATGTAATATTAATTAACTTAAATAATTTTTTTAATTTAATTAAATTAGTTAAAAATATTATATATTTATTATCGGAGGAGTATGATACCTGAAGTTTGAAAAATGCTTTTGTGAAAACCATGCATGTCTGATTCCTTTTGATAAATTTAGGATCATGTGAAATGAGATAAAGCAAACTATTTTTTTTATATGAATTATGGGAATTTGATTCTTCCTATAAGTGATGTGAGTAGCATGTCCCGTTCTTATTAGTTGCACGAAGTATTGAAGTTCCAAGAGGTTTGAACTTTTTAAATACAACTATAAAAAGAAGATTGTTTTATATAATATTTACATGTTAGGATATGAAATCGGGTAATAAAATTCAAAGAGAAAACATGATATATAATGCTGAATTAAATTTACGTGCCCTACATTATAGGGAAGTCTCCTTAGAGAATTCGGTCGGTGGTCTTCAACGAATACACACACACACACATATATGTTTGGTCCTCAATTTTGTTAGATTTGTATAAAAATCAACGTATAAAAACCTCCTTTACTAATTCATTAGACAATCATGCTGGCTTCTATCCTATTATCAAATAATTATTAATTACTCTATTTGATCCTAAACATAAAAGTTAAATAACAAATTTATAAATATTAAAAAATTAGTTAAATTAGTTAATTATAGAAATATATTAAATTTTTAAAAATACCTTTTCTATTATATGTGCTGTTAATATAGAGAGTTTAAAGAAAAAATTATAAATTTAGGAAATAAAATTAATTAATTTTTTATATTTATGATTAAAGTAGACCTAATTGATCTCTATTAATTCTTAAATTTAGGATATAGGATGGAGTATTAATTTTTTTTTTTTTGTATTTTTTGTATTTTCTTAGAGAAATACTACTTTTGTTGTTGTTATATGTATATGCAAAATTTAAATATATATATACCCGAAATATATGTATAGTTATGTTATTTTAAGTTCTATAAAAAAAATTATGTTATTTCAACTTTTAAATATATAATAAGGCTACTTGATATGAATACTTTATTGCTGAGTTTAGGAGCAGCTGGCTGAAGGCTGTGTATTCAATTTCGCCATTAGACCGATGGCACTGATTAAAGGCACGTTTGTTCAATATCACTTAAACGAGATCTTGAATTTAAGCATTGGCGTATGCAAAAAATTCACATTGGGAGACTCATCTACTATAGTCATGTGCATGATGCGAGTCGAATCCAGATGTAATCAGGATAAAATTCTAATAAATTGAGTACACAATAAATACAAAAAAGGTAAATTCTTTATTCATAAGATTCGAATCCCTCGACCCTACATAAAGGTAATCAAACCCCTTTCGCTTGGATGGATTTTCATTTAACCACCTTTAGTACTTAATATGCTAATTTTAGTTTCACACGTAATTTTCCAACAGAAATGTACTTTGAGTTGGACTTTATTATATTGATTCGTCAAAATTAGGATAGACGATTATAAAGGTATTTATAAATTATTTATCAATAAAATCTGTATAGGAACATAATTTGAATTCATTATTGCTTTGATTTATAGAAATCTATCTATATAAATTATAGAATTATAAATAGTAATATAATATCATTTCACAGTACGTCTTTAATCCAAGTATAGCTAGCTAGAGGACATAAAACTTTGTTATGTTTTCATGCATCAGCATCAAATAATAATCACTTTCCACTAATTAATTAATTAATTAATTCATACCTTTTAATTATTTCAAATTTACACTAAGTCACCTTGAATTTTCAGACTATTCCCTCATAATTAGATGTAAGAAGATCACCCAAATTGTACCTAATTCAACTCTTTTTTTTTTTATTTTATAACAAACGAATAAACTAATTACTATTGTGAACCTAATTAGTGAGAGAAATTAAAAAGGGAAAGCACTGTAGTCATCATCATGTTTGACCATATCAGTCTTAGAATTAACATATACATGCCACTCTCAAGTCACTTAAAAAATTAGTTGCTTTGTATATGATAAAAGTAACATTAATCATATTCATGCATTCACCCTTATTCAAATTTTGATTAAAGAGAAATGAACTTCATCTATCTCCTTTAAATAAACAGATAGAGGATCATAAATTTGTCAAGCAAATCATTTTATAAAAGAAGCTTAGAATACGTACACATGAGCGTGTGTGTATATATATAAATATGAGGTGTTGAATTTGAGTCCGCACAGATGAAACAAACACTTTTGAGAGAATTATTCTTAATTACATCTAATAATACTTAAATTTAACATGAGCAATTAGTCATATAAAAAAAGGAACATCAATATTCGTTATTATATCCCTTATTTAATTGTTTTTAAAATTATCCTCAAATATGACCTGATCAAATAATTATATAAGTTGTTAATTAATATGACAAGTTACCTCTCTTTTGTAGGAATAATAATATAAATTTAAATATTAGAAAGCTCACTTATTAAGAGAGGTAAAAATTATTTGTACTTTAAGTTTTGAAAGGATAAGATACCCTTGATTAAATAAAATAAATTATTCTCATCAATTTCATTTTTTTTTATCACGCGCATTTAAAAGAGGGTTATTTTAGAAAAAGAATAACACATAATTTCTTATAAAATAATAAAGCTACTCAACTTAAATAATTTATTTAATTTTCATAATTAAGTTGGTACATAATTAAGAGGTGGGGGACAATTGGAGTCAACACAATATGAAACGTGGTTTCTGATGTGGGGGAGGATGGAAAACCCATTCAAGGTAGGTGGGACCCACAATGAGACAGGGTTACTTGCTCCTCCGGTATTCAGTCACCTCTCAAGAGAGAGGGAATGCCCGTCAAAATGGTTGACTTGTGAGCTTTTCATTTACTCACAGAATACAGAGAGAGAGAGAGAGAGAGAGAGAGTTGAATCGGGTCACGTGGGACGTGCCGCACGATTCGGGGCGGTGCCTTAAATTTCTACCTCTAGCTCATGACGCGGTCAAACCCCTTTCTTCACGATGTTTCATTTCTGCCCCGACCTGATCCGGTTTTCACCATAAAAAAAAAAAAAACTCAAGAAATATTGACAGTGGCATTATATAATTTTATTTAATTACTTAGCCTCTTCTCCTTTAAGTCTCTACATATGTAGTAAATTATTTACCGAGAAGGACCTGCAGTCCTTTAAAAACATTCTGGTTTCTTTACCTTTCTTCATTCTTAAGTCTGAATGTGGAAGCTTCATTATTTTGATTCAAGCATATGTCAAACCATTTGAATTAATTATTATTATATATATTTTATTATACATTTATATATATATATTCCTATTATTTTTTTGTCAATACAAAGATTATATTGTGATTATTATTGTCAATCATATTTTAATTAAGAGTAATAAAAATTGGGAAATTTATGTTGCAACGCACCCGCTCATCTCATCACGTACATTTTCAGTAATATCATATTTTGTTATATATTTCCATCTTTTAATTTTTAAGTTTCATAATTAAATACATATATATATAATCTAATTTGTTTATGTCATGCCTCAATAAATTTCACGTTTTAATGTTTTTATTATTGTTGCATTGAACATAATAAAAATTGACCATTGTTCATTAAACTGATGTACATAAATGAGTTTATATAAAATAATTAAAAAAAAGTGAGGAACTAATATTCAAAATGATGAATCGGTGATAATTCTTAACAATGGGAAACCAAATAAGCTTATTAGTCCTTAGCATACAAAGAAAGAAGAAAGAGAAATTAAAAGTGAAGAGGTTATCTTCATATCTTGTGAGGAGATTTCCAGAGAGTGACGCACCATCTGACGTAATAAATATAATATCCCTTTCCCATTTGATCCATCTTCTTCCCAAGCCCTTCTTATACCCTTCGCCATTGCACCTCCTTAAAATCTTCATTTCCCACACAAGCAGTATTCTTTTGCAGTATCTTTCTCTTAAATATTCATCAATATCCCTTTGTTTTTATGGGGAAACGATAAATAAGGTCTTGTACTCTTGATTCTTCTTCATTTTCTCGGCATCCAAACACCTCTGTTAATTGTGAATTCTTCTTCCTCCAAGCTTGCTCGTCGCCGGAGATATATAGGATGCTTCCTGGTGTGGGACTCGCGGTGAACCTTGGCCGCGTTATGGAATCTTCTGATATTAATAATAATAATCGGAAGGTCCTCGGTGAAGTTGATTTCTTCTCTAACCCAACAAGCAAGTCGTCGTCTTCATCAGCACCACCACCACCACCACATCAAGATGTGAAAACCCTTACAAATATCTCTTTCAAGAAGGATATTCCTCAGACTCTACCAGTTTCTAGGTCTAATTTGGATATGAATGTAAGTTCAATTCTCTCTCTTCCTTTCATAATTCTCAGTTTTGAGATCCATAGAACCCAGAGGAAATTAGATTATTAATGGTAGTTAATTTTGTGCTTTAGATTGGTTTACAACTGCATACTGGTAATAATACCAAGAGTGATCAATCTACGGTAGATGATCATGTCGTGTCGTCAGATGCAGATGATAAGCGAGACAAGAGCAACGAGGTATATATATATATATATATATATTTTAATTAACTGTAAAAATAAAATGAATATTTATGTTGTTAATATAAGAAATAAATATGAATTTATGTTTTTATATATATAGTTGAAACAACTGCAAGAAGAGGTACAGCGAATGAACACAGAAAACCAGAATCTGAAAGAGATGCTGAGCCACATGAGCAATAACTACACAGCCTTGCAAAGGCATCTCGCTGCATTAATCCAACAGAGACAACACAATAACCAACACGATCATCATCATCATCAGGTCATTATTCATACGAGAATCTGTCTCCAGTTACAGATTATATATATATATGAATATACTAGACACAACATTATTTAACGTCGTATCATTATATTGTTTGTGCTGATTTATTAGGTTGTTGGAAAAGGTGGTCAGGAGATAAAACCGGTGGCAGCGAGGCAGTTTCTGGAGCTTGGAGGTCGTATTGGCTGCGAAGCAGCAGAAGCTGATGATGACGAAGTGTCGAATTCGAGTTCAGATGAAAGAACTGAATCTGCTTCACCTGATCAGAAAAACAACAATAATGGTAAAAGTAGTGAGATAATGGGTAGGGAAGAGAGTCCAGCTGATTCAGAGTCACAAAAAGCTTATAAGCTTCAGAAACTGAACCCTTCTTCTAACTCCATTGATCAATCCACCGCTACCACAGAAGCCACCATGAGAAAAGCTCGTGTCTCAGTTCGTGCTAGATCAGAAGCCCCCATGGTGTGTGTGTCTCTCTCTCTATACATATATCAATTACCTTTCTCATCTGATCAGTTTACAGTGGAGAATTCTAATATGATTAATTATCTGATTGAATATTACAGATCAGTGATGGTTGTCAATGGCGAAAATATGGGCAAAAAATGGCTAAAGGAAACCCGTGTCCTCGTGCTTATTACAGATGCACCATGGCTGTTGGTTGTCCTGTTCGCAAACAAGTAAGTTTCTCAATCCAACAGCAACATCTCTAGATATGGAAAACGATGTAATTTAATAAAAAGACTTTTCACCGATTTTCTATTGAATCTACGGACAACACATCATATTATATTATGTATGTGTATGTAATATTATATATTTTGTTGTTGACAGGTTCAGCGTTGTGCAGAAGACAGGAGCATATTGGTAACAACATACGAAGGAAATCATAACCATCCGTTGCCTCCGGCAGCCATGGCGATGGCTTCGACGACGAGTGCCGCCGCGGGCATGTTAATGTCTGGTTCAATGTCAAGTCCAGAAGGGTTGATGAAGATGAACCCTAATATGTTAGCCAGAACCATTCTTAACCCTACTGGTTCTCCAACCATGGCTACTCTTTCTGCTACAGCACCTTTCCCTACTGTCACATTGGACCTAACTCACAACGCAATTCAGTTTCAAAGCCCTAATACGCCCCCGTTTCAGCTGGTTCAACCATTGTATAACCAGTCCAAGTTTTCTGGCCTTCACTTGTCACAACAGGATAGGCCAATTCATCAGCAATCTTCCCCCACGGTGGCTGACACCCTCAGTCACGCTGCCACGGCGATTACTGCCGACCCGAACTTCACGGCGGCTCTCGCGGCAGCCATCTCTTCGATCATCCGTGGTAACAATCATCAGAACAACAACGGTGGTGGCAGTAGCAGCAATCCACATGTTCTCAACAGTACTTCAATCAGCAGCTTTTCAGGGGATTAAGTAGTTTTTTTCATTTTTAGAACAAATTTAATTTCACATTTTTCAATCATATGGAGGAGATTAAGATCTGAAAAAATAAACAAAATTTCTTGTATTCTTTCCTTCATTGTTTCATTTGGACTAGTCCAGGTTCAATATTTTCCTAGTAAATAGATAGAAAAAAAAATCATTTAGTGTATTATTTTTTTTTTCTTATTTAATTTATTTATCAACTTTGATACTTCAACTCTGAGAACAACTCAACTATTATTGTCAAATGTTATGAAGATTTGTTTTCTTGTTTTTGATGGTGATCGATGAGCATCTTTACAAAAAAATAATAAGTATTTAGGGGAAAAAGTTGGAATATTTGAATTATTCTGATTGGTCAAGAAAAACGGCGTTTACTACTACCATTTTTGACGTTGACACGTAAAATGAAAAATGGTGAGGTGAGAGGAGACTTTCCTAACAACTACGTTCGACTCAGGGTTGGGGTTTTGAGGTGGTGGCTATTGATTGGTCAAAAGAAGATATGCTGTTGACTTTCGGTGCACTTTCCCACAGGTTAGCCCAAACCTTAATTACCAAATAAATCAATCATGGAATGATGTTTAAAAGTTGACAAATATATAGCAAGTTTCTTACAGATGACACACCCATTAAAAAAAGCAGAGAAAAAAATACCAAGTATGGGTTGTATACAGATTAATACTTAGATTGATAGTGACCAGAAGTTAATGATAATATTTAATTTTGTTTTAAAAGTTGAAAATAGATTTTTCTTTTTAAATTAAGATGGTTATGTGATGATTTTTTTCTCCAAACCTAAGAGTATACTCTATTGACAACAAGTCTAATCTTCCCAGATTACTATAGGATATAGGTTAAACAAAATTAACTATAAATTTATAGTATTATTTGTAAAATCCATATTTTTTCCTAACCACATATATTTTTCTATTATAGGTTATTATATTTGAATATTATTGAATACTAAATATAGGTACACATTTTAATATAAATTTAAATATAAATTTATCAAATTAATCTCTTTCTTTATACCTAACCCTATTAGTTTTGTACCATTTAAAATGGAGTTTTTTTTCCAGCTAAGTATACTTATCTATTTATTGAAAGTTATCATATTTAAAGTACTATAAGACATTAAATATATATTGACGTCTTTTTGAGTAAGAATTCGAACTTTAGTCCATAAAATTGTGAAGAACTAATTTCTTCCGCTAAACATAACTATTGGAATCTAAATTAGAGTTTGATATTGTATACTTTGGATTTGTTTTTTTCTACTATAAAGTCTAAGTATAGAGATTATTTAAGTGAGTTTTTATCCCTATGATAAAGTATTTTCCATATATATAGGTTGATTTGAATCTAGGATATTATATTTAAAGTATACAATCATCTACTAACTATGACATATATTTTTATACAAGAGAGGGCTAATGCCCAACAAAAAAAATTAAACTAATGAGGAATTAAACTCTAAATGCTCAGAAGCCACTAAATACTACAAGTGTATAGGAAACATATCATGAACATCGAATCTTAAAAGTCCTTCCTTAGTAAGAGCATCAAGAACTTGGTTGGCCTTTCTTGATATAAACTACAGGTTTAAGTCCCACCGTATGCATATGAATTCATGAATCTACACAATTAGTATACTGCCTTTACACCTTGTGTTACTTACTCTCAACAGGTCAATAAAATATTTAGCATATAATTCTAGAATGACCTTCCTATAACTTTTATCCCAAGCAGTCTGAAGTCCCCAAAAAATAGCTAATTCTTCTTACTCAGTAGCACTACAGATAACAATGAAAAGGGTGAAACCATATATCCATTTGCTATCGTGATCCCTTAATACTCTATCACAACTAGCTCTACTATTAGTCACGGATGTGACCCTGTCCACATTAATCTTGATGCACCTCATAGGTGGTAGTTGCCAATATAGCTTCTTTGTGGATGACAAATACTATAAATCATCATGATCATTGACATGTGCATATTTCTTCTACACTTATAAGATAATCAGCTCAAGTTTTTTAGGTCTCATAGCATCTAGATTAAAGACAATCATATTTCTCTATAATGAGAGTTTCCAAAAAACTACTCCCCAAATGAACTTCCAATTGTTCCCCTATTGTATAACTTCCTCTTTAGGCTTAAAATAAAGCAATATGAAATTGAAATGGCAAGGAAAGCATAGTGTCGCTATGAAAATAATAATTTAAGCCAAATGCGGCTAGTATAAATACAATCTTTCAATATGTGTAACATGTCCTTTGGTGCCAAGTTATAACTGAGACAAAAAGCAAAAGTAGAGGACCACCATATTCTCCAGTAGTTAGTTGGTAGTCTATTGTTGATAGCGATTACATAAACACTCTAATTCTCTCTGTATCTTGTCATTTTCAAATATCTTTATATATTGAACTAACGGAGTTGGAGCTTATTTCCTCTAATAGATAATAAGTACTCTTCAAAGTGAAATCCCTATTAGTAATTGTACCCCATGACATAAAATTAGGACTGGCATCAGTCCTTGGTGGAATCATTATAATTAGCCTTTGAAAAACATTGTTTGAAACAATTTCCACCAATCTACTCGAGTCTCAAGATCTATCTACCACTCAATCTGTAACTGTAATAGCTTTTTCACCACTTATTAGGGGCCTAATACAAACATGTCTTATCCTGACATAAGGAAATAGTTAGAAATCTTCAAAAAAAAAATTGTATTGAGCTTATCTCTAAGTATCCACTTTATGCCTTTGTCAATAATAACATGCCGGTGATATATAAATTTTCTCCGAGCCGTGTCCCCTTCGCGTGATGTAATCTAAATTGTGCCGCATTTTGTTGGTTACTCTGAACGTTTTTTTTTTTTTACATTACTCTGAACTTGTTTTTTGTTCTGGTTGTTCCATTTTGGGAGTACTATTATGTTTTGAAAACTTGAGTTGGGTTGGGCTTTGATGTCCCAATCCGCTGAGAAGTTTTTCGTTTAAAATAATTGGGCCATTAATTGCTTTCCCATGCAGGCCCATAGTTAGACATCATAATAAATTAGTGAATCTGCTAATGCTTATAATATGTGTGTGTAATAGAATTGATGGGATATAGTCTTCTACTTAGGTTAGTCTATACAGACTAAATATAATAATATATCTTAAATTTAACCTTATTATTTTCTTAATTTCACGTCTGCAATAAAAAACGCTTCTTTCTTAAAGTAAGAAGACAACGCTGCTTCTTTTTTATTTTTTTAAAAAAATTACTTGATCGAAATTCAATAATTTATAAATCTAAATATTTATGAGTTATAATCTAATTTTGAGATTAAAGATTAAAAATTAATTCGTGAAAAATATAATTTATTTTTCAAATTTAGAGTGTAGCTTGTGATTGAGGATGGTTGAGAGTATATAATATGATTGAGACGAATAGTCAACGTTCTCGCTTGATTCCCTCTTTGCCAACCTTATTGGGATCAATTGCTTGCAGCTAGAGAACACAAAATAATAATAATAAAAAACAAATTAAAGAATATAAATATTCGAAATTTGGTTTCTATTTCTCACTATTTATTTACCTTAAAGATCCTAAATCCAAACCACGGGATCCATCTGTTCACACTTCTTTTATGGTTTCTTTTCCATCGCAATCCAGAGAAAAAGTGACGCAAAACTGTTTTTGCCATAAGTGCAAATATGGTATATTTGAGATGTAAGATCAAAATTAATATTAAGCACTAAATGTACAGATACATTTTTTATAAAAAAAATTAATTTTTTTTATTTCTATAATTTTTATTTAGTTATAATTTAATATCTAAATTTTAACTAGATACAATCCATCAGTTTATATAATTTTAATTTAATTATAATTTGATATAACTCAGATTAATTATTAAAAATGTTAGTTAATAAATTTTAAAAAAATAAAATTATATATTTTATATAATTTAGTTAATAAAATTTTAAATAGTTAAAAGTATAAGATAGTTTATTCCCTTTCTCCTTCATGCCCAATCATCACCGTCTCATTTATTATTGAATATATATATATATATATATATATATAAACCCACTTTTCAACTTCATTTTTTATTTTGATGCGTAATTCTGGGATTTGATTTATACTTGTTGCAGTTTTAATTGTGATATATGTTTGTGAAGCTGGTGAATTAATGGAGATGGGAAGATGCAATAGAAAAGCGTTTGTGGTGTTGTGTTTGTTTGCGTGGCTTTGTGTTGGGCCTGGTGCTTCGTGTAGTGGGCTTCCGAGGATTGGGCTGAAGAAGATGAAAGTGGGCCGGCCTTTGCTCAGAAAGTACAGTCTCAGTAATTAGAATGGTAAATTGTAAATCTACTATAATTACTCTCTTAATTATAAAATAATCTTAGTGATGGATCGGTCAAATCCATCTAAAATTTTTATAACAAAAAAAAAAAGAACGAAGGATTGTAACTAAAACAAAACGAATGAAGAAGAATCTGAAATTGTGGGGCCCAAGAATTTCCTAGACGCTCAGTATTATGGTGATATCGCCATTGGTACCCCTCCTCAGAGGTTCGCCGTTCTTTTTTACTCCAGCAGTTCCAATACCTGTGGCCCATCCAATAAATGCCTTACCTCTGTGAGTCCCTCTCTCTCTCTCTCCATATATATGTATGTGACGCTCAGTATTATGGTGAATTGGTGATATCGACATTGGTACCCCTCCTCAGAGGTTCGCCGTTCTTTTTGACACCAGCCAGCTCCAATACCTGGGTCCCATCCAATAAGTGCTTTACCTCTGTGAGTCCCTCTCTCTCTCTCCATATATATGTACGTATTCATACACTTAAGCATGTTTCATTTGGATCCTCAATCAAAAGAAATTAATCTGCACGTCGTTTCACCTGATTTCTTATCCTTATGGTCTCATTTTACTTTAATCAGATTCATGTGGTTTTAGGTGGCTAATAAAAAGGGAAAAATCAATTAAGTGAAACTATAAGAAAAGACAGATGAAAAGAAAAACAAAATCTACGGAACCTAATTGAAAATCAAATAAAATTATAAAGAAATGATAAAAAAAAGAAAAAAAAATACTATAGGTACTTAAATTTAAAATTATAGGAACTTGTAAATTTTCCCGCCAATCAATAAGGATGAAATTATAAGAACATGAAAAAAAAAATTATAGAGACCTGTTTTGAAACGATATGAACTTGTAAGTTAATTTCCCTCCAATAAACGAGGGCCCGTTTAGTGTAAATGGAAAAAGATAATGAAATAAAAAAATAATTTGTCATATATGTCCTTAATAAAAGTTAATATAAAAAATTATACTCCTCCAATTCTTAATATAAGATCTCATTGGGAAGTTGATCTTAGTTTTAAATATAATGTATATTTTCTCTATTTATCAACTTCTTCCTAAATTATCCCTATTGATACTCTCTCAATAATAATCAAGTAAAAGAAGGAAGGAGTTAAGGAAGATGATTAGAGTATTTTACAAAAAAATGTCTTATTAACTATCTTTAATCTAATCAAATTAATTAAATATCTTATAATAATAACTAAAAGACTAAACCTCTTGTTAAGAATGATTACAGGATGTAATAATCAATATGCACCATGACTTTCATGCAACCAAAAAGGATTCATCTGATAGGTGTCTATTATTTATCTGACTTGGCTGATTCTAGCACTTTGAATTTGGGTGCAGCATGCTACGTCCATGCCAGGTACAGCTCTAGCCAATCAAGAACATACAGGCAAAATGGTTTGTCTCCTGATTCCCCTAGCTTCATCTCTTTAGTCTTCTGTTTTCAGAATTTGTGGCTTTATTTGGACATTTTGAAACTTCATAAGGGCTTGTTGGAATTTTCCTTTCCCCATTTGATACAAGAATTTTGTCTTTCTCCATTGTAAGGACACCTGCTGCAATTCAATATGGCAGTGGAGCCATAGCCGGTTTCTTCAGTTATGACAATGTCCAAGTTGGTGACAGTTGTAAATAACCATGTAATGCCTTTTCTCTTCTTTACTATGATTTTTCATGATACGTTAATTATTACACTGATAAAGCCAACCTTTTGCTGGAAATCAGGAATTCATTGAATCAACTAAGGAACCTAGCTTTACATTTGTATCAGCCAAGTTTGATGGTTTAGTAGGACTTGGTTTCCAAGAGATATCTGTTGGAAATGCTGTTCCTCTATGGTGTGTTTTAACGTTTAAATTTTCGTTCATTTGATTTGCTTTTAATGAAATTCAATATAACCGGTCAACATTAACGCGCAGTTCAACCTCAATCATGAAAAGGATTACTTATGAAACACTTGTTTGTTTCAGGTACAATATGATCAGTCAAGGTCTGATTAAGGAACAATTATTTTCATTCTGGCTCAATCGAAACACATCAGATGGGAGAGGGGGCGAGATTGTTTTTGGTGGTGTTGATAATGCTCACTTCCATGGTGAACACACTTATGTCCCTGTTACACGAAAGTGCTATTGGCAGGTTATTCATTAGCTTCTTTTTCTTTTGGTTAAATACATTTTTCCTTGTTCTTCTTGTTGATTGCAATTTTCTGTCTTGTTAACAGTTTGACATGGGTGATGTTCTTGTTTCTGGTAAACCAATGGGTATGTGTAGGAAATTAACCAGTAGAAATATATATTTGGGAAAATTAATTTTTTAGTTACTGGAGTTTTAATTCGATTGTAATTCAGTTTTCAAATTTTAACTCGGCATAACTCAATTCCTATAGTTGATTTAGTTGAAATTTAGTTCTTGAATTTTAACTCACTACAATTTATTCTCTGAGTCAAAACTATGGGGACTGGTTTTGTTTGGAGTTAAAGTTTAGGGATTGAGTTACAACTAAGTCAAAACTAGAGGTGGGAATTTGGGTTGGGCCCACGGGCCCAACCCACCAACCCGCCCAAAACTGGTGGGTTGGGTTAGTTAAATGCCAACCAAAAGACCCGCACCCGCCTAACCCGTAACCGTGGCGGGCTAACCCGCCGGTTTGGCGGGTTAGCCCGTTTTTTTTTTTTTTATTATTTTATTAAAATTATATTTTCTATTCTTTTCCCTTCACTTTTCATTTTCGCCAACGGCCAGCCCTCGACAGTCGACAGCGCCTCGCCTTCTCAGCTTCTCTCCAGATTCCAGTTCTCCATTGACGCCGCGAGCCCGCGACTGCCTGCGCCTAGTCGCCCTTCAACGATTCAGCCCTTTACTTGGTTTCTCCTCGTCGTCCAGTCGTTCTCGCCGAGCTCCCTCTCGTCAGCCCTCAGTCGTTGCTGTCGCTTCTGTTCCTCAGAGGCTCAGCCGTCGTCTTCGCTGTTGCCTCCTCTGCTTAGCCTTAGCCGTCGCCATCGCCTCCTCTCTTCAGCCCTCAGCTGTCGCTATCGCCGTCACCTCCACTCGTCAGAGGCTCAGCCGTCTCCGTCGCCTCCTCTGCTCAGCAGCTCAGCCGTCGCCGTCGCCTCCTCTCTTCAGCCCTCAGCTGTCGCTATCGCCGTCACCTCCACTCGTCAGAGGCTCAGTCGTCTCCATCGCCTACTCTGCTCAGCAGCTCAGCCGTCGTCGTCGCCTCCTCTCTTCAGCCCTTAGCTGTCGCTGTCGCCGTCGCCTCTACTCGTCAGAGGCTCAGCCGTCTCCGTCGCCTCCTCTGCTCAGTAGGTCAGCCCTAACCCTCGTCGTCGCCTCCCCTCCTCAGAGTCATCGCCGTCGCCTCCTCTACTTCAAGGTATATTAATATTTGAGCAAATGAAATTTGTCTGAATTCTGAAATTTGATCTGTTCAGGGCTTAGGTATTTGGCTGTTTGTGGTTCTGTGATTCTGTTTGAAATTCGTTATGGCTCTGCTTTCTGTTTGTTTGTTCTACTTCTGCTTGTGGCTCAGCCGTCCCCATGTCGTGGCTCTGCTTTCTGTTTGTTCTGCTTCTGGCCTTCTGCAGATATGTAGTTCTGGTTTCTGAGTTGTGGTTCTGTTTGTGGTTTTGCTTTCTGTTTGTTCTGGTTATTCAAATGTATGGTTCTGCTTCTACAGGCTTAGCTGCTTAAGTGTTTGATTGTTTGTGATTATGTTTGAATTTTGTTATGTTTAGGATAACACCCCAAATCCTTATTTTTTTGTAGATGTCTGATAATAATGTTCAGAATGAGATTCAAATGCAACCTAAAATGCTAACTGATATAACTGATGGAGGAAATGAAAAAAAATCTGGCAATGAAGAACCTTCTGTGGATGATAATGTTGCAAAGAAGGCAAAAAAATGCACATCTGATGTTTGGAGATATTTTAGTAGAATTGGAAAACAAGATGGGAAAGAAAAAGCTACATGTAATGGTTGTGGAAAAGCTTTTGCAGTGGGGGGTAAGCAATATGGCACTTCAACCCTTTGGCGTCATGTGGAATCATGTCAGTCAATCCCAAAATTTCGGGACATTGGTACTATGATGCTAGACCAAGCTGGGAAGGTTAGAAGTAGACACTTTGATAGTACTAGATTTCGAGAAATTCTAGCTAAGAGTATTGTTTTACATGATTTTCCCTATTCTTATGTTGAATATGAAGGGGTTAGGGAAATGTGTCAATTTTTGAATCCAGATTGTAAGTTTATATCTAGGAAGACTGCTGTGGTAGATGTTTGGAACCTCTATCTTAAACAAAAGGAAATTGTGAAAAAATCAATAGCAAATAGTCCTAGTAAGATATGTTTAACTACTGATTGTTGGACTGCAATAACTGGTGAGGGATATATTTGCGTGACTGGTCATTTTGTTGATGACAAATGGGGTCTCAATAGCAAAATACTTGCTTTCACACACTTGCAACCTCCACACTCTGGATCGGTGTTGGCTAACAAGCTGAATAAAGTTGTGGAGGACTGGGGGATTGAAAGAAAAGTGTTTTCTATTACCGTGGACAATGCTGCAGCAAATGATAATATGTAAAATATTTTGAAAGACATGCTGAGTTTGAATGATCCCTTGATATGCAATGGTGAGTTTTTCCATGTGAGATGTTGTGCTCACATCTTGAATCTTATAGTTCAAGAGGGGTTGAAGGTAGTAAGTGTTGCTGTGCAAAAGATAAGGGAAAGTATTAGATATGTAAAGGCATCAGAGGCAAGGGTAATTAATTTCAAGAAATATGTTGACCAAGTTGGTATTAAGACTTCTATGGGTTTAAGGCACGATGTGGCAACTAGATGGAATTCAACACATGCCATGCTTGAAAGTGCAATTACATATCAACGTGCTTTTGCGAAATTAGCTATCCATGATGACAACTTTCCTCACTCATTAACAAATGAAGAATGGTCAAGAGCAAAAGAGATCTGCAGCTTCTTGTCTCCATTTGCAGCAATAACAGAGTTGATGTCTGGGTCATCATATCCAACTTCTAACATGTACTTCATTCAGATATCAAAGATTGAGTTATTGCTAAAAGAATATGTGCATAATGATGATCTTGTGCTTCAAGAAATGGCTCACCGAATGCTTGCTAAGTTTGACAAATATTGGAGTGCTTATAGTGTCATTCTTGCAATTGCAATCATTCTTGATCCACGGATGAAGTTTGATATCATAAAGTTTTCTTATTCACAACTTGATCCTATACATCATAATGAAAAGATTGAATATATTAGGAATAAGTTATATTGTGTTTTTGATGAGTATAAAAAGAAAAGTTTGAATGTGGGATCATCATCAACTTCAATCCACTCTACTTCTTCTGGTGCTACTGGTTCTGCTAATTCTACTAATGTCACTCAAGATGCACCAATAGTTCAATCTCCTCTTCATCCGGGTACTGGTGCTAGAAAGTATAGTTATTTAAACACCACAGCTTTTGGGGTAAGTTTGCAACTCTTCATTTACTATATGTCTTACATTGTTATGTTGATTCATGCTTTACTAATACTTTATTTATTTATATGATATAGTATTATCTTCAGTGCAAGAGCAAAGACACTCAATTATTGGAAAAGTCTAAACTCGACTTTTATTTGGAAGAAGCAACTCTTGATCCTAACTTGTTCATAGAGATGAATGTCTTAGAGTATTGGAAGAATAATTCTCCTCGTTTTCCATGTCTTTCGAAGATGGCAGCTGACATTCTTAGCATTCCAATCACTACAGTTGCCAGTGAATCAGCTTTTAGTATTGGTTCACGAGTTCTGACAAAGTATAGAAGTTGTCTTCTTTCAGATAATGTCGAGGCCCTCATTTGTACCCGTAATTGGATGCTTGGTTTCTCGTCTGATAATACTGGAATTGGTACTAGTGGTGATGGTATTTATAATATAATAATTACATTATTACAATTTATACTAACATTGTCTTATTGTCTCATTACGTAATTTCTTTATATTATTATTATATATATAGTATACTCATTTTGTTTTATTGCTCCTTGTAACAGATTTATCTATGGATGGTGACAAAGTTGAAGAAATAAATATTTTGACAACTTCAGATCATGGTTCAAATCCAATTAATATTCAGAGTTGAAACTTCAGTTAATTGTTCTGTAGATTGTAGAGGATAAACTAATATATTTTATATTTGTAATCTTTCAATTTTCTATTTTTATGAATAACTTATGTGACATATTTATGTTTGGATAAAATTTTATTTCAGATATGGTTACAAATTCATGAGAAAAAAAAAGGAAAAGAAAAAAAAAATTATCTGGCGGGTTGGCGGGCTAGCCCGCCAACCCGCCAAGGCGGTCACGGGTTGGAGTAACTCCAACCCGCATAAAAACGGGCCTCTTTAGTGAGGCCCGTTTTGGACCCAGCCCGCCGCGGGTTAGCCTGTATCCGGCGGGCTAACCCGTATTGCCAGCCCTAGTCAAAACTATATAGAGTAAAAATTAGTTTTCCTTATATATTTTCCTAGGACATAGGATTGCTTCCATACATGGCTTGTGGTATTATAATTGATGTTTCTGACTATGTGTACATATTGTGAATCAGGGTCTTGTGCTAATGGCTGTGCAGCAATTGCTGATTCAGGTACTTGTTTACTCACCGATCCCTCGGTACGACCAAACTGCTTATATAATTATTCGTTTTCATCACTTCATTTTAGAATTTAGTATTCCACATGAAAGGTAGATGTTTCAGAAAAAGTTATTCAAGGTCTTGCACCTATGTGAAACCAAGTCTCACATTAGGTAGGATGGGATGCTCAATAGAGTATATAACTAGGTTAGTTCTCCTATATCAATAACTAGCTTTTGGGGTAGGGTTTCAAATCTTAGATATCTATCAAATACCTTAAATGAACTTCCATGGAAAATGCTTTGGCAAATGCTTGTGAATAGATGGTTTCTATTATCATTTATCGAACAAATGGTTCTTGGAGCTTATGGAAATGAAGTAGCCAGTCAAGAATGCAAGACTGTTGTTAATCACCATGGACCAACAATCCTGGAATTGCTTTTAGCTAAAGTAAGTTCTAATTCCGGTTCATTCATTTGTAGACCAGTTTAGCTTATTAGAACTTTAAATTAATTTTGTCCATCGATCAAAAAGAAAGATTCTTATCATCTTGCAGAGGATGAATTTTCATTGTGGATTTTATGTTTTACTCATGTAGGCTCAGCCACAGAAGATATGTTCCCAAATTGGATTGTGTGCGTTTGATGGGACTCGTGGAGTTAGGTAAAGCTCAAAACTCAAAAGATAGTACAATTTAGGGTAGTGGTATCATTTAATTTTTAATATGATTTCAGCATGGGTATTGAGAGTGTGGTGGATAAGAATGAAATAAAATCTTCCGGTGATGCTACTTGTTCTGCTTGTGAAATGGCTGTTGTTTGGATGCAAAACCAGCTGAGGCACAATCAGACACAAGATCAGATATTAAGCAATGTCAATAAGGTGAATTCTTCTACTTAATTGATAATATGTGTAGGATCATGTGATTATGTATTCAGTTTTTTTTTTTTTTGAAGTTGGTGGAAAACTTGGTAGTATAAAATACCGAGTCTCACATTTAGTAGTAGTATGGGATATTCAATATAGTATTTAAGTAAGTTTGGTTATTTTACCTCAATAGCTAGATTTTGGGACAATGATCCCCATTCCAGTTAAGTAACTATCAATTGGTATTGGAGCGAGGTTGCTAGTAATCTTAAGGAAGACTACCCATAGAAAGTTCTGACCAGCAAGAGACTGGGTAAAATGTCATGAAATGCAGCGGCTTTCCATGGGGGCCAATGATGGAGACATGAATTTAAATTTGGTCTGAGTTTGATACCTTGTGGTAAACTGGGAGAAGCACTTGTTGACTGGGGAAGGATCCCTTCAATGCCTACTGTTTCCTTCACTATTGGTGGAAAAACTTTTGACCTTTCTCCCAATGATGTAAGATGTCCTATGACCCTGCTTTTTTCCTTTCCTTTTCTTTTCTTTTGTTTTACATATATAAACATAACTGATATTTTAAAATAAAGTTTTTTACTATCAATTCACATTCATCACTCCAAGATTGAAGCGACTCGTCATATTTGTTTCCCTGATAAGAAAATGATTCACATCAGTAAATAAAACAGAGAATGAGGCAAATCTTCTATTGTCTCATTGCCTTCAATTTCTCTGTTTTTTACCTACAAATATCTGTTTTTTGTGTATTCAGTACATTCTCAAGGATGAAGAAGGCTCTCAAGTACAATGCATCAGTGGCTTCACTGCTTTGGACGTGCCTCCTCCTCGTAGCCCTATTTGGTACATACCCCATGACTATGCCCTCTGTACATTCTCTCAACTTTTTTCCCCCATCTAAAGGGTAGACATCAACAATCCGAGGTTACAGTGGGATTGAACCTCTTCCACTTATCATGGAGTTTTTTTGTCTATGAAAATAAAAAAGAAGTCTTTGAAAACACATGAACATGATTCTCTGATATTGAGAATTTGATCAGATTCTGACATGATGATTGGTGTCTGCAAAATGCAAGATCCCTGGGGATGTTTTGGTGGGTCCCTATCACACAGTGTTTGATTATGACAACTTGAGGGTAGGATTTGCCAGAGCTGCATAAAGAATATATATATATGTGTGTGTGTGTGTGTGTGTATGTTATGTTGATGAGGTGTCTTGTGAATTGCTAATGTTTCAGTTGATATTGGTTTGTGTGTGTATCTAGACCATTTATATATGGGTGATTAATATTCATTGAATACAAGGAACATCATTAACTTAAGGTGTATGAAAAATACAACCATTTTGAGTTGGGATTACTTGAAAGGCCACGAACTATATATTTTTGTTGATGGAGTTAATGCTATAACGCTTGAAATCCAAGGCAATTTTGGAATATTCCCTCTAAGAGAAGATTATGAAACAAATCAATAGGTTTTGTAAATTTGTTAATATGAAATTGGCTGATTAAATTTAGTCATAATTAATTTATTTAAATTTTTTAATTAATTTTTATATTATTAAATATTAGAGGGAGTATTTCTTTTAACAGTACACCGTTCCTGGATAGATAAATGCTGAAAATAGCACAAACGCTCCACATGATAGTTGTAACAAAACAACACATTGTTCCCAATATTTTACAAGAACAAGATCTATATATAGCTGTAAATAGGACAAACACTGCAGATGAATTTAAACTGAGTTTGAATCCATGCACTTTGAACTGTGTCTATTGTTTTCTTTCAAAATCTGGCTGGCAAGCCAATATTTATTTTAAATTATCTTTTTGTGCTCCAAATATAACTTAATTAACATTAGTTTAATATAAAATACATAATTTATTAAAGCAAAAATGCAATGGTATTCCCTTCAGTCTTTATTATAAAAGCCCTCTAATCACCTCACTAGAACTTATTAAATTGTTTGAAAATAATCTTTTTTTTTTTAATTTACACACATTAAAACCATCAATTACATTTTGAGAAGAAAAAAAAGAAAATTCTATCAGACTTTAAGTAAGGACAGTATTAAAGAAATGTAATTAATACTTCACTTAATGACTTATAATGAAGATTAAATACCACTTAATTCTTTTAAAAAATATCTTATAATAAAAAATAGAGTCTAATAAAATTGAAAAGTGTGAAGTTACATTATTATAGAAATCATGGAACATATAGAATCTTTTGATAAGTTCTTTCAAATAGAGCTGGAAAGGCGCTGAAATGTTGAAGAATATATAATAAACTTGCTGGATAAGTCATCCAAAGGGAAAGCAAGTTCGTGTTTCTGGAGAATCAGATGACCAATGATGATTAGACGATAATATATTAAAATTATAAATTACTTTTCAAAGCCTTTTTTTTTTGGGAAAAGAAAATAGATTCTGCTTTTGCTTGCATGTTACAGCACGCGTCCTTAGTTATTATTATTATTTGAATTTAAAGAGGCTAAATCCATCCTGTGAAATTGAACCCACGACGGGGCATGATTCATGAATAATGCATTACATTGCTTATTCATTAGAAAAAGAAAAAAGGGGAATTAAAAAAGAAGAAATTAAGAGGGCATGACTTTGCGTTTGTGGGCGGCACGTGAAGGCATTTTCCTTGGATTCCATTTTCAAACGTCCACATTCTCCCACAAGAGCGCACAGTACAGATTACTATCAAAATATTTACATTTAAATCCATAATCATAATTAATAAGATTCTATTTATTTAGTAACTTCCTTTTAAAGTAGTTGAAGATTGTGACATGTTCCTCATTTTTGTACCCTTAGACAACAATCATGTTAAAAAACGCTGCATCCCCTACCACTCTTCATTTTCATCTTCTCAAATCTCAAGTTGAGTTTTCTAATTGAAAGTTTTTTAAAAATATATACCATCATTTTTATCTCAATATAAGTCAGTTATAGAGTAATTAATTGTTATTTGTAAATTTTGCCCCAACAATTAATGTATAAATATGACTTTGTATTTTTCTCTCTTTCACAACTCCATTTTAATGTGAGTTAAGTTAGAAAAAAAATTCAATTTAAAATAGATTTAATGAGTTTTTTTTTGTCAATATAAAGTTTTGTCATTAGATTTAAAAAGTTTATGTGGGTTAGATTCCAGGGATTTATTAGGGTTAAAACATAGATATACCTCCAAATTCAATGAATATTTATAGAGATATTTACATAACGACTACTAATAAGATTTTCAATAATAATATTGTGATTTGAAATAATGAACGTATAAGTTATAAATCAACAATTTATTAACTATATCAACTTTTTATTAGAACCATTTCTTAGCTATGAAGAATTAATTAAAATGAGATATAATAGAGACTATAAAGAATAAAGGGGAATTAGTTGAAAGGGAATTAGAACAAGAAGTTAAATGCGGACACAAAGGGCCAACAAGAAAGGGCATGGTGGGTAATTAATGTGAAAGAGGTTAATGAGTTGGCTTTGCTTCTTCCAACTATGCTCCAACTGTCACACACTATTCCTGCCTTCGCTTTCTTCAACACTTGCTTCCTCTTGCTATCCAAATTTCAATCCCAATCGTCCCTTCCAATGCCCCAAGAGGCATTCCACAAATTAAAGTGCTGATTGCGACTAATAATTGATGAGCATATGGGTAATTTGAGAACCAGTTAGATTTCACCAGTAATACGTAGTAGAACCACTTGATTTCAAAGCTCATTTTGCATTTGCGTTGGTTTTTAATCCAAATGTGCTATTTGTGGTTTAGCATAATCAGTTTATGGTCTTAATATATTCTTTAATCATCAACAACCCTCTTTTAGGTTGTAAGAGGTTCGTGGATCAAGTTAGATAGATAGATGGAGTGGAATCATCCCATAAAATCTAATAAATTCTTAAAAAGAAGTAAATTTAATTATTGTAACAAAAAAAAAAAACACTTGATATATGAGAATAGCCCACAGAAGTATCCAACTTTCAGGGTGCTATGAACCGTTGAAAATTGAACATTATTTGACTTAGAAGTGCGTCCTTTATTGTTATATATATATGAACATAATCATTGAACTTACCTCGTTGTCACAAATTGACTTGTTACTGAGTACGTACATTGAATTTTATCCATTTTGAACAGAAATAATTAGGCAGTCAAAAGTCAAACACACCAAGAAGTTTAATCCTCACTCTTTGCCTAATTCCTATTCTCTAGTGAATTGAATCCACCCTCTTTTCAATAATAAAATATACATTGCATTCCTTCCTTCCTAACGACGACAACATTCTCTTCTAATATATATTGCCATCACAATTACAAGTACGCCACCATTCTTCCCAGTCAAACAACGCTATCATATATTAATTAATATTCTTTTCATTTTAAATATAAAATCTAATTTAAGATAAAAAAAGAGCACATTTTTACTCCTTCAAGTCAACCAAACCCTCTTCATATTCACTTCAATGTTACGTGTTACTACTTCTAATTTTAAATATAAGAATTAATTGAAGAGTTTATTTTAAAAATAAATTTTCTCATTTATTTTTTGTCTTAGACTATCTATATTATATGTGTAATTAATAGGGAGAATTTTTAATATAAATAATTAAAAGAGAAATGGTATCTTAAAAAAAAACTAATACACATTTTTTTACAAAATAACTAACTAAATTATTTTTTAATTTATATGAATTAGTTATTTAAGACGAGAGGAAGTAAAGATTGTGATCCCTTGCAAAGCTTTTCCGGCTTAGTTCTCAACTGCGGCAGGCATATTATTAGAAAGGAGACAGGTATATTATAACTAAAAATAAATATACAAATATTGTAAAAGTGAATACTTTTATACGAACATTAATCGCCATCCGTTTTTAATATAAAATTTAAAATTTATAATATAATTTGTACTATAAATTATATTTTATACTAAATATCATATGTAATATTGTTTATATGAGTATTTTACAAGAAATCTATATCCTTCATGGTTAAAAAATATATACTTGATTGGGGGAAGTGATTAATGAATCCTCTTATATCTTCACTCCATATATATATATATATATATATATATATACATGCGCGCGCATACCACTGAGACTAAAGCCACCGAAATTTTCTATTCTTTTATTTATATATATATATATATATATACTCATCCGATTATAATTATAAGAGTTAATTTTTATTTTAAATTTAATATTTTAATTTATTTGATCTCAATGTTTATCATTTTTTAAATTAATTTTATATTTGTACTCTTTATCACCTCATCATGAACCATCCCCCGATCACCAACCCAAGCATCAGCACATGCCTCCATGTGCACCATCTATTGTATATTTATGCATACCCAAAGTCAACTTTAAAAAATGGACACACCATTAATCAATTGAATTTGATATATCTTAAACGAGTCAAATCATAAATTTTTAGTTTTTTAAGCATACTTCAAATTAGCTTGGCGCGTCTTAATTAACGTAACGTTGAAAATAATAATTACCATTTTTAATTCTTGAAGTAGTACGTGTACTTGGTAATTCGTCGGTTCTAAATTAAAAATTGCAAGAGTCTTACCTTGTGAATGTATTAATTTCTCCAACTTTGTGAAGCAATGTTGTGCATCGCCGGCTAATCAACCAAAAAAGTTGGTAGCCCCACACCCTTCTTTTGACACGTGGATCTCTCCCAGCACACACACAACAGTTGTGAGATGTGAACACAACCAAAAACTAAAGACTCTAGAATCTTAAATCTCACAACTTTGCACTACATCTCATCGCTTTGCTTCAAGCCAACCATACCAAACCAAACTTTATTTAACCTTTGCACATGTATATATATAGGCATCATGCGGAGTGGTAGTTCCTAACAAACAAACCTACCTTCTCTTTTTATACAGCTCCCAACTCTCCAAGCTAAAGCTCTCTTCTATGGACTGGTCTAGGGGTCCCATCGTCGGCCGGGGTTCCACCGCCACCGTCTCCATTGCCCATGATCGCCGGTCCGGTCACTTGTTCGCTGTCAAGTCGACTGAGCTCGACCGATCGGAGTTGCTTCAGAGGGAACAGAGAATTCTGTCCACGTTGAAATCTCCTCACATTGTAGCATACCATGGTTATGATGTTACATTAGAGAATAATGCAGAATGGTACAATCTGATCATGGAGTATGCGCCTTATGGTACGATTGCCGACATGGCTCGCCGGCGAGATGGGCTAGAAGAAGCGGTGGTTCGAACCTATGCGCGCCAAATCTTGCTGGGGCTCAACCATCTTCATTCTAATGGCATTGTGCATTGTGATATTAAAGGTAAGAATGTTTTGGTGACGGAGGAAGGGGCGAAAATTGCAGACTTGGGTTGTGCTAGGAGGGTGTCTGAGGCGGCGGGTGACGGCGGAATGGTTGCCGGCACACCAATGTTCATGGCGCCGGAGGTGGCGCGTGGGGAACAACAGGGGTTCGCTGCCGACGTGTGGTCTCTGGGGTGTAGTGTATTGGAGATGATCACCGGGCGGGCTCCCTGGCCGGATGTATCTGAGCCGGTAAGTGCGGTTTATCGAATCGGGTTCTCGAGGGATGTGCCGGAGATTCCCGTGTTCATGTCGGATATAGGGAGGGACTTTGTGAGCAAGTGTCTGACGAGAGACCCGATTGAGCGGTGGTCGGTAAGCGAACTCCTCAAACACGAGTTCTTGGAAGAATCAATTTCGTCCATGAAAGAATTTGGAAGCTGGGATACTCCAACGGATGTAATGGACGGATCCATTTGGGATTCGTGGGAGCCCACGCAAGATCCGACCCGTGTTCGTTCTTGCAATTCTGGCAGAGACAGGATTCGTCGGTTGTGCACAGAAGCTACGACGTCGTTTGAGGGCAATGAGCCCAACTGGGAATGCGAAGAAGAGTGGATCACAGTGAGAAGTGGCAACGAGACAAAAGAGAATTACAATGTTGACCTTGGGAATGAGAGAAATTTGGGGCATTGTTATGAACCCAAAACGGTAATTACCGTTGGGTTGTGTCAGTGTGATTTGAATTGTAAGGCTAATGGTTGTAACAAAGGATTATTATTGTTAGGTTATTATGAGTGGTCATATGTAAGAATTATTGTCCTAAAAAGGAAAATTGAATCTCAAAATAAGGAAATAATTTTTAATGATTTGCTTCTCTCTCTCACTCTAGATTGAGGCATTTATGGGTTATAATGGTTTCACATGTGGCCAACATAGAAGTCAAATTTTGAGGCAATATATAGACACACACACACATGATTATGATTACTTCGGAAGACGAGGCTCCTTTTGCAGAATCTCACGATTTGGTGTGACTTTCTCTTGGTTCATGATAAACTATCACATTTAACCGCGAATATAAATATCTTAGCTGCTGTTTAGTATGATGAAAGGGTTTTAAAAAAAAAATTGAAATCAGAGTAGGATTAAAATTTGCATAGGATTTGATTTTAAAAATTTATTTAATATATAAATGAAATTGGTTTCTAACTATTCTATTTGAATTGGGTTTCCAAAAAAGCTATACTTTATATGATATTATATCTACGTTCTTTAATATAAAATTAAAATAAACAAAATAAATATATTAATTATCTAAATACAATTTTAAAAATAAATTTATATTATACACTCATTAAACTACATAATTAATCAATTAACTCTTCTATTAGTTATAATTAATTAATTTTTTTAATTTTCTTAATTTATTAAAAAAAATAATTAACTCTTATATTAAGAAATAAAATGAGTACCAAACAACCTAAAATTAAGATTGCTTCTCAATTTTATCTCCACACTGAGACTATGTTTGGACGGGAAAAGTAAAAAGAAAATAAGGGAAAGAAATACTAGGAAGAAAAAATAGTCTAAAAATTTACTATATTTTAGAGTTTTCTCTCTCAATAATATTCTTTATTCCTTAATTTTCTTCTCATCCAAACATATAGGGTAAAAGATTTTTCTATACAAGACAGGTGTTAAGATGAGAGATTAAAGTTTCTTGAAATAGAGTTTTTTTTTTGTATAAAAATTTTTGAGAAAAAGTTAGGATCAACAATGATCCAAAAGGATAAAGTCTCTTTTTCTCCTAGTTGATACTAATGTCGGATAAAGCAATTCGTCAATTACCCTCAAACGTAAACCTAGGCACCTAAGAACTAGGTTGCCTTTCCAATGACTGCGACTAGAACCATAACAAAATGATACTTCTCAAAAATCAAATACACTCTAAATAGTCATATATTTTATCTATTTATTAGCTAAATCCACGGATCATAGGTTGCTAGCTAAATCCACGGATCATAGGTTGCTGAAATAGAAATATAGAAACATATAACAATTGGTCTCAGTTTTTTTAATTTATAATTGGGCTTCTGCATCAATATAAGGCTTACTTACTTTTCTATTTTTTTTCTCTGAAAAAAAAAACAAATCCTCCACATTTATTTTGGGAATATAGATAATCTGGCCCATTGCTTAACATTTTATTCTCTATACCATATATGATATTAGTATCATCTAAAAAAAAATTAAAATTTTATTTTATTTTTAAATCATAGGTGAATCCAATTTCTTTCCAAAAATATTTATAACAAAAAAAAACATTTTCGTAACTTTTTCACAAATTTTGTTTTTTCTATGCTGCATAAGGCAAAAAATATACGGTAATTATTCCACCATCACCTAACTTCACTTCAGCTTTTAAAATTAAAATTCAATGAACACGTTTCCTTTCTGAGCCATTTCTAAAATCATTACCTAACTTACTTTATTTAAGCTTTTAGAATGCAGTCAATGAACACATTTCCATTCTGAGTCATTGCCTTCTATGAAAGATAAGTGCAGCTAATTCTGTTCAGAAGGCATACTATGTTTCAGTTCCATTAAAAACATTGTATGGATACTTTTTATTACAAAAAAAAAGATTAGATAAGCTGTCTCAGAACCTCACTAGATCATAATATACCTAAAAACTCATACACCTTGTAAATATACTTACATATCACTCATGAGATTCTCGCATCAATAGAAGGATTCAAACCCATATCTTTTTGGGATAATGAGTTGTGTTATTTCCATGCAGACTAACCTTCGTTTGCCATTTTATGAATAAAATTTTAATTCCAAATTGTGAGTTTGACATCAAAAGAAGGGTAGGTCAATATAATAGTTAATAGTTGTTTAAATGCAATCTGAGTCACAGTTTTGGACTTTTGGCAATACCTGAATTAGAGGGTAAGGCATCTAATTAGCAGCCTCTGAAGGACATGGAAGATCAGATATGATACCTATTAACTTATATGAACTGGAATCCACAACCAGAAAAACCTGTGCTTAGTTAGGAAAAGCAGAAAAAGAGATCATGATCATCAGCAATTTTAGGCCACTTCATGTTGAAAGAGGCTGAAGAAAAAAAAATATATAATGAATGAATGAATGAATGAAAATATAGATAGGTGAGCGCATGAACATCACTGCTTTTTCTTTTGCTGTCTGCCCCCTTCAACCATCCATTTTGTCCACTACTTTAGTTCAACGTTCATTCTGATTTTCACCCTTAATATGATAGTACTGACATCTGAGTAACCCAAGTTTCATTTCTTCTCTTCCTTTCCTCCAATCATCGGAGAATACTCAAACTGAAAATTTAATATTTTTCAAATAAGAGTTATCAAATATAATTTATCAATTTTTACCTAATAAGTGAAGTTTATAATATACATTAGTATACCAAACACACTTCATTTCATATCTTCTTCTGATGCTTGAACTAGAAAGATAAAAATGAGAAGTGTATCAAAAAAACATATCTAAGCACTGCTTAAAACCACTGAATTGATGCGAGTCTTCAAATAAACTTTAACCATGTGCTATACAGTGAGCCACGTCCAGTTACCTAGCACCTAAATCTATAATATTCATCCAGGCATGGGGATTCTTGATCCTTTGTCCCCAGAAACTTTATATCCAACAATGGAGGTAAGAAATCAAGAGATAATATGGAAGTGACATACATACCCTGAGTCTCAAATGTAAAATGTGTATAAAGTGAAATATTTAGCATAATAACAAAGAATTTAGCTTCCCAAGTTAAAGAATCTCTGAGGTGTAAGAGGTAATGATGCAAAACATGAATGAGTACAAGACTGACTTTCTTTCCACCGTGTCTTATTTCCTAGTCACTTCACAAGCTTCTGACATCAAAATGTCCAAATCAATGGTTATTTATGTTGGCTGAAATTGAAAATGGGAAATAACTGCTTCAATGCTATTGTCACCGAAAGTTCTCAGGATCCCTTTATAGCTTCACACTTGCATATGATAAACTCACCATACCTATATTTGGAAGAGATTAAGGGTATGGACTACCAAGACACCACCTAAGACTCATCCAAAAACTGCGGATGAATCTCACAAAAGTAGTCAACTTAGACAAGCTCCTAGAACTGAGAGATTCAAACATTGTACAACATGAGTGATGTTTTGAGATTTGGGTTTCATCAGATAACTTTTCCAGCTTTTCAAAGATTCAAGCAATTTCAATTTAGTTTATCACCTAATCTAGGTCCTAAATGTGATTTCTGAATGGGGTATCTTTTATTATCCTAGTCCTACGTGGGAGGGGACAGTGACACATACAGATAAGCACAACAATTTTCTTTAGTAGAATGAACGACATCTTTTCACGTGTTCCTGAAAGTGTTCTAGCCACCTTCTAAATCTATTTGTCTAGCACCTAAAGATGATCCATCAATCCTCTACTTTGAATGTATATATATACCCTGCAGTGACAAAATAAGATACACAGTTCATTTTATAGACAAAACCTCTCCTATTAACACTATAAATCATATGATGGGTGACATTGCAATCAAACCTTCAGTTCAGATTGTGATAAGTGCTCCAGTGAACACCAGCACGCACAGCCAAACCCACCAAAATGACAATAGCAAGCCATCAAAGTCATGAATCTTAGCGCAACTTCATGCGGGCTACTTCTCCATATGCATTTCCCTTGGTGCACAAGCTTTATTATGGAAGAATTTGAGTGAACACAAGATGGACTCACAAGCTCTCTGGCATGCATTTAATGAACTACCTTCCATGGCCTTTCTCCTGCTATGGGGTTTCTCTGTATTCATTGCAGCTCTCTATCTTTTCTTTACATTCTCAGGTGCTACTTTCACTTTGATCTGGTGAAGACAGAGTTCTTACATCACACAGGAGGGAACTACATGTATGCTCCTTGGATTTCTTGGCTTCTCATTCTTCAATCTGCACCCATCAATGTTCCCAGATTTTTCTCAGGTTCTATGCTGGACACTTTCAGTTCCAATATTGGTGCTGGATGTCAAACTCTACGGACAACGGTTAACAGCTGATAAACGGTTTCTGTAGGTGGTAGCAAACCCGGTAAGCCAGATGTCAGTGATAGGAAACTTAGTCGCTGCTCAAGTCATGGCAGAGATGAATTGGGAAGAGAGTGCAGTCTCAATGTTCTCACTTGGATTTGCACATTATCTGATTCTGTTTGTAACTCTGTATCAGCATCAAAACAGTAGCAATCGGTTTCCCACAGTGCTAAGGCCAGCTTACTTTTCTGCTCTTTGCGGCTCCAAGCATGGCAAGTCTAGCTTGGAAGTCCATCTCGGGGTTTTTTGACACCCCATCAAAGATGCTATTTTTTCTGTCTGTTTCTCTGTCTCTGGTAAGTTCCCAGATGATTCAAATTCCACATTTGAATTGAAAATGATTGTCTATTCTTCTTCTTGCATTGTAATATGGTAATCTTTCTGTTTCATAACACGCTTGCAGGCCAGCTCTCTTCAAGAAATCAATGAGAAGGTTGACTGTTACATGGTGGGTTTACTCATTCCCTTTAACCTTCATTTGTCTAGCCTCTGTTGAATATGCTCTTGAGGTAAAAGGTAGCACAGCTTCCAGGCTAATGTTGGCAACATGCGCGCTTTCGGTGTTGGTTTTCATTTGCTTGATGCTGATCACTTTACTCAATTGAGAGGCTGCTATGTAAAAATGCTTCAATTATCTGTTGCTAATAATAATAAAAAGTGAGAAATCTCAATCTCAATCTTCTTCTTACTCATAAATTAAGAAAGGGAATGACTTTGACAAGAAAAAAAGGGAATAACATCATGAGCTTCAAATTGACCTATATTAAGCTGTAATTTTCTTCTTCTCGTTGTAAGGAAAATAATAGGAAGTGAACCAATGCAACAGTTAAAAGCTAGCCCAGGTACATTAGTTGACTTCCAATCTTGTTCTTTCTTAATCCTTTTAACCAAACACTGCATTATTTTACTTACATTAATGCACACTTCAGCTACCAATAAATAAATAAATAAAGCGAGTATTTGAACTTATCTTTTTAATCAAATGATAAAAAGATTAAGACGGCTATATCTGTTTAAAAAATCAACTATACATCTGGCCAAAAAAAAATATATACACATACGGTACAAGACAGCACTACATTTTATCTTATCAATTAAAAAATCACAATTTACCAGGACAAAATTGATCAACATTCTCTCTACCTCATCAATGAAGCTAAAATTTGAAAGCCTATTTCTCAAGGAACATCTTTACAAGGATTTATAGCAGGCAATTTGGCAAACCACCTTCATAACAGCATACATGGAGAGGCCATTCCTGCCTGATATGTTTCTTACATATTCTTCTTACTAGCTGAGCGTGACAATTTCTGGTAGTCCAAGGATTGCAGTTGGCCACGCAACTCTTGTTTTTCCTTGAGTACGCGGTCATATTCAAGAAGGAATCCCTCAGATTGTTTCCTTAGAGCAACTGCATTGGCTTTTGCAACATTTATATTTTTAATATTTGCCTGAAGTTCAAATTCCAGCACTTCTAGTTCTGCTCCCAACCTGGCCTTTTCTTTTTCCAAGGCTTTGATTTCTTCAGCCTTTTGAGCTTTAAACTCTTGGGCTTCCTTCTCCAATTCTTGGGATTCTTTCTTCATAGCTTCCGTGTTCTTTCTTTGGATTAGGAGTTCTTTTATGTAATGATGTAGTCTGTCTACAATAAGTGCATTGAAAAGGACAACGCCTGCAAATAAAAGACCAAAGCAAAATGATGCTCAAATGCCAACAAGACGATGTCTAAACAATCAATTACTAAGAAACAACAGGCTCTGAAACTAAAAGTAGTATTTTGGCTAGATGCTGTCTTAGTTGTTTAGAGATCTTTCGCAAACCTTCTAACATAAGGGTCAAGCTACATGGTCCAGAGTCTTGGGGGCCAGTAGTCAAATTTGAGAGTAGAAGGATTGCAAAAGGGCCTAAGTTGAAAGTGTTTATGTGTATTTTAGCATAATAATTTGGGTTGGATTTGAACTGGCCTTTCGCTCATGTTTTTAAGGCGTAACCAATTATTGGACTGCCACTGGATAACATAACAGCGAGTTGGAAGACAAGTAGGAAATTTGTGTTAGACAAATAATTCTCATGTTGAACCTAGGTTGAAGAGCCTTCTTTTCTACTATTGATACATTAAAGAGATGCTTGAACACAAATGATATAGAGAAATGTAATTCCCTATGCTTGAAGAATCAAGAAAAAGAAGAAAACAACAAGCTTTTCTATCTATATTGCCTTATGAATTAAAGCAACAATGCCTTCAAAATTAACATCAGTACTTAATTATGTTCATCAAATAAGTCCTATTATTGTCACATAGATATATATTATTTGAAGCACTTATGTATGAGTACAAAGTATGATTCAGGTCATTGAAGTGGGAAAATAAATTAGAGCAATAAGGTGGAAGGGTCTAAAACTGGGAAAGCTAAGACACCATGAAGACATTACCTTGCCCAAAGATTGAACAGAGCTTGACAGAATGTTAAGCCTAGTTTAGTGACATATACTGGGTGTATTGAACCCCATATTTGGTTGGGGGAATTACTAAAAAGTCTTAAGTAAGAGATTTAATTACCCAAAAGTTCAATGACAACTATAGAGCATACAATGACAAGTAGTAGTGTAGGAAATGATAACTAGTTAATGCTGCTCACTTATCATTTGGATTTTTTAGTGATTAAGTCCCTTCCTTAAGACCCAAAGTAATCCCCCCTATCTAGTTTCCTCCTTGTTTTCCCCCTTTATCACTGCCTTTTAAGGGCAGAATGTCCATTATACTACATGCAGAGCAAAGTGAAATCATTGTAACTTCGCCAGCATTACCAAATTTACCAACTAATAATTTCAAAAACAAAAAATCGACTTATGAAACATTTCTTTGAATTGCTGTTTAAAGCCATAACGAAAAATGAGCCTCAGATAAAACTCAACACATTAAATAAACCAATAATGAAGCAAACTTAGAAATGAATCATATTTCACCCTTCAAGCCTCACATTTCACACAATGTCCTAATTCCTAAATCCCATTTTGATGAAAGTCAACATCAAGTTAATACCCTGAAGATTATTTGTATCATCATCTCAAAGTATGGTTTTATTTTTCCAGTTTCACCCCTCCAAATGTACAAAAAATGATCAATACAAGATTTCAAGGATGAGTATTCAATGGGTTCAAACAAAATCATACTTGCGGAAAGTACAGTGGCACAAGTCATTTCGAGCATCACATTGATATTAAAGCCATATTTTAGGAATGATTTAATGGAAATTGACACAGAAGAAGTCAAGGAAGAATACCCATAAGAGTAGCTTCAAGAAGGTGGTTAGCCATAAGAACTTGATCGGTGTGATCGACAGCACCGTCCTCGATCCTTCGGTTCTGAATCTTCAGAATGCTGTAGACAGTAGACAACAGCATCACAAGGACCGTCCCTCCAAGGGTCTTCATCATCACGGGTCCCCAATCGCGCTTGACTCGATCCAAGCCCATGATCACCAGCTTCCTCAAGGGGGTTTCGAAAAGAATCAACATTATCGTCACCGTCTCCGATAATATCGCAGTGGACAGTAATTGAATCATCTCTCGGAGCAACAAAATACAGAGAAGCTGATTGACGAGTGGTGATAAAGGGTCGATTGAGAGAGGTTTTGTTTTGTATGACCCAAAAGGGAAGTAATGACTAATGAGTCACATTCGAATAATCAAATGGGAGCTTGGAAAAAGAAATTGACAACGAGGTATAAAAGAAAGATACCAGATAGACTTTCAAAGCTCAAGGATTGAAGATGAAGACGGCTATAGCCTGCGTTTTCTCTAGCCGCTTCTCATAACGGCGGGTTGTGATGGGGTGTTTGTTAACTCTCTCCGATGCTAATAACAGATAAGTTAATTAAAAATATTAGTTAATTTAATTATGTTTTAAAAATATAAATGGGAGAAGACCTCTTAAATATGTATAATTAAGAGGATTTGAATTTGTTTTTGTAAACTCCTCATTGTATGATTTATTATTATTATTATTATTATATTTTTTTAATAAAATTTAGATAATATCTCTAAATATAAAAAGGAGTTAGACTTTATTTTATTCTTAAATTAAAATTGAATTCAACTCTCTTAAAAATTTTTATAAAAAAATATTTAATTTAAATTTTATATCAAAAAAGAAAGGATGATGTTGAACCAATGTTGAGTAGAATCTTATAAATAGAATTGTACTTATAAATAGAATATAAATAGAATAGTAGTAGTTGAGGAAATAATATATTTATAGTTATTTATAGAGATGAATAACCGCAGAATTTGAATAGAACAAGTCTATATTGAAAATTTTCAAAGCTCATAGTTTGGTTCAAGCCTTGGGGCTCCCTTGCGTTAGTGAACCAGACGACAAGAGGCTGAAATGTCAGCTAGAAATAGTCCTCTTCTCTGACTTTTCTCCTTCTCTCTCTTCATGTGTGTGTGTATATATAGATATATGATCTCTCATCCTTCTCAAAACCTCAACCTTCAATCACATACCAGTTACAGAAGAAACCTTTCCATTATTCATTATTACTCTCATGTCTTCTCTACACATCTCAAATCTTTCTTCTTCTTCTTTACGGAGAGTTCACGCCACCATTAGTGTCCCTAAACTCCCACGAGTTCCTCTCTCTCTTCCGAAAATACCCACATCGTCAACCACAAAGCTGGTTCATGAATCCAATAATGGATTCTTACAGACAATAACTCCACCAGGAAAAGATGTCGCCAAGGCTACCATTCAACTGTATTCAATCTTAGAGGCTGTGGCTGACAGAGTTGAAATGCACAAAAACATCGGCGAGCAGCGAAATAACTGGAATTCCCTTCTTTTGAACTCTCTCAATATGATGACTCTTTCTGCAACTACCATGGCTGGTCTCAACACGGCCATTGACAACACTGCTCTCAAATTATCCTCCACTCTTCTGTTCACTGCAGCCACTGGAATATTACTCATCATGAACAAGATTCAGCCCTCACAACTCACCGAGGAACAACGAAATGCGACTAGGTTGTTCAAGCAGCTTCAGACTGAAATTCAAACCACATTAGCCTTTGGAAATCCAACTGAGGAAGATGTCAATAGTGCAATGGAGAAGGTTTTGGCACTTGACAAAGCTTACCCTCTTCCTCTCTTGGGAACCATGCTTGAAAAATTCCCTTCAAAATATGAGCCTGCTGTTTGGTGGCCTCATACAAAATTCGCCAGATCACAGAAGAAAACGAATAATAATGGATGGACTCCAGAACTGGAAATGGAGATGAAGCAGATTCTTCAAGTGGCTAAAAGTAAAGACATGGAGGACTATGATAGGCTTGGAAACTTGGCTCTCAAGTTCAACAAAACCTTAGCCATATCAGGCCCTTTGCTCACTGGGATTGCAGCTTTAGGTTCTGCATTAGGGAGCCATGGTTCGTCTTGGCAAGGCATTGCGGCCGTCATGGCGGGGTCGTTGGCAACGTCTGTAAATGCATTGGAGCATGGAGGGCAAGTGGGGATGGTGTTTGAAATGTACAGAAACTGTGGAGGATTCTTCAAGTTCCTGCAAGAGACCATAGAAGCATCACTCGAAGAGAAAGACTGCGACAAGAGAGAGAACGGCGAGGTTTTTGAGATGAAGGTGGCTATGAAATTGGGAAGAAGCGTTTCACAACTCAGACGGCTTGCCTCCAAATTTGATGCCTATGACTCAGAAGGAATTGGCATGGATGAATTTGCAAGCACACTTTTTTGAAGACTAACATTTTCGGTTCGATGATTCCATTTAATCATTTTAACTTTGGATATAGGAGAATTCATTCATTTATTCTTTTGTATAGTCTCCAAATATATAAGAAACATTCCTATTTTGACAAAGAACATATTGCATTTGTACCCAGAAGAATATTTTCTTAGCTCCTAGAAATTTCAAAATCTAGTATTTAAGATTTGTATCTTGCTTATGGAATGGATCCGTAATTGAAATACAACTTCATAATCAAACTCAAAATTTTCAACAATGAAATAGAAGAGTCTAAAATATGCATTTATCCTTTCAGTTTGTAACAGATTTTATTTTAGTTTCTTAAATTTAAAAATTAAATACTATTAATTTCATTAACAAAAAAATTGATTCAACAAATTTAAAATAATAATTGATAAATTTAATTTTTTAATATAAAATATAACACGATATAAAAAGATTAAACTACAAACATGTTTTATTAGCATTTAATTGCGTAGTCATTATTTAATTTTGATAACTCAGTGTTTTCTATTAAATAAAATTAATAATATTAAGTTTAAAAGAATAACAGTATACTTTTTAAATTTAAAAGACTAAAACAAAACTTAATGTAAAAGAGTAAAGAATGAAATGTATGGTTTATCTAATAGAACTTATATATCTTGTGGATCAGTTAGATTTGGCTGAATTTTTTTTATACCAATAAGTAAATTTAGTATTAATCTCTCACTAAGATTAGAACATAGTCATAAGGTCTAGAGAGTGTTTACAGGGGATTTACGAGACTGTCTACTAAAGAAGCTCTCTCAATAATAGAGAGAATCAAACTCGCACCATTATAAGATAAGATTATATTCTTTATTATCTGTACTAACTCTTATGGCAGACATGGCAGAATTTTGACCCGGTTGACTCAATAAACTTTTTTTTTTTGGTATACTTGACTCAGTAAACTTAATCCAGCTCAACAACGCCTTGGATTGGGCTCCTTTGGGCCCAAACAAAGTAAAAATACCAACTTAAGTGCTTGGGTTGGGGGAGAGTCTTTGATTATTTTGAGTTTTATATTACACCGTAAGCTAGTATAATAAAAATTTCATGATTACATCACATCAAATTGGTGAAAACGACTGCAAAACTATACATACATACATACATACATACATACATACATACATACATACATACATACATACATACATACATACATACATACATACATACATATAAAGATTACATTTCACTTCTATACTTATCACTATTTGTTAAGATCTCTGTGAATTACTTCTTCAATTTTTAATATAGAATTTAATTAAGTCTTAAATATAATATCTATATTTATCTATTTTTTACAAATTACCCTCATTAGTACCCTCAATAATAATTACGTAAGAGGGAGAATGAATAAATTAAAGGAAATAATTAGAATATTTAAAAAAATATATTATATTAATTAACTTACCTAACTTTCATGAAGTAATTAAATTAGTTAAATATATTTTATATTAAAGACTAGAGAAGTATTTAATTAATAATTAGACTGTGGAGTGTGGATACATACTTTATTTTATGTACATTTTATGTTGCATATGTTGATATATTGGTTTGCATAGTAAACAGTTAATTAAATATATAACAAGTACACAAGAAGGCGACGGCTCTGGGCATGCATGTAAACCGTTGTTATTGTTGAGCCATTTTGGGGATTTGTCAACTGGAAACTGTTATGGCCCAGGAATTTTTATATTTTAAATTATATTAACCATGGGATATGTATATATTTGATGCATAGAATGTCAATGAGGAGGTCTTAGCTAAGTGGTCGGGTGATGAGAGTTAATCGCAGAGGTCCTGTGTTTGAGCCCTGGCCAGTGCAAAAGGGAATTTTTTTTTCTTTTTGTTTTTTTTTCTTCCTGGCAGGCAAAATTACCATAATGCCCCTGCTCCCTTTAAACGTTGCAGACGTCATACTCTTTTCAGTATGCTCTGAATCCATCAGCAGCACAGAGAAAAAAATGGCGATAGCAGAGTAAAGACCTTCACGCAACTGATGTCATGTGGCCAGTCGTCACTTGATTTGTCGCGCTGGAGCTGTCACCTCAATCTCAGAGCTGTTGTTTGATATATGGAGTTGAGAATGAGTCATCGGGGGAGGCGCAGAGAACAGAAGATTTGGGTGAGGAAGTTTCACGCAATGGGTTGCTGAGTGATTTCACCGTTCTCTGTGGTATGAGTCGCTGTTGTCTATGCTATTTTG
Source organism: Leucaena leucocephala (assembly GCA_037074615.1). Lineage (NCBI taxonomy): Eukaryota > Viridiplantae > Streptophyta > Magnoliopsida > Fabales > Fabaceae > Leucaena > Leucaena leucocephala. Next base: position 3,768,535 of record CM073562.1, on the reverse strand, counting down.
CTCTGTTATCGCCATAGCTCTCTCCACCTCCTCTGTTGGTGAGCGATAGTGAACGAGGAAGTTGTGAGGCGATAGAGTAGAGAGAGAATAGAGGTAGTTGTCGATAGTGAAGGAGGTATGTGGCGAGATGGATCTTGACTGGAATCAGTGAGTTGAGCTCCGTCGGTGAGCGTGTGGTGGGTTACTGTAGCAGCTACAGTGAGCTTCTCTCATATTGCTGTTCAGAATGCTGTGAGTTAATGCTTACCATTTGTTGTTGCCTCTGTCATCCTGCACTTGTTGCCAAGAACCACCATGTGTGGCATGGTAAGTTCCTCAACATCCTCTCCCTTATCGTTCTAGCGAGCTACTATAATGTTCCTGCACATTTTGGTTGTTGTAAGGAAAAAAACGTAGAGAGGAGGCATTAGTCGTTGTGATATTGATATATGTATTTAGATTATGCTTGCTGCTGTTGATGTTCTGTTGAGGGTATTGCGGTTGCAGGAAATAGTTTTTTTTACAGAGAATGTCATGTATATATATACACAACACTGTCTAGGTAGTTGGAATGGTTGCTAATGTGTGTGTATATATGATAGGTAAGGAACTGGTTTGAATGGGAAGGATATATATATGCATAGTCAAGCTCTTATCATGTATCATCATTGCCATGGAAACGAACAGGACATGTGAGTATACATATAGTGTTGCTGAAATGGCAATGTGTGTGTGTGTATATATGGAGTACATTGTTGATATGTTAGTGTTGGGCTAAATAAGGGAATATGAAATTTTGATTTAGATTCTGAATTTGAATATGGGTTCAAAGTGTATGGATATGTATTTCAATCCTTCACTAGTGGTGATTGTTATGAATGGTGAATGGGGTAGAAGAGTATTATACGTTGATGCTTGGAGAATTGTTGGGAACAGGATTTAAAGATCAAATGGTTAAATAAAAGAGAAAATTAGAAGCTGTGTTTCTCCAACCTTGCTACTGGTTATGTGCGTGTGTACCTTTAAACTGCTGCTAAGTATATGTATATGTGTGGAAGCTAAGCTAACAGAACTTGGTAATGATATGATATAGCATGTATGTCCGGATGGTTGAGTTAGTGGAAACAGGGAAGAGGGCGTTAGAATTTCTATTTGATCACTGGTTAACATATGATATATATTTGGGTATAAATTGCTGCTGCCATGAGGAATTGGACAATAAGTATTAATGTTGAAGAGCAAACAATTGTAGCCAAAGCATAAATTTAGGAAGGTTATAGTTAAGAAAGGTGTGGGGTGTTGTAAATCATTAAAGTAATATATATCGGGGTGTTTGAGCTGAAATTTTGATGCACTATAGGAATTTTAGAATGTATTGTGTTATAGTGGTGAATTCATGGTTTAGGCCAAATAAAGATTTTAAGAGCTTATGCATTTAGTTTTTGATTTGGTTGGTGGTGTTATGGATTGGAAATATTAGACTAAGGGTGATGTATTTATGTTAAACCTTTGAATAGAATGTTAATATATTATTTCAGAATATCAGGGGATTGAGAAGTGAAAATAATCGAAGTTGTTGGGCTAAAGAGTAGCAGTTTAGAAGCGTGGCAGGTGAGTGAATAACGTTCCTTAAAATTTACATTTTCAAATGCATTGTCATTTCAAATATTGAATTTCAAATATGAATTACGAAAAGCAAATTTTACAAAAGTATGGTTTAAATCGTTAGAAATGATTTTCTTTCGATTAATTTACAAAAGAATTACTATTATGTATGAAAATGAATGAATAAGTTTTTGAAAAGAGTTTGACAAAAGTTGCATTGAACTGATGTTCATGACACATATTCCTATGCAAATTTCATGTTTACATAGTAACTTAATTTTAAATGTACATGCTGGGGTTTTAAAATTTAAAAGTGGTTTTTACCAACGATTATGGTATTGAAACGATTGAGATCATTACATGTGAAATAAACCCCATGCATGATGGAAATGTTTTAAAAATGATGAAATACAGAACGCTGGTTGCTAACAGCAGTATTGTTAGCCCTTGGTGCACCTTGGTTACCCGAGCTCGACAGATATACGTGGATTTCATACTCGCAACGGATATACGTGGGTTTCATACTTGCAACGGATATACGTGGGTTTCATACTCGCGATGGATATACGTGGGTCTTGTACTCGCGACGGATTGTGGCCTTGAGCCACCAGATTATTACGTGGGTCTCGTACTCGCGATAGCTAGTGGCCTTGAACCGCTAGATTGGTGAGTTACCCTCGTGGACTGTGTGTCCACGTCTATTTTTGTTATGTTGAAATCCTACAGAAAAGATTATGATTTTGAAATGATTACTATTAAATGATTGATTTGAAATGGTTATTTCAAAATTGATTCCCTGAAAGAAAATGTTTACGAAAAAATTTGCATCGAAATGTGAAATGTTATTTGAAACATGTTTATGCATTGTTTATTTTCGTATTCTTTTAAATTATGTTTTTGGGACGTTATTCACGAGTAGATTATTTTGGCTTCAGATAGTGCAGGTGACCCTAATCCTACCATTGAGCAGTGAAGAGCCTCGTCGTAGATCCGAAGTGTTATTTTTGAACAAGATTGATTTTTATTAAGTACTTGTGTTATTTTGTTAAAAGGGTAAATGCTCCACATAGACCTTAGAAAAGATTCTGTTTATGTAAAGATCATGATGGAACATTCGAATGTTTTATTTAAGGCTTTAGGCTTTCGGAATATAAAATTATTCATATTTCGTGCCGGTTACGGTCCAGATTTTAGGATGTGACAGAAACCGCTGTTAAACGGAGAACCAAAACGGTCTTGGAGTAACATATCGATCTAAGTTTTCCTTAATATCTGAAATTTTTGATAGATTCACAAACCCTAGATCCCATATATTTCACACATAAGAACGAACGAGCACTTCCATGGTTGTCTTACCTCATCACTGGTAACGTCAAATATAAAGTAATCTTTTATAAGAAGAGAAAGAACTAAGACCAAAGAAGAAGATCAACACAGCAGCCACGGAGACGAAGAAGAAAGGAGAGAGTAAAACGTTGAAGAGAAGGCGAAGAAATTGTAGAAATAAAAAAATATTGTATTTACGAACTGTTGCATGTGACAAGCTTGATTTTTTTAACCTTGCGTCAGAATTCCTTGAATTACGCGTTTTAATGACATGTAAAGGTTTATAGTTATATAATCTCCCAGCTCGCTTCATTTTATTATATGGAAACGCACAAATACTTATATTAACACCTTTTAATGCGGCAAGGTTCAACGTTTTCTTCTTCTCTGACTTTTCTCATCCCCACTTCATATCTCTCTCTCTATATATATATATGACCTCTCGTCCTTCACATTTCAATCAAAATTCTCAACCCTCTCCTACTGCGACACACACCAAATAGAGAAAACATCCCATATTATTCCCATGTCTTGTTTACGAATCCCTATTCTACCTTCTGCTTCTTCTTCTTGTTCTCAAAAGAGAGTTCATGCTTATTCTGCAATCGCTGTGCCAGAGCTCACACGAGTTCGAATCTCACTTCCGAAAATACCCACTTCATCATCAACCACAAGGCTGATTCATGAATCCAATAACGCCTCCTCAAGCACCATAACTCCATCAGAAAAACATGTCGCGTCAAAGCACAAATGCCTCAAGATTTTGCCAATCTCAACGAGTACAGGGCCAACATTCAACTGTATGCAATCTTGGAGTCTGTGGCTGAAAGGGTTGAAATGCACAAAAATTTCTGCGAGCAACGAAAGCTTTGGAAATCTCTTCTTTTGAACTCCGTTGATATGATGATGGTTGGTCTCAAGAGTTCCATTCGCAACACTGCATTCAAATTATCTTCAACTCTTTTGTTGACTGCCGCCAAATCTATTCTTCTCGTCATCAACAATATTCGGACGCCACAACGGAAGGCGACCACATTGTTCGATCAGCTTCAGGCAGATGTCAAAACCCAGTTAACTCATGGGAATCCAACTGAGGAAGACGTCATCAGTGCAATGGAGAGGATTTTGGCACTTCACAAAGCTTATCCTCTTCCTCTCTTATTAGGAACCATGCTTGACAAATTCCCTTCAAAGTTTGAGCATCAAATGAGAGTCTGCAAATCGCAGAAGAAAATGAATAAAAATGGATGGACTCCAGAACTGGAAATGGAGATGAGGCAGATTATAGAAGTGGTGAAGAGAAAAGATCTGAAGGACTGTGAGAAGCAAGGAAACTTGGCTCTCAACATCAACAAAACCCTAGCCATATTAGGTCCTTTGCTCACTGGGATTGCAGCTTTAAGCTCTGCATTAGCAAAACATGGTTCGTGTTGGGCCGGCACTGTGGCGGCCATGGCCAGTTCAATGGCGGATTGTATAAATGCATTGGAACATGGAGGCCAAATGGGGATGGTGCTTGAAATGTCGAGAAACGGTGGAGGTTTCTGCAAGTTGCTACAAGAAACAGTTGAAGCAACACTTGAAGAGAAAGACTGCGAGGAAAGATAGAACGGCGAGCTTTTTGAAATGAAGGTGGCAAAGCAATTGGGAAGAAGCGTTTCACAACTCAGACGGCTTGCATCAAAATCTGCCGCCTGTGACTTAGAAGGAATTTCCTTGGATGAATTTGCCACAAGGCTCTTCTAACTTTTTTTTAATGAGGATTCTGTTCTTCTTTATGTATAGTACATATGTTAAAGATCCTTATACTTACAACAACAAACAAGAAGCCTTTTTTAGTAGTTAGGGTTCGGCTATGAATCAACTGTACTCTACTAACAACTAAATTTTAAATATATTTTTGACCAGAAGGTCCAAGCTATTCGATAACTTTTTTGAGAATTATCTTAAGCTTTCTATTACCTCTTTTTAGATGATTCCATAATATTTGATATACCATTCTCTCCAGCACTCCAACACCTTTTTTTTTTGGTAAGATTCCTTGTATTTACAAGTAATATAAAATTTATATTTATATGGAAAATTTTTAATATTAAACATTGAATATTTTTTTAAATTGAATTTTGAGGTTTAAAAATATTATGACACGCTGCATTTGCTCCTATTCTTTTAGCAAAGTGTATCAAGGTTTGAGTATTTTGATTAATGTTACAAAATATGTCATCCATAAGATACAAATTGAGTGGTTAAAATCTATAATGACATAAATATTATTTGTGACCGTAAAATATACTTACCAATCTTAAAGGGAAGTTAACACATTACTATAAGACTGATGTTATACAGTAAAGAATATTTTGCATTGAACATAAATACGTGTGCTTTTTTATTGTAAAAGACAACATTTAGATCGTGTTTGGTTTTACGTTAAAAATCACAAAAACTCAAGTTTTTTGTGATTTTTAACGTAAAACCAAACACGCCTTTAAATGATTAATTTTTACATGCGTAAAGATCACTAGATATGTTAATCTTAATAAAAAGAGTTGATTTAGATGACTTTTAGTCTAGTAAAAACAATTTTGAGGGTGATCAAGAAGAATATTAAAAGAAGTTATAAAATAAGATCTCATGTTGAATGAAATATTTGAAGAAATTCAAATCTATGTAATTTTAACAATTATTAATTTACAGATAAATAATATTGTTAAAATATAAAAATATGAAATCTAAATCATTTAGATTAAATGTACTGTGAACACGTTAAATCTCATTTCTTTAAAAAAAAAGAATATCTTTTATCTTTAGATGGCCACCAAATCTGAAACCATGAAGCAATACCAATTGCTTATTTACAAAGAGAGGAAAAAAAAGAGAGAAAAGAATGTACCACCTGAAGCAATACTAATACTATATATGTGACAATGAATGCTGGGTATTAAAGAATTAACAAAGAAGAATTCAGGTAGCAAATATGAGTATACGTTAAGATACATGTGTGTGATTTATATGAAACAAGCGATCGTTAAAATTAAGGTACTTGTTTCGCTCTTCCTTCCCCATTCCACACATTTAATTTCAATGATTGTGTCTATTTCTTCATAGCTCTCCAGCAACTTCATGGTACTCCTCGGGTAATCCTTGATATAAGAAAAAATTATATTTTCAGATTTTTTTCCCTTCCCGATCCTAGTGACTTTCACAATGGATAAAGTCAAAGAACACTCCAGCAACTGTTGTGCCCAAGCTCCACTCCCTCTTTCATCGTCCAACGTCGATTTCTCCATCCTCCTTCATCGCCAGTGAGTGCGCCGTCGTCCTCCGTCTCAATATTTCGGGTGGCCATTTTTTCTTCTTCTCAAATAACGCTATCAGTTGTGGGTGCAGTGATTGTTGAACCTTCCTTGTTCAGATCTTGATTTGCTGCTTTTTCTTGCTTTATTCGATGATTCGGTTTTCTTTTCTCTTCAGCTGATGTTTTCTTGTGGATACGTGGGTAAACCAAGTTTCTTTTTCTTGAAACTTCGTAAATTCTGTAGGGTGTGATACTGTTTTCGGCTTCAATACTCTTGAGATTTCTGTTGGTTATGCGTTAAGTAAGGGGGATAATGGAAGCTTAATCAAGCTGGAATTACATTCTATTATTCTTGGTGAAATTGTTTGATTGTGATCGCACACAAGGTGTTTGTTATTATGTGTAAGAGAAGAATTTTTGTTGGAACGATGTTAAAATTTGCTTGTGATAAGCTAAGGCACATATTATAAGAAGAATGAAATTGACGTTATTTTGTTTTGATTATAAGTTGGTGTTGAATTAGGGATTTAAGTTAAGGGGTCTTATGGATGCTTGAACATAAGCTATTGTTGGTAGTTATTGTGGGATGTTGGTTAATCAGAGGATGGGGATTTTAGTTTAATTAAGGTTTCTCAAGCTCTTGCTAAAAAATAGATAAAAAAATTAATTTTGCTTGTATATATAAATATTTATAGTTGTTGTGGTGGTGGTTAAATCTATTAAATTTGAGTTTGAAAAAGAGAAAGGGAAAAGGTAAAGGATATTTTCTAAAGTTCAAATATTGGTTTTGTTAACTAAGGATAGTAAGTTATATTATTATTTAAATTATTATGATATTATCTAGGAAACAAATGGGGATTAAAGTTTAACTTCTCCTTCTATTTTAAAGTGTTATAAATTGTAAAATGTGATAGAATTTTAGATTGTCAAAAATTATAATTAGAATTTTAATATATTATTTTTGAGATATCAGGCGATTGAGAAGTGAAAATATTTAAAAATTATTTAACTAGAAAAAGTGAATGTTTAGAAGTATGACAGATGAGTAAATAATATTCTATAATAATTTTTATAAAAATATATTTTTATATTATTTGTGGTGCTCTTATCAATTTATCAATTCTTTTAAATATTATTTCACCAAGCAAGTTTGATGAAAGTATATCTTTTGGCTATTGATGATTAACTGTATAAATAAAATAAGAATTTTATTTATTTATTTTACTCCAATTTGAAGCTTATTTAATAATCATTCATCGAATTCGAAAGAAATCTTTTCATATGTCCTTTTTTGCACCTTCATGCTAGGGTATTATGATGTTATGCCAACATTCCTTGAGTTTGTTACTAAGAGAATATTTGTGTTTCTTAAAAGGTGAATTAACTCAAGTATGCTTACAAATATTTTTTTTAAAAAGACTAAATAGAGAATGTAAATTATTAATAGTAGTAATGTTAGTCTTAAACATGTCATAGTTAACTTTAAGCTTGGTTAACATTTATAAGTATAATACCCATACTTGATATTTATAGATTATTTTGTTTCACGCTTGTTATTTATAGGTCTTATATTTATGTTTATTTTATGGCCTCGTGTTGCACTTGCTTCATGGCCTCGAGTTGCATTTGATTAGTTACTTTCATAGATTTTGTATCTATATCTATTATTTGTTCTATACAAAAATATGATTTTTGGAGAATTACCGCTTTAGATTGCTTTTATTAAACAAGTTGATTTACTATGCACTTAGACTTGTCAGAATAGTAATCGTTTATATAATTCCATTTACGGCTATGATTATATATTAGAGAGTTTAAGATTTATTCTCATGTCATGTTAAAACTTAAATTTGCTTAAATTACTATAATTCAGTATTTTATTTATTTATAAATAGGATATTATTCACCAAAAGAGTTATTTTTGATCTTAGATAATACTGAAGACCTTATATCTCTAATTGAAAAGTAAAGAGCCTCATTGTTGATATAAAATTATTAATTTATTTTGTGTAGATGCTACTTGAATATTTATGTGTATCTAGGTTATGATGGAGTAGAGTTTCGTATATTATATAGAATATTGCAGGTTGTAGAATTTTCTGAAGATCCAATTTACAAAGGAGATTTTGCCAAAAATTCTAAATGACTTTATCTTTTGATAATAAAAAATATGTTTACATATGAAATAGAATCGATATATATATATATATATATACACATGCTTGAAATCATTATATTCATTATACCAAACGTTATACTTATGTGTGTACGTGACAAATGAAGTCTAGGAACTATATATGTATATATTTAGGGAGATAAAAAATAGTTTTAATCTCATTTTATAAATTTTATTTTTTATATAATATTATTAATAATTATCATCATTTTAGCTTAATCTAAATAAAATTAGTTCATTAACAATATCGATTTTTTCTTCTTCAAATCTAAAAAATAAATTCTAAATTTAAATAAGAGAATTTGGCAAATTATAATAATAAATAAGTGAGACCAAATAGTGTATTCCATATTAATGCAAACAATCATCGATGTCAGCCATAAAATATAATTTATAAACAATCAATATCCACATTTTAGACTCCGTAACTATAGGAAATTTCCTTATACATTGAAAGGTAGTATAAGCTACATATGGACCTTGAAAGGTCAAATAAGACCCGGTCTTATTCACTTGGTCAATAGTCAATATTTTCCCAAATATGACCCATTCCTCTTCCATGTTGGTTCCACGTTATGTCTGCTATATATATATATATATCTCAGAACCCATAATCCTCATTCTCAACCAAATCGACAAATCCATTTCACTTAAATCTTTATCATGGCTACTTTACAAATCTCAGCTTCTCTTTATTGTTGTTCTTCTTCTTCTTCGACCTTCAGGAGAGTCAACGCCGCCATCAATGTCCCGAAGCTCCCCTCACTTCTGAAAATACCCTCCTCAACAACGACGAAGAAGATGATTCAGGAGCTCAATGGATCTATACATACAGTAATTGATCCGTTACAGAAAGATGCTTCTACCTTACAAACTTATGTTGATTTTACGAAGCCCTGCGAGAACAAGGCCACTATTCATCAACTATATGCAATCTTAGAGGCTGTCTCTGACAGAACTGAAATGCACAACAACATGTGCGAGCAACGAAACAACTGGAATTCCCTTCTTTTAAATTCTCTCAATATGATCACTCTTTCTGCAACAACCATGGCTGGTCTCAATACTGCCATTGATAACACTGCTCTCAAATTATCGTCAACCCTTTTGTTCACAGCAGCCACCGGAATGCTTCTCATCATGAACAAGATTCAGCCATCACAGCTCGCCGAGGAACAGCGGAACGCAACTAGATTGTTCAAGCAGCTTAAGAATGAAATCCAAACCACTTTAGCTATTGGAAACCCAACTGAGCAAGACGTCAACAGTGCAATCCAAAAGGTTTTGGCACTTGACAAGGCTTATCCACTTCCTCTCTTGGGAGCTATGCTTGAGAAATTCCCCTCAAAATTTGAGCCAGCTGTTTGGTGGCCTCAAACCAAGAAACAAGTCTCCAGGTCGCAGAAGAAAACGAATAATAATGGATGGACTCCAGGACTAGAAAAGGAAATGAGAGATATTATAGAAGTGATGAAGAGAAAAGACACGGAGGACTATGAGAGGCTAGGAAACTTGGCTCTCAAGCTCAACAAAACCTTAGCCATATCAGGTCCTTTGCTCACTGCCATTGCAGCTTTAGGTTCTGCATTAGCGAGCCATGGTTCGTCTTGGCAAGGCATAGCGGCGGTTGTGGCTGGGTCTTTGGCTGCTTCTGTGAATGCATTGGAGCATGGAGGGCAAGTAGGGATGGTGTTCGAAATGTACAGAAACTGTGGTGGTTTCTTCAAGTTGCTTCAAGACAGAATTGAAGCAACACTTGAAGAGAAAGACTGCGAGAAAAGAGAGAACGGCGAGCTTTTTGAAATGACGGTGGCTATGAAATTGGGAAGAAGCGTTTCGCAGCTCAGACAACTTGCCTCAAAATCTGCTGCCTTTGACTCTGAAGGAATTGACATGGATGAATTTGCAAGCAAGCTCTTCTAAGAAGACTAATTTTTTCTTTTTGATACATCCTTATCCTATTAAATAAAAACATTATTTTATTCTTTATTGTATTATAGTCATCTAACTTAGGACTGATCTATAGTTTTACAGAGAAGAAAGAATTCGTATAAATCCATCTTCATGATTTCTTCATTCAACTATTTGTTCTAATACAATCTTGGTTTTAGTTTTTTAATATAACGATTATATTATTCCTTATCTATAGTCTCTACGAGCGGTGTAGGGTCCGCTTATAGCGATTGCTCTGCTAGGGCATATATTAAAGATTATTGGAAGGTTTCTTCTCCTCTTCAAGTGAAGCCTCTTATTAATAGGAATAACCACCTGATATTAATGAATTGGTGTTAATTTTCTTTGAGACTATGGATTCCCCAGGTATTGAGATTACATTCATTGCTTGTCTTATGAATTGGTGAACGGATGGACGTTGTTGGAGTCTGTGATGAGTGGTTTTCCCTTCAGGAATAAAGCAACATATTTGCTTTATGGTTTTAAATGGTACTTTCCAGGGTGTGCTCGTGGTATCCCATCCCAGTCCCAATGCAATCAAGACATGAGACAACTAGGACCAGACAAAATAGGGTTCAGATGGGACCGGACAATGGTCCTAGTTAAGACCATGATACTTTCGAGATAGGATGAGACAGGATACAAGACAAAAGTCTCATCCTGTCACTATTCATCGAACGGGTTATCGTAGTCCCGTCTCGTCCCACTTAGTGCTTTCAAACCGGTTTTGTTTGTCCACCAATGGTTCAGGCGGTTAAACTTGATTTCTATTGCCCGGAGTGGGAAGGCTTGTACTTGGTGGAGAAGTTTGTGAATCTTGGCAAAACTCTTGGCCTCTGCTGAATTATCTGTTGACTGCCGCCAAAGGGATTCTATTCATCATGAACAAGATTCAGACGTACGTCAAAACGAAAGGCGACAGCATTGTTCAAGCAGCTTCAAGCAGATATCGAAACAAAGTTAATTCACGGGAATCCAACTGAGGAAGACGTCAACAGTGCAATGGAGAGGGTTTTGGCACTTGACAAAGCTTACCCTACAAAGTTTGAGCCTTCTGTTTGGTGGCCCAAAACAAAACCTAATGACTACCGAATCAAAGTCTGCAAATCCCAGCAGGAGAAAACTAATAATGGATGGAATCCAGAACAAGAAAAGAAAATGAGGGAGATTCTCGAAGTGATGTAATCTTATAACAAGGAGGCGGAGAAGAAACAATAAGAAGAAGAGAGATGTAGAGAGGGAAAAGGGGAGAGGGGAGATTCTCGAAGTGATATAATCTTATAACAAGGAGGTGGAGAAGAAAGAGTGAGAATGAGAAGAAGAGAGATGTGGAGAGACGAGAAAGAAGATAGGATATTAAAAAAATAAGAATAAAATAATAATTAAATAATTTATAAATTTTTTTTATTTTAAAAGTTAATCTTATTAATTTATTTAAAACAATAGTTTAGTACAGAAATATTTATAGATAAATATATATATAATTATTTAAAACCTTTATTTAGTTTTTCTAAACATGCCTAAAAAGAATATTTTGCGCTACAATGTTCATTTTTGTCTGTATTCCCTTACAAATTAAACAAACACTTGACAAAAACGTTTTTTAAAAGAACAGAAATTAAAGAGACGCAAATGCTAATAAAAATTAATTAAATTAATAAAAAATTAGCTTATAACTCAAAAAATTATGAGTTTATATAAAGTTATTGTTGTGAGAATTTTGTTAATGAATAATTTATAAATATTTTTTGAATCTAGATATATATATTTGCCCGCAGGAGCTATGTAAGAAGAGGGAGAAGAAGACGAAAGAGGAATAAATAACAACCACATGAGACAAAGAAGATAGAACGAGAAGTAGGAGGAAGAACGTTGAAGAGAAGACAATTACTTGACGAGTTATAAATTTATACCCATCCATCCAACAACCTACACAGAATATTCAATTTTTTTCTTCTTTAAATCTAAAAAATAAATTTTAAATTTAAATGATAGATTTTGCCAAATAATAATAAATAAATAAGGCAAGGATTATATTCCATATACATGAATGCAAACAATCATCAATAATATGAGCTATAATTTTTTTTAAAAAAAATCAATATCAATATTGATAGAATTGAAGTTTAGACTCCCTATAGGAATTATTATTATTATTATTATTGTGAATTGAAAGGTATAAACTATAAGGTACTTGAAAGGTCAAATGTAAGGCCCGGTCTTACTGATGACTTTGTCAATAAACAATATTTTGGTTCCTTGTTATGTCTGCTCTATAAATATCACAACCCATAATCCTCATTCTCAACCAAAGCCTGAAATCCCTTTCAGTTAAATCATTCTCATGTCTTGTTTACAAATTTCTGCTTCTCTTTCTTCTTCTTCCGCCATCAATGTCCCGAAGCTCCCACGAGTTCATTTCTCACTTCCGAAAATACCCTCCACAACAACGACAAGGAAGCTGATTCAGGAACTCAATGGATCTATTCATACAGTATTCAACGACAAACGACGGAGGACTATGAGAGGCTAATAAACGTGGCTCTCAAGAAAACCTTAGCCATATCCGGCCCTTTGCTCACTGGGATTGCTGCTTTAGGTTCTAGATTGGTGATCCATGGTTGGTCTTGGGCCGGCATTGCGGCCGTCATGGCGGGCTTGTTGGCGGCATCTGTGAATGGACTGGAGCATGGAGGGCAAGTGGGGATGGTGCTTGAAATGTACAGAAACTGTGGAGGTTTCTTCAAGCTTCTGCAAGAGACCATAGAAGCAACACTTGAAGAGAAAGACTTCGCAAGAGAGAGAACGGCGAAGTTTTTGAAATGAAGGTGGCAATGAAATTGGGAAGAAGCGTTTCGCAGCTCAGACAACTTGCCTCCAAATTTGATGCCTATGACTCAGAAGGAACTGACATGGATGAATTTGCAAGCAAGCTCTTCTAATACGACTAATTTTTTCATTCTTTGATATAAAAAGCATTATTTTATTCTTTATTGTATTATAGTCATCTAACCTAGGAAACAGATATTTAGTTTTACGAAGAAGAAAGAATCTGCATAAATCCATCTTCATAATGTCTTCATTCAACTATATTTGTTGTTATACCATCTTGTTTTCTTACAAACTTATGCAATTGCCAGTTCTTGCATGTAAAATGGTTCTCATTTTACACCCGGCGTCAGAAGAGAATCCTAGTTTTCACAATTCGATTATTCAGTTAAATGCTTAGTTTTTGTTGTATAACGGTTGTTTTTATTTTTCTTTATGTATAATCTCTTGACTTGTAGGAAAGATTCTTGTATTTAGAATAGTTAAATGAATTTATATTAATGAAAAGTCTATAGGAGACACATATGTTAGGAAGAATAACTATAAATTTTAAAATTGGGATACTAATTTTATAAAAAATTAAATTTTTAGTAATATATTGAAAAGTTTTTATTTTGATTGTAAACCATGTCGATTTTTTTAATTTAAATTTTGAGAAATCTAAAAATGCCAGTCTTTTTTCCCCTTCTTTCATCCTGAGGGGACTTTCACTTTAATTTTAGCATTTGCTTCATTTCTTTTAACAATATAATTTCATTAGACGTTAAAAATGATTCAGAGGTGAAGTTGGATATATAATAGAATATATCACAAGTGTCAAAGTTTAGTATTTGAGATTTGTATTACAGAGTAGAATTGATGGAGACTATATTGTTAGAAGACCAATATAATTTTATATAATAGTTAATGTTGGGCTGACATAAATAAAACGAAAAAAAAAGTAAGAATAGCATATATATATATATATATATATATATATGGAATGGAAAATTGGATTTGTTGTCACACGCACGCCGAAAAAAAAATCTAGATCCATGGATGGGGAACGTAAGACAAGACAAGATGGTTTATGAAAGTCAAAATCATCAAGTTGTTTGAATCTTAGGATTCAAACATTGAGATTTATTATATTATGATGAGACATTAATGCTAAAAACTTAACTCATATTGGCAACGCAATATATATTCCCTTTGGGCATATCAAATAACTCGTTGGAATCATCGGGAAGGCCCAAAAACCTTCAATTATATATTAATAAAAATAGGATCATTTTATTTTTTAAGGACTAAAACTTACTACTTAAAATTTATGGGATTAAAATTAAAATTTATATAAAATTAAGAAATTAAATATTGTATTAGTCCATATATGACCATATAGTTGCTAGGAAAGAAATCTCTCATTTCTATTATTTTATTTTTTTAATATATAACATCATATTTGTGTTTAACCCCTAAACAGCATTGTTTTGACCAAACTTAACCACGTGGTTTAAAGGAGAGCTCCTTTTCCATGGTCGCCACAGTCGCGCCCACCGGTGTCACGGTCAAACTTGAGCTTGAAACTTGGATATTTTCTATTTTTAGTTGTTCTTTCTCTTTTTAGCCTCCAAGCTGAAGCTCAAAGTACAAGGCTAATACTTATGACGATGACTTAGGGGTTTATAATAAACAAGATTTAATATTTCTCTTGATTTTAACAAAATATATTAAAAGTACCTTATAAAGAGAACTATAAAATAATAAATTTCAGGCTTAGTAATACTACTATATTCCTATATATAAGTCACTTGTACTTTATTTTTGTATATCAAAAATATATTAAATTTTTTATATTTGTCAGAAAGGACATAGAAAGAAAATGTCATTAATAACCATATAAATTTTTTGTATTCAACAAAGATTAAATTGGAAAAAATATCATTAATTATCCTCCAAGTTTTTTATATTCAATAACATGTAAAGGCATCTTATTACCACCCTGTTGGATTATGTTAGCTCTTATTCATAGTTAGGGGACTTTTCTATCTTTTATTGGAGAAAGCAAATTCTTTCTTTTTTCTTTTGGCTAAGAACATGTATTATCACATTGGAAGTAATCCCGCACTAAATGTAAGCATATTTTTCAATCGATATTTAACTATTAATTCATTACATTACCAGGGACTAGTTTCTTCTGCTATACATAACTCTTTTTTGGTTAAACTCAATTTTCAACAAATGAATTAGAAGATATGTTTTTGTTAAGTATAAGCATCCTCTTGTTGAAGATAATGTTATTTGAGAGTCTTTGCTTATTGTTTGAGTTGTCGTTACATAGCCAGTAAGCTTGTAGAATAAAAAATTCAAGGACATTAGATTGATGAAAACGACTGCAAACCTTTAAAAAACGCGAGTAGCTATATGTTTTCTTAGGTGACCTTCGAAGCATTTAATTAAATAAAGGAATGCAAGGCTAAACATTAAATATTAATTAAGTTGTAAACAGATGATTGGGATAAATAATTCTAAATACCTATTACTAAATTAAATCGGTCTCCTCTTAAATATTTAAATCATCATAGTAGACTATGTCATGGGCAAATGTTTACCTTTAAGAGTACTAAATCAATTTTCAAGATTTGGGAATTAAGAATAGGGTGTGCTTAGGCAAGATTTCTAGTGCTCATTCCAAAGAAAGAATATATTATATTTTTTAGCCTGATGTCTAACCCTATCTAGTAAAGTCTTAATCATCTCAGGCTAGGAAGGTGGCCTTTTATACTCAAGTAGTGATGCCCTGCTTATATTATAGGACAAAAATTTATAATTATAAACTTATAAAATGATATCATATTTATATGTCTTCAAGAGTTAAATAATATATATAATCCAATAAGAATAAGTCAACAAAAAGATAATAATTAAAATCTTAAAGTATATTATATATATAAAAAATCAATTTTTTAAAGTCCATTAAGATGAAGCATTAGACAAAAAAATAAAAGAAACAATTATAATTTATAATGTAATCATATGATAATTAATAAAGTTAAAAAATAAAGAAAAAATTAATTTAGTTATAAATTTTAAATGATGCAACTTACCTATTTAATTATTTATATTTATAAAATGACACTTTAATCACTAGTAACTATTATATTCTCTCTTTTAAGTGTAATATCTAGAAAAAAAGTTTAAAAATAAAAAAAAAGGTGTGTACAAGCAGGGCTAACGGGCAGTCTCCATGCCTGATACCTAAACTAAAAAAAGAATGCA
Source organism: Leucaena leucocephala (assembly GCA_037074615.1). NCBI lineage: Eukaryota > Viridiplantae > Streptophyta > Magnoliopsida > Fabales > Fabaceae > Leucaena > Leucaena leucocephala. Next base: position 3,752,114 of record CM073562.1, on the reverse strand, counting down.
GCTCAATGCACAATTTAACCCTACATTTTTTAGGCTGAATTCAGTTTTTTTTTCTCGCTTAGACTTTACAAATACCCCTAGTTTGGAAGAGTGACATTTAAGAAACGTGTGCCAAAATTGAGATGTTGGGTGATGCATGAACGAAGGATGGCTTTTATTTATAATTCTTTATCATGATCGAATTTAGGAATTTTTCTTCTATTAATTAATTAACTACCTGTATATGGCAGTGTGTGTATAAATAAATATATATTACAAATATTACATTTTACTTATATACACATCACTATTTTGTCCAGATCTTTTATTGACTTAATTAATTAATAATTAGATTGTGTATTCATATTTTTATATTATAATTTCCTATTTATAAAGTAGAGATAATGTATATTTTTTGTCTTTAATATGTAAGTTAACTCATTAAATTTATTATATGAATGTACAATTTTATCCCTAACTAATTTATTACTTTTTTAATATTTAATATATGAGTTAATTGAATTTTTTAAATAGATTAAGAAAATAAAATAAGTCGGTTAATATACTTAAAAATTAACTAACTTTTATATTAAGAATAAGACAAAATATATTGTATAATATTAGTATTTTTTTTGAACTTTTTATTAAAATATATTATTAAATAGAGATAAAATTAAAAAAGTTATTAAAACAAAGTTAACGTTAATATTTTTTTAATTATAATAAAATATATTAAAAATGTCTTAAAGATAATATGAGATAAGTATATATTTGATATATTAATTTGCAAAGTACTTAATTAAATATAGAACGAATGCAATTTCAAAATTTTGAACAAAGCATACCATAATTAGTATTTTTGAGACTTGCCTGGACAGTGATACTGGTCCGGGCGCCGCCAGAGAATAAGGTGGCTCATGAAAACCGTTCTAAAGTTGACCGCTGTTAAATCCGAACCGGAACCATCTGAAGGTAAACGGCGGTCTTTTCCTTACTGCCTGAAATATTTGGCTGATTCACAAACTCTTGATCTCATATTCACTGGTCACGTCAGAAAAGCCCATCTTTCATAAGAAAGAGAGTGAAGACGTCGAAAGAAGAAGAAATAGCAGGCACGGTGTGACAGAGAAACAGAGAAGATAGGAGAGAGAAACGTTGAAGAGGTGATGAAGAAAGAGAAAAAATTGGCTAATGTGAATAGTTTATATCTTATAAAATATGAGTATGATTATTATTTTGTAGATAATTTTATAAATTTCTTATAAACGTTTGTTTAGCTATGGAACTGTTTTAATTTTGATGGAAAATAGTTGCTGGACTTATCTAAATTTAAAAAAGAAAGAAAAAAAGTTGTATCTCCATGGAACAGGCGTCCTTTTTTCAACCTTACTTGGATAAGCATATGCCTTTTCAGAACTCTTGAAGGACACGCTCTAAGGAATGTTATTGATGTAGACATTTTAGTATTTCACGTGTTTCTTTAATTTTTTTTATTTTTTCTTTTACCCTTATCATTTTATTATATTCTTTACAAATAGAATGGGTTATTCTCACATATATCAATATATATATATATATATATATATGTGCTAGTATATATTTGGAATGCTAAAAGTGTGTATTATTATCTCATTTTTATAAGAAATTTTGTTGAAAATTCTTGTTGTAAGTTTTTTTGCCAAAAAACATAAAAATAAAAATATTTTAGTAGACACAACTCTGTTTACATATTATAAGTTATATATAAATATTTTTTATTTTACACATAATTAAAGATAAATTAGATATAACTAAATAAAAGTTACACATGAATCATTAAACAAATTTTAAACACTTTTAAATAATAAATTTTCCATTAATTTTGCTTTTTGTATTTCAAAATAGCTAGATGTTTTTAACAATTTTAATTTATTTTTAATTTTATTAGTGTGAAGTAATTCAAAATTTATTTTTTATTTTAGTTCTATTTATAATAAGTAATAGTATATAATTAAAATATAACTTTTTATCTTCCTACAAGCTGTCGAGTTTGAACCAATCCTGATGTTTAAAACATTCCTTATAATTTCCAAGCTTCATGATTGAATCCGCGGACAAATAAAGAAAAGCTGACGCCTTTGAGTTTGAAAGGTGAATATATATATACACAAGATTATGTAAAATGTCTTACCCCAGAAAATGCCCCCACTTTTTAATGCGTCAAGATTCAATATTTTCTTTTTCTCTGACTTTTTCTCTTCCCCACTGTTCCCTATCTCTATATATACCCCTCCTCATTCTTACCATTTCATTCAAAATCTAACCTTCAACACTGTAACACAACATAGAGAAACCCTAGCTTCCATGTCTTCTTTACAAATCCCATTTCTATCTCCTCCTCCTCCTCCTCGTCCTTCTTCTTCTCAAAAGAGGGTTCATGCTTATGCCGCCATCACTGTGCCAAAACTCTCGCGAGTTCGAATCTCACTTCCAAAAAATCCCATCACATCATTTCCCAAACTGGTTCATGATCAATTCAATGGCTCCATGCAAACAATAGTTCCATCACAAAAAGATGTTGTGATAACCCGCAACTCACAAACGGTTAGGCTGGATTCTCGCGATCTAAACAAGTGCAAGGACATCATTCAACTGCATGCAATCTTGAAGGTTGTTGCAGACAGAGTCGAAATGCACAAAAATATTGGCGTTGACCAGCGAAACAATTGGAACTCACTTCGTTTGAACGCCATCAATACGATGATGGTTCGTCTCATCTGTGTCATTCACAACACAGCACTCAGATCAAAGTCAACTTTTTTGTTCATCACGAACAAGATTCAGACGTCAAAACGAAATGCCACTACATTTTTCAAGCAGCTTCAGACTGATATCCAAACCAAGTTAACTAATGACTACCAAATGAGATTCTTCAAATCGCAGAAGAAGACGAACAATGGATGGACTCCAGAGCTGGAAATGGAGATGAGGCAGATTATAGAAGCGGTGAAGAGAAAGGAAATGGAGGACTATGATGAGAGGCTTGGAAAATTGGCTCTCAAGGTCAACAAAACCCTGGCCATATTAGGTCCTTTGTTCACTGCCATTGCTGCTTTAGGCTCTGCATTAGAGAGACATGGTTCGTCATCTTGGGCCGGCGTCGTGGCTGTCACGGCAGGGTCGTTGGCGGATTTTATTCACCCATTGGAGGGGATGGTGTTTGAAATGTACAGAAACTGTGGTTTCTTATTACAAGAGACAATTGAAGCGACACTTGAAGAGAAAGACTGCGAGAAAAGAGAGAACGGCGAGGTTTTTGAAATGAAGGTGGCTATGAAATTAGGAAGAAGCGTTTGCCAACTCAGACAACTTGCTGCAACATGTGCTTCTACCTGTGACTTAGAAGAAGGAATTGCCGTCGATAATGAATTTAGCCTGCAAATAATGTATAGTATCTTGGCATAAAAAAGATTCTTATATTTACAAGTTATATATAAAATTTGTATTTGTATATTGAACATATTACAATTATCAACAACAACAAGTTAGTTGGTTAAAGTGGTTAGTGGCCTCTCCCAATAAGAAAAAAAGGAATACAAGTTTGAATCACAAAAAGCAAACTTGTTAGGAGAGATGAAATATCTTTGCTCTCTAAGTCTTGAAAGACATTAATCTTGTAATATCCTAAATTTTGATAGAAGAAATTTATAAGGAGTGGTTAAGATTAAAAAAATTTAAATTAAAAAGTCTCAGATTAAATTTCAGGAAAAGGATAAAAGAAAAGGATTAAATTTTAGGAGAGAGTTCTTGGCCTTAACCAAGACAGGTAGAATAGAGTACACTTGGCTGCAGCCAAAAAAAGACTTGCCTATAGCCAACGACGATTATGAAATTGTGCGTTTTAATGACAGAAACTTAATTAGGGCTTTAGATTCTTCCTCCTTGAACCTTGACCGTCATTCTTGACTTCTTGGGAAACTTGAAAGCTCTTGGGTGTGCTAGGGCATAGATTTTGGTGGAGAATGAGTTAGGGTTTGAAGTTTGTAAGAGATTTTGGCTTCAATCTTGGTTGTTCTTCTCCATTTTCCTTTAATTTCCTTTTGTCAAATGTTTATGTTGATGTATATGTATTTTTCCATGGTTCTCTGAACATGTGGAGCTAAACCTTTGATTCTAGAATTATTTTGACTTCTTGTATGGATTAAGTACTCATTTTCCCTTTATATTTGTGATTAATGGTATGATTATGTTGATTTTACTTTGTGCTTAATGCTTGTTGTTGATTGGCCACTAATAAGATTGTTGGGTTCACTTGATTGATATTTGAGAGAGCTATGTTGAGTGTAAAACTTGAATTTAATCGTGTGAGAACTTGAAATTTGCAAGATATATAAATAGAATGAGATAAAGATACACTCATTAGCTTCACATGGCCATATGGGGTTTGAAATTAAAATTGGGTTTTATTAATTGTAGCAAGAGATTGAGAAATTAATGGAACTAAACACCGATTTGGAGACTTAAGAAATCACTAATAGATAAATTTGCATCCTTGGCTAGGATAATCTATCATTAAAAAAGCAAATATAGAGAGAATTTGATTGAGTACTTTTAAAATACAAGGGAGATAAATAATTCTAGATCCCATTTTGTCTTTGAAGTCAAAGGATAACTTGTTTATATTAATTTCTAGTTTAGTTTAGGTTTATTTCTTAGTTGTCCTTCACTCTTGATATTTGTGTTACTCAAATTAGATGAAACGGTAATAATCAATACATAACCAGGTTTTAGAACTAAATCCTCGTGGAAACTATACTTTCTCATCATTTTATTACTTGACACTACCCGTGCACTTGTGGAGTGAACCAATTTTTTGCGCCGTTGCCAAGGATTTGGGTCCCAAAACTGTCTTTGGTTGATCTTGATTGGAGCATTATTAGCTTAAGGTTGAGTTTGTATATATTTGTTCTTGGGTGTTCGTGATTTTTTTTTCTTTATTTCTGGTTGTTTGTTTTCTTGTGTTCTTGTGTATATTTGTTCTCTTTGCTTAGCTTTGTGGTTTTTTTAGTTATTTTGTTTTAAACTGTGTTTTATGGATTATCCTTGGTGGACTAATGAGGCATGTGGTGGATTTAAGCATGATAACGATTATCTAAATACTTGTTATGATTTTATGGTTATGAAGCTCCAAAATTAAAGATAATTCTTTATTTTCATTGAATCTAGGGATTTTTGTTGTAATAATTAATTAATTAACTACCTATATGGTGCTCATATATGTTTATATGACTCAATGAAAAAAATATGCCAAAAAATGAGATTATAATAAGTTTTTCTCAAGTGTGAGGTTAGAACTTCTAAGTTCACTATTTTGGTTAGATCTTTTCATTGAATTAATTAATTAATAATTAGATTGTGAGTTCATACTTTTATATTGTACATTTATATTTTGATTTTCACAGTACGTACTCAATTAAATAAAATGAATCTATCTTCAAAATTTTGAATAAAGCACACTTGTTTTGGCAAACTTAGGGTATTTACCACCAGAAGCAAGCAGTAACTAATTCCCTCAAACTGTAGACTTTTACAAAAGGTATTAGTGCTAACTATGAGACATTTTCTGTATACCCGGCTAGGAATTGAATCTCTAACTAGATGTTTAAGAAACTTAGCTAAGTGCTAACTATGTTAGGCCTCATAGTTACAAAGCTTATACTTTTTTTTTTGTAGAAACCAAACAGTACCCTAATTGATAGCTTAGAAATATAGAGATCATAGAAGTAGATTTGTCTCTTTTAACAAAATATTTTTTCATATTTAATTCAAATTCAGGACTTTATGTTTAAGGAATTTAATCATTTATTAGCCAGTTATACCAAATTTTGTTATTCAAAGCATATACCTTTTCTTTTGCTACAACAAAGCATATACTTTAATTCAATTGATGTTTTCATCACTGGACTACTGGAGAGTGAGGCCAGTTGGGCCGCCGCCACAGAAGAAGGTGGGTCGTTCAAGCCACACATGAACCAGTTTTGGGCTACAGTGAACTAGTCTTTGACCGCTGATAAATCAGAAGCGAAACGATCTTGGGGTAAACGCCGGTCCGATTCACGAACCTTTGATCTTGATTCCATTTTCCACTCTCACAAACATGAACACACGCCCATGGCTGCGCTTCAACGTCAAAGATAAACCACTCCTTCATAGGAAAGAGAAAGAAAAAGACAAAAGAAGAAGAAGAAAAATTTGCAGCCACGGTGAGGAAGAAAAAAGGAGGAGGAGGACAGAGAAAAACGTTGAAGAGAAAGAGGAAGAAATAGGGGGGGAAATATTGTACGTGCTGTAATAGGAGAAGCTTATGACTTTTCTGAACTCTTGAAAGATGGCTTTTGTTTAATGTGAAGGATGTAGACGTTTCAGGTGCATCTTTCATTTTTCTTTTCTTTTTACTCTTACTATCACTTTATTATTTTCTTATAAATAGGTTATTTTCACATATACCAATATATTTGGAATGTTAAAATGTTTTAATGTATCTCATTTTTTTATATTACATATGCTATAATATAATTATAGTTTTTAACAATTTTAATTGCTATATAATTTATTTTGATCTGAATTTCTATGTAATTTCATTAATGTGAAATAATTCAAAATCTATTAATTATTTGTTTCTATTTATATATAAATATAATTGGCTTGATCAATAAGTTGTGAACTTATATCTTTAACTAGTTTAAAGATATAACTATTTGCACTTTAAACTTTAAAAGATATTATACTTTTTTTTATTATAAATATTTTAAAAAGGGGTTAAACTCACCTACGATTCAAAGATAAAGCAAAATCTCTCTTCCTTCTAGATAATACCAAAGTAAAAAAGATATTATACTTTTAATTAAATAAAAAAATATAACTATCTTCGAAGCCCTTCACTGCGTGGGTGCTCATCGCTACATTGCATTGTTCAAATACAGTTTTAAGAATGTAGATCTAAGATTTTCAACGAATAATTTTTAAATTGACAATTAAAAAGTTATTTTTATTATAAATTTTATCATATTAAAATATTTTTTTTAAAAATAATTAAAAATTTAAATCTACACTATCTAAATTATATCTAAACAAATCAACTTTAGTGCTTAAAGCCCAAACTCTTGATGAGAACCGAAAACACTCTCCCTAAAGACTGAGTACTCATCTTTTAAAACATTCCTTATAATTTCCGAGCTTCATGATTGAAACCGCGGACAAATTAAAAACGGCTGACGTCTTTGAGTTTGAAGGATGAATATAATAATATTAATAATATTATAGAGAATCTGCCTGATATATAAGGCCCCAACAATTTTAATGCGTCAAGTTTCAACATTTTCTTTTTCTCTGAATTTTCTCTTTCCCACTGTTTCCTATCTCTATATATATCACCTCTCGTCCTTCCCGTTTTTCATTCAAAATCTCAACCTCCAACACTGTAACATACCATAGAGAAAACCTGGCTTCCAAATTATTATTCCCATGTCTTCTTTACAAATTATACCTTCTTCTCAAAAGAGGATTCATTCTCATTCTGCCATCACTGTTCCAAAACTCCAACGAGTTCGAATCTCACTTCCAAAAAATCCCATCACATCATTTCCCAAACTGGTTCATGATCAATTCAATAGCTCCATACAAACTATAGTTCCATCACAACAAGACGTGATCATCACCACCACCTCGCAAACGTTTCAGGATTGTTGTTGTTGCGATCCAAACAAGCGCAAAGACATCATTCGACTATATGCAATCTTGAAGGTTGTAGCTGACAGGGTCTAAATGCACAAAAATATAGCCGAATTAGGATGAATTAAGATTATTTGAAGGTAAAAATTGGATAACATAAAACATATCATAATTGTCAAAATTTATCTATGGGGGTTCATGTTATAAAGCTAGGATGAATTAATTCTAAAAAAATCTCTCCACGAGTTTTTCTAGCCGTTGTTTAACAATCACTACTCACTTCATCATCTAAATAAGACAGTTAGAATCCAAGTCTATCCTTGTAGAGGTTGGATGCTCAAAACTGCTAAATCTTATTGCTACTAAAGTTGGCGCCACTTGGCGTCAATACATTAGTAGTGGTATTATAAACCGCTACAATGCAGTAGGGTTTTAATTTGGTAAGTGCTACAACACAGTGCTACCAATCCTACGCCGGTCAACTTGCACACACTAGTAGTAGTTTTGCTAATAACCCCAATTAGTTTTACATTTTGTGGGGTTTGGTAAAATTGCTTCAAAAAACTGTTTTTTTTTGTAGTGGAGGGGGATGAGCATGCATATGATGTAAGTTAGATGATTAAAATTAAAAACAAATATATATTAAGAGTTGTTTGTCACACCGTTAAGCATACTTGTCAATATGGAAGGAAACACATTGCTATATAATCAATATTACTGTATGATAATGAATGTTGGGCGTTAATTAATTAAGAGAAAAGGTTTAAGGTAACAAATATGAGTATGGTAATATATATATATATACATACATATATATATAATTAGGTAACAAAACAAAATCTAAAATAATTATATATGAGAAAAAGTTTATGCGACTTCTAAGACGATAGGAAATTGGTAAGAAATAAACTGTATGACGTATGCGAAGAAGACCTTTAGATGTGCCTTATAAAAAAGATAAAGTGTAAGACCAAATAGCACATTTTGTAATAAATAATATGTATCTGAATGGTTATCTTTGAATGAGCGAGTTATCAAGTTAGTAAGAGATAGTACTCCTCCAATTCTTAATATAATATTTAGTTATTTTTTTAAAAATTAAAAAAATTAATTAATTATAATTAATATAAAAATATTATATTATATGAATTCTTCTTAAAGGATTAGATTTAGTCATAATTAACTGATTTATTTGTCTTCCTTAATCTCTCTAAAAAAATTAACTAGATCTTATATTAACGACTTGATGGATGAGTAACATTTTTAGCTAAACAAATAAAAATATGAAGCCTAAATCAGTTAAGTTAAATGTGAACACATTCAATCTCTTTTTAATTAAGAACAAATAGAATCTTAGTTATCTTTAAGAGGGCACCAAATCTATGAAGCCATAAACTAAATAGCAATACAGATTATATCTTTACAAACAAAAAAATATGCCCGTTGCAATGAAAGGTCTCGAAGTATAAATAATCACAACAAGGGAACCAAGTCAATCAAGATTTAAGATTATAAAAGAGCACAGCCATATCAAAACTTATAAATAGTCTGTAATAATTTTCCATGATGAAAAGCCCTCTGTATATATGAAAGCACACACATATATTCATTTGGTTGCAAAACACTCATCCACCATTTTATCAAATTTGATCAAGTAGAGACCCAAGGGTAGCATTAGACCAGCTATACTACAAAATGGACAAACTATGTTTAAATACCACTTTATTATAAAAACCCTATGTGGATATGCATTCTGATTGTAAAGCCTCCATCTAGATTAATCAGTTATTTAAATAATTTAATATAATATAAAAAAAATATTAGATATCAGGTAACCCAAAGGGCTATCAATTTAAAAAAAAAAATCCTTGACCAAGTATAGCCCCATTCAATGTACGATATATATGAACTGATCTCTCTTTGGCTACTAGGCTTTAATCTATATTATGAGTGAGCCTAATTCTTAAGTATTAATTGAATATTGAAACACGTTGAGGGATTAATTAGTAATATGGTTCTGATTTGATTAATTCAAGGACTCTATTTCTCTTCAGTGCTCTTCAGCAGCTTCATGTTATATCATAGCCATATTCAATTCTCTGTCAAAAAAAACAATAGCCGTATTCAACTCAAGGCACTTTAAAATCAGCGATCACTTGTATAATGGCTATGCATTTGATTTTGGTGGGTTGACTCAGCTCACAGAATATTTTGACGAGTTTTAAGTATTTATAGTCATCCATCTCAATCTACACATATTTGAATAGATGGCTTGATGACCTAATTTGTCCTTTTTGACCCATTAATCTTTTGACAAACTTAATTATTTGTCGTAATAAATAACTATTCTCATTAATTAGATTTATGTTTAAATTCCCGATTATATTATGCTAGACTGAAGAAAAACACCTATTTACTATATATGAATTTATTTAAAAAAGTCGATGATAGAGACACAAAAATCAGAGTACCTCATATATTAAAAATCAGACATAAAATACACATTTTTATTCGCATTACATATAATTTGAAGTAAATCATAGTATTCATATTCTTTATGAATAATGCATTTTATATTTTTTTTACATTTTATATTGATAAATTGCTTAATCTCACTTTCATTCATTTGGTTCGTTGGTGTTTTAGATTTTGGAAATGACTTCTATAAGAGAAGATCACATTGTGGGTTCTTTAATCGAATTTGACTATTCATATTTGATAGCTTTTAAAAGTCAAATTAATCCGTAACATTAAAATGTAACATGAACGGTTCAACACTTGCATAAAAATGCAGGGGGAATAAATTTAATGGTAAGAACCTCAATCTCCTAATTAATTAAAAAATGGCACATAATTTGTCCAATATAATAAAAGGCTATAATTTTTAAAATGAACAATTTTTACAGTATGTTGGTAGGATAAAAATATTTTATAGCAGTGAAAGTGAAAATAAAATTAGGCTAAAAATGATTTTTAAAAATTTATTTCGCATGATGAAAATGAGTATAGAATTGATATATATTTTCTTTTATAACTTGAGGTAAAATTATCTAAAATATTTTTTTATAATTTGCCTAAAATATTTTACATCCACTTCTATCATATCATTTCTCAATTTTTCTAATAAAAATAAAATAACAAAAATATGTTAAAAGTAGAAGTTAAAGTTGAAATGTCTTCCATCATACTAAATAAAAAAAAGTAAAATATTACACTTCCACTTTCTGAACTTTTGTACTTTCACTTCCATTGTACCAAATATGCCCTTAAGATTTTGAGGTAAACATAATTCATAATCCGTTCTTTTTTTCGTTTGCTAAAATAAGAATTCATAATCCATATATAATAAAAAGTTAGACTATGTGTGTGTTCAATTAACAGTAAAACTAAAGTTTTAAAAGAGTTTTTTATCTAAATTTTGATTTGAAAAAAAATTAAAATAAATAGTCATATTTATTCAAAAGATCTTTTGAGCTAAATAATATTTTAAAAACTAAGATTTTGCATAAACTATTAAGAATAACTCTTGAAATAATAAAAAAGTTTATAAATTACACAATTATTATTTTATCCTTATTTTTTCTAACATCATCTCTCCTCTCTACTTCTTTCTCTCTCATCTCTATTATCTACCCTTCACCCTTTCTCCTATCTTTTCTTTATCATCTCTCTTATATATCCTCTCTCCTCATCCTCTTTCATTTTTCTCTCTTATCTCTCATATTTTTAATAAAATTATACAATTTTTGATAATTTATCAATCATAAAAGTATTTCAAATAATAACTATTTAAATATTTATTTATTTAAAATTATTTTTTTATAAACTATTAAAAGTGATTTAATTTTTTTATAAATTATTTTTTAAATTCTCATCTAACCATATCTCATAAGAGAAATTTTGATAGGACAAAATAAAGATAGGGAAAAAGTAATATGGGAGGGCGGTCCACTTTTAATTGGGTCAGTCAATAGTCAACTTGACCAGAAAGTCAGCGAGAAAAGATAGAACGTCCAGCTTTTTCAAACGAAAGTGGCAATGCAATTGGTAGAAACATTCCTAACTACCCCCCGGTCACCTCGTAGGCTGTAGCCTAATTTAAAAAACAAGAAATTTTCCCCACTCACAATCTTATTCCCTCTCCTTTTGTACATAAGCATCCTTTTTGTTCTTAGAAAAATTAATTAATGTTATAGTTATAATTTTATCTAATTTTTAATTATTTTATTTAGTTTTTTATTAATCTTTTACAATTTTCTCAATTGTAGGCATTTGCGCTTTTTCTTATTATAATATGTTAATTATAGTTAATGTAGATATTAATTAAACGATATATAAATTGTTATAAAATATAAAATAAAAAAGAGATTTTTTAACATAATATTTATTATCAACATAAAAATAAAAAAAATATTATGCCTCACTAACCGTCTCAAGGTATTTACGATTTTATGTGTAATTTATAATCTGATTTATTTAGATTTATGTGACCAAATTAATTTAAGAAGAACAATAGTTTGACAAATTATTTTTTAAATATTTATAATTTGAATTAAAAATTTTAGAAAAATTATTGTTCTACTTTTTTATATTAAAATAATTTTAAAAAATTAAAATTTAATAAAATAATATGAAAGCTCATAAGCCAGCCTTGAACCCACATGTTTTATGGCCAGGCCTCCATAATATAATTATTTTATGATACGCGGCTTTAAAAGGCTGGCGACCACCACTATTGACGGCCCTGGGTAGTTGACAGGGATCTCAGTTCCTCCGCCTGCTCTGTTATACTGCTATATCCAGGAAACATAGTGTCCTTCTCTTCCTCAGCCACCATCGCGGCAGCTAGGTTCAGTGCTTGTTCCTCATCGGCCGTGACGTGAACCTCGTGAAATCACCTGATCCCTGTTGGTGCGCCACCGTTAGTAAAAACATGCGAATGAATTATCCCTCATTTCTTGTTCAGATTAAAAAAAAACCCAAAAAAAGAAAAATCATGATCAAGTTACATCGATCCAGAATTTTTCTGGTCTTTTTCTGAAAACCTGTTTCGAAATATCACTGATAAGATAAAAACAAAGATTACATATATACACAGACGAGGAAGGAGAATTCAAGCACGACTTTGAGCCTCCTTTAAAATACTATATCCGATGATAATCCGATGATAATTACAAGACCCTACTAATTTTTTTTAAAGAGATTAAAAAAATTAAAAAATTATTTTTGTAGAGAGATTAAAAAAATATAAAAAATTATACTATACACTATATAATCTTTAAAACAAATAGTTTATAAATCAATTAAATTAGTTTGATAAAAAATAAATATAAATATTTTAAAGTGATCCATTTAATTTTTTTTAATCTCTCTAAAAAATTTATCAGAATCTTATAATTAAGGCTAAAGGTAGTAGAACTCTTTTGAGTTGAGATAAACCCTCCACCATCCGCCGTGAAACACCAACTTCCTCCCAAAAATTCTCCATATTAATTTATATTCTCCATACATATAATGTATCAACATTTTCTGTTGAGGAAGATCCAGAATGAGCGGGAGGTCAATGGGGTAAATTTTTAGAAAATCACGGTTTTAATCTTTTTATAATTGATCATAGGTGTAATCCAAACAGAATTAAATGTTTCGTGTGAGACCTCAGGGCGTGTATATAACAAGGTTGCATTTTACTTACTTACATATAGACCAGATTTTTTAGTGAATTAATTAATTAATAATTAAATTCGCACAGTACGTAGTTAATTAAATAGAATGAGCCTATGTTCAAAATCTTGAACCAAGTATAGTTAATTAAATAGAAGGGGGCTCCAGTCACACATGAAAACATTTTTAACGGTGGGATCCATTTTGGGTCGGTGTTAAATTGGGAATCGAAACAGTGTAGGAGTAACCGAGTGGAAGGAGTTGAATCCCATGGGTATGGAAAGCATCTCGGCCAGCCATTTATCTTTACATAGATACCCTATAGTGAGAAAATTAGTCACTGCTGTTAATAATAGATTTCCTTATATATATATATATATATATATATATATATAAACAAAACAAAATTGGGAATCGAAACGGTCTGGGAGTAACGGCCGGTCTAATTAAGTTCTCCTTAATATCTACAACTCGTCCATGGCTACCCTCCTTCACTGGTAACGTCAAATATAAGCCATTTTTTTTATAAGAAAGAGAAAGAAGACTACAAAAGAAGAAGAAATAGCAGCCACGGAGACAGAGAATAAAGGAGGAGGAGGAAAAAAACATTGAAGAGAATAGGAAGAAAGAGAAAAAAATATATTGTAGTTTTCTAGTGCCTGTGATAGAGGACCTTTTTTTTTTACTTTTATTATATTCCTTATAAATAGGTTATTCTCACATATACCAATGTATTTGGAATGCTAAAATTGTTTAATTCCTATTTAATTGCATTTGTATTAGCGTGAAATAATTCGAAAATGTATTTTGCATTTTATTTCTACTTATAATAACTGATATATAATTAGAATATATTTTTTATTTTAACCTATCCGACGAGTAAATTGTGAACCAATCTTGACTGGCTCAATTACTGATCCAATGTTTAAAACATTGCTTATAATCTCTAGTTTCATTTTACATGGAAACGCACAAATTAATTAAAACGCTGACATCTTTTTAGTTGAAATTAAAGGTATTACGAGTATAAGACAACATAGAGGATCAAAATTATCATTCAAGAAAAGGTCAAGTCCACTTTTTAATGCGTAGTCAAATTTCCCTCTCCCTAACTCCATATATATATATATATATATATATATATATATAACCTCTCGTCCTTCCCTTTTTGCAATCAAAATCAGATCAACACACACACCAGAGAGAAAACCTTCCAAATTATTCCCATGTCTTCTTTACAAATCGCGATTCCGTCTTTATCTTCTTATCAAAAGAGGGTTCATCATCCTTATGCTGCCACCAGTGTGCCAGAGATCACACGAGTTTGAATGTCACTTCCAAAGAAACCCACATCATCCACCAGAACCAATGGCTCCATACAAACAATAGTTCCATCACAAAAACATGTAACGTTGTTTCAGGATTCTTCTTCTTGCGATCCAAACAAGTCCAAGGCCATCAAAGGCTGTAGCTAACAGCGTAGAAATGCACAAAAACATCGTCGAGCAACGAAGCAATTATCGAAACTCTCTTCTTTTGATGAACTCCGTCGATACGATGATGATCAGTCTCAACAATGCAATTCACAACACTGCACTCAGATTAAAGTCGGCTCTTTTGTTCACTGCCGCCAAAGGGATGCAAATCACTTGTGCAATGGATAGGTTTCTGCACTTGAGCACCAAATGAAGAACAAGAAAACGAATAATAATGGATGGAGTCCAGAACTAGAAAAGGAAATGAGGGAGATTATAGAAGTGGTGAAGAGAAAAGCTTTGGAGGATTATGAGAGGCTTGGAAACTTGGCTCTCAAGATCAACAAAACCTTAGCCGTATTAGGTCCTTTGCTCACTGGGATTGCAGCTTTAGGCTCTGCATTAGCGAAACACGGTTCGTCTTGGGCCGGCATGGTGGCGGTCATGGCCAGGTCTTTGGCGGATTCTATAAATGCATTGGAGCATCGAGGCCAAGTGGGGATGATGTTTGACATTTACAGAAACTGTGGTGGTTTCTTTAAGTCGTCGTTACAAGACAGAATTGAAACAACACTTGAAGAGAAAGATTGCGAGAAAAGAGAAAACGGTGAGCTTTTTGAGATGAAGGTGGCGAAACAATTGAGAAGAAGCGTTTCACAACTCAGACAACTTGCCTCTAAATATGCAGCTGCCGCCTGTGACTCAGAAGGAATAGCCGTTCATGATGAATTTAGCCTGCAAGTTATGTATAGTCTCTTGACATAGCAAAGATTCTGTTTAGAAAAGTGTCAAAGTTTAATATATTCTTGAGAAATTAGTATATAGTATATATTGAGATTGTCTTTCTATAAAAATATATGTTCTAATATAATTCTTTTAATACTTTTTCTAATTAATCGGTGTGGGAATATTTTATAATATGTTCTAATATTTAAGAATTTGGATTATTGTTATAGAGGATGTTATGCATGGGATACAAATTGGCTGATTAAAATAAAGAATGACATCATAAATAATTTCTCAAATTAATTTACCAATCTTTTAAAGGGAAAGTTAACGCATGACTATAAGACTGATGTTATTTGATCATGAATATTTGACATTAAAAACCATCAAAATTGTTTTTTGATTTTCAACATGAAATTAAACATAAAATGATTATAATAGAGATAATAAATTGGGTTGGGTTTGCCGCTAACCCACCCAAAAATGGTGGGTGGGGTTAAAAAAAAGAGACTTTTAGAATGGGTGTTTTTGACCGGTACCCACCATAAAAATGGGCTAACTTTCAAGTTGGCTTGTGAGCCCATTTTTTTAAATTTATTATTATTTTATTTATTTTCTATCTATTTTTAGTCTACTCTTAGTCTCCCATACCTAAACCAACTACCCTCTCCTAATCATCTCATTATTATTTTAAATTTTATTATTATTTTATTATTTTAAATTTTGTATTAAAAAAAAAATAGTTGATTAGCCAGTTGGCCAACAGGCAACCCACTAGAGTGGGTTTGCGTTGGTTAAATACTAATCTATTATGAGGTGAGTATTTTTAACCTAATCCATCTCTTTTTAACCCGTTAAAAATGGACTAATCTTCCTTAATACCCTAGATTATATATGTAAAAAATCGAAAAAAATGGATAAAATAGTTTTGACATATGTAAAGAATATCATTATATATATTAATAAAAATAATTTATTAGATAGCTTTTAAGCCTATAAAAAGATTCAGAGGGAGACCAAGAAGAATATTAAAGGAAGCTATAAAATGTGAGATCTCGTGTTGAATGATATATTTGAATAAAGCCAAATATTAACACAACAATTATTAATTTATAGAGAACTAATATTTTAAGTTAGAAAAATAAAAAAAAAATGAAAATATAAATCATTTAGGTTAAATGTGAACACTTTAAATCTCATTTTTTTTAAACAAAATTAGAATATAATATCGTTTATCTCATTTCAAAACCAGGTACAGATT
Source organism: Leucaena leucocephala (assembly GCA_037074615.1). Classification (NCBI taxonomy): domain Eukaryota; kingdom Viridiplantae; phylum Streptophyta; class Magnoliopsida; order Fabales; family Fabaceae; genus Leucaena; species Leucaena leucocephala. Next base: position 3,735,302 of record CM073562.1, on the reverse strand, counting down.
TTGTGATAAGTGATACAATATAATGTATCTGAATAGACCCCTATTATTATCCTATAATAAAAATGGAAACTGCTAATGTAACAACCATTTCCAGAAAAATAACATTTTAAGTTAAAGGATAAAAATATGAAACAAAAATGATATTATTTATCTTAAGATGGCCACCAAATCTGAAGACATAAATTAAAGAGCCAGACCAATTACCACAAATTAGGAAGCCAATAATCAATCAAGATTTTTAAGATTATCAAAAAGCACAGTCATGCATGTATATCAAAATTTATAAATAGAATTTAATCATTTTCAATAATGAAAAACCCTATTTATATATATATATATATATATATATATATATATATATTCATTTGGTTGCTACACTCATCCACCAATTTCATCACCACCAAACTTGACCGAGTATAGCCCCAATCAATCATGAAGCTTGTACCTCTTCTCTCTCTATTCCTTCTAGTTATCCTTTGTGTCTTTAGCCTCCACGCTCAAGCTCAAGGTACGATATATATATATATATATATATATATAGATATGTTATGGATTAAGGGCCCATTTAGATTAGCTTTTAGAGAATAGATTCTGAAAAGAATAGATTATGGAGAATAGATTTTGGGAATAATAGATTTTGGAAAAAATATATTTTGAAAATAAAGATGGTTGGATGATTAGTAGTAGAATCACTTTTTATATTGCTAAATTACCAAAAAAGGTATTATTTGATTAAAGTATGAGAAAAGAGAGAGGGTAGAAAATAAATAGGAGAGAGGAGAGAGGGTAGAGAATAAGGGTGTGTTTGGATTAGCTTTTGGAGAATAGATTCTGAGGAGAATAGATTCTGGATAATAGATTCTGGGAAGAATAGATTTTGGAAAGAATAGATTTTGGGAAGAATAGATTATGGAGAATAGATTTTGGGGAGAATATATTTTGCAAATAGAGATGTTTGGATGATTAATAGTAGAATCACTTTTTTATATTAATAAATTACTAAAAAGGTATGATTTGATTAAAGTATGAGAGAGGAGAGAGGGTAGAGAATAAATAGGAGAGAGAGAGAGGGGAGAGAGAGGAGAGAGGAGAGAGAGAGGGGAGAGAGGAGAGAGAGAGGAGAGAGGGGAGAGGAGAGAGAGAGGGGGAGAGAGGAGAGAGAGAGAGGGGAGAGAGGAGAGAGAGAGGAGAGAGGGGAGAGAGAGGAGAGAGGAGAGAGGGGAGAGGAGAGGGGAGAGAGAGAGGAGAGGGGGAGAGAGGAGAGAGGAGAGAGGAGAGAGAGTATAAGAAAAAAGTAGGGATAAAATAGTAATTAGATAATCTATAAGCTCTTTTCCAGTTCCAAAATCTATTGAAAAATAACTTCTTCAAAACCATGGTTTCAAACCGAGGTTTTGCCCAAAATCAATTTTGGACGAAAATGGCTGTTTGGCAAAAAATTTTACAAACTGAGGTTTTGGCCCAAAATCAATTCTGGACAAAAATTGATGTTTGTGTGAAATTTTCTCAAATCGAGGTTTTGGCCAAAATTGATTCCTAGAAGTGGTTGCCAAACAGGCACTAAATATGATAGAGGAGAGAGTGTAAAGGAGAGAGAGGAAAGAGGAGATATGGTGAAGAGGAGAGAGGAGAGAGGAGAGATGGTATAAAAAAATAAGGGTAAAATAGTAATTTGATGGTCCATAAACTCTTTTACAATTTCAAAATCTATTTTCAATAGCTTATTCAAAACCATGGTTTCAAATCGAGATTTTGTCCAAAATCAATTCTGGATAAAAATAACTGTTTGGTTCAAATTTTTTCAAACTGAGGTTTTGGCCAAAATTAATTCTGAACAAAAATTAATGTTTATTTTAAATTTTTTTAAATCAAAATTTTAGCCAAAATTGATTCCCAAAAATTGTTACCAAACAGACACTAAACTCATCATTACTATTTCTATATATTTTTTAAAGAGTTTTGATTTTAGTTCATATCCTTATTTTTTATTATTTTTATCCTTATAATTTGTGTCATCCAAAACGTCCATGAGGACTTAGATCAATACTTAACAGTGTTAATTTTGTTGATATAGTGTTAACACCGTGAAATAGATTAACGGGGATTGCCAACTAATATAAAGATATGATTAAAATAAAAAATTATTAAAAGTATTGGGAGTTAGAGTAGATTTAATCCTATATAGATTTAATCCCTCAACTGAAATATGTTGAGGGATTAATGAATGTTATTATGGTTGTGATTTGTTTAATGAATGTGTTGTTTGTTTATTAGGAGGAGGCAATTTGTGTCCAAAGTAGTTGACTTTGGATGGAACATGTGGAGGAATCAGTGGAGGCATCAACTGTGCAATTGAGTTCCTTGCGCAGTTTGGAGCAAGCGCCATGCCACAACACTGCACTTGCTCTGACATTAATCAGAAACGTCTCTGCAAATGTGACATTGTTTGTCGTTGAACATGGTCCTATGTATCTCTCTCTCTAGTTATATATCCTAATAAAGTGAGCCCTATATGTTTAATTAATGAGGAACAACCTCCGAGCCAATTTGCAAGAAACAAGTTACCATTAAAATTTAATCCTGATTTAAGAAAAATTAATCCTTTTACTGTTATAATATTAAATTATATAATTATAACTCAATTCTTAAATTTTAATTTAATATAATTAATTTAATATAATTTTAAATTAATTATAATTTAATTTTTAAATTTTAACTCGATATAAATTAGTTTTTATAGTTTAATTATTTATAATATTAGTTTTAATATATTTTAAAAAATAAAATTATATATTTTATTAAATTAAATAATAAATTATAAATAATTAAAATTATAGAGATTAAATTATAATAAATTAAAGTTTACTAATTATAATAAATTAAAATTATATAATTTAAAATATATTAAGTTAAAATTTAAAAATTGATTTATAATTAAAATAAAATTATATATATTAAAAAATATTTTTTTTTATAATTTATTAGTACTTTTTGTTTTCTTTAGGTTATCTTTCTGTGTTGCCCATGTCAAGATATTGAAACGCCTTCTTCGCTCAACTCATCCCATTTTAAGTAAATACAAAACGGGGAACTAGAGAGAGATTTAGGCCCTAAGATGGATAATTTGAAAGGGAGAGGAGGGATTTTGTTTCCCTCTATTTATTTGGCTCAATAAAATATTTAAGAGGGTAGAAATTTTTTTTTAAAAATTTTTCATTCCCTTCTTAACTTTATTTCCCCTCTAAATTTAGAGAAATTTAGAGTGGAAGTATAAAATTATTATTTTATAATATTAATATATTTATAATTTTTTTAATATTTTAATATTATCTCTATATTATATTTTATTAAAATATTTTATAAAATAATATAAAATAAATTTATTTATATAAAAATATTTTCTCTCTATTTCTTTCTTAAACTAAACAAGGTAAAATAAAAATCCCTCCCCTCCACTCCCTTAATATTAATCTAAATAAAATAATAATAAAAATTTTTTTTTTCTCTATTAAATATTTTTTTCTTTCTTCTCTTCTCTTCTGTTCAGCCAAATATAGAAACTCTGAGAGGTAAGATAATTATTATTAGATTATTAAAAATTATATAAAATGAGATGTGCTGAGGCTATTTATAGCCTCAACTCTCCCTCTAGCATTAATGATAAAAATTTTTAGAATTTGATTATAATAACAATAAAATATTCAAAATCAAAATAAATAACTTATATTAAAATAAATAGTCATAAATTGATATAATGGAGCGTTAAACAAAATAGCCATAAAATTGTCTAAAAATTTTATTTTTTTTATTTTTTATTTCTATCAATAAATCACTTTAAATATATTTTATATGAAACTAAAAATAATCTTAAAACTTATTAATTTTATCTAAAAATATAAATTTTTAATATTATCTCTATTAAATATACATATTCTACCCCTATTTATTTGGGGAAAACGGAAAATTTTACAGAAAAAAAAATCAATGACACTATATTTTTATAATTAGACCGAAAAATCATCCTCTCTACCTTATAGCTTATAGTCATATGCCTTTGAAGCTGCTTGTAATCAGCTGAGTTTTATAGGGGCTTTATGCATTCGGTGAGTTGACCCAGCACATAAAGAAAATTTGACAAGTTATAAGTTTAAAATTATAGCCATCCATCCCAATCTACAAATAAGGAAGCGCCTCCTTTGAATTTATTATTTGGAACAAGTTGATGGCTTATGGACCTAATTTGTCGTTTATATGACTCAGTCTTTTGACCAATCTAATTAAATAACTACTCTTAATTAAATGTATCGTTTAAATTCACGATGAATTTACCACAAAAATCGATTATATATATGTGGCTAATCTATTTCTCAACTAAACACATTTTTCTCACGTTACATAGAATTTGAAGTAAATCATATTAGTATTCATGTTCTTTATGAATGATGCAGATTTTTTATATTTTATATTGATACACGCAGGGAGATAAAAAATATTGTAACCTTAATTTATAAATTTTATTTTTTATATATAATATTATTAAAAAAGTATCATTTTAATTTAAGCTATATAAAATTATTTCATTAACAACATGCCAATTTTTCCTTCTTCAAAACTAAAGAATAAATTTTAAATTAAAATGATAGACTTTGAAAAATAATAATAAATAAATGAGACAAAATATTAGATTCTCTGTTAATACAAACAATCATGACGGCAAAATCAATATCAATACAATTGAAGTTTAGAGTTTAAAGTTGAGACTCTGTATACCTTCTGGTTTAGGGGATTGAGCTAAATTGAAAGGTCAATGCTATAAGGTCCTTGAAATGTCAAACATAATATAAGGCCCAGTCTCATTCACTTAGTCAATAGTCAATATTTTCCCAAATATGACCCGTTCCTCTTCCTTTTTTGTTTCTTGTTATTTCTGCTATATAAATCTCAGAACCCTTCCTCATTCTCAACCAAATCGACAAATCCATTTCACTTTAATCGTACGTTATCATGTCTTGTTTACAGATCTCAGCTTCTCTTTCTTCTTCTTCTTCTTCGACCTTCAGGAGAGCCAACGCCGCCATCAATGTCCCGAAGCTTCCCTCACTTCCGAAAATACCCTCCTTAACAACGACGAAGAAGCTGATTCAGGAGCTCAATGGAACTAGGCATACAGTAATTGATCCGTTACAGAAAGATGCTTCTACCTCACAAACGTATGTTGAGTTTTCCAAACCCAGCAAGTCCAAGGCCACTATTCAACTATATGCAATCTTGGAGGCTGTCTATGACAGAATTGAAATGCATAAGAACATGTGCGAGCAACGAAACAACTGGAATTCCCTTCTTTTGAACTCTCTCAATATGATGACACTTTCTGCAACTACCATGGCTGGTCTCAACACTGCCATTGACAACACTGCCCTCAAATTATCGTCTACCCTTTTGTTCTCTGCCGCCACCGGAATGCTTCTCATCATGAACAAGATTCAGCCGTCACAGCTCGCTGAGGAACAACGAAATGCGACTAGGTTGTTCAAGCAGCTTCAGACTGAAATCCAAACCACTTTAGCCATAGGAAATACAACCCAGGAAGATGTCAAAAGTGCAATGGAGAAGGTTTTGGCACTTGACAAGGCTTACCCTCTTCCTCTCTTGGGAGCTATGCTTGAGAAATTCCCTTCGAAGTTTGAACCAGCTGTTTGGTGGCCTCAAACTAAGAAGCAAGTCACCAGATCGCAGAAGAAAACGAATAATAATGGATGGAGTCCAGAACTAGAAAAGGAAATGTGGGAGATTATTGAAGTGATGAAGACAAAAGACATGGAGGACTATGATAGGCTCGGAAACTTGGCTCTCAAGCTCAACAAAACCTTGGCCATATCAGGTCCTTTGCTCACTGGGATTGCGGCTTTAGGGTCTGCATTAGCAGGCCATGGTCCGTCTTGGGCCGGCATTGCAGCGGTCATGGCTGGATCATTGGCAACGTCTGTGAATGCATTGGAGCATGGAGGGCAAATGGGGATGGTGTTTGAAATGTACAGAAACTGTGGAGGATTCTTCAAGTTGCTGCAAGAGACCATAGAAGCAACACTTGAAGAGAAAGACTTTGAGAAAAGAGAGAATGGGGAGATTTTCGAAATGAAGGTGGCAATGAAATTGGGAAGAAGCGTTTCACAACTCAGACAACTTGCCTCGAAATCTGCTGCCTATGATTCAGAAGGAATTTCCATGGATGAATTTGCAAGCAAGCTCTTCTAAGAAGACTAATTCTTTCATTTTTTGATAAAAACATTATTTTATTCTTTATCGTGTTATAGTCATCTAACTTGGGACAGTGACCTATAGTTTTACAAAGAAGAAAGATTAATCTGTATAAATCCAATTCATTCAGCTATTTGCGGTTACACAATCTTCGTTTCCATACAAACTGATCGAAGACCAGTTCTTGCATATAAAATGGTTCGAATTTTGGACACGCGTCCAAGGAAAATCTTGTTGATTTTTTTTTTCATAATTCGTTGATTCAGTTTTGTATCTACAAGGATTTTCTTATACTTTATGTATATGAACAACTTTATAAGAGCATGAGAAAATTTAGACAGGAGAAATGGGGGAGGAGTCATGTCATTCACTTTAATTTGATTCGAATCTGTATATAAGACTTTGGAGTGCTTTTATTTAGGCCTCAAATAAAAATAAGGAAAACCAACACACACTTTTATACAAATAAATAGTTTATTTATTTTTTTTAATTTTTATAAATTAATTATTTAATTCTTATATCTACGATAAGATAGAGTAATAAATAATTATATTGTTTTTATACTAACATAATAATGTACATCTCCCAAATTCAATGCATTTATGAGTACATATGATATCAGTCTTATTGCAGTTATAATAATTAAGTTAGATTCATGGATGGGAGCGTAGGATAAGACAAGATGTTTTACTAAAGTGAAGATCTCAGGCTCTTTGAATCATAGGAGTTAGGTAATGAACATGACAAAATGTATTAATATCCAATCCGCTTCCAATGAATGAAATCAAAGCACTACGTGTGTGTGTGTATACGATCATCATGGGGTTGAAACTCTCGTACTTGAGCAAATATATATAACCCCATATATATAAATCATGAAGTTGGCTCTTAGAAAATAAGCTTTTTAAATCAGTTAAAAATAAATTTTTACATTAGATCTTGGTCCGATATAAGAACAGCCTGTATAAAAAATCTGATATTCTATACTTGTTGTATATGACTAGTGTAAAAAAAAAATCATATTTTTAAGCTGGTTATTCTATATAACCGATTTAAAAAATAAAGTAAAACTAAAAAAAATTAGAATAAAAAAAACTCTATATTCATAACAAATAAGCTTTTAAACAGTTTCCCCATTAAATTACTAAAATTCTTTCCTTCTTTATCACAAATCTGAGGGAGGAGGAGAGTAATAAAGAAGAATATGTACCTATAAAATACAATAGAGAACAAAAAAAAAAAGAAAAAGTCAGAGAACCCAAAAATGAAAGAAACAAAAACTCATATATATACACAGAAATGAAAACCCATAAACATTGTAACCTAATTGAAGACATCACAAAAAGTTCGTAACAATTTCTTCGGGTTACCTACTCAAAAGCAAATATAAATATATTAAATAGAACCTATAAATGAATGAAACGAAAACCTAAAAACACTGTCACCTAATTGAAGACATCACAGAAACGACACCCGACTTACCTAGTCAAAAGTGAATAGAAATATATTTCAACAAAATTCAAAAAGAAAACAAAATAAATACCCACTATCATAGACCTGGGTCTTCTTCTCTGGCAAGCTTTAGATGTAAGAATAATAAACTTCAACAATAGAGAACGACGAACACATGTATAGGTTATCACATATCTAAATCTTCTTCTTCGGTGAGCCTTAGATGGTGTGTTATGAAAATGGAGCTTCTTGTCACTATGTATTCTCCCTTATCTGGTTTTGTCTATAGATGACAATGTGATTTATAAAGATAGGGAAGCGTAAAAAACTAAAAAAATTTGTTAAATTTTTAATAGTAAGAACATTCTACACTGGATAACATTCCATCAGGTATAGAATATTTCATCTTTTACACCAATCACGTATATATCAGGTGTAGATATTTATACAAAAATATTCTACACATGATGTTATTCCATCAGGTGTAGAATATTTCATCTTTTACACTGGTCATGTGTACATCAGTTATAGAATATTTAATTTTTTACATTGGTAATGTGTATATCAGGTGTACATATTTTATTTTTATTTACAAAAATATCACCACTCATTTTTTTTACATTGGTCAAATATACATCAGGTGTAAATATTTTACTCTTATTTACAAAAATAATACCACTCATTTTTTTTATATCGATCACATGTACATCAAATGTAAATATTTTATTATTATTTATAAAAATACCATTAGTTTTTTTTTAAATTGTTAGCGCCAGAAAAATCTGTTTTGCAGTAGTGGCTATTTTCTCTCTAATGTTAGTTATTGTTTCTCTCTTTGCCGCCACGCTGAAGCTCAAGGTACAAGGCTAATGCTCATGATGGTGAATTAGAAGTTTAAATAATTAAGTAAGTGTGGGTTTTAATTAATTATTTGATTAATGAATTAATTTGTGTTTAATTAATGGAGGCAAGTTGTGTCCAAAGGAGATGAAAGTTGGATGGAACATGTGCAGCGACAGGGGGAGCAACCTACTGTGCAACGGAGTTCCTTGAAAAGTATGGAACAAGCGCCGTGCCACAGCAATGCACTTGCTCTCACCTTCAGCATCAGCAACTCCGCAAATGTCATTTTCTTTGTCAACCATATATATCCAATCTATCTATCTATATCCCATGTAACTGTCACTTATATTTAATTAATTTTAACTAATTTTTATACTCTTTTCAATTCTTAATATAAAAACTAATTTAATATTAAATTTTATCCTAAATATATATAAGATCTGAATCCACTATCTTGTATGTAAAATTGTTCGAATTTTGGACACGACTTGTGAAGACAATCTTTTTTTTTTTCATAATTCATTCATTCAATTTGAATGCTCTTTTTTGTATAAAGAAAATTGGTGGGAAAATGGGCCAACTCGACCCTATAGAGCCCGGCTCTTGATGGGCTTACAATAAAAAGGGCTAGGCCTGAAATGCTTGTTTACTCATTTTTAAATAGACAGAAACTAAGAATAGTATTTATGAGAATGTAAAATTGGATGTATGGTCACACTCACGCCAAATATTTTATATTATATTTGAATAAAAATGAAATATGAATATGAAATCTAAATCATTTATGTATATGAACAACTTGATGAGAGCGTGAGAAAATTTAGAGAGGAGAAATGGCGGAGGAGTCTTCTCATTCGCTCTCCAGATTCAAATGTGTATACAAGACTTTGAAACAGGCTTTCTTTATAGTCCTCCAATTATTAAAAGCTAATAAATATATTACATTGTACTTATACTAACATAATAATGTGCATTTCCGAGATTTAAATGATTCTTAATGCAGTTTATATATAAAAAAGAAAGAAATAATTCTTAATGCATATAGTATATATGAATGTTCAGGATATTTAAAAAAAAAAGGTGTTTTTATATAACTTAATCCTTATCAACAAACTAAATTCAATCTCAAGATAAATAAATAAATAAATGACGATGTGGATGATTTTTATATAGATTTATATGATCATTTTCTCTCTTATCTTCTCTCTCCCCGCTCTTTTGTCGTACCAAATTTTTTATTTCTTATTATTGCCAAAGAATGCTGTGTTTTAAAACTATAAAAATCCATTTTTATTGACACTATAAAATGGGCAAATGAAAATAAAATTAAAAAGATTTAAAAAGTTGAGGAAATTTAAAAAGAACGGGGTTAGATTAAATTTTTTTATTTTATCTATATTTTATATTAAAATAAATAAATATTTTAATATGATAGATCTATCCCAAATTCAAGAGACTAAGCTCGATTTAGTCTAGAGGGTCAGACTAAGTTTGGCATAAGCTAAACCATGCATAGATTACTGTCTAATCTGACTGTTATGCAACCCTACAAACTATTGTGTCTTTGAGTAGAATGATTAATTGATTAGGCAACTTAGAGCCTATTTGGATTAGTTTTAGGAGAATAGATTCTAGAGAATAGATTTTGAGAAGAATATATTTTGGGAAGAATAGATTTTAAAAATGGAGATGTTTAGATGATTAGTAGTAGAATTACTTTTCATATAGGAAAATTACTAAAAAGGGTATGATTTGATTAAAAGTAAGAGAGAAGAGAGAGTATAGAGAAGAAAGATAAGATAGGAGAAAGTGTATATAAGAGAGAAGAGATAGGAGATAGGGTAGAGAGGAGAGAGGAGAGAGGAGAGATAGTGTAAGAAAAAGAATGAGTAAAATAGTAATTGGATAGTCTATAAACTCTTTTACTATTCTAAAAGCTATGCCAAACTCAAGAGACTAAGCTTGATTTAGTCTAGAGGGTCAGACTAAGTTCGGCATAAGCCAAACCATGCATAGATTACTGTCTAATCTGACCGTTATGCAACCCTACAAACTATTGTGTCTTTGAGTAGAATGATTGATTGATTAGGCAACTTAGGGCCTATTTAGATTAGTTTTAGGAGAATAGATTTTAGAAAGAATAAATTTTAGAGAATAGATTTTGGGAAGAATAGATTTTAAAAATGGAGATGTTTGGATGATTAGTAGTAGAATTACTTTTCATATAGGTAAATTACTAAAAAGGATATGATTTGGTTAAAAGTAAGAGAGAAGAGAGAGTATAGAGAAGAAAGATAAGATAGGAGATAGTGTATATAAGAGAGAAGAGATAGGAGATAGGGTAGAGATGAGAGAGGAGAGATAGTGTAAGAAAAAGAATGAGTAAGATAATAATTGGATAGTCTATAAGCTCTTTTACTGTTATAAAAGCTATGCTTATTTAAAACATAATTTTAGCCAAAATTACTTCTAGACAAATATAGATATTTATTTAAAAAATTTTAAATTAAAGTTTTACTCAAAAAAACTTTTAAAATCTTAATGCCAAACAGGCACTTAGTGTCTCAGTGAACATATATTTAACAACTAGGTGTGATGAGTCCAATTCTAATAAAATCAAACATTGTATTGGTGATTCATTTCGTTACTATCATTCACTTTATTGAATTAAAGATCAATGTTAGAAATTCAAGGAGCGTTCTTCCCCCTTATGTTATTGGCTACATTTTATGTAAGACAAGGATGGTTTTATGATGAAATAAAATATTGCATTATAAATTAAAATGCTACTTCCAATAGTCTTATTGCATTTGTGAGTTTCTTAAGTGTCAATATGCATCTTTGATCTATATCCATATTTTTGGAAAATTCAGCCTAACTTTTCTCATAATTATCATAATTAAGGTATTGTGTGGCCTTCTAGAAGCAACGTTCTAGACTGAAAAAGTTTATTTGAGCCCTTAAATCATGTTTGATGTAACAAGGAGACCAAGTGATCTTTTGGCAAGCCAATTAATTAATGCTAATTTTTAGAGTTTCTAGCTTTTGTTTTTTTTTCTTTATTTAGAACTTTAAAAATTAGCTTTTTAATATATCATTTAAACAAATTGTTATTAAATTAATTTTTTTATATATAATTGTATCTAAACATGAATCATATTATACTAATTGAATTTTATCTCAACTTTAATTTACAAAATACATGTGTGATAAAAGTCATTTTTACAAATATTAATCTAAATAAACCCTTAAATTTCAAGGATTCTAGTTGTTTCTATAGTGCTCTCCAGCAGCAACAGAGGAGGGTAAGGTTGTGGTTGATCCTTTTTTTTTTTTTTTTGTGTTCTTAAACTAGTTTCATGAAATTATCTTTAAAACAAGTTTTGGAGATAATTTAAAAAATTAATTTGAATTATTTGTTTTCAAAATCACATCACATCTAAAACTTAGAAAAAATACTCCACTGATTGTTAATATATTATTTAATTGGTAGGTTAATTTTAGTTTAAAATATAAAATATATTTTTTTAAACTATCTTTATTGATATTATTTCAATAATAACTAAGTAAGAAAAATATGGAAGAATTTAAAAAGGATGCTTATGGTGTTTTAGACAAAGAATATATTATATTAATTAATTTTATTAATTTAATTAAATTAATTAAATAAATTTTATATTAAAAGTTAAATAAGTATATTGAAATAATTCATCTGAAAACGAGTTTTGAAATCCACACATAGTGACGGTTGATGGTTGTTGGCAAGCGTTAATGATAGTTGGAGGCGATTGGCGATAACATAATACTCCCTCAGTTGTTAAAATATTGGGCAGATGAGAGAAAATTGGAATTAATAAATTTGTTCCAAACATGCCCTCCATTAACTACATAGGCTTTGTCACCAAACATTCCCTCCATTTAGGCTGTCACGAAGGAGAAGGAGAAAGAATATATAGAAGATTCGAGATACTTAGTTAGGGTCATTTTTTAAAATTAATTTTAATTTAACAAATTTAATGAATTTAACCATTTTAACTCTTTTCTTGGTGAGAGGTGATCATCAATATTTGAGGTGGGAGTAAAATGATTAAACAAAGTAGTTTGGCTCAAAATATAAATCACTTCTATAATAATTAATATTTAGTTACTAATTTTAATCTTATAATTAATACTCAGTTTAACGATAGTGTGCTTTGGACATTGAAAAAGTAGGTAGAGGTGAGAAAAATAATATTTAATTTTTTTATTATTTTTAGTCAATAAAGATAAACTTAAAAAAATATTTAGATTTAATTATAATAAATTAAGTAACCATGTTTTTTTTATTTATGTGAATTTATTAAAGTGATCTATATTATAGACATAATTCATAAAACTCGACCTATTGGTAAATAATTAGATTACTTAAAATATGATATTTTAAATTTAAATTAGGTCATGTGAATAAAAAAATTATTAGAAGAGATAAAATTTATTTTATGTAGGATAAAATAATTCTCTGTTGAAATAATAATAATAGTAATAAAGAATATTATCCCAAAAACGGGATATGACGGAAGACTAATTCATGGACAAACATCGACGGCTGACAAAATTAGAAAGATATATGTCAAAATATATTGGCTTTTGCAACAATAAATAAATAATATATGTGTATATATAATTATAATTTATAAGTCATGGAAATTGAAAAGATAAATATATCCTATTAAAAGAATCTGAGTGTTCAAAGTATATATTATATACAAATAAGTCCCATACATACTTTTAAAGAATGAAAGAAAAACCTTTAAAATTTTTCAACACGACGCAGTGCATGTCTGCTACAATTTTACTTTTCTCTGTATTTCCTTACAAACCATTTCATACGTTTTTCACTTTTGTTGACTTTAATATATAATAAACCCGCCGTAGTCGAATAGAACACGTTGGAGGGGTTTGTTTAATGCATTAATTGAGTTTTTTAATTGTAATCTTAATTATTTAATCTCAAATCAATTTTCTAGATTTGGAAATTGGGAAGAGTGACATAAGAGAGAATGAGGCAAAGGATGTCACTTGTCGTGGATTATATTTTCTTCCTTGTTTCCTCTAACTGGAAGAAACGTAGTAATTACTAAATTAAATTCAAACCAGCTTTTTAGACTAGGTCCTGATTCCATTTTCAAGATTTGGGAAATTAGAAAGAGTGACATTTAAGATACATGTGCCAAAAAAGATGTTGTTGGGGGATGAACCATGGACCACTTTAGCGCTTCTCACTCTAATGAGCATCTAATTAAAGCTTATCAATTTTAGATGACTTAGGGGTGAGACACCTATGTAAGTTTAATTAATAAAAAGATAAAATATATAGTTATTTAAAACGTGTTTAATCTTTAGGGAGTATTATGTTGTTATTCCAATCGTGGTACTTAAGAGACATCTTAACTCTTAAGTATTTAAGTTTACGCTTAAAGATAATAGACAAATTGTCTTACCTAACATTGGTATCATCTAGGAGGAAGGAAGATTTTACCCTACTATTAGATTTTGAGTGAGCTCAACTCATTTCTAAAAATTTTTATATGAAAAAAACTTTAGATGGCTTAGATTTTTTTTTTCTAATTAGCTTTTTTTAAAATAAAAAAAACTCATTTTTAAGTTAAAATATTATCTCTATTTTATACCCCTCTGATATTCTTTATAAGTTTCAAATTTATAAAAGGGTTAAGTCCTTTTTATGAGCTACCTTGATTACATTTTTTTCAATTTTACTATAAATTAATTATATGTCACTCATATTTTTCCTCAATTATTTTCTCTTATCTTTTTTTTCACTTATTCTCCCTCCTACTTCTTCTCTTTATACATAAAGGCGTAGTTAAAAGAAACAATGTATCACCTATATATTTATTGTTTTTAATCAATTTATTTATTAACATAAATTAGTTATTTGAAGTTTATAAATCGGACCAAAGAGAGTATTTTATACCTAATAAAATAATTTATTTTAAAAATTAAAAAAATTAGACATAGACTGTGCAAATTAAATTTAAATGATTTAAATATGATGAGCTTTGAGTGCTTATTGAAGTCATAACTGATAAGCACTCAAACTGGTTATGATGAATGAGTGAACAAACAAATGAAGAAGTGACCACGGTTTCATGCTTACCACTATAATGAGATGCACAAGGTTTAAATATAGTTTCAATGATTGATATTTAAAATTTTAAACTGATGGTTTTTAAATAAAATAATTATTTTTTAAAAAATAACAATTATGAAGATATTGTCTTTATTTTAAATTATATCCACCTTAAAATATTTTTTTTATAAAAAGAAATTTTGACAATTTATATTGTGATGAGCGCCAATCTTGTTCCAAAAAGGAATGATGGATTTTGTTTGTTTGAAACTTGGAATGTGGTTTGAACCAAAAGAGAGAGAGAGAGAGAGAGAGAATATGGTTTAGCGGGGATGTATGGAGCAAGAGATTGCCTCTGCGCACTTTATGTTTTATTAGAATTAAAAAAGTTTTAAAATTGATTAATTTTGGCTCAAAAATTAATAAGTTTCTCCAACTTTATATTAAATCTATAGATATATTCTCCCTATTTTAATAACATATACCAATATTTAATTATAGGTAAAATGGAAAAACTTATAAGAAAAATTAATAATTTTTTTTATAATTAAGATAAAAAAATTATTTTCTCTCTGTATTATAAAATAAGACCAGGAGTACTTGCTATGATTTTGAGATTTTATTTTGCGTTTTTAATTCCTCGAGTAAACATGGAATAGTCCCCGTCCGATGAGAAGTATGTATGCGTTTGGATAATATAGATAACTCGGATAGATGATTCCCATTTAGGATCGTTTGGATAGAATTTTAAAAATGGGCTTATGAAAAAAAAATTTGGTAGCTATAGAAAAGGGATTTTAGATAAGAGTTTATAAAAAAAATAGTTTTAAATAAATGAGTATTTTAACCTATAATAATTGGTTAGTTCATAAGCTCTTTTACTGGTCCATAAGCTACTCTGACCAACTTATTTAAAATCTTGGTTTTAAACTATGGTTTAGTCCAAAAACCCGTTCGAACGCTTGTTTTAAAATTTCTCAAAATCTAAATTTTACCAATACCTAGGTTTTGTGTGTTTCCAAATACATACTTAATATTACTACTACTTCTATCTTAATTATAAGAGTCAGTTAATTTTTTATATATATGTAAAAAGTTAAATAAATCAGTTAATTATAACTAATATAAAAGTTAATTGACTAATTTATGTATATTTAAGAATATATAATATGAATTTATCTTTATAGATTATATTTGATGATAATTAACTGATTTATTTGACTTTATCAATCTATCTAAAAAAATTAGTTAGCTATTAATCCGGATGGGAGGGAGTAACATATATAGAATTTAAAAAATTAGTGAAAAGTGCCTTTTTAAAAGTTGTATTGGTAAAAAAGATTTGAGCTCAAGTACTAATATTTTCCATTAATAAAATCCCGTAGACCACCAATAATACTTCTGTATATAGAATATATAGAAGAAATATGTCATGTTCTTTTGCCAATAAAATTTTTAATTAGGGACTTATAGAGATTTTTCTTTTTAGTGTGTTAAGATTTGGTATTATTTAAAAAGAAAACGAAAAAGATTTCGAGTGCATGTTTTATGGTGATAATATGCATATTTTTATTTCATGATCATATCATGTAAAAGATAATTATTTATTTTCATTAAATCAAATATTTCTCTCGTATTAATTAATTAATAACCCGTACGGTTCCCATATATGTTTAAATTGCTCAAATTAATTTAGTAAACAAAATTAGTGTATCAACTCGCCCATCACTATATTTTTATACCATATTTACATTAAATTTCTTATATCCATTATGTCAAATTTTTTAATTACTCTTTATCATATGTACTATTTATTTTAATGTAAGTTTAAGTTAACTAAATATATTAAAGAAAAATAACATATGTCAAAGTAAAATTGGAGAATTTAATAAAATAGATATAAAGAACTCATAATTTTTTTTTCTATATTTTTAACAAACTCATATATGTAGAATTTCAAAGCAACTAAAATGTTGCTGGCTGATCCCATAGCAAACAAAATATTGACGAGAGAGATCTCAATCTACAAAACACATATAAAAACAGAAAATTACATTTTTTTTTGCCAAACAAAATTACATTTTACTCACAT
The DNA here is from genome assembly GCA_037074615.1 of Leucaena leucocephala. Taxonomy (NCBI): domain Eukaryota; kingdom Viridiplantae; phylum Streptophyta; class Magnoliopsida; order Fabales; family Fabaceae; genus Leucaena; species Leucaena leucocephala. Next base: position 3,718,526 of record CM073562.1, on the reverse strand, counting down.
ACCCTGATACACATCACTATTTTGTTCAAATCTTTTTAGATTTTATTTTGTACATTGATATATGGATTTCCACAGTATGTAGTTAATTAAATAGAATGAGCCTATGTTCAAAATTTTGAACTAATAAGCATACTTATACACTGTTTTCTAAAATAGACCGGACAATATCTGACTGTTCCAGCCGCTGTCAAGTGTCAAGCGCAGAAGAAGGCGGCACGAGCAAAAGATGAAATCCATTTTTAAGGTTGAGCCATTTTGGATTGGTGTGAACAATGGTTTTAGAGTAACCGGTCGGTCGGTTTGAGTTTTCCTTAACATATGGAATTTTTGGCTGATTCACAAACCTTGATCCCATGTTTCACACTTACGAACGATCACTTCATTCCAGGGCGGCGTTCCCTCACTGGTGATGTCAAATATGCCACTGTTCTATAAGAAAGAGAAAGAAGACGGCGAAATAGCAGCCATGCGCACGGAGACGAAGAAAAAAGAGGAGGGAAGAGAGAAAGAAACGTTGAAGAAAAGATTAAGAAGGATTCAAAAAATATTGCGCATGCATTTGATGATAGCCTTCTTATCTTAATCTTATGTGTTAAGCTTCCGTCTTCTCACAAACTCGTAAAAGACGCGTTTAAGGGGACATGTATGTTAAGGATTCTCACAAACATTTTAAATGCATATTTCATTTGTTTTTTACTCTTATAATTTTATTATATATATATATATACTCTTTATAAATAGTTATTCTAACATATACCAAGCACCAACATATAATGAGGAATGTTAAAATTGTTTAATATTATCCCATTTTCTTATATTACATATGCTATATATAATTATAATTTGAGCATACTAATATTATTTTTAAGTAGTATAGAATACTATAATCTTACTTACTTATAGTATATCAAATACTTTAATGTTATTTTTCTCATATATTTAGTATCTCATGATATTTATTTTTAAGTTATATCTAACACTATAATATTATTTACAGTTTAAAGTAGTAGATACACTATAGATAATATTAAGGTGTTAGAAATACTAAAAAAAATAACATTAAGGTTCTTGATGCACATCATAAATAAAATTATGTTACTGAATAATATCATGGCATTGTATGCTACTTTAATCAAGTTATAATTTTAACAATTTTAATTTCTATTTAATTTTACTAGTGAGAACTAATTCAAAATATGTTTTTTATTTTAATTCTATATATAATTAAAAGGGACAATCTCACAAAATACTATTTGAATTTAAAAATCCCAAATCAGTTTGTTTCATATACTTTAATATATAGTTTTTGAATATACTTAATAATTAAATAACAACACATTCTTGTAAGAATTCTTAATTTTATTTTATTTTTAAGTGTAAGTATCCTTATATTAAAAATAATACTATTTGAGATACTGTCAAATATTAAACAGAGATAATTATTCCAATAGGGATTCAAATATTAATTTATCATGATATGAGAGGTTAATCTCTTTTACTAAATTTAACTCCCGTGATTCATAATTTTTGGTTTTAAAATTTAATTGTGTTTTTGTGAGATTTTCTTTAATTAAAAAAATATTTTTTATTATAACCGAGTGGACCAGGAAATCACGAATCAACATCTTGACTGACTCAATTACACACGTCCATTATAAAATATTGGTTATAAATAATCTCCCAGGTGCATTTTAATATTCAAAAGCACGAACAAATTAAAAAGCTGACATGTAGATGACATCTTGGCTCGTAAATACAATATGTATTAAAGGATAAAGAATGTCTGCAAGGAAGGGTCAAGTCGGGTCAATATTCCCTCTTCCTTTTCTCTATATATATCACCCCTCCTCTTTCCCTACTTTCATTCTAAATTCTCAACCTCCAACTGTACTGTAACACTCCAGACAGAAAGCCTTCCATGTCTTCTTTACAAATCCCGTTTCTATCTTCTTCTTCTCCTCAAAAGAGGGTTCACGCTCATGCTGCCATCACTGTTCCAAAACTTGCACGAGTTCGAATCTCACTTCCAAAGAAACCCATATCATCATCTACCAAATCGATTCTCCAGGTATTCAATGGTTCAGAAAAAGATGTAATCACCACCACCTCATCACAAGCGTTTCAGGTTTCATGCGATCCAAGCCAGTGCAAGGACTTCATTAAACTTTATGCAATCTTGAAGGTTGTAGCTGAAAGGATCGAAATGCACAATAATTGGAACTCCCTTCTATTCAACTCCTCCAATATGATGATGGTTGGTCTCAACACGGCGATTGACAACACTGCACTCAGATTATCGTCCACTCTTTTGTTCTCTGCCACCACTGGGACTCTGTTCATCATCCACAAGATACAGAAGTTCTTGCCTTCTGCTGTTTGGTGCCCTAAAACTAAGACTAATGACTACCAAATGAAGAAAATGAATAATGGATGGAGTCCAGAACTGGAAATGGAAATGAGGGACATTATGGAGATGGTGAAGAGAAAAGATGAGGAGGATTATGAGAGACTAGGAAACTTGGCTCTCAACATCAACAAAACCCTAGCCATATTAGGTCCTTTGTTCACTTTGATTGCAGCTTTAGGCTCTGCCTTAGCGAGACACGGTTTGTCTTGGGCAGGCACCGTGGCGGTCATGGCGGGGTCCTTGGCGGATTCTATAAATGCAGTGGAACATGGAGGCCAAGTGGGGATGGTGTTTGAAATCTACAGAAACTGTGGTGGTTTCTTCAAGTTACTGCAAGATTCCATAGAATCAACACTTGGAGAGAAAGATTTCGAGAAAAGAGAGAACGGCGAGCTTTTTGAAATAAGGGTGGCAAAGAAATTGGGAAGAAGCGTTTCACAACTCAGACAACTTGCCTCCAAATCTGCTATTTGTGACTCAAATAATATGATGGCTTCATGAACTCATTTATGACCCAGTTGTCTTTTCTTTTTTTTCTTTTTGTTTTTTTATAGAATTAAAAGGCAAGATCATAGCTTGAAAGCTACGTTACTGCTCAGAAACCAAAAATATTTAGTTAACTCCAACTTTATCCTTTTCCACTGATGAGTATATAGACATCCGGGGTGAGGGCTTTGTATATGAGAAACATGTCTTCATTGAGATGATGTACTTCTTTAACAAGGTAATCAGCATACTCTAGGAGAGTAGGATATCACCTGATACATATCTGACTTCAATGTATGCCCAATTTCGAGTACATGACCTAGGCTTTTGCTAAATCTAATTATTGGTTATAATAAATAATTATTCTCATTAATTTAGATGTATGTCAGTTTAATTAAATTATGGATCATGTAATGCTAGACGGTAGAAAAACAACTACTCTAGTCCCTATCTTTATCATACTATATGAACTAATACATAATAGTTAACTCATTAAATTTATTTTAAATTAATAAAAAATTTCCAATTATACCTTATAATATTAATGAGGTTTTACAGGAGAAAAAATACAAAGAACTATATTTAATTATTAATTAGAGGGGTAAAATTGATAAATAAATATTAATTACTCTTTAAGTTATTTATATTAAAGACCAAGAAATTCTTCTAGAAGACTCTTATAATAGAGAAGGAAGGGAGGGTAGTTACTACGAATTTATTAAAAAAATATTGATAGTAGAGACTTACAAGTTCAGAAGTACTACTATATATATATATATATATAATATAACTGGTTAATTTGTTTCTCAACGAAACACATTTTTCTCACATTAATTACATATAATTTGAGGTAAATCGATAGTATTCACGATTTTATGAATGATGCATTTTTATATTTTTTATATCTTATATTGATATATTGATTTCATTTTACCCTTTGGAAATGACTTCTCTACACATAATATTACATTGTCGGTTCTTAAATCAAATATGATCATTCATATTTGATAGATATTAAAATTAAAAGTAAAAATTAATTCATACCGTTAAAATTTAACATCAACGGTCCAAAACTACTATGAAGACGCAGGGGACATAAATTTAGTGGGGAGAAACCCAGTCTCCTAGATTCAAAAATGGCACAAAATTTGTCCAATAAAAGCAAGAAATTTTTATAATTGACACTTTTTAAGATTTTTCCAGTTTGAATTGCCTTAATTCAAATCGTAACATATAAAAAGGAGATTATCATTTATTTGTAGCATAAATTGGTAACCCTACACACGCGTGTGAACGTGTGTAGGGAGATTAAAATGTATTTTCAAAATATTTAAAAAAATATCATCATTTAGTTTAAAAGTAAATTTTAAATTTTAATTAGAGACTTTGGAAAATAATAATAAATAATGAGACGAAAATTATATTCCATATCAATGCAAACAATAATAGTCAATATTAGCTATAAAATATAATTTATAAAATATATATTCAATATCAATATTTTAGACTCCGTAAAGCCTGGGTTTTGAAACTATATAATTGTAAGTTATTTAAATTGAAAAGATAAATATATCCTATTAAAAAAAATCTGTGTGTTCTTAGTGTGTGTGTGAGCCACAATTGAAGAGAAAGACAGAGACAAAAGAGAGAATAGCAAACTTTTTTTTCAAAATGAATTCAGAAAATCACATTCCGGTCCTCAAATGCAAACTTGTTGCTGCCATAAGAGGGAGAAAAATATTTTTTTCAAGTAAAAAAAATCATAATTCTTTTTTGACAAGTGGAATGAAGATTTAAGAACACAATCATAAAGTCATATGTAACTATTCGTCAAATTTGCTTTTGCGAGAAACATATATACTTGGTCAGAAATTTTCTATTTGCCTCACGTAATTGGTGACTGAATAACTTTTTCTCTCAATATCCATCAATGTTTATTCCCATTAATTTCTTTACCTTAATTATTAAGTTTTCAAGTTATTATATTATGTGAAGTGTTTTTGTATTGCATTGATTTTTTATTTTAAAATTAGAAAATTAGAATAAATTCTTTTAATTTATTTTATTTTTTCATTTTGATGGTGTTGGTTTTAATTTGAATATAATTTTCATGGCCTATTAAAGAAAAAAAGGTAAAAAAAAAACATTTCAACTGATTTCTAACATGTATGAAAAAGTAGTTGGAGACACGGATGAGAAAAGTGTATTAGATAATATGAAGTTATTTAAAAAGAATAGAAAAAATTGAAAAATATTTAATAAAATTATTCAACATAGTTTTTTAGTTAATAACTTATTAAAAAATTTAGCTGTTAATAGAATACAATAATAATATTGTGATTCATGTAATCAATCATATCTAATGTAATAAATTTTATAATTGTTGGTATTGTTATATAAAATGGGGCAAGAATTTATTTAATAGGTCAAATTCTCATTGCAAAAGTTGACTTTTTTGGCCTTCTAACGTATAACTTTTCTTCTTATCCAGACAGAACATTAAGGCATATGCATGTCACTGCGTTTTTAACTCATTTGATTTGATCGTTCCTATGGTAACTTTTCATGAAACATCAAATTAAAATCTGATAATTCAGGAATTAAATGTTATTTAATTGTAACCATTCAAATAAAAAACAAATAAATTCATTGGCCCCTTGATCAACGGCTATAATTTGTGGTTGGGTTGACCAAGATCGTATATAGAAAATTTGACGATCTAATTTGTCCTACATGGAGCATTTCAGCCCTATGACCCATTCTACCTTTGACAAATCACATTATTTTAATCAATAATTACTATTCTCAATAATTAAATAGTAGCCACTATGCCAATATTGCATTATTACTCTTTTACCTATTTTTATAATTATATTATTAAAAAAAGATAATAACAAGTAAATATTTGCAGCATCATCAATAATATAAAAAAATCAATAATATTAACATCTTCAACAATTTCTAAAGAAAAAAAGAATGGCGTTAATTCTCTCACCCAAAAAGCAAACTTTAACTCCTTCATCTTTGGAGGAGGACGATCAACTAGTGCAAAGTATAAAAAAGATTAAGAGTGGAAGCAAGTTCATAGAAGGAACGATAGATCAAGACCAATGGTTGAAATTGGGAACATATGGAAAAGCTTCGTTTGCTTATACACTGAAGGGTATCAACAAGAATGATGCTTGCTATGATGATGACATTGAAAAGGAGGGGAGTGTATATTCCGATGATTCAATGCCAAATAACTCATTACAGGAGATGAAAGAGGAAAAGGAGGAGCTGCTATTCAAAACATCTGAAGATCTATTAAGGAATTTTTTATCCTTTATTTTCCCAACAAGATGAAGAAAATATTATTCAAAACTTAGAAGAAACCTGTAATAATGAAACTGCTCGACAGAAACATTGGATACAAAGCCCTTCAGACAAGATTACAGGCTTTACGGGCAAAACATGGCATGATCAATTTAATCAACATTGGTCACAGATTCTATGTGATTAAATTGTCGAATAGAGATGATTATTTTAATGCTCTAACAGGTAGCTCTTAGATGATTTATGATCACTACTTGACAGTGAGATCATATTTTCGACCAAAAAAAACTACTATTGATAAGGTAGTAGTTTGGATATGGGTGCGAGGGATACCATTAGAATATTATGAAGAAAAGGCTTACCATAATTGGTAATAGGCTAGGGGAGACTCTCAAGTTGAACTTTAATAATTATCAAACCTAAATGGCTAGGTCCTCATCCCATTACGGCTGGTTTTTATAAGTTGGTTTCCTATTTGAAAGTATAAACTTTAATAATTATCAAACCTAAATGGTTGGTCCGGTGAGTTCAGCCTATTTTACTAGCTCTACCATTAACTATATAATTAACCTTTCTCGACAAGAACAAAATGGAGAGTAAAACTAACAGAAGTTATGTCTAGTAAAAGGGGATAATTCCTAATAATATGGTGAACTAATATTTAAATCCCTATTAGGAGATGTACTAATATTTAATACCCGACAATATCTCGAACATGATTACATTTATTAAGAGTATATTCAAGTTAATTAGTTTGAGTCATTTTTTTAATTATATTTGCTAGTGTAGGACTTTTAATTATCTTATAATAATATTTTCTGATCCACTAAAAGGGATTCTAATTATATCGATCACTAATTTGTTAAGTAATTACTTAATTAGATTAAATTAAGTATAAGCTTGATATAACCATGTAGAGCCTATAGGTATATTTCTATTATAAAAGCAAATCAAACTATTTGATGTTGAAACCCTCAATCTATACGATTCAATATTCGATGGTCTAACCTAAATTTTGTATGTCTAAGCTCCTTTAGAACACCAAAATCAATCCCAATCGAATTTCTCAAGTCTTGGAATAATCAATCATACAATTGGATCAACAAACATAACATTAAAGAAACTAACGGCGAAAATCATCATCCACTAATCTATAATCAAGGTACAATAACTTTGTGCCAAGTTACCAGAACATGACTTGATTTTTACCTCTATGAACTCCATTTTTACCTGTTCAAAATGCTTAACTCGACCTACAAGAAATCAACAACTATGAATGAAAAATTTGTTTACCTTACTTCTATATTACTCTTATTAACTCAATTTTTAACGATATTCACATTCAATCTTCAACTGTTTTCTTATAGAATTATGAAAATGCTTCCTATTATGCATTGATAACTCCCTAAAATGCCTCAGATATCATCACTACAAGCTTGGATGTGAGGGAAGGGAGGGAGGGAGAGAGAATAAGAGAGAGAAACCACAAATAAAACAAATACCATGGCACAATTTCATGGCCACCTTGATTTCAAGAAGCTCTACGTTGCCTCTTTATGGGAGACATTATATATAAGGAACCAAGATGGAAGGCGAATGGGTCATATTAGGAAAATGTTGGCTATTGACCTTTTCCGTATCTTATGACGTCTTTTACCTTTCAATTTCAAAATTTCTTATAGATACCTTTCAGTTTTTGTCATATTTTTATTATTACAATCTCCAACTTTTCTTCCATCCTCTTAAAATTAGGAATCTCTCTTTTATTTTTGTAAGTGTTTGCTTGTAAGGGAATACAGCGACAATTAAAATTGCAGCGCACACTATTCCTTATAAAAACATTAGTCGCCATGCTGAAATAATTTTAATATTTTCCTTTTCATATTTTTGAAGTCTTTATCTGACTCATTTGTAAATTATATATATAATATTATTATTGTTGTCAAAGTCAAAATATATATTTTGACGATATATAATCTTTTTTAATTTTATCAGCTGTATGTTGTCCCAATGGATTAGTCCGTCATATCAAGTTTTAGAGACGATATTGTTGTTTCATAACAATTATTATTATTATTTTTCTAACGGAGAATTGTTTTATCCTACCCTAAATAATTTAAAATTATAAGATGTCACTAATTTTGTGTGCGTCCTAAGTTTATTCTTAAATTATTAAATATAACAACACTTTAATTCCTCAAGATAAATTATCACAACTTAAATTTTCAAATACAACTTCTTTCAATTCAGTGATATCTCTCTCCACTTTCATCTTCTTTCCATTTTCTATCCTCTTTTTTCCCCCAAAAAAAACATGTCTTCTTAATTAATAGTCTGTTTGATATGAGAGAATTTTTTTTTTAATGAGATCAATTTTAAAAAAATGAATAAGTGAAGTTATAAAATTTTAATAAAGAGAAGGTGTACTGTAAGATAAAAAGAGTAAAAAAATTAATTAAAACCTCTCTATTTCTCCATTTTTTTAATTGAACTCATTTAAATTTTTCTTTCCCTCTATTTCCCGACTTTAAAGATATATTTTTTAAAATTTAAATATATATTCTTCTTATAAGGATATGGCTAATTATCATCCTAACATATCTGATAGAAAGTAATAAATTAATCAGCTCCACTGCTGAAGCTCGCAACGGCTATAATTTGCGGTTGGTTGACCAAGCTCGCAAGGAAAATTTGACGATCTAATTTGTCCTACATGGAGCAGTTCAGCTCCATGACCAAATCTACCTTTGACAAATCTCATTATTTTAATCAATAATTACTATTCTCACTAATTATATACTATATATAAGCTCCTATTTTAAATAACTCCAAGTAGACACCGTTCCAATATTTTACATTACAATTTTTACCTGTTTTGAATAATTATATTATTAAAATACAATAAGCTTAATTTTTTTAAAATAAACTATAATAACGTATAATATTGCACATTTTATTATGATTTTATCAAATAGATGTTAAAATTTTATAAATAATTAAAATATTAATAAAAATGTTAATATCTCTCAGTTTAATAATAACCCCTTTTTTTAAAAGAAGAAGTGTCTTAGTTTTTTGTTATGTAAAATAATTTTTCAACATAGCAACTTGTAGAACACTGAACGCCATGCCCTTGAACGTCAAGGCAGATAATAAAGACTCAAAGTTAGACCATAGAAATTTCTCTAAAATTGAAAATTATAAGCTTGTAATTTGGTAAGGACGAGGTCCACGTAAATTACTATTCTTATTATTCAATTAATAATAAGTCAATGGTCAATATTTCCTTGCTATGTGCTCTTTTCCTTTCAACTATAAATATCATCCATCACCAACTTCATCCCCATCCTCTTTCCATAACCCAAAACCTGCTTTCTGCAAAACTCACAACACCACACCAAAAGCTATAGCCCTTTATACGACACCGTTTACTTAGTTTCTTTCAAACTATAATGTCTTCTTTACAAATCTCTGCGTCTTCTTGTTCGTCTATCAGGAATATCAACGCCGCCATTAACGTCCCTAAGCTCCCGCGAGTTCGTTTCCCACTTCCGAAAATACCCCCAACCACAACAACAAAGTTGGTTCAAGAATTGAATACGCCCGTAGACACAATAATCCCATCACAGCCGTTAGATGTCACCTCAACAGAAATATACGTTGAAGATCAATCCAAGGCCACCATTCAATTATATGCAATCTTAGAGGCTGTGGCTGACAGAATTGAAATGCATAACAACATGTGCCAGCAACGAAACAACTGGAATTCCCTTCTTTTGAACTCTCTCAATATGATGACACTTTCTGCAACTACCATGGCTGGTCTCAACACTGCCATTGACAACACTGCCCTCAAATTATCGTCTACCCTTTTGTTCTCTGCCGCCACCGGAATGCTTCTCATCATGAACAAGATTCAGCCGTCACAGCTCACTGAGGAACAACGAAATGCGACTAGGTTGTTCAAGCAGCTTCAGACTGAAATCCAAACCACTTTAGCCATAGGAAATCCAACCCAGGAAGATGTCAAAAGTGCAATAGAGAAGGTTTTGGCACTTGACAAGGCTTACCCCCTTCCTCTCCTGGGAGCTATGCTTGAAAAATTCCCTTCAAAGTTTGAGCCTGCAGTTTGGTGGCCACAAACTAAGAAGCAAGTCGCTGGAAGATCGCAGAAGAAAACGGATAATAATGGATGGAGTCCAGAACTAGAAAAGGAAATGATGGATATTATTGAAGTGATGAAGAGAAAAGACATGGAGGACTATGAGAGGCTTGGAAACTTGTTTCTCAAGATCAACAAAACATTAGCCATATCAGGCCCTTTGCTCACTGGGATTGCAGCTTTAGGTTCAGCATTAGCGAGCCATGGTTCGTCTTGGGCCGGCATTGCGGCGGTCATGGCAGGGTCATTGGCGGCTTCTGTGAATGGTTTAGAGCATGGAGGGCAGGTGGGGATGGTGTTTGAAATGTATAGAAACTGCGGAGGATTCTTCAAGTTGCTGCAAGAGAGCATAGAAACAACACTTGAAGAAAAAGACTGCGAGAAAAGAGAGAATGGGGAGCTTTTTGAAATGAAGGTGGCTATGAAATTGGGAAGAAGTGTTTCACAGCTCAGACAATGTGCTTCAAAATTTGCTGCTTATGACTCAGAAGGAGTTGACATGGACGAATTTGCCAGCAAGCTTTTTTGAGTATATACAAAATTTTTCGATATTTGATTATTTATTCATTTTTTTCCCTGTTGGATATAAACATTACTTTATTCTTTATTGTATTATGGCCTTCTAACATAGGAAAGATATATATACATGTAGTTTGACAAATAAGGAGAAATATTTGTATAGATCCATGATCTTCATAATGTACGCTTCAATTAATAAAAAAATGATTGATGTTTATAAAAATTCTTTATTCTTTCAAATAATATATATTTTCGCCATTGTTGAGAAGTAAATTTATCTTTTTATTAATCTGAGTATCTATTTTCTTTTGTAAATATGGATCCAAATTAGTATTAGTAAATTACATATTATCTTGAAAATCATCTCTTTTTATTTATGGTTTTAACCATCTTGTAAAGGGCGTACGTGGAGAAGCTATTATTTTCCTTGAAATTTTAGGAATAAATAAATGAACAATCTCGGTCACTATTTGCTTTACATAGGGTGGATTTTTTTTACCAATTTTTTTAAAATAGGACATTACAATAATTGGCTTTTAACTTAATTTTAGTTTACAAAATATACTTGAAACAAAAGTCATTTTTTGTAAATATTAATTGAAACAAGTCCAATATTACAATCAAGCTCTTAAGAAGTTTGTTTCTACTTCTTTTAACTTCTTGAAAAAACATGCTTTCGCTTTCAAACTAACTTTAGCCTTTATAAGATCTGTAGTTGAGAGGATTGCATATTTTAAAACAAAATCCAAAAGTTCCTTTCTTTTTATATTAACTAATTTAATTAGATTAAAAAAATTAATTAAATTAATTAATATAATATTTTTTTTAAAATACCCTAATAATATTCTTTAACTTTCTCCCTCCATCTCTTACTTGATTATTGTTAAGAGAATATCAATAGGGTTAATTTTAAAAAAATAATAGATATAAAAAATATATTTTATATTTAGTATCAATATCAACTCTATAATTATATCATATATTAAATACAAGAAGGGTATATATTTTTAAATAGCATTCATGTTACTAAATAATATTTTAATTTTGTCTAAATATTTAAGTAGCAAGAAATAGTTTGGTAGATGGTAACAGACTCTGAAAAATATAGGAGAGATATATATGTTGTGTAATTTTTTATTTTATGGGAGGTTTGTATAAGTTTTGAAAATTGAAGGGAAGTTTCTTTAATTAAGATAAAATAGAGGGGTTATTGGGGTATTTTACTCTTTATTTTATTATGAACCCAATTTGACGGCTTCACCGACTCATCCAGCGGAGCAGGTCAGCACTATGATAAATATGCCTTTGACTATATCTTATCTATTTTTTCATAATAATTAAGTTAGTATTATTACTAATTAAGGATATATTTAAAATATTAATTAAGGAAATTGCCTTGCACTATAGAGAGCATTGTACATATATAATTCAGACAACCGTTGAAATGGGAAAAAGCACATTGGTTCATACTCAGGTGCTTGAATAAATTTTGATTAATTAGTGTCATTTCAAAAGCTATATATTTTGATACAAGTTTTAATATTAGAGTAAATGCACTAATCTTCCATTTGTTTTCATAGTAAGAATTAAAGATTCTAAATTATATTTTATTAATTAAAATTTATATTAAAATAATATAAATTATTAATATTCTCTTATAACCTAAATTCCCAATTTAATACTATAACTCTTAAACACTCAATATAAAAAAAAAATAGAAGGGAAGTGAATTTAGGATGCTTGAAGGATAAGTCTCCGAGTGATCAATCATAATTTAATTGCAAGTTCTTCCCATTTTAATACAAAATACACGTCGTCTAAAGATTTATTTAATCGAGTATTAGCGTAATGAAACCATGAAAGTCCTCTTGTTCAATATTAAGTACATGTTTAGGATCAGCTTTTGAAAATCAATTTTAAGCAAAACCTCAATTTAAAAAAATTTAAAATAAACAACTATTTTTGTCCTGAATTAATTTTAGCTAAAACCATATTTTTGAATAAACTATTAAAAATAGCTTTTGAAACAATAAAAGAGTTTATGTACTATCTAATTACTATCTTACCCCTACTTTTTATTATACTCTCTCTCCTTTTTCATCCATCTTCTTCACCCTATCTCCTCTTTTCTCTCTCTTCTCTACAATTTCTCCTCTCTCCTCTCTCATACTTTAATTAAATCATACCCTTTTTAATAATTTATCAGTATAAAAAGTTATTCTACTACTAATCATCCAAATATCTCTATTCTTAAAATTTATTCTTTTCAAAATCTATTATTCAAAAGGTAATACAAATATGCCCTAAGCAAGCTTATATAATATTTTGAGATAATCTAATCAGTAGCTTTTAGCCCAAAAAGGAAACAGTCAGTAGCTCACAATTTGAAGTTTGAATATACTGACAGTTTGAAGTGGACAAACCATCAATATTCAATATTAATATTATTATTTTTTTATTTCCTGTTGAAGTTTATATTACTATTTAAATATACTGTTATATATCTCAACTTTAATAAATATGGGTAAATATGTTTTAAAAAGATGAAATAATTTTTATCACTACATCTCAACTCTTGTAGGATTAAACTTTATGTTGTTGATGCAGTAAGTGACTTTATTCCTATAAAAAAAATATAAGTTAAAATCTCAAAAAGTATATTTATTATGAGTCTCGAGAGGGATTAATCTCAAACGACTATATGACTATACTCTTAATTAAATAAAAAAAATTGTATTTATATTATTTTATGAAATTATAAACTTTGTCGTGAATTGCATACGTGTATACTAAAATCGGTTCACGCGTATGCGTATTAATTCGGTGAAATTTATTTTCCTTATAAAATTCAATAAGGTCAAACACATGTTAGATAGAAAAGTAAACAAGAATAAGAAGAGAGTCTTAGTTATAATATATTTGTTCAAATTCGTGGATGGTGTAGTATTATGTTCTTGTAATCCAAGAAAACCAATCAAACATCGTGCTTTTACCATGTCCTATGATGTTTGAAGTGACGACAACAAAGCTTACTTAGCCATTTTTGTCGGGCACAGCAAATGAATGGTTCAAGTTGAAGTTTATAAAAGAAAGGGTCAGCAATATTAGCTCGGTCTTTTCATCTATACCGATTCCTGGCGACTTATTCAAAAAAGAGAAAATTAATTTACAAGCCCCTATAGTTTTACTTTATTTTAATTGGATCTCTATATATTTTTTTCTTCTTTTTATTAGGTCTTATATTTTCATATTATTTTTAATTATATCTCTGTAGTTTCAGGTATATGATAAAAAAGAGAAAAAGTTATTTATTAGTAGTACTTACTATGCTAAAATAATTTTTAACACATCTAATATTTTAAAATATTTTTCAGTAATATTAAATATTTTAAAGTAATTTTAGGTATAATTTTATTTATAAAGTATTTTTCTCAAAAGAAACAAGTACTCTAAATCTAGGATAATAAATGTTATTTAACAAATATTTTAGGGTTCTAAATTTATCAATAATTAGTTTATGATACTATGCTATTAGAAAAATACTTCCGGTATTATATATTATTTAATATGAAAAAATTAGGGAACTAATTAAAAATTAAATGAAATTATAAGATTTGATAAAAATATTATAGGGACGGATTAAAAATTAAGTAGAATTACAGGGACACATAAATTAATTTTCCCTTTAAAAAATTATAATCCTTAACATATAAATAAATCACACCATATATACATATATATCAACCAACACTTCTCACCTACATTATTCAAAACATTGTTTTCCGTGTTGATCGATCCCATATGGCTACTTCCTTACAATCCTCAATATTCAAGAAAGTGAATAATAATATTATTGCCATTCCCACTGTATCATCAAAGCTTCATTATTATCCTCGAACTTGTTTTTCATCAGTTCTGAATGTATCATCATCATCTTCAAGAAAGCTGGTTCAGAAATCGAAGGCATCCATGAACGCTGTCTCGTCATTAGAAGATCATGTCGATGTTAAGAGCCAAAACGATGAAGGTTTCTACAATCTGCAGGAGTCCAGTAATAATAAGGCCATTGATCTTCAACTCTACGCACTTCTAGAGACAGTTTGCGATAGAATCGAAATGCATTACAACGCTGGCCTGCAACGTGACAATTGGAACTCCCTTCTTTTGAACTCCATCAACATGATCACGCTTGCCGCCACAACCATGGCCGGTGTCGCCGCCTCGGTTCACGGCACGGCTCCGCTTTTCTCTCTGAAACTGTCGTCCACTCTTCTGTTCTCTGCAGCCACGTGGATGTCCCTCGTCATGAACAAAATCCAACCTTCGCAACTCGCAGAGGAACAGCGAAACGCTACTAGGTTGTTCAGACAGCTTCAGGCTCAGATTCAGACAACCATCGCCGTCGGAAATGCCACCAAGGGAGATGTCGACGATGTAATAGAGAAGGTTTTAGCACTGGACAAAGCTTACCCACTTCCCTTACTCGGAGGAGCCACGCTTGAGAAATTCCCTTCAAATTTTGAGCCTGCGATTTGGTGGCCTTCAAAGACAGAGTCATCGTCATCGTCGTCGTCACCGGCTTCTCCGGATCCGATCAAAAGCTTAAGTTCGACGACGAAGAAGAAAAATGGATGGAGTGAGGAGCTGGAAATGGAAATGAGGGAGATTATGGAAGTGGTGAAGAGAAAAGATGTGAAGGACTATGAAAGGCTAGGAAACTTGGCTTTAAAGATGAACAAAATCATGGCGATTTCAGGTCCTGTACTCACAGGAATCGCGGCATTAGGGTCTGCGATATTTCTGGGAAATAATAACGGCGATAATGGGATGACGGTGGCCGTAGTTGCCGCCGGAGCAATGGCGAGTGTTGTGAATGCGTTTGAGCATGGAAGTCAAGTAGGGATGGTTATTGATATGTACAGATATTGTGGAGGATTATTCAAGCTTTTGGAAGAGACGACTGAAACAACGCTTGAAGAGAAGAACTATGAAAAAAGAGAAAATGGAGAAATCCTTGAGATGAAGATGGCTCTCATGTTGGGAAGAAACGTTTCGCAGCTCCGAAAACTAGCCTCTAAATCTGCTCTCCGCCGGAAACATGGAGCTGATATCGATGAATTCGCCAGCAAACTTTTCTAAAACTATTTTCTCTCTCCTGTTTTTAGGGTCTAAAAATATTAATTTAGACTGTTTAATTTTAAACACGACAGCACATTTTTATTATTTCATTTTTTGGGGTATTCTTGATTTCTTGTACATTGTCCTCTGACTTTTCAAAGATGGAAGGTGTAATTATTCATTTTCATGTATATATAATATATATTTAATTTGCTTTGAGTGTTTCAGTTTGCAAAAATTAAAAATCAACTTGCAATACAAGCAAAGTGATCTGTAATTAAATTGTTAAAATAAATTTAGATTTTCTTCATAATAACAATTCACAAGTGTATTCATGTTATGTCACTCTTTGTCCAAATACATAAAATTACATGGAAAGATTCAGCCACCTAATAAAACCTGAAAAAAAATATCAAAACCGCCAAAACCGTTTTATTTTGGTGATATGTCTTTAATTAATTCCTCCGGGTCATACTTTATAGTAATTTAATTCGGATATTTATAATTGGT
This sequence comes from Leucaena leucocephala, assembly GCA_037074615.1. Taxonomy (NCBI): domain Eukaryota; kingdom Viridiplantae; phylum Streptophyta; class Magnoliopsida; order Fabales; family Fabaceae; genus Leucaena; species Leucaena leucocephala. The sequence goes on along the minus strand of CM073562.1, from coordinate 3,702,009 downwards.
CAACTTCGTAAATGAAATATGGGAGTTTGGCAAAAGCAAAATTGTATCCTGCGGTTGGTATTAATTGCATTTGGTATGGTTTTATGATTTTATCTATATAATATGGAATGATAAATTTAATAAGTGTCACGTTGGATTATTATATCATATTATTAATTTATAGAGAGTATAATTAATCTTGTTAAATTGATCACGTAATTTTATACTAATATGTTAGAAATCTGAATCACCGCAGAATATTATAGTATTACAAATACTCGTTTTATGAGCCCAATAAGGTTGCCCTCGAAATTATGTCGTTTCATGACTTGACTTTGAACAAAAGTTTGACCAAGCTGGAGTCAACCGTAACAGGCAGTCAATAGTTCCCATATCTGACCACTTCTATTTTATAATTTTCCTAGGTATTGATAATTTATTAATTTAAGCTTAATTTCAATTATAAATATGACTCCGGTTTAATTATTATTATAAATTCAAGTTTAATTATTTGAAACGAATTTTTTTTTGAAAAATAATAACACTAAGGTAACATATATATTCATATAAAATGCGAAAAAGTCTCCTGATGGGGGCGGGTGTGACTAGGTGAGTTCAAATCCTTTGAATAATATGGTGAAAAATTAAATTTTAGATTGTTACTTTTACGGATTCAATAAACTTTCCGAATTTAAGAGTTTTGGAGGATATTCTAATTTAATATTTTGATCTTTTCTATTTTGCTAATTTTGATGAGAAATAGCCACAAAAGCATAAGGAGCGCCGGGACGAATACATTTAGTCCATTTCAATGTTTTTCGGTAAACGAATTTGCTACATTTTGTTTTTTTTCTTTTATTGTTGAAAGTTTAGCTAGGTCAGTCAAATCCAGACTCTTCCTATTTTTTTTAATGGAATTTTTATTAACACATCTTACATATCTTTATCCATTATATATATAATGGATAGTCCAATTTAATTTTAGATTTTTTTTATACAAAAGCGGTAGGTATCTTGTATCAAATTTTTTTCTTAAATTAATATTTTTTCTAAAGTATTATGATTGTTAAAAATGTTAACTATTTATTTTTTAATAGTCAATATTAAATTTTTAATAATTAGGATAATTTTATTTTTTTGAATAGTCTCAGAATAATACTGATCTAAGAATAATTTATAGAAACCTATAGGCTCTGTGAAAAATTTTAAGATAAAATTAGATTTTAATCATATATATTATTAATAAATAAATTCACAAAAATATGTTTTTTTGTGTGGAACTACTCGTTCAAATAATCGCACATTCATATATATATATATATATATATATATATATATATATATGTACATGACCCAGACCCGCCATTAAAATGATGACCTTCGTATATTTTATGTCCATCTTTTTCTAAAATTCAACCTGAAAAGTAAGGGGATCCAAACTCTTCAATGGAGAAGTCAAACACACGGGTAGACAAATCTGTCCGTCTGTTGTGCTCCAATTTCTTAAAAATTTCAGGAGAAAATGAGAACAGAATATTTTAAATATATTACTCCTCCAATTCTTAATATAATAATTATTTTATTAATTTAAATAGATTAAAAATTAAATAAATTAATTTATTCTAATAAATATAATTTGATCTCTTTATATAATATTAGATTATTTATCACTTTATAAGATAGGATTTAAATTAATTACACAATCATATATATATATATATAGGAATAGGATTTATCACTATAGGAATATGATTTATTACTTAAATATATCTCACTCATCTTGCACGCACACTAAATTTTTTAAAAAAATTGAGAGAAGGTAAATCAAAGATACTAAAGGTCCATACCTTAATTATTAAAAATGAATAACACAGTCAACAGTCACTTAAATATAAAAAAATACCTTTAATAAAATTACCCTATTTTAGGTTAGACTCAACTCAAATTTGGATGCTTGGTTGGTTTTTTTTTTAAAAAAAAAAAAAACAAATGTACAACCAGATTGGATTTGGGGCTTTGTCAAACGATTGGCGATGTTTTCATGCATCTACAGGAGTTGATGGGAGTATTAAATTAAATATTTTATTTAATATTTAATTTAAGAGTTAATTAACCTTTTTTAAATAGATTAAGACAATCAAATACATCACTTAATTTTAAAAAAATCTAATATTTTAAAACAAATTTATATTATAAATTTTTTATAATTTATTTAAATTAATCACTAGTTAATTTTTATATTATTTATAATTAATATATTGATATGATTTATTTAATTTATCAAAATTAGTCAATTAATCTTTTAATTTTTTTAAATTAAGCACAAGAGGGATTATGTAGTAACTATTGAACTTATGTTGAGACCACTAATGCAAGAAAAGTTATGATGTGTATAAGTAGAAGTGCTCAAGCTAGACATCACCTGCTGAGTATAGGATTATATGCGGTGACTTATATGATCACATGTTTTCAGAGAAATCAATATATGCTTTCTAACTAATTCACTATTGACCGTCACGCTCATTAATAAGTTGATATTTTTAAAATAATATAAGCTTTAAACAAATAAATACTCCTCCTATTCTTAATATATATATAATCTATTTAATTAAATTAAAAAATTAATTAAATTAATTAATATAACATTATTTTTTAAAAATACCCCAATCAACTCTCTTGATTTCCTCCCTCATTCATTCATTTAATTATTTGTTGAGAGAATATCCATATGATAAATATAGAAAATAGATTTTATATATATGACTAAACTAAATTATTTAATTATATTCTATATTAAAGACTGAATGAATAATTATCTATAATAATAAAAATAAATATTTAAATAACAACTAAAATAGTATATAATAAAAAAAAGGATAATATCTATCGATAATCCATCGTCTTAATCCAAAATATATATACTTATTTCATAATTTATAAATTAAGAATACACACACAGATACATACATGCATATAGACATACATATTGTATTTTTTTTATTTTTTAAATACTTATTAGGTATAGATATGTATAAATTGTAGTTTGAAAATATGGACCACATTTTCTTTTTTAAAAATAAAAAAATTAAAAATAATGTGACCAATTTATCTAGTTTTACCAATATGAGGCCATATATTAATTGATTGTCTAGCAGCTGACCTATTTTTTCTCATGATTGGATCATACCTAGAATCAATTTCTAGTTTAATTGGTTGAACCGGCTAATCTAACTCGATTCTCATAAACATTAGTCTAATGAAAATATAAGCACTTGAGCACCTTCTTTGTGGTACTTGTTGGTGTGACTGTTACAAAAGGGATTAGTTTGGAGATGAAAGGTGGAAGGGACGGCTAAATTGAGTGAGCAGCCAGAGACCCATATTCTCTTCATCGCTAGGCATCTTTTTCTTTCTCCCACCCCACTCCAACTTTTCACAAATACTCATATGTGTGTGTGTGTAAACTATTCTCAAATATCTCCCTGAAGAACCAACTCACTTTTATGGTAACAATGTAGTGATGCCATGCAGGTACATTTATTTTAAATAATCCTCCAACCAAACTTCCATGATATTGCATATGCATCTCACGCGTCTTCTATATTTGGCTAATAAATATACATTACATATTAAAATTAAAAAAAAATGTGATAAGACAAATTAATGCATACTATTTTTCATAATATTTTTCTTTTTTTAGAATAAAATAGTATCGTGCTAATAGATAGAGAATAATCCTTCTTAAATATAAATATTACTAAAGTATATTTTTTATCTTAAATTCTAATAAAATATTTTTTATATATATAATCTATTTTAAATTTATGATATTATATTCAAGAGACTCAGACTATTTATTAATTGTGGTTGTTTTTATTGTTTATTTTCTGTAGCATTTACGTGAGGGTAAGAATTGAAAGAAAAGATAAAAGAAGTTGTAGAAGACATTTATTTGTTTCGGCTGAAGTTAAAAATCTTATGATGACGTTACGTAATATTCTGTCTTATTTTTAGTCGCCTGTTAACCGATCCATAAACATGCACTATTTTTGTTGGGAAAAATTTAGATATATATTTTTGGGAATCTAAACTTTAAATTTAAAATAAATAAGAAGTGCTCAAACAAGAGTTCCTCACAAATATAGTACTTAAAAATTAATATAGAATTAATCTAATTATATAAAATTTTATTAGATTTTTTTATATGTTTAAAAAGATATCCATAAAATTTAAAATTGAATACAATAAGATTCAATAAATAATATAAAAATATAATACTTTAAAGATATAAACTTATTTATTTACCTAAATCCGTAAATATGTGATGATAAATATTTTTTTTAATAAAATATAGCAATAAATATTACTAATAAATAATTAAAGGAAGGGAAATATAATTTTGATCCTTACACGTTTCCTTAATTATGGATTTAATTCATAAATTTTGACTTAAATATATTTAAGTTTTTATAAATTTTAATTAAGAATAATATAATTTTTATAATTATTTTGACTTATAAAACATTATAAATTTTTAGTAAAGACTAAGTTGTATATAATAAAAATTTTAAAATTAAATTAATAAATAATAAAAAAGTCCAAAGTTACATTATCTTTAAAAAGAATTATAAGAAATTTAAAAAATAAAATTATTTTAAAGGAATGATTTAATTAACAATACGTCTATATAACAACAAATCAGCAACATAAACTTGTTGTTTAAACGATTTTATAGTAATTTCTTCTTTTTAAAAACTAGATAATAATAATAATAAAAAAAAAGGAAAACATGGTCAAGTTAATTAGGGAACGAAGCAAGGCGGAATCCAGGTGAGTGGGAAGAAGGAAAAAAAAATAGCAGACAGGCAACTCCGTCTTCGCTCGCGTCGGCGCTTCGAGACTCTTCATTCACCTTCAGAAACAACAAATTTTTCATTGAAAGAAATTATACCAAATATGTTTCTTGAATCCGAATATTTATTTTTTTAGATTATTTCGATTGATTTGTTCCAGACCCTTCCGTATCATTATTCTCAAAGTCCAACTTCATTCGCCTTCGTCACTCTTTCCTTCGTTTGAATCTATTGGGTCTGATCTCTATCTTTCTATTCTGTAGTTATTTTTTCAGATCGGAAACTAGTTTTATTTCGTGTGAATGTCTTTGAATGTGTATTTTTCGTGCATTTTTTAATGCGGCTTTCGTTTTCGCGCGATTATAATTTAAATTGATGATTTTGGAGATTTGGGTTGGAATTGTCTGTTTCTTGTGGATGAGTTTCGTCATTCCGAACCATTGAGGATTGATCTTGACTTGATTGTTGATCAGTTATTCTGATTGGGAGGTTATCATGTGGGGAATCCTCAGGAGGAAAGTAGCAACTGGTGGCTCCTCTGCCACGGTAATTTCTTTAATTTAGTTTGTTATTATTCTAATGTATGTGAGTTTCGTTCCTGTAATTATCGTTTTATTTTTGTGGGAGAGTTCAGGTTTTGAAGCAGGCGGTGCAGGGGACTCGAGCTCCAAATTCACGGCTTTATGCCACCAGAGCAAAAGAGGTAGCTATGCATGCGTTAAATTAAATCTTCATAAACTATCGAGCTTACTCTAGTCTTCTAGCTGTTTAATGTGGAGTCTTTACCAGCATGTCTTTGTTGGGTTGTAACCAATTGCCCTTAGTTTTCTGATTATCTTGAGTTTCTAAACATCACTCATTCCATTTCAAAGACATGTTTTATAAAATCTTATGTTTCAAAATGCAAGGCATTTCACGGAAGAGCAATTGATAATTTTTTACCTAAAATGCTTCCAGGTGTATTTTTAGAGTTACTTACCTCCTGCCTAACATAACTAATTATTGGTAGTATTAAAGAAGGGTAAAGTTGAAAAAACTTGAAACCTTAACAACCTAACTATTTTTCATGGTTGGTGTGATTTATTTAAAAATGCATTATATTTGAAATGAAGGGAGTATAATCTTTAATGCCCTATACTCTGGATTTTGATTTGTCTGCTGACCTTATATATCATTCGCTCCCATCAATCAAAACATCTATCACAAACTGATGTACTGTAGGTCTACAGCCATGCCCTCTGGTTAATTAGCTTGCTTTCTGATTTTCATAAATGTTGGATTTCATGGCAGTCGCTACTTCTTGTAAAAGGATCAAACACCATCAGCAGTATTGGTTGCCAAGGCTGTCTGGGTATTTGCACTTGTCTGTCAAGATGATTTTTTACTTTGGTATGCTACTTTTCTCCAACCTATTATTTCATATGACTAATTCAAAGCTTAAACTTGATGACAGGGTGTTTAGATAATACCAAATCTATCAGGTCTGTGGCGTCTTCCTACTTTGGTCAATTCCTACTTTTAAAGAATATTAACGAGTTACTTTTAATATTTTTTCGTTCAGCGGATTGGTACAATTCCGAGTAGCTTCTCCTATGTCTATGCAGAATAGATTTTATTCTTCTGAAAATGGTATGTTATTAGTATCTGCCGAAGATGAACATTATGCAATTAAAGAAGTTTATTATACTACTGTTACAATTGTTCTGCAGGAGATCTTACTGATGCTGTTGTGCCCTTCATGGGGGAATCCATTACCGATGGGACCCTTGCAAACTTTTTGAAGAGTATGTTGTTTTATAGGCTTCTTCCAAAACTAATGGAAACAAATGAAAATAATCGGTGCTTTGCTTTTGCTCTAAACTTCTTGGTGCTTGTGGTTTCATATGTGAGCAGAACCTGGTGATCGTGTTGAAGTTGATGAGCCAATTGCTCAAATAGAAACTGACAAGGTAGTCTAGAAAATGACTTCTTATCTTAGTCATCATGAAAACGGTGCTTTACCATTCATGATTATTGAATGCTTCCTAATTACATTTCATATGATACAAATAGGTGACTATTGATGTCAACAGTCCTGAGGCTGGCATAATACAGAAGGTACCAATACCTATGAATTAATAATGTACTCCAGTATTTTGAAGCTTTTAAGACATTATCACTCATGGCAAAGAAAAGTACTAAAAAAATAACCATTGTCACTCATGAGTAAGGGCAGGGGGCTGACTTTCATGTTTTTTTTTCTTGAACTCATGTGTAGCTTGTCGCAAAAGAAGGTGATGTTGTTAAGCCAGGTGATAAGGTAGCTGTAATTTCAAAATCTGGTGAAGGTGTGGCACATGTTGCTCCCTCTGAAAAAGAGACCACCAAAGCAACTCCTAAACCATCTCAAGAAGAAAAGCCAAAGCCAAAGGTGGCTGAGGAAAGTCCAAAGGCCCCACCTCCTCCTAAGGAAAAGCCCCAAGCTCCGCCTGTGACAACAAAGCCCTCTCAGCCCCAAGTGAAAGAACCTCAACTTCCGCCCAAGGAGAGGGAAAGAAGAGTAAGTTTTGTCTTCTTACCTTTGATTGCCTTGTAAAATTATTTATTCAGGATCTTACAAATACCACCGTTTTTATGCAAATTATTTTTCAGGTTCCTATGACAAGACTTAGGAAGCGTGTGGCAACACGATTGAAAGATGCACAGAATACTTTTGCCATGTTGACAACATTTAATGAAGTTGATATGTAAGTTTTTTGTCCATAGTTTAGATCATTAATATCGGGCACTTAGATTCTTGTATTCTCTGCTGGAACTGCCATTGTGAATGTACTAGGATTTGTGCAGTCTATGTTGTTTTCAGCCAAACTTAATGTTGATTTGATAATTTAGTGATTTCTTGATGCTATATATTTCAGGACTAACTTAATGAAGCTCCGAGCTGATTACAAGGATGCTTTTGTTGATAAACATGGTGTGAAGTTGGGACTCATGTCTGGATTTGTTAAGGTAGTAGCTGTGCCATATGATATACAGTTAGTTTTACATTGTCTTGATCATCTTTGATCAATTATATAATATCTTGTTATTTTAGGCTGCAGTAAGTGCACTCCAGCATCAGCCAATTGTCAATGGCGTCATTGATGGAGATGACATCATTTACAGAGATTATATTGACATTAGTATTGCAGTTGGCACATCAAAGGTATGCATTTTAAAAGTATTTATAGTTATTATTTAAATGAAGTTTAGATTTAAATTCAGGGTTTAATGTGTGGGATCTGTTATAGCTAATTTGGTTCTGCTACCACTTTGAAAGACTGAAGTCAAGATGAGCCTGTTTTGTTTCCAATCGCACTTGGCACATGCCGTAGTGTGAGATTGGCAAATAAGCTATTTTTCAATATCAAGATAACTGTTAACTTGAGGACAACTAGTTAAAGATTTTCTTATCATGATTTATCTTTCCAGAAGAATTGATCAGTGATCTTTTAGTGTTATAATAGTCAAATGTTGCTCCTTTACCATTACATTTTGTTGGCTAGACATTTCTTTTTCTAGCAGCGTCTGGCATGAGATCTTTTGTGTCTCTAAATATGGTTAATTTTCATGGAACTTTGTTTTTAAGGGTCTTGTGGTTCCGGTTGTACGTGATGCTGAGCGAATGAATTTTGCTGAGATTGAGAAAGAAATCAACAACCTTGCAAAAAAGGCAAACGATGGTACTATATCAATTGATGAAATGGCTGGAGGTACGTTCACCATATCAAATGGCGGTGTTTACGGAAGCCTTATAAGTACCCCAATCATCAATCCCCCTCAGGTTTGTGTTTTGATTCTTTCCACCCTGTCATTTAAGTCTTAGGAAGTTGTGTTTCAATGATTATGAGCATTGATATTCTGATAATTATTGTCTATGATTCGCTATCAAGAAAGACTCACGCCTTTCATGCATTATCCTACACTTTGGCAGTCAGCAATCCTGGGCATGCACTCGATAGTGAATCGTCCAATGGTAGTTGGTGGTCAAGTTGTTGCAAGGCCAATGATGTACATTGCTCTAACATACGATCATCGACTAATCGATGGAAGAGAGGCGGTTTATTTCTTGCGTCGTATCAAGGATGTTGTGGAGGATCCCCGCAGGCTGCTTATTGATGTATGACGAAGCTATCTGAAGCAAGTTTTCATTCTCTATGGATATTTATACTGATCTCTTTGGCCGGTGACCTGCCATCATTGACCTGGCGCGACGGAGGCTTCAAAATTCGATGTATGTTTTGGTTCATTTGAAGGTTCTTTAGCTCCAAGGTCATGCACATCTTCTGGTTTTATATTATTTGCACTGATGCTCAGTTTACAATATTCCGTCGTTTTGGGAAGAGGAGGCTAAGAAAGTAATTTCAAATAAGGTGAATTTTCAACTGGATAGAGAGAATTCCAATTGTGTTCCATTTATATACAGAATTTCAATTAGGGAGAAGTGATTATTTTCACCTACTTTGGTAATAAAGCTTAAAATTTACAGAATTTTATTTGAACCTGATTCTCACTTTTCGTTTAAAATTTTGTCTGGAATGTATATGAAATTTTTTATAATTTTATAAAAACTTTGTTTTTAATAGAAAAAGTTCTTTGCTTTTGAAGGTTCAAATCATGAATTGTAACAGAAGTGTCATTTTTGTGGTATCAAAACGACATTTGATTTGTACCCAAAAAAAAAACGACATTTGATCATCATGGAGGGGGAAAAACACAAGGAAGAGAAGAAACAGACGCATATGGTCATTTCACAAGCTAAAATATTCTTGAATTTTAGACTTGGATGGATATTTTAGCTAATACTCCGATTTCCAGTTTATCAAAATGAAAGATGTTGATCTTGTCTGTTACATCAAATTCCACGCAAAAGCTTAAAATCATGTAAAACATTTACATATGTAAATTTAAAATAGTATTTTATTTTTTATATGATGGAAGAACGAATATATGGCAAATTTTTTATATTTAAATTTTTTAATGTATTTTATTCACAAATACCAAAAATAATTAAGACGTAAATTTTTTACACTTACTTTTTTCTGGGTGCATACTTAAAAATGCAGTAAATATTGTAACTGGTATAAAATAGTAGTAGTAGATGCCTATATAAAGACGGTTAAAAAAAAAAGTTTCTTTATAAAGTAAACGCTGGCGCATTTTACTATCTTATATACTCATTGCTTCTTATAATAATATTATTAAAACATACCCCCAAACACAAAAATGAATTAAAAAATAATAATACTTATCAAATAATAATAATAGCAACTTGTGGGGAGAGAAATGATAGATCACTAATCTGTTGGGTTGAACTGCAGAAGATTTTTTTTTTATTTCTTTTAAATATGCTTAGTCGGCAAAAATGAAAAATTAAATAACAAATTATGTTGGGAATTTTTTCTTTCACGAGAGAAATGAGATATAATACTAATAATAATAATAACTGAAAAAGAGTTATATCAAAACCAATTGAAGATAAAGTGTATACGCTCTATTTAAGAGGCAAATGGAAAGATATTTACCCACTATGTTTTGATAAATTATTTTGAAAATTTTTCTATTTAAAAATATTTGTATATAGTTAAAAATATATTATATACAATTAAAATTAGGTTGCACATTTCCTATTTTAGAGACAAAACAAGAGACAAAGTGCAAATAATTAAATAAAATTACACCCACTCAAAACCTAAGTGCGCTTGAGTAATAAATGAGATTTAAGTACGGTATGCCTGAAAATTAGAACACCAGAACCTACATTCCAGGGCATGACCACTGCATTTAAGGACTTGGCCCTCTGTATCAGTAGACTTATTAAAGATGACAATGTTGAGCTCAATCACCATATCCATAATATACAATAAATTTGTGCCATAACACTTTTATGTGCTTAGGACAAAAGGCATTAAAGTGGCTATAACACTCTTCAAATGATTATGGTTAGAATCGTCTAATCAGAGAGAGTAAGTTCAAGCAGAAACAACACAAAGCAGATCAATTAAAAATCATCTTCAATCAGGAAGGCTTGTAGTATTTTGTTGGTACAAATGGCATTTTTGTGACGACTCCTTCATTGGCTTTTCCTCTAATCACAATCTTCCCTTTGGTCCCTGCTTTGTGCAATCCAGATTTCACATACCCCATTGCTATATTCTTCTTCAAACAAGGACTGAACCCTCCACTGGTCACTTCTCCGATGTTGTTGCCCTGTTCGTCTTGGATCTCGCTGTGGCCTCTAGGAGGCGGTCCCGTGGAGAAGAAACCTACACGCCGGATTGGAGGACCATCTTGGATCTGTTTCAGGATAACATCGGCTCCGAGAAACCCTCCTTCTGCTCTTCTCCTTTTTCCTACGGCCCAAGTGAGTCCTGCTTCTATGGGGGTGATGTGTTGTTCCATGTCATTGCCATATAAGCAGAGTCCAGCTTCAAGCCTTAAACTATCTCTAGCACCAAGTCCTGTCAATCTTATCTTGCCTTCAGATTTCTCAAGGATTGCCTTAGCAAGATCCACTGCATTCTCTGAAGTAACTGAGATCTCAAACCCATCTTCCCCAGTATATCTGAAAGAATCAGTACAATAAAGAGATTAAGCATTGTCTGCAGACATACCCAGAAAAAGAAGAAGAAAAAAGCTTACCATATCATCATTTTATCAGTAAAAGAAACTAGTGTAGTTTGAGAAGAAAGATGAGACATAGGCAACAAATTGCTTTGCAGTGATTTACTTGATCTTTTTTTACGTCAGATAAAAGAAATTTGAGGTCCTTTGAAGCTGAATCAGAAGCAAGAATTGCTCTTCTTTAGGTGAACAGCAGCCACTCCAAATGAAAATCCCCAATAGTAATTCATTTTATCCTTTAAATAAGTTCTCTAGTAATTTCCTAATATAAATGATTTTCTGAGAAATTAGCCAAACAATAATGACAATGATAAAAAAGCACTCTTAAAAGATAATTGGCCAAACCTCAATCAATTTATTTGTGTGGAGGGAAGGGTGGGTGGGGGGGGGGGGATTTAGATAGTCAGTGCTTGTTTGAATTAGCCTATTTTAAGTGATTTTGTATTGTACAAGATAAATACATGAGAGGAGTTTTGTCTCGTGAAGTGTAAAAGTGCGTGTTACCAGCGATCAAAACACTGATACAGACTAAGTGCTTCAAGCTGGAATTTAAGGTAGCGAGACTTCAACACAGTTTCGTTAGTTGCAGAGAAGATAGCTCAGTTTAGGGAAGTGACTTTTCAAAAGAACATACCCTGTCCTAGTAAGAAAACAACGCGAGCCATTGATGTCCAATATACGAAACTCGCCAAAGTACAACTTGCTCAAATCTTCCTTTGTCAGGTGTTGAAGAACAGGGGCAGCAAGAGGACCCTGCACCAGAAACAGAATCTTTTACCGATCACAGGAAAGAAAATTTTCTAAACCAAAACAGCTCCCAATTTCACTTTTGTCATTTTAAAAGGAGTACTAAATCACTCGGACAAATGATTCTAATCTGTTCAAACAGAAAGCAATGGAAACAGATGGAGCAAAGAAAGTTTCCAGAAACAAGATATTGAAGAACAAATTTGGATCTTTTGCCAATAGTTTTTCTAATAGAGAAATAATAAGTTAACATTTTGACAATTCAAGAACACATTTTGAAGTTCTTAGCAAAATTTACATAATAAAAGAAACACAAAGTATAAGAGTGTATGAAATGACCTGCAGAGCAAGAAGGGATCTCTCATCATGGATGTGCCACGACACATCACCGCCTTTGGCCTTGAATGCTTTCATATGTGCCTCGATATGAGCCAGATCTTTATCCCTACACCCGGCATTTACAACCAAGTATATGTGATCATCCGTCACCTTGGTAATCACCGAATCATCGATAGCCCCGCCCTTTTCATTTGTAAAGACAGTCAATGTTCCGCTTCCAGGGGCAAGCCCAGCAACATCAGCAATTACAAGCTTTTCGAGGAAAGGAATAGAGTCCTTTCCTTTAAGACTTAGTCCACACATATGGGAGACATCAAATAGGCTACCATTCTCCCTACAGTTCAATGTTGAGTCCATGATTGAGTCCTTGTACTGAATGGGCATGCTCCATCCAGCAAATGGAACCATCTTTCCCCCATTAGCAACATGGAAGTCATAAAGAACTGTCTTTTTCAGCTCAGCTTCTGAGGCAAAATATCTGCGAGCCACAGCCTTCTTATCATGGCTGGCAAGACGGCGGGTGATCGATTGCCCAAGTTGCCATAAGCCTCCCCTCATCTTCTAAGATTTCTGAGGAATTAAAAAGAGAGGCTGAAATGTTAATAAACAGAACTAGCCTGGTCCTTGATAGAAAGGAAGCCATGTTATGACATCCTCTCATTTCTTAGGAAAGTATGACATCCAACAGGCTCAGTTCGAAAGAATTAAAAAACGATCTACCAGGCAAATGCTATCACTTAGTTGTGCATTTGCAGAAAGAGTGATACAGATTAGTATGATATATGGTAAACCCACTTTACCTCTTTATACGTTCTCTCTACTCTCTATCAGACCAGAGAATCTGATTGTCCATCAGGTGTAACTGCATTTCAATATTGTCATGATTCACAAAAATGATCCAAATGCGGTGGACACAAACAAAAGTGACATTTCTGGCTTGGAAAACAAAAGGTCCGGCTTCCTAAAGTTGCTGTCTATTAATTGGGGGTTAAGTTTCGCGTTTTCAAACAATGTAACAAAATTCCATGGAGAGCCATAGAATAAAGAAAGTTCTCTCCAATCACCCAGAGTCCAGAATCTGATAAAACTCTAATCTATACCAACTTCCTAGATCTAAATGGCGATTCCCAGATTCATCAAGTAAGCAGAAAACAAACACCCAGATCAGTGTCAGCAGATGAGAATAAAAAACGATGCACAAAGCAAAAGAGAACAAAAGAGGGTCGAATACAACACTGACCAGGTTTGGTTTCTGATAAATCTGCTATTCTTGAGAATGAGGCAAATCTGAGAGCTTTCCAAGGATCCGCTCAATTGAAAATGGTGCGAGAGAGAGAGAGAGAGACTCTCTGTATAAGTGTTTGGCGTTAGAGCATCCTTACATTTATCTGTTGAAAGCATGGAAAAGAACAAAGAGAAAAAATATTCAAGAAATAATAAAAAAAAAAAAGAACTTGATTGAAGGGGTTGGTGGGTGGCTATGAGGTGAGAGCCGAGAAAACCCCATCGGTAGTGAGTGGTAGAAGCACTACCAGACGAGTTTGGCCATCGCCTTCTCTCTTGTTTGCTAATCAACCGTTCATCCATCCAATTCTGCTTTTTGTGTATATCCTAAGTATCCAACGGTTCCCATGATGGGAATTTGCCACTAATTAATTTTGTTCTAATATTGTAATTAGTGTCCAAGTTTACTGAAAGAAAACCAAATTTAGAATTTAGATTTGGGAGGTCGGAGACAATTTTTTTCTTTAAAAAAAAAAAAAGACAACATAGCAGCTTGTGGTGGAAAAGTTCGGTTTCAGATAATCTAGTACGTACGCTAAGTGAATTACTAGTGATTATTGGTGATTTTATTCCTTAAAATCTTTTTGAAGGTAAAACAAACTTCCCTAAAGGTGTGTTTGGATTAGCTTTTAGAGAATAGATTCTAGGGAGAATAGATTCTGGGAAGAATAAGTGTGTGTTTGGCATGTAGGTTAGAAAATTGATTTTAGAATCAAACCATGGTTTTCCTATTTTTTCTCCAAACACTCCTAAAATCTAAAAAATCAATTCTTGCATCTCAAACCATGGTTTTGACTTTAAAACCATGGTTTCAATATAATCTACTTTTATTCAGCTTTTGGACCCATGTTTTCAGAAAATGGCATGTTTTTAGCTTTTTATTTCTCTCCCGCCCCACATGTTGTTTTCCCACCGATCCAATTTGTAAACACTGTAGCTCCTAGATTATAAAAAGTAATTAAAATATTAATTTTAATTATAAATATATAAAATTTTAATTTATTTTATTTCTTATATTTATAATTTTTTAAACTAATTTATATACTGATAGTATTTTAAGGAGACCAATGCATCTTTATTATAATTAATTAATTTATCTATAACTAATTTATCTGCTACTCCTTTGATCTATAAAATTAGTCAAGTAACTCTTTCCTTAAAAATTATAGGAGTAATTTAAACATAAAATTTTAATTTTAAATTAAAATTTAGGTAAAAATTATAAATTTTTACCTTACTCAAACATATATGTATATGTATTATTTTTTAATTACTTAAATGAAAAAATTAAAAATAAAATTTATTCTTTATGTAATTATTATATTAATTTATGTCTTTTTTAGTAAATTGTCTATGGAAAAGTGATTCTGCTACTAATCATCCAAACATCTCTAATTTTTAAAATCACTTTTTTCTCAAAATCTATTCTTCCCAAAATCTATTCTCCAGAATCTATTCTTCCCAAAATCTATTCTCCAAAAGCTAATCCAAACACACCCTAAATTCTGGAAAGAATAGATTTTGGGAAGAATAGATTATGGAGAATAGATTTTGGGGAGAATAGATTTTGAGAAGAATAGATTTTGCAAATAGAGATGTTTGGATGATTAATAGTAGAATCACTTTTTATATTAATAAATTACTAAAAAGGGTATGATTTGATTAAAGTATGAGAGAGGAGAGAGGGTAGAGAATAAATAGGAGAGAGAGAGGAGAGAGAGGAGAGAGAGGCGAGAGAGGCGAGAGGAGAGAGAGAGGAGAGAGAGGGGAGAGAGAGGAGAGAGGAGAGAGGAGAGAGAGTATAAGAAAAAAGTAGGGGTAAAATAGTAATTAGATAATCTATAAGCTCTTTTCCAGTTCCAAAATCTATTGAAAAATAGCTTCTTCAAAACCATGGTTTCAAACCGAGGTTTTGCCCAAAATCAATTTTGGACGAAAATGGCTGTTTGACAAAAAATTTTACAAACCGAGATTTTGGCCCAAAATCAATTCTAGACAAAAATTAATGTTTGTGTGAAATTTTCCCAAACCGAGGTTTTGGCCAAAATTGATTTCCAAAATTAGTTCCCAAACAGGCACTAAGTATTTTTTAATAGCCAGGCAATATATTTTGTAATTAGTTAAATTTTCCCTTTTCTATATTGTAATTTTTCAGTTAATGCTAGTGCCATATGAAATAATTAAGAGAAAATTGACTAAAAGTACATGTTTAAAAATTTGATTGGTTAAAAAGATATAGCGGAATTATCTCCAACAAATACAACAAGCACATGCAATTTGTCTTCAACTTCAAAATACAACTAATCTGTATATAGTTAAAAATATATTTTATATAATTTAAGAAAAATTATACCTATTAAAAATAAGTTGTATTTACTTAAATTTAGACCTTCTAGAAAATAAAAATTTCTTAGATATGAGTAAAACTCTTAAAAGATACTCTATTTAATTTTTATTATAAGACACTAACTACCAAGTGATCTTTATTAATACGGGAGAATTAATAAATTAGGTAAGAAGACTGACCATTTTATGCCCTTATTAGAAAAGGCCATCCCTCAAAAACTGACTTCAACCTGTATGGGCTTAGCAGACCCAAGTAATGATGGGCCTCCAGTTTATTCGTTGTCTTAATGTTTAATTACCCATTTGCAACTATCGAACCTTGTTTTTGTTTTTGGATATATGCTGCTGGTTGGATATTGTTGCGTCCATGGAGCCATGCAATTAAAATTACAATAAATTTAATTCATGTAACTTTTCTATTTAAAATATATAAATTTGAAAATAATTACTATATTTTTAGTTTGATTTTAAATTTTGTAAATCAAAATACCCTCAACTTCAATTTTTAGTTGAAAAGGCTTATATAAACAGTGTGATTTACTGTATCTTGCTTTTATATAATATTTGTATTTAACATAAGTATTTTTTTTATTCTAAAAGTTTGATGGTAAAGCCACATATATTTCTTTTATATTTGTAAAAAAAAAATTAATATTATCTTCTGATTGACATGGGGCATCCGTTGTGAATTACTATTAATTTGTTTGATATAATTAGTGTCTGCAATGATTAATTGCAAAATTAAACTAGCTCGGTCATGGAACCAAGAATATAAGGATTAACCAAAAATTAATATAGTGGAGAGTGGAGACAATAAAAATAATCTGAATTCAGAAGAAAACAAAGAAATGGTAATTTTATTTTTGAATGAGGATCATGAAATATGATTCTCATGGCTACGACGTAGAACTCTAAAATGGCTTCAAGATCAAAACAAAATTTATATACGAGGAAGATAAGAACTAGGGTTTGTGAGAATTGATGTTGATGCCACTATTTCCAGTTCCTCCGTTTGTTGCTCCCATGCCAATCCCAAAACCCATTCCCATTCCGAATCCTATTCCCATCCCATTTCCATTGTTCTTCATATTCCCTCCTCTTCCCTCTCCATTTCCTCCCCCACCTCCATACCCACTTCCTTCCCCTCTACCGTATTCTCCTCCGCCACCTCCACCTCCGCCGCCGCCACCGCCTCCTCCTCCTCCCATCCCGCCCATCCCCATACTAGCACCAAAGCCACTACCATGACCGTACCCTTCACCATTGCCACTACCTCCACCACTGCCACTGCCACCACCACCTCCACCTCCTCCTCCCATGCCACCTATACCTCCACCAGCTCCAAAACCACTTCCATGACCTTCCCCTCCACTAGAGCCACCTCCGCTTCCGCTTCCGCCTCCACCTCCACCACCACCTCCTCCTCCATTGTTGCTCATGCCAAAACCTGCACCAAATCCACTGCCTGCACCATATCCTTCACCATTGCCTATACCTCCACCGCCACCTCCTCCACCTCCTCCTCCTCCATTTCCCATGCCAACTCCTACACCAAAACCTCTACCATGACCTGACCCACCTGCAGTACCACTTCCACCACCTTCTCCACCTCCTCCACCACCACCACCTCCACTTTCACCTACTCCAACTCCTGCTCCGAATCCCTCTCCATGGCCAGACCCACCACTTCCTGCATCTCCTCCTTCCCCTCCCCCTCCCCCTCCACCACTACCACCTACTTCTCCATTGCTACCTCCACCTGCACCATATCCCTCGCCACGTCCAGAACCCCCTCCAACTCCACTTCCCCCGCCACCACCCTCTCCTCCTCCTCCTCCACCACCTCCACCAGCTACATTATTATCTCTCACGCCTTTTCCATAGAAACTCCCACACCCCCTCCAACTTCTATAACAATAATCACCATTATGGTCATCACCACCAAACCTCCATCGGTTTGGATCAACATAGCCACTATCCTCGTCCTTCCCTTGAACAATACCACTCAAAGCACAAAACGTACTCCACCAAAGCAAAGCCACCAACATAAGCTTAATGGTAGTAGTACTAGCACCCATCTTTCTCTGAAACTCAACCTTCGTGTTTGTAATGATTCATGATCCCTCAACTTGACCCTATATATAGAGATCCATGTCCATTAAAATAATGTTACCACAATATTATATTACCCCATTTGAAAGGAAAACGTTATGGGCAAAAGATTATATGTTGAACTCATCTAAGTCAATAAATGTTGCATTAGAGTCCCCTTTGGTCAACCATAGCCGAGAGACAATATTAAAGAATTGGAAGCCAAATCGATCATGCTTCTGATGTGTAATCAAATCCTAAATCATTTTAACAATGTTATATATTAATAAAATCTAGGTAAATATCTAGAAAACATGGTATAATTACAAGTAGTGGAGTAGGTGATGACTCTATCACCTCGAAATATGCAAAGAAATTCGGGTGTGTATAATTTATACTTTTGTGAATAGTATAAAGGAAATGATACATGTGATGTTCACTTCAGTTTTATTCTTTAATTAATTTGTTCCCACTAATCCAAAACAAATTGATAAGTCGTATTAAACTTATCATGGTCATTATTTTCTAAGATATAATACAGCAAAATTACAGGAATATCGAACTTGATGCGAGGAAAACATGAAATAGTTGTAAATAATTGAAAAAATGACATTTTTAGATCATTTAGATCCCTGAAATTATATATTTAATTATTATTTTTAGAAAAGAACATGATATAGTTTTTCCCCTTGTACGCTATATTGATCAACCAATAATTATAAAAGGCAAAATGATTATATTCGAAAACACCCACTTGGAAGCCATGGGGGAAATAACATAAAGAGAGACAAAAGTATATTGTTTTGGCCACAACTTAGATACATATTAGGTGGATTGGTGGAGGCTAATTAAGAAACTTGAAGTGTACACGTAGCAGATTAAGTAGAAGCAAATATCCTTCTTCTTCTTCATCATCCCCTCCTCCTCTTATTTATAGAAGTTCGATACAGCTAGGCTTGCTTTATTGGATCCTTGATGGACGCACTACATTAATTATTTTTAGTTCTTTTCATTATATAATATCATATCTTCTATGCTCTTAGCAAATCACATTGCATTACCTCAAGCTTTATTAATAATCTATATATATATATATATATAATTAAGCTTTATTAAGGCCTTCACTTAGTTTGAAGCATATGCTTTAGTGGGTTTACTTCCATATATCTTTACAATTTTCTATTGAGTTGAGTTGATTAGTGTTGAAAGTAAACGAATCAAAGTCAATCATTATATTGTTAATAATTAATACATGAGTGAATCATAAAATTATTAATTATTCCTACCCACATGGTATGTCTTCTCTTTTTGAAGCTTACACAAACTTCTTTTGAAAATGAAGAGGAAGTTACAATAAATATCTCATTAGGTTTTGATGAAATTAATTAGAAGCCTTTCATTCTATATTGTTAATGGGAGGATGATTAATGACTTTGTAATTAACTTCTAATTAATGTTTGCCACGTATAAGAGATGCCACAAACAACAAGGTATTATTATCATTAAGGCCATCATCTCTAATAGAAATTAAAATAGTAATGTACACCTTCCAAGAGACAAAGGCAGTGCCCTTTTTTAAGGAACAGATCAATTGTTGGAGGTCAAAAATCTCCTAAAATGATATTTCTCATTATGGTAATCCCTTTACAAGATTTTATTCCTTTTTTTTTTAAATACTCTCTTTCACTTACTATAGATTTTAACCAACTTGTTTGGTGTTCAAATATATAAATTAAATATATGTATTTGTTGAATTGCTCAATGTTCAATTCAACTCAACTACTCCCACTTTTCCACTTATATTACAATTTTCTAAAATTATTATCTTCCACATGTAAGTCAACAAACCACAAACGTTTATATAATAATCTCAAAAGTGGAATACAGTCACAAATGGCTATATATTTAGGTATAGGTTATCCCAATAATATTAGTGTTGATTGAACTAATTATTCTTCAAATCTTAAGACATTATAAATTTTGCAAATATTTTTAAGAGATTTATTTTCTTTTCTTTTTTAAATTAATGGAGATATATAAAAATCGGTACCATATTATGCATTATTAGTCGATATGCCAAATCAATATTGGTCCTAAGGAGATTTTTATTAATGATGGTTCAAATATATAGTATTAAAGAATGTATTTTAAGAAAACTAATACACATTTATTATAAATAACTATATAATTAATTTATTTAATTTACCTAAATTAGTTAAGTAAATATTATATTAAAGACGGGAGGTAGTAATATACCTCCTACAATCTTTATTATAAGAGTTAGTTGATTAATTTGGGTATGTTAAAAAAATTAAATAAATCAGTTAATTATAAATAATATATAGCTAATTGACTAATTTAGATCGACTAATGAGTATATAATATGAATTCGTCTTGAGGGGTTAGATTTAATCATAATTAATTGATTTATTTGACTTTTTTAATTTACTCTAAATTAATCAGTTAGCCCTTATATTAAGGATATGATGGAGTATTTTTTCTTATTCGAAAAAAGATAATTTTAAACCATGATGAGATGTGCAAACTCATGACTGAGAACCATCCCCATAATCTTATAGTAGTAAGACAAAGTTGCTGGTTTCTTGATGATGATGATTGCGATGAAAATGAAAGGTTTTCAGAAAGCTGTCTCTCTGTGGGTGTGGGTATTCCCATGAGGAAAGTCTAAGTGTGATATCATTTTCTCCAGATCTCAATAATTATTTTTCGGACATTCTGTCTGTTTATAAGGACAAGATTCAGCTGTCAACTACTTATAATTTTCTAGAGAAATGAACAAGGAAATCGATATAACTTTAACATTTGATCAAACCTCACTTGCGTTGATTATATATTCCCTGCAGATTCTTTTTCTGCTCAAATAATCAAAGAGCATGTTCCCTCTATTATAACTGTAGACAGTAAAACCCTAATAATCTTCAGTTCAAGGGCTCAAGAAGAGAGAGACTAAAAACAAAATATCAAGTTGATTCATTAAGGAGGGAAAATTTTTTAGCTAGCTTAAATTTGGTATAGTTAAGGGAAAATTTTGAAGGGAAAAAAAAAAGAAATAATTAAGGGGGAAATTATAAATGAATTAAGGTGTTCTTTTAGTCACATCAAAAGAATAAAGATAGTAAAAACATTTAAAAGGAAATAAATTCTTTAATAGTTGGGCAATAATGTGGGAATAGAGTCCAAGAATACCCAACAAATATTGGTATGGATGGAGTTCTCAAATTTAAATTCATGTGAACCTATTGAACGACTTTGAAAGAGTTGTTACTAATTATACTCAATAATATTGTTATATGACTCAATAATAATATATATATTATATTTATATATAAAAAATAAAAGCAAGCTAAAGAATAGAATTTTTAAGTATCATATATCTTATAACTAGAGGAATCTAATTTCTTTTATCTCTATTTGAATATATCATCATCAACGTCAACAAAATTTATTTCATTAAATAAAGTTGACTATATAGATTACTCGATCAATGCCAATATACTATATCAACAATCAAATTTTTAGATAAATTATTAATCAAGAGGTTCTGCTGAATTACTTTATTAAATATTCTCTTCGATATTTCTCTAATATTTTTCTAAAGATTCAATATTATAAATTATTAATCAAGAGGTTCAATTTAATTACTTCATTAAATATTCTTTTTGGTATTTCTCTAGCTTTTTTCTAAAGGTTCAATATTATTTGATCTATCCGCATATCCAATGACTTTGTTTATGTGTGTCCAAACCATTTTCTCTTTAATAAAAACCACTTTAACTCTTGCTCATATGTCACATCTAATCAATTTTGTCAAGATGGCTGAATTTCAAATTCTAGCGTAAATACGAGTGTGAGCAACTGAAGTCATTGAAAACCCAGAATGTCAAATTCGATGAAGCTGTAGTAATTATCAATTCGTGAAACACTCCGGTTATCCGGGGCAGAGACGACGGTCTTGTGTGTGTATCCAAACTTTGTTGCGTGTTAGTTGCCACGTAGACAAAGGTCGCATGCATGTTGGAATCTCGTCCCATGCTTACAGCTTGCAGGGTATGGAGGTAGATGCCATTGGTGGCAATAAGGAAGCAGGCAAGTTTCTGGGGACAAAGCCAAGTTTGCTGAAAAAACCAGAGACCTCACTGACATGCAGGAGGTTGCAGAATATTCCCTCTCATGTTCTTCACTTCTTTCAGAAACTACTATGTTTGCTCCTGTCACCCAACAATGCACTGGAAAAAATAATTACTCTAATGGTTCTTTCTTACTTACGCCCTTTGAGCAGTTTCTGTATTTGTCATAAAAGCTTCGCAAAGTATGAGGATCGTCGCAGGTCTTGGTTGATTAAAACTGCCTTGGAGGATTATGGCTTAAAGGATTTGTTGAGAGTAATTCAACATGTTTAACATTTTTCGTAAATGGCCAACAAAAATTTGTCAAATAAGTAAGGAATTGGCTCTTAATCCATAAAGTTGTGAGTTCCAAATCTTCTTGTTAATATAAAAACATTATTGTAGGCGATTTATAAATACCTTTATTTATTTGAACATTAAGATATGCCTTAACGAGCTACCTAAATCTTTTTTTGTACCAAGAAAGAAACATTTCTCCTGTGAATGGTTTGTATTATTGACAGGTCCCTTGTATTTGAAGTTTTGAGCTCAATCTTGAGAAAAGTGTGTTATTAGTCTCTTATATGGGGAAGCCTCTCCCCAACAAAAGTTAAGGTTTACAAATTCAAATGGTTCTCCCACCCAACAAACATTAATCTTTTAAAATTAAACTCTCCCTCCGAATTTGTGTTCATAGCATGAGAGCAAGACTTCATTCATATATTTACATGGATAGAAGCTAATAAAGTGCAACTAGTAGCTTATATTTCCCTCACATGATACCTAAGTTACAGAATTTTTCATTTTGTAATTATAAGAATTCAATTCATTTTATCTCTAAATTTATAATTTTTTTAAATTCTTTTTATTGATTGTACATATTAAGAGAGTTTCTCATCTAAAAAATAATTTATAATACAAATGATTAAAAAAATTTAATTTAAGAAAAACAACACATTTTTTAAAAATAACTAATTTTTTAAATTATTATAAATTAGTAATCTAGTTTTTATATTTAATATGAAAATTATTTATATTTAGCACGAGAAATAGAGGTACTATATATTAAACAAGAAAATCTTGAAAGAACTTTCTCAGGTTATGACTCATACCTGAAGCTTGGTAAGTAACGTAAGTTGTTGTCTAGAAATCCAAATTCCCGTGTTAGATGATAACTCAAAGCAGAAGATGAGCTCTAGAAATTAAATTTCCCGCATGTTAACATAAGCAAATGCATACAATAACATTAATGTCACCCTCTCGTGACAATGAAGAATAATGAACATAAATTAACAAGACAAATCAAATTCTCAATTCAACATCAAATCAAAAAGGCCTTGTGTGACGACCCCTTGCCCTGCCACAAAGAAGAGCATTCCTTGGGACTGGATATTCGTCTCTCCAAGACTTGGAACTTGTATAGACCCTCAGATAGAATTGCTGCCCCAGATATTGCCTTGCCCAATTTTCAGACCTTATGTTCCACATTCCTACATTGTCCAGCGGCATGAAGATCGCCGTCCATGACCTTGGGTATACCTGTGTTCATTTGCAACAATGCACCATTGTTTCAATAATGGTTTGATTATACTGCAACATCAGAAACTTGCACAAACATCCATTAATTAAGTATAAAGGACGGGCTAGTGCACAAGACTTCTACTAGATAGGGTCTGAGAAGAGACAGATGTATATAACTTTATCCCCCTCACACAAGCAAGGAGGCTATTTCCAGAAAAACATCCATTAAGTGACTTCAAGAGAACTTTTTTTCTCAGATTGGTGAACCGGATATCAATTTGTGCTTAATGTTAAGATTAAGAATAGCATATGAATAAAAAAGACCTATAAAGATAATGTGTATGATTAACAGGACATTGTTCCATGGTTTTTACCTGAGTGGTGCATCTAGCAACAGTGTCTCTGAGATTGTAGCTGTTTCTACTTGCATCTGTCCACTGGCCACCACCAAACCTAAACATCTCACAAAAATGGCAAGTCAGATAAATAGAATGGAAACAAAAAGGTTAAATTACACTAGAGACTCCCCGTATTTGGAACATAAATGAATTCGCCTTATAATTATCATGCCATTGGTTCTGTTATTACCTAATCAACTTGTGCTAGCTTACAATCAAGGTCTAGGGAAAATAATTAGGTCAATAAAAAGTTTAATTTGTTAAAATTTTGCTTCACTTACAAATTGACATGGTTAGTTAACAATGAAACAGTTCATGAGGGATTGAATAATGAACTTTGAATCACAAAGGACAACTTAGTTTTGAGCCAAACCACAAAAGAGTAAATAGTAATTACCCAAATGAAAAAAGAAAAGAAAACGAACAGAAGTTTATTAGAGATATAAGCACAAGCTTACCCAACAACCCAAAAGGAATGACCATCAATATGCCATGACTGAAGAGTGTCTTCCCAATTTTGGAACACAATCTCCACAAAGTCTCTAAAATTAGCACCCATGACTGATGTTTGGAGGTAGCCATTTCCTCCGTTGGGGAAGGTAGGAATGCTTCCAACATAGAAAACTCCGGGGATGTTAAAGTAATCAGCAAGCTTTAATGGAGTATCTGGTTGTTGATATGAGACACTATTAACAGCATACCTCTGCTTCCGATTGATATAAGGAGCAGAGTTTGCAAGCACAATGGTTCTAGAAGGCTTGATCATTCCATAGTGGTAAGAGCCCTGAGGGTTCGGTCTTGGTCCACTTGCTGTCAGATTCCAACTGGTTTGAGATCAGAGAAAAAAGTCTTCGTCAATATTGGATAGTTTCCCATTTTAAACAAACCCATAAAGAATGCAGTGACAAGATTATTAAAGATGTAAGAAACACTGAAATCAAGACAGAACTACTTATGAATAATATTTAGGTCAATTAATGTTCTTGATAAGGGCGCCATGCAAATTTTTTTAAGTTAGTTTCATTATGTTTTAATTTCTTTGTGGTATTTGGCGTCATCCTTAGAGGAATATACATTAACACTAAAACAATGAGAGAGAAAAAAATCATTGTTAAAAGTATTTTTGGTTTATACCTCAACTAGTTTCAGTCTTTAAAGCTGTTCCAAGGATAAAATTGAACATTCGCTTAATTCCAATAACAAGCAGAGTGTATTTTCCAATAAAAAATAGCAAGCACATTGCACTTGGCCCAAGAAGGGGAAAAATCGTAGAACACTATAAAAATGTTCAAGATATAAGTGAAACAAACTCTCAACCATAAAGCCGTTCATTGTATTAGCATTCTCATGTAGATGAAGACAGTGAGTATGATAAACAGAGTAAGCAGAGTGTAATAATACTTGACGCTTCAAATTCAAACAGATAGACTTTAAAAAAAATAATGAAGTGAAAGACAGAGCAAACGTACCGGATAGATCTGGCTTGCCTGACGGATGAAACAACATCAAGGGTAGGTCCTACAGGAACAGGACCAGAAACCCCCTTAAAAGAATTGCTGTAATGAAGAACGGCGGTTGTTGTAAGTACCCTTCTGGTGAATCTAGTAGAGACAGCTACATAGTAATCTTGAGGGGGCTGATCAGCTGTGACCAGCACAGAGTAGGTTTGACCGAGATGGATGTCGAGGGAAGAGTATATGTTTTGAAGTGTATGTGACCCTTCTACCTCTACAAGTTTCATCGTGTGACCTTGTATCCTGAAGTTTATGGATGTTGTAAGCCCCACATTTGATATCCTGAATCTATATGTCTTACCTGCAATATAAGTGAATGGAACAATGATGTAACCACAGGCATACCCTTGGAAGTTTGTGAAATAATGTCAGCTTTGTTGCAAGAAATAAGGATATTTAACTATGAAGCACCAATGTTTCAAAAACTAATGCTCAATGTCTGTTAATCAGACAGTTCCCAGGTTGGTCTTGGCTATTTTCAGTAAGGACTTTTGAAGGTGGAAATAAAAAAATAAAAAATGATCCAACCTTGATCAACAGTGAAAGTGTAACCATTCCAGCCACGTCCATTAATAAGAAGCCCATCAGGGAATGGAAGATTATGACCATTCTCAAGGACTCTTCTTAGTCTCTACATATTACCAAACAGAAATTAGCAGTAGTTCCATAACAAGAGGAGGACAATTAATTATAGAACCTAAAAACAAAAGGGGAGAAACTGAAACTAATGTTATGAAATTATTACCCGGTAATCTGTCTTGAACCAGTCTCCAGCAAGAACAGGGAAGTCACCAGCAGGAGAAGGGAAAGGGACAGGAATCTTAGGACGGCTCCAGATTCTGATAGAACCGAATGCACCAGCAGCTTTCTGCATTCCAAGAGATGGGAAGTAGAAATAGCTTCCAATCTGATCTTTAACCTGAAGATTGTATGTGAAGTTCCTCCCAGGTAGGATAGGGCAGTTTGTTCCAAACACTCCATCTTGCCACGAGTTCCTCCTGTGCTGTAACCCATTCCTGCACAATGGTGAAACCATTCAAGCATTCGTTACACCAATATTTTCGTTGTGGCATCTTAAATTTCAAGAAGCATCTTCTGAGATGTCTATGTTTAATAAACTGGTATTTAAGGTACCTGGTGTAGTTCAAGATGACAGAATTATAATTTTAAGTGTTGTCTCATACCTAAAGTTTTAGAAATTAATACAAGTACCTTCAAATATTTGAACTGCTAAAAGAAATTTAGTTATCAGATGTGATTATAAGAAATTGACATTGATTAGCTTCCTCCAATGATGTAGATGGTCTAGATCATGAAATTAGAATGTTAATATTTGATGAAAAGTAATTTTCTCTCTCCAAAGTTAATATCAACTGTTTAAAGAAATGCAGAAGATCCAAATCCTTACTATAAGTTACAATTAATTTTTGTGCAGTAAAGAAATAAGATATAGCATGTGGGTTGGTGAGATTCACATGTTGCCAAGTCAAGAAGAATAATTTAATAAACATTGATGTATAAAGCCGGTAAGTTGCCAGCTGCTAAAACAGAAAAATTTAACATCTCCAATGAAGCCTGTCAGAGATTCGTGAGACCATTGTTGAGTTAACTTATTATAGTCCTCAGATTCTTAAGATTAATCTTGGGATAATAACATATAAATAAGTACTACCAAAATATGCAAATGACAAAATGGTCCTGAGAAATAGCCTCAAAAGTGAGGTTTCTAAGGACTTCCCTGGAATTAAGGGTTTTTTTTGTGAAATGACCTTTCTGCCATTATGTAGAAAAAAAAAACCTCTCTTCACCAACTGCCGCAAAGAATTATTTGGGAAAGGGGTGCCTTGGAAATGAATGGCTACTTCATCTTAAAAAATAACAACTTAAATTATATAAAATGACACCAAAACCTTAATGAGTGACAAATTTATCAAACGGTGCTAACTAAATATGCAAAAATACCAAAAAAAAAACAACTTGTGATGTTCCACCAGAGTGGCAAAAATGGAAATCTCAGCCTATATGTGCCCTCATTTTATCTCATTAACTTTAAACCCACAACACTTACTTTAATTACCCTCATTGACCTCTTAATTAAAAATATGCCTGATTGTTATAGAAAGATCATATCTTGGCGAGATCTACGGATATAAAAGACAGAAGCAATGCTCCACAGAAGTAGAAAGTATAATTCCTTTTAATGCAAATCTCCCATTATCAAAGCACTTTCATGGCAAAAGAAATAAAAAACAAGATGAAGGGAAATTCTAGAAATTACCAAGAAATGAGAAGTGGCTCTCTAAGGTAGTTGTAGACGCTAATAACCAAGTTATCATTAGTAATAGCATCAATATGAGGCCCTGGAAATTGGCCATTGACCAAGATCCCCTGCAAAATTGAACAAGACAAGCCACATTAGATCTCAAAAAACACCAAAAACACTCAAAGAAGAAAAGAGAAAAGTACCCAGAAAGAGTAACAAGCTAACAGCACATGCAAATCAAAGAAGGGAAACACAGAAGAAAGCGAATGAACAAAGAAATACCTGTTGCTTAACACCAAGAGGCCAAATATCACCATAGGTGACTTTCCAGGTGAAGAACCTATAAGGGTCTTCACATTTGGCTCCATGAAGAAGAAAAAGAAGCAAAACGAAGAAAGAAGAAAGGGCAATGCAATGTCCCATGTTGGTATAATAATGGGGAATAGTAGATCTGTGAAGAAAGAAGAAGCTGAGAAAAGGAGGAAGAGGACTCAAAATTGGTGGGAAACATAATTGTTTGGAAGTATTATATAATGGGGTGACAGAAATGAAGAGGGGACAGGCTAAAAATTTGTTTTGGAAGAGATCGCACGAGTTGTCAGTAGAGTGAAGGAGTGTAGACTGAGAGGAAGAGAGAGAGAAGCAGTGATGGCTCGTGATGTATGATAGCATATGGGTTATAACGTTTGTTTAATGGGGATTATGTATGACGTTTCCTTCTTAGATTCATTAATAATGATTTGTTCATATACTTATAATCCTATATAAAATATTTATTTTAATTTTAAATATAAAATTTTAACAGATTTTATCTTCTAAATTTTTATGTTTTTTTATGATTTATATAGATTACTATATAGATTGTATAAAGATTTTATCAAGAAATTAGGTTATAAATATTTTATTTAAAATCATACAAAGACAGATAACAATTTGTTTGATTGTCATACTTGGATATAAAAATAGTTCTTTTGACCATTTATCCTTTTCAGAAAACAAAAACAAATTATGATTGTCACTTGTCAGGGTCAATTTTTTTTCAAAAAAAAACAAAGAAATTAAAACAATTAAATCATAGGTTAAGTTGTGGGCTTAAAGAAATTTGCAGTAACAGTTAACTAAACTGAAGGTATATTGGGATTAATATGTAGAGAATAGATTTTAGAAAAAATAAATTTTAAAAATAAAAATATTTAAATGATTAATAATAAAATTATTTTTTATATTATTAAATTATTAAAAGGGTATAATTTAATTAAAAATATGAGAAATGAAAGAAGGTAAAAGAGAGAGAAGATAGATAATATAAAAAAAATATAGATAAAATAGTAATTAGATAGTCTATTTTAAAAATTAATTTTATTAATTTATTTAGAATTATAATTTTAATTAGAATTATTAGTAGAGAAATATACAAATATAACTCAAAAAGAGTTTAATCACTAAATGCACAAAAACGAAGGACTGAAGGATAGCTCAGTTGGAAGAGCTTCAGACTGAAGATCTGAACGGCGAATGTTCGATCCATGCTCACTGCATTTCGGTAATTTTTATCTTACATTTATCCTTTTTTTTTATCTCTTTTTTTGGTTTTTTTACTCTTCACCACCGACAAAACAAAATGCCACCGTCGATTTCGTCGGAAGAAGACTACGGAGGATGCGCGATAGTTTTCAGGCTATGGAAGATGTTGGAAAGACAAGAAATTGATGGGCTCTTGAGGTAAAAGTTAGCTCTGAAGAACAATGAAGAAGCCCGTCAAACCCTAGTATCTTCCTATTACGGATCTGCTATACATGTTTTCTAGTAAATAGCTGCCTTCCCCTAACAATGAAACTTCACCCATAAAACTCGTTCGACAATCAGTAAAATAATTCCATGGTTTTAGCTCTGTAATTGACCAAAATCAGTACTTTGGTTTATCTTCAAAGCTCTTGTCTGTACAAATTTGCGGGTATTCTAAATGCTTTTTTAATAACTTGTTTTTTTTATTTCTGAAACACGAGAAGATGGGTAAAAAGATTGACATGGGAGTGACCAAAAAGCAGATTATTTACTTCCTTAAACCATAGAATTTCGTAGTCTTGAATGGTTTTTATGGTTTGATGCTTGAAGAGGCTGCTATTATTTTCCTGATATGTTCAATTCAACTTGTGGGAGTCGGTGAGGTTGTGTGTTGAAGGCAGGTAGCAGCATTAATAGATTTTGTCTGAGTATTCACATTAATTAAAAGGGGTAGAGGAAGGCCAAAGAGAACGCTCAAAGAGGTCATTGAACGGGATCTTCTGGTCAATAACCTATCTAAGGATTTAGTTTTCGATAGAGCACAATGGCGTCGTATAATCCATGTAGCCGACCCCATTTAATGGGATAAGGCTTGTTGTTGTTGTTGTATTCACATTAATTAATGTCTGTAATTTTGCATTCAAAACCCTTCTGGTCCATTCATTAAAGTAACAACCAATTCAAAAGATCATGTGACCTTTAAGAATGCAAAAGCACAATGAATGGCCACCCATCCCCATCATCCATAACTCAACACATTGTTGTACCATTCAAATGTCATGTTATCTTTCTGTGTCTCTATGGTCGGCCATGTAAATGCTTATATGATGGATCTTGGCAAACAGAAAACAAGGCCATCAATAATTCATGCTCTTGCTTCTGAATCTGATGCTGACATTGCTTCGGGAAGAGTATCAAAGTGTCTTGTGCATAATTTAGTACCCTATGGACAAGTGCTAGTGTTATTTTGCATTGTGACAACTATAATCACTATATTCTTCAGGATCCGAGGAGGATGGCAATTTGGCATTTATTCCTTCTGGGAATATTGGTTTCCAGGATAATTCAGCTATAGATTACTTTATACACAAAATAAGCAGCAAAACAATGCTCACATAATCTGCTGATTCTCCTAATTAAGGAACCCGTCTGATGAATGACAGCACAAAAAAGGATAGAACAATTTTCTAATTATTGTTTCCCAAGTATACTAGTGAAGTAAATGTTTTCAAGCAGTACAATTGTAAATCTCTGCGCCTGGCAAAATATGCCATGAAATGAGCTAGTGCTAAAGATTTATACGCTTCAGTCTAAGGAGGGCTTGAATTAGTGTTCATAAAACTAACTTTTATTTCAACTCACTTCTACAAACTCAGTTGAAATAAAAATCAGTGAATATAATGTGAATCATATTTAGACAAAACTTTTGTAAAAAAAAAAATAGTTTGACAAAAAACCAGTGAAAGATAAGGAGAAATGCTAGATAAGAATTGTTACTAATAAAAATTAGTCCAACTGATAAAAAATTAATTTATAATTGTAAAATTATAAATTTAAATTTGACTATTGATGTTAGATTGAAAAAAATAAAAAAAGAAAAGAAACTTATTCAGAGGTATATTTGGAAAGTATGATTAGATGTACAATAACTAAAGAGACAAATTTTATATAATATATATACATGTATGATATTATATTAGGAGCAGACAAAAGATGAGTGATGGCGGGTGAAAAAGAAAAGACGCAAGATATGTGATGCGCTAATGTGCCAGAAAACAAGGCAACGCCCCGTGACACTGATAAAGCCCCAAATTAAAAAAAAAAATCTCTTAAAAAAGTACATTCTGTCATTCCTAACTAAAATCAAAACAAGTTCGGAGTACGTGTCAAGAACGCTACTTCATTACATAATGCCTGTAAATCTATACAAGATCGCGTGCTTCAGATATGAAGAAGATACAGAAAACCAGCTTGGTGGTTTCAGCAATACTAACAACTTCAGATTACACTCCGCCTACAAAAAACTGCATGCAAGGCATGCTTTAGAAATTGGCAAAGACTGAGAACAAAAGATTAGTCTTCACCAAAGTAGCATTACTACTAACTACTTGGAAGAAATTGTTAAAACCAAGCCATAATGATCACTTGGCAAAACAGGGAGAACCAGTTGTTTAGTCTCTTTCCTTGCTTTCTTCTCCTTGTTATATGACACACCAGGTATTTCATTCATCCCAATCATGTCAATACTGCTTATCTTGAAATCCTGAAGACTGCAAATAAAGCGATCTAATCGCTTTTGAAGAGACCGGTTGCCAGTCAACATCTGGTTCGACTTCGTATCATATGTCCATCCATTTTCGTTTGGCCTCAGATGAGACCATGCGTCGATCCACCCGTCTTGTAAAGGGAACTCACCATCCAGTTTGTCATCCCAATTCATGTCCCCTCCGAAAACAACATTCGGATATTTGCGAAGGACGTCCATGGCCTCGCGGGCCTGCTCTACTCGTTCCTTGCTGTACATCTGATCCCATTTGGGTGGTGCTGGACAGGGACTCTCAAGATGGCTAGTGGCAACAACAAATGGCTTCCCATTCATAGCTTCAATCTCAGCAATGCAAAGTTCTCTTCCCATTATAGAATTACCGAAGGGTACATTGTTGAAAGCTTTAACTGGCAGTTTGCTTAACTGCAAATGATTTGTCAGGCATGACATCAGTAAATTGTTTCTCCATTTAGTCCCTCACTAATACCATAAATAATTGCTCATTCAGAAGGCATAAAACTTCCAAGTCATGAATATGACTGTAAATATAATAATAGTTCAACAAGTTTAATACTACATCTATATGGTAATTATCCCATTATCCCATTATGATATGCAGATAATTATCCCATTATCAATGCAAATTCATATCAAAATATATAGATGGAAATGTAAAACTTACCACCATGCAAAAATATTGCCTTGAGTACGCTTTGTTAAGAGAAACTGAGCAACGATATACATTCCACCAGCTAGATTCCTTAAAAATGTCAAATATATTTGGGGTAACCTCCTGTTCAAGAAGAAGCAAAGAAATCGATTAAGAAACGTGTTTCCAAATTGTTGGCAATTATAAATGAGCACAACGGAAATATTTAACAGGAAACCTGAAAAAGGACTAAATCCGGGTTATGATGCTCAATAAGGTCACCAATTGCTTTCATCCTCTTATGAACCTCCAAATCTTCCCGGAACCAAACATTGTAACTTAGTATCTTCAACGAACTGAGAGACTTGCCTGAATCCTCTGCCATATAGTTAGTCTGTGTTTAGTAATGTACAAGCTAGACTCTCGTCGTAAAGAACCATAAATCTACTATAAAGGAAGAAGACTGAGATTAACCTCAATAACAGGGTGTTAGGATATGTTCCTAAGATTTACCATGGAAACAGGAAATGAAAGCAGTGACCAAACCAGTAAATGAGCCCGCCAACAAAGCACCAGAAACCTAAAGGGCATAAGTCATTATCCAAAACACTTATTATTCCTATGCATAACTAGTCCTTTCAAGTTTGTTACCTTCATTGTGCCCTGACCTTCCAAGTTTGTAACTAAATACATGTATATTGAGTTCCTAAAGTTCAACGTACAAATTAGCCCTTTCAAGTTTTTCAAGATCAGTTCTTTAAGGACCAAATTGTAGCCGAAAGGCCATAGGTCGCAATTCAAAGCACTTTTTCAGTCCTTTCAAGTTTGTAACTAGATACGTGTATTGAGTTACTTTCTCAAAGTAGACTTTTTAAGTGCCATATTTTATTGCTCAAACTGCGTATTTATTATACACAGCCAAAAAAGAAAAACTTCCGTTTAGTAAAACAAAAGAGTACAATATTTTATTTCTTTTCCTCATATGTCTTTCTCCTTTATCACAGGACCGCTTCTTCCAACGCCATGAAACTAAAAAAAAAAAAAAACAGCAATATGTAATAGCCAGCGTAACAAACTCACCAGTGGCACTAATCTCTTTTCTAGACGCCTTGACGTCTCGAAAACTTCCTGACTCGGTGCAATCGTCATCAATCTGAATTGAATCCGAGATCTTCCTCTTGCAAGATCGCAAAGGGAGAAATACAGACCCCACAGAAGGATCCAAATCGCCCTCGTAAAGGGTATCATTCAAATCCTCGAAGTTCGACAGGGACAAAACAGGGCATCTAGTATCACAGATTTCGCAGTTTGAGCTGTTATACGGGTTCAATAAAGTGCAGGCCTTGCATGACCATTTCGGGGACGAAGAAGATGCAGAAGGGGCTGGAGACAATAAAGGTGACGACGACAAGCACATTTGACACGTCGACTTCTGTGACGGAGGATTCAAAAAGGTGCATCTTTTGCAGGACCAAGACATTGAAATGTTACGGCAAGGGACCAGCTTTCCTAGGGCTTGAGAGAAAGCTTGAGAAGGCGATGACACCAGCAATCTCATTTCAAATTTCTAGCCAATATGAGCGTGTAGAATCGAATCGATTCAAAACGCACCAAAAATGTCATCCTTAAACGGCAACTTTGGCTATGTCGTCTTAGTCATGCTTGATTGTTTGCAGCTTAATATAAAATATATTAAATTAATTTAATTATATTAAAAAATTAATTAAATTAATATAATATTTTTTTAAATACTTTAATCATTTTTTTAACTTTCTCACTTTCTCTCTTATTTTATTATTATTAAAAAATATCAATAAAAATAATTTAAATAATAAATAATAAATTTTTATATGTAATAATATTTTCTAATTTTTAGTTAAATTTTACACTAAAAATTAGAAAATATTATTACATATCAAATTTTGTATTTTTTTCAGCATATTATATTATACATCAATTTTTGACTAAAAGAACATATTATACTCATCCACCACTCTCAATATCATTATTAAATATAAAATTTATAGAAAATTATAATCAATATAAACTAGGAAATGATTAATGAATGAATAGCTTATCTAACTTCATGTACATAATTCAAATGCTCGAAAAACTCAAATAGTTAATATTTAGAAGATAAAAGGAAAAAAATGAAAAGACATCACCTTGTAACCTAATATATTTAAATAAAATAATAGTACAAAAAAATATAAAAAGTACTTATAAAATTTGTTTTTTGCCCACTTCTAATTTTTTATTTATTATTTTTCTAATAAAAGGTTTAGACAAATGGGTCTAGAAAGATCACTAAAACTAAATATATCTCTATGTTCAAAAAAAATTACATAAATACTTATAAATTACTTATCAACAAAATCTTTACAAATCGGTGATGAAATTTAAATCCACAACTTTACATAAACAAACTCTTTAATAATTGGATTAATCTTAGTGAATAATTTGTAATTTATTTTAATCACATCTCAAACATTTGCAAATTTATTTACTAAATACTAAAAATCCAAACTAGTTTCTTCTTTTGTGTGTATCAAGCCCAACAAAAATAAACAATTAACTACTAATCCCTTTGCATAACATAAATGGATTTTGCTTATCCTAACAAGATTTCTTTTAATTATTTGCCAATTGTAACAGACCTTGTTCAGTTTAATGCCCAAGTGAGGTAAACAAAAGTGCCCTCCAACCCGATCAGAATATTATGGTACATAATAACTAAACCAAATTAATTAACAATTAACAAATATAATATAAATGAAGATAGTTTAATTACAAGAACCCAGGATGGATTATAGATTATTCCACCTCCCTTGATCAATCAAAATGAAGCATCTACACATAAACACAGAGGACATTGCGAATCAGATCAGCCACAGCTTCTATTCTCTGTCCTCTACCCTAACAAACTCAAAATAATCCCTACATTATGCCACCTAAAAACCAAAAATTGATTTATTTGTGATTGAGCCTCGGCTTAGCTTAGAATAAAAAAAGGAACAGCATCATCATAAAGGGCAAGGCTGAAGAGAAGAAAATGTGCAAAACGTTGTTAAGAGCGCTTATTTTGATGCTGCTCAACCCTAACTTGTTATTCCCTGCACTGCTGGATTCAGTATTATTGGACACTTGCCTCGTCTTGTTGCTGATTTTCTTACTGCATCAAACATAATCAAGGAACACACTAAGAATATATGCAAATACACGTGCATGTGAGTATTATTAATTGAGATTTGATACCTAGCTATAAAAGTTCCCAACTAACTAAACAACATTCTCTAACTAATTGAGATTCATAGTAATTAATTAAAACCAAATTTCTTAATTTATGTAAAATTATTAATTATATATTTGAATTTAAGATTAGTCTTTTCATTTTTCAAAGTTGTAAAAGATTAAATTTAAAAGTTTATATAGATCCTTGTACTTATTTTCCAAATCACAATGGACCAAGCCTACCAACCCAACCATTTTTTTTTGTTTTTTGGTCAAACCCAACCGAATATAGTCGGTCGAACCGATCTCACAGGACTACTAGACTCATCTACACACAACTACTCGTTGCCATCCTTATATCACACGACATTGAAAATATTAAAAAATAAAAGAAAAGGGACTCAATTATAGGAGCATGGTACTAAAAAACAAGAGTGCAGCAAGAAATAGGAGTATTGCTCACCTTCCGGGAAATATACAACTCCCATGACCTGCAATGGCATCCCCACAAGAAAGAAAAGAAGAGGAATTAAACACAACAAAGAGAACCCACACAAAAATATGTGGAGCCACATCAAACAGTGTTTTGGTGCAAGAAATGGACCTTTCAGAGAAATTGAGGTTAGAAAGCCATATGAAGAGAATCTAGAAACAGGGCTAAAATATCGTTTCAAAGTGTCAGGTGGTTCACTGGGACACAACCAGTATCCAACTACAAATCAAGGATGGCTTGATATACTTCCCTAATATGTCAAGGACAAGGAAATCACCAGACCACTCTGTTTTCAAATTTTCCACATCATAGGCTAAAGTGTATCTTCTATGTGGGTGCCACGCAAAATGGCTTTCACTGAAATCACAACTCAAGCCTCACTTCTTCCTTTTATTGTTTCCTTCTATAATTCCTCATACTCTACCACAATTCTAATACCATAACTAGGGCCAAATAAACTATGTTTTCAACTGAAAAATAATGGCAAATGTTATGGTGGGACTGAAAAACACATTTTATGGCAAATCTTACTTCCCCCCCTTTCCACTAGCTTCCTATTTTTTTCCTCTCTACTTCTTTCCAAATACGCATTTTATGTATTGATCTACTGTTTTTTTAATAGCTATCTGTCTGAGTCAGATTTGAATATTGTCAAGTCCCATTAGGGGTAATTCTCCCAAAGACATTTTCTGCATACACACGGACTCAAACTTAAGATTTTGTGTTTAAACAGCCAAAGCCTTTTTCCACTTGAATCAACGCCTATTAGTATGTATTCCAAATATCTGACAAAACTGCACGTGCATCTGAGAATATTGCTTCTATTTTTTCCCCTTAATACTCTATCATAAGAAAAACATAAACTAAGGCCATTAATCAAGGTTTTGAAAGATGCTGATGTTCTTCCCTTAAGATTCCCTAGTTGGCAGTTAGCAGCAGTGAATTCAATAGCAAGATCAAGACTCTACTTTCACCCAAGCAAAAGAAAGAAAAATTAATTAGAGTAATACGTACTTGGATCCGTGGTAGTGATGATAGCCACTCCTTTGAAGTCACAAGATCCAGGAGCCTTCCCTTCTTTCTGATAATAGCTATCAAACGCATAAGAAGCATGGTTCTTCACGTTATTAGGTTGATAGCAACTCTCTCCAGGTTGAATCTCTGAACAATTCGCCTTCCCTGGTCCACAAGCCCAATCCAATGCAGCCTGCATTGTCTTGGTATCAATCCCATCCATTGCAATACAGTATGTCTGATTCGTTGTATCATTCCCCAAAAAGGTCCCAATTCCAGACACATGAAGTAGATAAGCCGGCGTAGTGTTGCCGTAAAACAGACCCCAATTTGCCTCCGACACCGGCGGAGACCTCAAGTCCTCGTTGAATAATTCATATATGTACGCGCTCGAAGTGATTTCTGGGTGCAAAGGGGTTCCACTACGATCATAAATATGCTTGATCAAGTTCGAACTGTAGGTGTCAGCATTGTCTTTGGTAGCATAAGGCTCTTTAGAATCACCCTTCGAAGGCCACCCTGTTTCAGTGACAAGAACCACAACATCGGTGACATTAAGATTTTTCATGGAAAAATAGGCAGCATCGATCATAGCATCAAGCACATTCTCATAATGAAACAGGGTATTGGGATCCACCATTTCTTTTGAAGGCGTCAAGGGTTTGAACAAAGCGTTATCCAGCGGAACAACCCCTTTGTTCTGCATAAATACATAGTAAGGGTAAAGATTCATCATCAATGGCGACCCAGTTTTGGAAAGAAACTGAAGCAGAGGAAGGATATATGAAACTAGGGTTTGATTGAAGAAAGCCTGAGACGGAGGAAAAGGGTCAAGAATGATCGAAGCCGCGTGAGGGGTTGAAATCTTAATCTGGCTATGGAGATTCGAAGCAACGAGAGCATTGTAAAGCGATTGAATTGCAGGAAGAATAAGTGGAGCTGAAGATGGAACGGAGGTCAAAACCTCGTCGCCAACGGCGATTCCGGTGATGCGCGTCTCCGGGTAGTAAGCGACGACGTTTCGGTTGATCCACGAAGCGGCTGTGGAGTTGGAAGACCCGATTGCGAGGAGCTGATTGTTGGGTACTCCGATTACGACCCGAATATCGGTTCGTGACAAGGCTCTGATAATGCCCTGGTCCGCATCATAGAGTCGAACATGCGTTATCTTCTGAAGCTTCAGAAACGCAACCAAATCCGACGGAGAAAGCAGATTCGAAACGTCAGTGCCGATATTCACTCCGACAAAAGGCTGTGTGTCTTCCTTTTGCTCTGCATTGGAAGATTCAGCTGCAAAACCCATAAAAGTAGTTAGATAAAAAGTTAATCGCATAAAAGCAGAACGTGATTGGCGAGTGATACTGATAATCAATCACCTAGCGATGAAATGAGAAGTTCAGAAATGGCGAAGAAGAGGAAGAAGATGCGAAACAGAAGGTTAAGCTTATAGTTCGCCATTGAGAAGGAGCTTGGACTTCACTTCCTCATCCTCAACAACCTCAAGCGGCGCTTCTGGTTGTTGAGCTACAGATTCTTGCATTATCTTCTGAAAAGCTAAGTGTTTGTTTTGTAAGGAAAAGAATAAAACTGATGAAAAATCATAAACATATGTTGGTCAGTGTACAGTTGCAGAGCAATCTTGAATGGCAGAACGAAGAAAAGAAGATAGTTGTGGCAGCTAATGCCTAATGGGAGCGTCCCCGGGAGTTTAAAGAAATTTCGTGCTTCATGTTGATTCGCTAGACTCTTTCCACTGGTGAAATGTCTAGATTAACCTCCCAACTAAAAATCTGTAATGTTCTCGCTTCACAAATATCAATGTAAAAGGAAACACTCCGTTGTCAATTACTTCGCGCGTTTTATTTTTTGCCAGCCAATTACTTTTTCAGTTTAAAATTATAAAATATATAATATAAAAATCAGTTAATTTTTTAAAATAAATTAAAAAAATTAACTAATTATAATTAAATTTAATCTTTCAAAAAAATGGTTTCATATAATCTTTAATATATTAAAATTAATTAATTAATTTTTACATTAATTATAATTAATTAATTTATTTAATTTATTTAATATATTTAAAAAATTAATTAACTCTTATATTAAAAATAAAAGATA
This sequence comes from Leucaena leucocephala, assembly GCA_037074615.1. NCBI lineage: Eukaryota > Viridiplantae > Streptophyta > Magnoliopsida > Fabales > Fabaceae > Leucaena > Leucaena leucocephala. The sequence goes on along the minus strand of CM073562.1, from coordinate 3,662,349 downwards.
ATACCTCCTTTTTTTTTAAATCTAAAGTTTTAGGTTATATTTGGGTAAAAAGAAAAATGAGAAAAAAATAGGGGATAATGAATACTAGATAGAAAGTTTATTTGAATTTTTTTTTAGGGGATAATACTTCCTAATTTTTTTCTTATCTAAATAGAAAGTTAATTTGAAATTTTTAATTTGGTCACTAATAAAACTAACACAATTAATAGATAACTAATTTTTTAAAACATGATATTTTAAATTTAAATTAAGCTATATACATAAAAAAATATTTTATTAAAAGAGATAAATTTACTTTAATAATTTTTATGTTTTAAAAAGATTAATACGTAACAGGACTCTATCAACAAAATTATAGTTTGGTCTTACATTAATTTTTTTTCATTGTAAAGAACATTTAACCAATCACCATAAATAATATGGAATACATTATTAAAGAAGAAACGAAAAAAAAAAAAAAAAGTCAACAGATCACTAGTCCAGGTCAAAGTTGGTCAAAATTAGTCAGAAGGCATTTTGGTTCGCATGTGTTGGAAATAACATTCATTGTCGCTTAAAACTTACTGCTGCAATCATCAGATAAATTTACAGGATTTTTTGTCATTAAATCCTTTATCTGGAACCTATTACTTGTCATTTTACCTTAAAAAAGAATTTAAGAAAAAAAGATTCAAATCAAACAAACTATGTAGAACTTGAATGAATATATTTTTAATAAAAATTCGCAGGTAATAATCCCACCATATTATATTTATTATTTTATGGAGATTTAAATCTTAACATGATAATTTACAAAAAGAAAAGGGCAAAGGCAGTACTGATTACTCAACCACATTGTTTTTTTTTAATAGGATTCATTTTCATTGGCCAATGAATGTTCAGACTTTCCCTTGATGATTAAGTCGGGTAGGGGTGATAATGTAATTTAACATGTGCTGATGGGTCAAGAATAAACAAATACTACTGTTTGTTCCACTAAAATAAAAAATGTATAGAATATTTTAATTTCAAATCCCTACAAATTCCAAATGTCTTTGATATATCTTCCTTTTATATTTGCAACAATGCACTCTGTCATGTTCAGACTCAAGCGGGATACCGGGTTTGTACAAGAAGGTGGCGCCCCCAGACATTGTTTGGTTGAGATTTTTAGAGAGAAGAAGAGGGGAGGAAAGAAATAAATAGATTTAATTAGAAAAAATAAAAGGAAAAGAATATAAAATTCTTTATCTTTATATACTTATATTCGCTCTAAAAGTAAGGGGCTTTATAATATAGAAATTTTTTTATTTAATTTTAATTAAATTATTTTTTATATATTTTTAATATTCTAGTTGTATTCTCTTGAGTTAAATTTTTTTTTTTATTCTCCTCACACATGATTGTTGTTTTGATTGCTAAAGTCTAATAAATATAATAAATAATTTATATATTATATTAATATATATAATAATTATAAAATTAATGAGAAACAGTATTAAAATTTTATCATATTTTTTTAATTTTTTTAAAATTTTATTATACATAAATAGGATAAAAAATTTAATATTCATAAATTAATAAATAATAATTTTAATATGAATATTATAAATAAATAATAAATAAATTTAAATAAAAAAATAAGAATATATTTGTTAACTTTTAATTAACTCCCCTCCCCTCCTCTTCTAAACTAAATAAAAAATATCATCTCTATTCTTTTACTTTTACACCTACAATCTCCCATACTCTACCCTATCCTACCATTCCCTATTATTTTTTAAATTAATCTAATATATTATCTCTTAAAATTAAACTAAACGAACCCCTAAGATTTCATCCAAAGTTGACAGTACTACTAATAACAATTATTATCTATATTAGTTATATAGATAGGATGATATCATTATATTATATCAAAATCTATATATTTAAATAAATTTTTAATTAAGAAGTATCACTTAACAACTTCGTTCTTCCTGATAAGGATCATTCTAACTCTTCATGGTATTAATATATGAAACTATTAACATGTTTGATTCCAAGTACTCTTAGTTGGCTCTGCCTTAATTATCGTTAAGTTAAATTTGAAGATAACTTTTCTAAAAATTTATAGTTAATTAAGAATATAAAATATTTTTAATTCTTTTAATAAATATATTTTATTATATTCGAATTATAACTCTTCTCCTTAAGAAAATATACTATCACTTAACACTTTAATCAATAATTTATTAATATTTGTGTGTCTTTCTTCTTTAATATAATTTTCTTATGAAAATAAATGTTGTAAAAGACGTGGTTGGCTGAAGTCTTCCTTTAACACCTTTTAATTAAAATTTCTGATTGAAAGTAATATTAAAAAATAGATAAATAACAAATTTCATCCATTATAAAAGATATTCAAAATAGAAAATCTTTACAAATCGAATGCAAGAGAAAAGGTCCCTTTTTTGGGCAAGTAAAGTCATAGTACAAATCATTTACATCCGACAATTCTCTTAATATTGTTTTATTCTCCAAATAATTATTATTTTTTAATTAACTTATGATGAGTATGACAAACTTTCTTTCATTGGAAACCACATCAACTCTCACGTGCCGTCTCCCTTCTTTAAAAAAATTACGTGTCAGTAATTATAAAATACTGCACAAAATTCATTCTGTTAAAGATAAATATATAATTATAAATATGACACAAATAAAAAGAGACCCTGTCATTTTATTGAACAGTTTGTAAACTGAAAACCTTTTTAATCTTTAATAATATTGAATTTGAGCGGGGGAAACACCTACTTTTTTTTTGCTGTTAGAAAATCATTTTGAAGTCTTGAAAAAGTTGTAATAACTAGAAAATTATGCTAAACAATATATAATAATAAATTTTAATATAAAAATAATATTTATACTATTTATTTATTATGAGTTTATTTAATAATTATATCTTGAGGTTTTATAACGAGTTTCTTAAGATAATATTACTTTACAAAATTGCAAATACCAATAGTACAATCCTTTTTTTTTTTAAGAAACAAAGGCATCTATTGAAATATAAATTTTAAAAATTTAGTTTTTAAAACGTGATGTCAAAATCTTTAAAATACTTATATATTTAATATTTTATTTTATTTAATTTTTCCTTACAAGTGTTGAATATATTTTGTGAAGGGAAGACGAGCTGAGCAGGGTGAAAGAATCCTATGTGCGTACAAATGTAAGCAAACCCTCTGCAGCATTGCAGATCTCGTGACGGAAGCAGCAGATCTTCTTGTTTTCATTTCTCTCCTCATCCCTCATCATCAGTTTCTTTCTCTTTTTTTCGCCTTGCATACTCCATCTATTGCCTAAAGAAATATTTTTTTAAAAAACAATTTTTTAAAAAAGGTTTTTCTAAAAACACTTTAAAAAAGTTTTTTAATTATTTTTAAAAAAACTTTTTTTTTAATTTTTTTAAAAAACACTTAAAGTGTTTTTAAAAAGCATTTTTAAAAAGGTACTTTTTTTTTAAAAAAAATAAACTCTTTATTTTGCAACATGGTAGTGGATAAAAGGAGGAGGAGGCAAGGCATAAAGAAGGAAGGGAAATGAGGACGAGGGATGAGGAGAAAAATGAAGGTGAGAATATTCCTATCCGTCTGGCGACCAGTTTTAGTGGTCCCTAGGAGTGACTTATCTTATACATCAAAAAATTCTTACAAAAATTACTTATATTATAAAAGAAAGGAATATATTTATCTAATTATATTTATATGATTTAAAAAAGATTTTTTATCCTAGAAAAAAATATTTTTTATTTTATTTATAAGTCATATTATTAATTTTTTTATAGGAATATACCGTTCATTTATTGTTATATTGATTTTATATTTTTATAATCTAGTATATATTAAATAAAGATAAAATTAAAAAAATTATTAAATATTTTAAAATAATATTAATGAGGTTAAAAAAATAATTCTAAAAACTAAGTTAGAAGTTAATTATATATAGGATTAGATATTCACATGAGTAAATGAAATTTGTAGGCACTTTTTGAAAAAAATAATAGCAGCAAATATAATGCTTATTTTTATATGTAGGGTAAAGTAGTACTTAATATCTTAATTTTATATGTAGGGCTTGCCAAAAATGGGTCAACCCATTTTGGAGGTGGGCTGTGCGGCTCACCCAAAAATGGACTGGTATTTTGCTAACCCAAAAAGGGGTAGGCTAGCCCGTTGCCCGCCTTTTTTTTTTTTTTAATTTTTTAGTATTTTTAAAATATTAATTTTAAATTTTTATAATATTAATAAAAAATTTCTAATATTATATCAGTATAATTAAAAAATTGTTAATGTTATACTCTTAAAAATTTATATTTTTTATTAAAAAATCTCAAATTTTATAACTATAAATTTAAATAAATATTAATATAATATTAATCAATTATAATATGTCAATACATATTAATAAATAAGTAATTATCTTTATTAGTATTCAATAATAAAAATATTCAAAATAATATTTAAATAAAATAAATAATAATATTATTAATAATTTAATTTTTAAAAAAATGGCTAACGAGTTAGAAGGGGCTGGCATTTCATGGCTCATTTTCTTAATTCTATAATTAATATTTTAATCTTATTTATAGTATAATTTTAAGTAAAATTATATTAAATTAAAAAAATATAGATAAAATTATATTAAGATTAAGATTAAAATATTAATCATATATAAAAAATAAAATTAAAATATTAAATATTATCTTGTACTTAAATGTATGTAAAACAGAACTTTCGGCCTCACCAACATTACAATCATGAGCAGTCGATCCCTTAATTACGACGTTGAACCTTTGTGCTCTCCTTTTTGCCTCCTCCGTCTCTCTCTCTCTCTCTCTCTATTGTTATAATATATGTATATATTTTATTTTTATTTCAAATAGAAGTTTTTTTTTTATCTAAAACACACCTACTAAGAAAAACAGTTAGGTAATTAAGTCCGTCCATATTTAATACTATCAACTATTAATTATTTATTAACGGGGAGGCAATCAATACTATCAATACAAATAACATCCTGTTTTACATTTACAATTTTTTTTCATTTTTAATATTATGATTATAATTATAAATAATTTAAGTTATTGTTAAAATGTTTGTCAAACAAAAATGTTCATTAGGAGAAAGTATTCACACGCTGGTTGGGGCTCTGATACATCCATAGGATCAAATCTTCAACCTCTCCCTTAGTGCTTATTTGGATTAATTACAATTTATGAGCTATGTATATGAGAGAAATCTTATCTCTACTTACGTGAATGTACTTATCAATAGTAAATCCAAACAAGTAGACTTACATGAACGTATTCATCAATAACAAATCCAAACAAGCACTTATCAGATGAGCTAGCAGCAAGCATGCTGTTAGAGCCGTTTGGAGAGGTAAAGTTTGAGTGTTAGAATGGAGTGAATTACTTTTCCAACATAACTATCCATGAATTCATCTCCATGTTCATGAAAATCTTTCAAGATACCCTAACACGTTGAATTGAAAGAAGAATCAACTTGTGAGGACATCGTTTGGCAATCTGATGTATCATATAAAACATCCAAACTATACAGATCATGATGCCACCATTAGGAGGAACTCTCTGGGATTTTTATACAGACGAAAAGAGAGAACTTGCAATCCAAACCAAAGCCTACTTACAGAATGGCCACTAAGGTCAAACTTCAAGGAAACATCTAATAACACAACTCGTTAGATCAACGATTTCCTTGTTACAGAAAAACTTCAGTCAAAACTGCTTATACCTTTCTCCCAATGAATTCCCCAAAATCTTTTACAGCAAGAAACTGTTTCATGGTGCTCTTTTTTTAAATCACCGGAGGGCATTCACGAAGGCCATCAACGAATTAACGTCTCTGTTTTCAGAAGGATACTTTACTGGGCGAGTTGAATGCTTTGGGAAGAACAGTATTGCTGGGAAGCTTCCCAGCTGCAATTCACTCGTTGCATATTCTTTCTGCTCTCCATCTGCTCTGAATTTCCCAACCTTCACTCCTGTCTCTGCCAACTTCTCTGCTAACTCAACATATGACTCTTCCATTCCCTATTTCATGCCAGCATCAAACATCTCATTAGCCAACCATAAACTACAAATAACATTTATTTTCGGAAAGTTAATGTATCAGTATTAGAATATAGTATTAAAGAATCCCACACCAACTAATTGGACAATGAATTGTGAAGGTATATAATCTTAAAGTAAGTACTATCAAATTGGATTAAGCTATTTTAATAGAAAGACAAATATAATATGTACCATAAAACAGTTATTTCCATGTGAAAGTATTAGAATATATTAAAGAGTCTCAAATTGACTAATTGAATAATGAATTGAAGGTATATAACCTTGAGGTAGGTCCTATCGAATTGGATTACGCCATTATGATAGAAAGATAAATCTAATATATGCCTAATTCACTAAAGTACAATATAAAGACAGTATAGTTTACCTGACAGAACTGGCACCATGGTGCATAGAGAACGACAATCCAGGGCTCTTTTCGGTTCTCCAACTTGGCCAAGTTCTCGATTCCACTCCGAGTCAAGCTCACTACGTTCTGGGTGTTGAAGATGTCTGCAACTTCTGTGGTGTCATTTGCATGGGCGACGCCATTTCCACTTTCCTGCTTGATATTTCCTTTGTGAAGGCCACATTCCTTAGCTTTGGCATCCTCCCACCACCACCTTCCTTCCCTTTCATGTTGTCCTGGTAAAACTGGCCTTGTGCATGGCTCACAACCAATAGAAATGTACCCTTGTGAGTGCAATGAGTTAACAGGAACAATCATTGACGTAAGAAAGTTCCAAATGTCATTGCCTTTCACGTTCGCCACCGGGTTCCACTTCACTAGACTACCAATTCCACCATCCATTCCTTCAAAAACTGGATCAACCTGAACAACAGGCACTTCAGACCGTGTTCCTGGGGATTGGTCTTTTCTTTGCCCGGTGATCCATGCTCTGAGGCCTTTCAGGGCCCTCCTTAAGGGCCTAACCTTCCTCACCCGGCAGCATTCTTGGTGGCCGTCCTCATAGAACGAGAAGAGCCCTTTGTTTCTTACTAGTCCCTGAACCTCAATTGCCTCAGGGAACATGTACTCAATGCGGATTCCATAATGCTTCTCAACTGCGTCGAAGAATCTATAAGTTTCTGGGTTCAGTCTTCCAGTGTCCAAACTGAACACTCTGTAGGGACGACCCGTCAAATGTGCATACTCAATCAAAGCTACATCTTCAGCACCACTGCATAAAGGCAAAGTTAACCATTAAAATTCAGATAACACATTCACTACTCAAACGTCCACAAGCATGTGGCAATTGTAAGTGGTTGAAGTTAAAGATTACCCTAAAAGCTAATCATGTCAAGTATTTTTGTGTAACAGCTTAAAAAGTTTGAGTTGCCCTGGTATCTGATCCACAACCACAACCTCCACAACCAAATGGTTAAGAGTTAAATCCCTGATATTCTCATTTATTACCCAAAAAAACTAAATTTCAGCAGAAAATTAGACACATTTTCTCATGCATGGAATCTGTCAATCAGAGTTATGAAATGGTCTGAGATGATATATTGATGATAAACTTTAATCAATAGCCTTCAGCAAACCGTTTAACCTTGAATTGAAACAATCGTTTTTGAAACGCAATGGCTTTTTTTGTTCAACCAATACTTGAGTTGCATGATGAAGCTTCTCTCACAAAAAATATAACTAATAAGATTCTTACAGGGGCAATCTTAACGTTTAGGCACATTAGAATTTCTACCAGTAGAGAGGGATTACATCAAAAGGGATCATCGCTCATAAGCTAATAGCCTACCTGAAGGCAATAGCAATGTCGCTGCCGAATTTCTCCAGGGCTTTATCCATTATTTCAAGAGGGGAAGCATTACTAAGGTCTCCCGCCAATTTCTCATAATCTTCATCTTCTTTCTCGAGAACCTCTGCACAATCAAAAGAATCACCCACAGAACATGACAACCTTGTTTAAATTGGCTCCGATCAATGAGAAATCAAACGACCAACTCGTGAAGCAAAGAGGATAAATTCAAAAGCACTTAAGCATACCAGGAGCAACAGTGCTTGCTGCAAGAGGAACAAGTGAATCCTTTCGTGGAGGTTCAGCGTTTATGGAATTCACGGAGCTCCGTCTTTGAGACAAACTCAAAATTCGAGAAGGAACATGAGATTTCTCAGAAACTCGAAACAAACCAATTGATGGAGCTGAAATGAGAAAACATCATTAATAATTTAATCCCCAGCATTAACCGAACGCTTGAATTAAATTCGAATCACAATGTTTGACCAATCCCCAATAATTTCTGAGTATCCTAACAATCCAAGGAGAAAATAATTTACCTTTAGGCTCGGCCGAGGAAACCAAACGAGAAAAACCAGAAATTGAAATCGTAGTTGACGAAGAAGAAAAAGCAGGAAGCGCCATTTGAGAAAACAAAGTCAAGTGGTTTCAAAATTTGGGTATTTGTGTGTGTATGAGAGAGATCTCCCTTGTGGGTTAGATGCGTGTCTGCCCGAAGAAACGAAAACGAAATCAAATATATAGAAGCTGAGAAGAGGGAGGCGGCCCTTCAGGGGATTAAACATTGGAACCTGGACATAATTTGAGGACGGGGGTGATGCTTACGTGGCGAGTGGTGATTGGACTATGCAAAACCCTGTGGCCAGTGGCTCGCGTATTTGGTTCTGTTTTAAGCGTGAGACAAGGATGTCATAAAGGAATCACGAAGGAATCTTTAGGTTTGCTTTTTATATTTTTTTAAAAAATAATAATATTCTTTTTATGATTGGACATAATGCAAATGCCCTTGTGTACGATTCCAACGCTTATATAGGGAGAGTAACCATAAAAAAAACTAATCTTTATCAAATATTATACGAGCATTATTTTTAACCTTTTAGATAAAAATCATTATATTAATATTTCTATATATTACTACTTCAAATTTTAATATATAATTCATTTAATTAATTTAATTATATTAAAAAAAATAATTAATATAATATATATTTTTTAAATATATTAATTATTTTTTTTAACTTACTCTTTTCTCTTATTTAATTGTTATTGAGAAAATATCGATAGAGATAATTTAAAAATAAATTAATTAATATAAAAAATATATTTTATATTTATAATTAAAATTAAAATTTTAATTATATCATATATTACAAGTACGAGTAATATAAGATGAACTAAATTTTATAGGTATGGAGATATTAACTCTGGTTGGTTGGAGAGGAATATGAGAAGAAGAGAAAAGGAAGATTTAATAATAAAGATTTTGATCAAGTTAACCATAATTTTAAATAATAATTTCATAACAAAAAAATTATATGAATTTTGGTCCAAATTGATAATAATTTTATGAACGTGAGCCTATTTCAAAAACACAAACATATATATGGATTGAAGGAAACCAGGAGGAAGGGGGGGGGGGGGAAGATCATTATGTAAGCATATATATTTTTTATTAATTTTTAATTTAATATTGAATTATTTTTTTATTAAATAATTTAATTTTGTTAACCTTTATAACTTTATTCTATTAATAATATTAATTTTTATACAGAAATTAATTGTTTTAACGGAGTAGAATGGGTGGGACCATTTGTTTATTAAATTGTGGTGTGAAAAGGTTGAGAGACGATTTCCAAGAACATGGAACCTAGGCCGGCCGTTGCTTATTTTAGCCTCTCAACCAATGGGAGGAAAAGGAAAAACAATAAGGGATATCCCAGTCACTTCCATTATTTTTTTTTTTAAAAAAAACAAAGCTGAATATTAAATAATTTGAAAAAAAAAATCCAAGTCATATTTAAACAGAATTAGTATAATTTTTATAAGCACATAAAAACAATAAACTGTAGAGTTAACTCGCAAGTTTTAAGTTTTGAAATTATTCAAACAAAACTAAAATTTTAGGACAGGGAATTATTTTAAAAGAAAGAAAATGCTAAATTATTAGACATGAAATAAGGGGAAGGGTGGTTAAAAAACAAAGCAAAAGGTAAAAGGGACGGGGATTCCTTTTCGCTTTCCAAATATATATATATATATCAAATTGCACCAAGACTTGTCTTTTTATTCTTTATCTCATGTAATAATAAATTTATTTCTTTATAAAAAAAATTGCGCCAAGACCCTTATTGTGTCTCTTTTACTTCTCCAAAATGTATTTTTAATCAAAATTAAGTTTCAAACAAATTTAATTAGTTGCAAATATATGAGTCTCGTTTGTAAATTAATGAGTGATTTAAAATAGGAAAAATAATAGAAAAAAACTCTAGAAAATAATAAATTATAAATCAAGTCTACCACCAATAATAGATCAAGTATTACTAATAATAAATCAATCATTACTAATAGAATGTTTTACTTTGACATTTATGTTTTTCCAAAATATTTTTCTATCATTTTCCTTTAAAATATTTAAACTTTTTTTTATAATGACTCATTATTAAATTTTTTATATTAACTTTGAAATTTGAATTCATTATCTTATAAATTATGAATAATTCTTGATTGACTAAGCTAACTTTTGTTTGCAAATTAAATATTTAAAATTTTTAATTGCAATTAAAAGCCTCATATTTACAATTGCCTCAATAATATTTTTAAATTTATTTTTTTATAAAAAAAGTTTGACATATAATTTTTAAATAAGAACAGAATTAAAAACTTTGTTAAACTTTTTAAAACATATTTAACGAGTTTTAAACTTTTCCTTAATTCCAATAAAAAATATGGAAAGCGACTTATAAATGATACTCCTCTTGCTCCTGGCCATATGATAAAGAAAGAAGGAATTTTTTAATTTTATTTATAAATTATATTATTAATTTTTTTATATAAATATATAATTTTATTCTTAACTTATTATTATTTTGACGTTGTTCTTAATAGCAAAAAAGTTGGAAAACACCTTAATTTTAAGGCATAGTTAATAAAATTTTAAGATTTTTTCTTAATTTATATAAAATATATTACTCCTCTAATATTTAATATAAGATTTAGTTAATTTTTTAAATAGATTAAAAAATTAAAAAAAATTATTTAATTATGACCGATATAAAAATTAATTGACTAATTTATATAGATTAAATGGTATATTATATGAGTTTATTTTAAAATATCATATTTATTCATAATTAATTAGATTTTATATTAAAAATAATGAGGATATAATTAACTTATAAATAGGTTCAAAGAGATAAGAAGGACCGAGGGAGTAGTAGTATACTATACACTATATAGAGGATGTTTAGATAAGAGTTTAGGGAAAAAAATATTTTTTAGACAACTGTTTAAAAAAATTATTATGAATAAATGAACGTTTAGATATTTATTACTAAAAAGAGTATGATTTTATTAAAAATATGATAGATGAAATAAGAAATAGTGTGAAAAAAAGAGTATAGAAGAGATAAGAGATAAGAGAGATGATGGATAAGGGAGAGGGGAGATGAGAGATGAGAGAGGGTGAAAAAAATAAGGATAAAATAATAATTAGATAGTCTATAAGTTCTTTTACTGTTCTAGAAGTTAGTCTTAATAGTTTATCTAAAATTATAATTTTAAATTATAATTTAGTCTAAATTTTTTTTAGATAAATATAATTATTTTTTTATTTTAAATTAAAGTTTGAGTTAAAAAAAATTAAAAACTATAATTTAAAAATTTTACGAGCACATGATGTGATAAGGGTGACAAAAGTGCTTATAACGAACCAAATTCTAATTTATTGGAATAAAAATGGCCGCCCACTAGGAAACGTGCTATCTATTGGGTAACTTGTCTCTCATTGATAGCATTCATGGATTTCATAGAACGATGAAGACTAAGTAACATTATAAAATCACAAGGTGAAAGCAAATCATATAATTTTAATATGTAGCCCTAAGTCCTCATCCATCTTCTCTTTATTGTTATCTCTACTTTATTGGTATGAACTTGGATGTGATTCGAGGAAAGGGTGATGCTTACTTGGCAAGCAGTGGTGCACGTTGCTATGGTGAAATATGTACCGTCATCTACATATATTTTTAATAGTCTAGATTTTAAAATTTTAAATAATAAAAATATTTTTTTAAAAAAGTTAATAATTAAGATATTATCTCTATTTTAAATTATATACCTATTAAAATAATTTTAAAATTAAAATTAAAAATATAAATCATAACCGTCTAACTTAGATATGGCAAAATTCATATACAAAGCAAAGCTCATAGGGAATGTAATATAATATAATAATAATTACAAAGTATTTGTCTGGTATGGTATGCCGTCAAGGCATCATTGAATGGAACTTATTTTTTAATTCTATCAAGGCAAAACAAAAAGGGTATAAATGTCTACATGATAATTCATAGATCATATAGGTACCTATATATTAATTCATGTAAATTTAAATTTAGATTATACATCCGAAAAGGGATTATCTATTTTATTATGTTTATGATTATATTATATTATTTAAAGACATATATCAATAAATTTATAATACTTATTATTGCTGAGAAATTTTTTAAAAATAATATTATGTTATAAGTTATTTTAAGATAATAAAAAAATACTTTAAAATGTTAAATATATTAAAGATTAATTTAGAATGTTAAGTAGTATTTAGAAAATATTTTACAACGATGATATAATTTAACCCCCAAAATTTTCCCCTAATTTTAACTTTGTTACCAATTAAAAGTTATTTTTATATTACGGCTTGCACAAAGACTATATTTCTCCCTTTCTTCCCCTTTCCCTCCACTTTACCCTAAAATCCTATTTGATATAAATAATTTAGAGAGAAGGAGAAAAATTTTACTCCTTTCTCTTTATTTGACTCAATAAAATATTAAAGAGGGGAGGAAATTTTTTTTAAAATTTCCCCCTCTCCAACTTTACCTCCCTTTTAAATTTGGGAGAATTTAGATGGGAGGTATGAAATTATTATTTTATAATATTAATATACCCATAAATTTTTTAATATCTCAATATTATCCCTATATTATGTTTTATTAAAATATTCTATAAAATAATATAAGTTAAATTTATTTATATAAAAATATTTTTTCTCTTTTTTCTCCCTGAACCAAATAAGATAATATAAAAATCTCTCCCCTCCCCTCCCCTAATATTAATTTAAATAAAATAATAATAAAATTTTTCTCTCTCTCTCTCTCTTTCTATTAAAATTCTTCTTCTTCCCTCTTTTTTGTTGAGCCAATCATAACTTAATGCTAAAGCTAGGTTGACAAGCCTACTTCCATAAATGCTACATACAAAACAAGCATAACCAATGCTAATTGGGTCTTGATTCTGAGGATTCAAACTTGGTTGACAGAAATATATTACATTATGAGAATTACCTAATTAGGTATTTACATAATTACATAAAAATGTATGGGTTTATTTCAAGAGAAATGGCCGCCTAGTTGGAAAAGTGCCATTTGCTTCTGTTTGAAATAAAAGCCTCTTTTGGGGTTAATTCTTGTGCATGTGTCCACTTTTTACAATAAAAAAAAATGGTGAAATTATTTATAATAGCTCCTCTTGACTTCATGTCTTTATGTTATTTATAGATAACTTTTTAAAATTTTAAAACATTAAAATGAACTCCCTAATTGCTCATATTTGCACAAATAACTTCTCTATTAATAGTTTTTGTTTATTATTCATTTATACATATATTAAAGTTCATGGGCACAAAAATATAATTTAATTTAAGGGAATATATAATTTGTGGTTGGAATTTATCCATATAAAATTAAATTTTACAGGGTGATGGGGAAATTTGTAATTCATTTAAAGTTCAGAAAAAATTTATGTAATTTAACTTAAATAAAATAAACTTTCAAAATACTCGGTTCTGTAATATTCGTAATTGTAAGTATTTTGACAAAAACATTCATAATTATTTCAAGGATACTGTTATTTTAATATTATATATAGATTGCCCAAATAATTTCAAGTTTAATTTTTGTTTGTTTAGCCACACCCGAAAGATTAAGACTTGTTTAAAAGAAAGTCCAACTTGAAATTTAAAAGAAATGGCTATGAAAACATGATTATTTTCCCCCAAAAGGGACGTGTTGCATGGCATTGCAAAGAAGCCTTCTTTTTTCTTTAGAGATAAACACAATTATCTACATTAGGTCAAGTGAAATAAATATTTTTTTTTTCGAGAAGGTTATAAAATAATTTAAACTACCGACAAATTGAACCCACGTGCTCTGAAGCTATTAAATGACATAACTCTGTGTAATATATTTTAAAAATAACATTCTTTTATAAGTATATATGTAACCCAGTTAATATCTTTTTGATATAGTATATGTTTGAATAGATTTTTAAAAAATAATTTTTAAAAAAGATAGTTTTTTAGTAGTTTTTGAAAAAAAATATTTTTAGAAAATAGTTTATGAAAAAAAATAGTTTTAGATAAATGAGTATTTGGATAGTTATTATTAAAAAGATTTTTATAATTAAAAAATTATTAAAAAATGTATAACTTTATTAAAAATATGAGAGGGGAGAGATAGTAGAGAAGATAAAAAAGAGAAGAGAAATAGTAAAAAAAGATAGAAAAGATATGTGAGATGAGAGATAGTTGAAAAGATAGAGGATAGATGAGAGATGAGAAATAATTTAAAAGATAGAAGAGATAGGAGATATGGTGTAAGAAAAAGTAAATGTAAAATAGTAATTGAGTAGTCTATAAATATTTTTATTATTCTAAAAATTATTCTAATAAGTTTATTTGAAACTATGGTTTTAAATTATAATTTAATTCAAAAACTCTTTTAGATAAATATAGCTGTTTGCTTTAAAATTTTCTCAAACTAAAATTTTATTTAAAAAAATTTTTAAAATTACAATTTTAAAAGAAATTAAATAAACTCATAAACTGTAATTTTAATTCCCAATATTTACCCATTAATTCTTCTATCTTTGGGAAGATGGCATTTAAATTATTCAAACTTGAATTCTTTTAGCTTGGAATTCTGTTATTCATTAGCCACAAAATATCCCTATTTACATAATGGACCCAAAATATAACAACAACAATAATAATGAGGTAAAATACACTTTTGGTAATTTAATTTTATAAAATTTATGTTTGATCCTTTAATTTTATAAAATAACTTTAATTTCAATTATTATTATTTTAAAAAATTAAACTTAATATGTCAATATCTAAGAATATTTTGATAATATTTAAAATATCAATATTAGTATATTTTTTTGTTGATGAAACAAGAAATGTTAATATTATGAGAATAAAGAGACATTTTATAAAAATAAAGGACTAAAAATTTTTTTGTATAAAATTAAAAGGTTAAATATGCACTTTTGTCTAATAATAATAATAAAAATATTAGTTTTTAGGTAAGAATTTGGCGCCATAATAAGGCCGAACTGGGGGAAGCATAAACGATCCATTTCAAAAGTAGTTAGAGTCAAGGCTACACATTTTATATAATATCAAATATTCAAATGGGAATTGTGAACGCAAGTATAATATCCAAATATAATCAAAATTTTGCCTCAATTTTATTATAAATATAAGATCTAATTTCATCGCAACTCCAAAACCCAAAATAATTGGAGCAACCACTCATAACAATTTATTAATTGGTCTATTTGAATATTTTTTTAAAAAATAACTTATAAAAAAATATTTTTGGACAATTTTTAGAAAAATATTTTTAGAGAAAAATTTATAAAAAAATAGTTCTGAAAAAAATAAATATTTAGATAGTTATTAATAGGAAAATTTTTATAATTAGTAAATTATTAGAAAAAGTATGAGATAAAAATAAAAAAAAAATTATAACTCACATTACTATTTATTCTCATCTCGCTTCTCTCTTTGAAGACAGACGGAGGATAGATAAGGGCAAGGGCTACGGATGGATGAGAGAAAAAAGAGATTATGATGCTAACAATGGACGGAGGAGCACCACGAGTAGCGACAATGCCCAAGCTTAACAATAATTACCAAGCAGCGATGATACCCAAGCCGGGATGGCACCCAAGCAATGACAGAGGAGTTAAAGATGGATAGTTTGTATACACAGATAGAGAGCGAAGTAAGGGAGAGAGGAGAGAGAGGGAAGAAATAAATATAAAATAATAATTGGATAGTCTATAAATTTTTTTACTAATTCATAAGCTACTACTAGTAATTTATCCAAAGATCTAAAAATCTTTTTAGATAAATATCACTATTTATTTTAAAATTTCCTCTTTTAAAATCAAGATTTTAAAGTTTACCAAATAGTCACAGAGTACATGTTTGGAAGCACGTTTATCAAAGCCAAAATCATGGTTTTGGCTTTAACAAACGAGTTTCCGAACAAGTCCTTAGACTGAGATATACATAAAATGGCTTAGACAACCAGCTTCAATGCTGCTGTTGCACTACAGGTAAATATATGCTTTCTGAGTTGCATAAGCTTACTGTACAATATTCCAGTCAGATGATAACTTTTTTAGGCACGTTAATTCTCTATCCAGATTCTGAAAACAGAAAAATAGCTAAAATACAACTTCATCAGCTATATTTGACCCATATGACCTCAAGAGGGTAGCTAGAGTTTGATAACTATTAAGCATTCTATGAAAAATCCTTGCGTTTTCTTTTAAGCTTTCTTTGTGACATGTCTTCTTTTTCATCGGCAAAACTAAGAAATGTCTGGATGCGCGATGAGCTGCTGGTGCCACCATTAGAAGGACCATCATTTCTGGGGAAGTCACGGCAGAATCGGAGAATCATCAAGATGAGATAGACAAGAAGCGCTAGGAGAATTACTATCCCACATAACATAAACAGGCCCCAAAAGCTTTCTAACTTAAGTTGCTCAGATCCCTCCTCTGTAATCTTAAAATCGCAAGCCCTTGTCGAGAGCCACCTCTCATGAATCTTCTGGAGTTCACCATTTTCAGACAGAGTCATAATGGCAGTTGACATGTCAATGGATAAAGGAGAGTCCCTTCGGAAGGCCTGCAACAACAAATGAGATGTGATTTCCTAAATGCTTGACGTAGTTTGTCTTTAATGTTAATTTTAGGGAGAGGTTACATTTGGTTTGTAACTTGGGCAACGTAACACTTCCAAGAACATTTCTTCCTGCTCTATGATATTTCCTTTGGAATGACAGTACTTCTAACTTCTAAGCTATTTTTCTTTGTTAAACTTCGGAAATAAAAAACTAGCAAAAAAAATATTCTAATAACAAAAATTCTCACTCTTAACTATGTTGGAAATTTCACTGTGGATTCTTTTCTCCTTCTTTTATAAAATTTAGGGTTTGGCTGCTCTACTGATTGACATCTTTTTAAGCAACTTCCTAGTACTTTACACAAAGGGGTAGAGATACTCACAAATCCCCATCCACTTTTGGTGAACTCTTGGCCTCTAATGGAGAATTTGCAGTGATTTGACATGAAGAGTTCTACATATGGTCGTTCATCAATGACAGCCGCGACGGTTCCCCTCTCGAGAGCGATAGCATATTCTTCCGGCGAACCGAGAGCAACAAGTCTATATTTTGGGATGTTGAGTTCCTGAGTAAGATAGTTTTGAGCAAATGATCCTACTTGAAATCCTATTCGTTCATTACTAGTTATCAAGGTATCAATTCCTGTTATTGGAGAGGAAAGTTGTTGCACAGTGAGAATTGATGTTAGGCTTGCAGTATAGCTTGAATTGATTACCAAAACCACAAAAAGCCAGATGATTAGTACAATACGACCAAGTGCACTAACTGTGTTTTCTCCTGAAACAAGAAGAAAAAATCAAGGTTAATTTGTTTCTACTGTCAAAAATACTCTAGGGCGTATCACGAAATGAATTCAAACAAAACGAAGACTTACTGTGGGCAAAGAACATGGTGGAGAGGCTAAACCTGAAAACCAAAACAAAGGAAGATTACAGTAATGTTACGTGGTTTATGCAAACTGCCAGTCCTATCAAAGAAGATGTTTAGATTGACTTGACAGCATCTGAATAGAAGCGATACTGGATTCAAGGCAGGTTCTATCAGAAGTAGGATACCCTGCCCGGTTTGTATCATGAATCCAACTCATAAACTAGGAATGCATAATTCATCAGATGAGATGACTAAATTCTGTAATAAATAATTTGTATTTCTACAAGAACACTAGTCACATACAGCAGAGAAATCAATCGAATACCTTATAAACAGCCAAAGAAGGAGTAAGAATGACTAGAAATATATGACCACCAAAGGAAAAGCTCTTGAAAAACGAGCATGCTTGGCCAAACCAACAATGAATTGTCCTTGTAGATTTACGAAGGATCAGGCAAATATTGAATAATTCCATAGTTTTTAACATGTTAAAGACAATAGAATAAACCTAAGCTATGTGTTTTTCCAGGTCTGTCAGAGTGTCATTTAGGAAGCAAAAATATTTAGGGAAAAAGAAGGGTTCTCACCAAAGAATTGTAACAATTTGTTTCCTAGGAGGCCCCCTGAACTCGTCATTTGTTCTATGTTCAAGAATCCACACAACTGCTCCAACAGCGAGGAAGAAAACAGCTGTGACACCCCACATTAATGGAGTAAAAGGTCGCAAGAAAGCCCAAGCACTTGACTTTAATTGTTTTACTTTTGTGACCACAACAAGTCCTGACCCTATATATGGTTGAGTAAAATCCACAATCTTTGTTCGGTCAGTGACAATGGCAATGTCACCTACAGCAGCATCAAACACCTGTAAATGTAACTGCAGCATGATCAATATAGTGAATTTTTAGACATGTGTAACAAAAGCATCATGGATTCTGTGAGTCTTACACCAGAATTAATCTTATTGACAAGGTCATAGTAGTTGGGGTTCTCATGTCCATCTCCAAACAGAACAAATTTATATGGAACTGCATAAGGTAGCAATTTAATAGCAGCCAGGAAGACATCTATGCAGTACCCTTGAACTTTATTGGTACTATTTATTTGTGAGACCATGTTCTGATAACTAACTCGATTGGGGACACCAATTCTTAGCTGTCTTCCATTATTTGGAAAAATCCATCCCCGAGGCTTTTCTGTTGTACCACCAGGCCAAGTTATGTTGGACAGATGTTGGTTTAAAATTGACAGGTTGGCTCGCTTAGTGTGAAGTTTCTCAGGAGGAATAACAGATAGCCCAGAATAATTAGACCAGTACCCGATTTTCCTATAACTACCATTAATTACATTGAGAATGTCATATGATGGATTTAAGGGGGATCTATCTGAACGAAATTGAATAGGTCCTGTCAATCCAGTCGTGTTAATGCGCAGTATGTTATCAAGCAATTGTTCCCCTCCATTAAAAACGCTCAGTGCACCAAGATCCAGAGTCTCCCCTCTCATACTGTTTAAATTTGTATTGTTAGAGAATGAAAGATTCCCATTCTGATCAAAAAATGATTTCAATGCAAGGGCAATGATCCAAACAGAATCATAAGCATAGAGTCCATATGGATTCAACCCAATTGAACCATTACTTATCTGGTTCCACCTGGACATAAAGGTCTGTTTTCTTTTTGATTGTGGGGTGTGAGGCCCAAGCGTAAGAACTCCTTGGATTGAGTTAGAAGTATTCAAAGAAAGTGGTGACCGTGAGTCTAAAACAGTTGATAACCAAGAAGAAGCTATCCAGACAAAACCTTCATTCATCATTCCTAATTCTTGAGCCACATCAAAAACCAAGAGACCTGTCTTGGAGAAGGTGTGAAGAACAATCACTCTTGACTCCATACTTTGAACCTTGGTCAACTGAATAGTAATATCATTCCGACTAGCAGTTGGATCAGGGGGCAGCGGTGCTTTGTAAGATATCTTACAGCGCTTTCCAGCAAGTTTATCTCCCAATACAGCAATACCATTTCGGCTTTGATCATCATCACTATAAATAGCAATAATTTCTCTCCAACCAAAATAGCTAATCATGTCTGCCACTGCAGTCATCTGGAATTGATCATTAGGCGCTGTTTGCAGAAAATAAGGGTACTGCAGAGGTGACAGGGTAGGATCCAGAGCTGTAAATGACAGAAGAGGAACATGGAGTTCATTTGCCAAATGCGAGAGCACAGGGGCCATTACTGAACTCTGTGGACCAATAATAGCAACTGAGTTCCTCTCCAAGAACTTGAGCGCTGTTAGCAATCAGAAAGTCTAAGTCATGACAAGTTAACCAACCAACAAGATGCTAACTCTGAAGTTAAATATTACTTCTATGATGCCAAATGTATCAAAACTACATGAGAAAGAGAGAGTTAACTATCAAGTAATCAACCAGGAAAGAGATGATCTAAGTACCTCCAATGAAGCCAAGAAAACCATTGAAGTTAGAATCGTGCAGGGTTATGGACAATTTGCGTCCACCAAGGATGTGTGGATCGGAATTCACATCTTTCTCTGCAGCTTCAATAGCAATTTTAGCAACTCGTCCATTTATAGTTTTAAATGTGAAAATAGCTCCAATATTCACAACTTCAGGGTTTGAAGCTACTTCCTTTGATGCTCCATGTAACAGTGTCAATGTTGATGCAAGCCATAGTATATATATAACTATGATGGACGCTGAACTCATAGGTGAAGTTCCTACAGGTGAATGAAATTTAATAATTGAAAATTGAGAAGTAAATAACAGGACAAACAGATATTCAACTCCATAGATGTCAACAAGTAGGGCTTGGATAAAGAACCACTTGAATTAAAAGGGATGAAAGAACAAACACAGAATCAGCATAAAGTAGCAAGACCAAAACTTGCAAACTATTTTAGCTGAGGAAAATTGGAGAGAAAGAGGGGATGAAAAGGAATGAAACCCCGTAAAAAATGGAAATCACGTAACACGATATTTTTTGAAGTGATTTTATGATGATGAGAAGAAATAAGGACTTACAAGATTATAGGAAGAGCAGCGCAAGAACAAGTGAAATTCACTAGAGAAATGAAAGAACCCTTGCAGAGTGGGGAGTGAGCACTTGTCACTATGACCATGTAGGGGTTGGGTTATACCAGGACTGAAGGATAAAATTGAAGGTAAATGCATGATGGATGGACGGTGGGTCACTTGATAAACCAAGTCAATGAGACATATTTGAAGTATCAAATAATATCCATTCTGATTTTACATGTGTTTAATAGAAGGTAGATGGAGACAACCACCACCACCACAACAATGGGGTTTGGAGTGGAATGTATGCTCTCTTATGATGATTTCCTTAGTTCGGAGTGGATGAGTTGGAAGACAATGTCAATGGCTCTGGACATCTAAACAGTGAGTGCAATTGGGATGTTTAGAAATTTAGATTAATTTTAACGTCTTTTTTCATGTCTATTGGGTGGAGAAGGTGGATGGAGATGATGGATGTCGGAATGAATGGTAGTCATTAAAAGTGGTGATGAATTCGAAAATGACATGACTTACATTGGAAAGTGGCATAGTTGTCCCATGCACAGAGAGCAACATGTAAGAAAAGTCACCTATGGTAATAATACTACCGTTTTAGTTGCAATTAAGTCACCAAAATTCAGCTCATTATACTCATAATAAGGCAGCTTATACAAGACGGTCCAATTAATGGAAATCCAACGGCAAACTCGAAAATCAAAGAGGATAAATTAAAAAGAAAAAAAAGTCATGCTTTCCAGGAGCAACGATGGTTGCTGCAAGAGGAACAACTGAATCCTTCCGTGGTTCAGCGTTACAGAATTCAGTTTTCTCCAAGCAGAGTCTTTGAGAAAAGCTAAAAGCTCGGGATGAAACATGGGGTTTCTCAGAAATCCGAAACAAACCAAATTGTGGAGCTGAAATTAACGGAACACATCAATTGAATTCGAAAAATTATATATGCCCAATTCCGAATATATTCTTAGCCTCCAGGCAATCAAGCAGTAAATGAATTTACCTTCAAGCTCGGCTTAGGAAACCGAACGAGTGAAACCAGAAGTGGAAATCGCAGTTGAAGAAGACGACGAAACAGCGAACATCATTTGTGATGAAGAGCAAAGTAGGAAATTGGAGAGAAAGGGAAGGGAAGAAGACAAGAAGACAAACGAGAGAGATTCAAGGAAAATATTATCTATCAACTATTCGCATGCATTGTAACAGAAGCAGAAAACCCAGTGGTGTTGCGCCACAGCCACTATCAGAGTTCAGAGACCGCAGAGAGAGAGAGAGCAACGTATACATACCACCACACACGTACAGAATTAGCAAAATTCTCTATAAAATCAAAATCAAATGTCTCAAAATCTGGTATTCTTTGCTATTGTTAGACTTCACAAAGCATGCTTAGTACTCCGCTTCCAATTATAATCCGGTACTAACCATAATTATAAAAGTTAAATTTTTTAAATAAATTTAAAAATTAAATTAATTAATTAATTTTAAAAGATATAATAAATTAAAAAATATATAATATATATTTATCTTTAATAAGTTAGATTTGATATAATAAATTATTATTTTTTACATCTGTCTATCAATTTTTAATACAAAACTTCTTTTAATATTTAATAAAATACTTTTAAAAATACATTTAGTTTTTTTTACTCTTTTAAATAATTTTATTAGTTTGATTAAGGTGATTTTAGAAAATTATATAAATCTTCAATATTTAATTAATTATTTTAATTTAAAAAATTTAATTAATAAGATTTTATGAAGAAAACTAGTAAAAGTATAAAGGATAAATGTATAATTGAATAGAGTCGAATTGATTGCAATAATATATTACACCCTCCGCAGTCCACCAATATCATGACTGAAACTAGTGATTTTTTGTTGGAGTAATTATTATAGAATTTTATGGAAAAGATTTAATTATTTTAAAAAATTAAATAATATAAATTTATTATTTATTATTTTATTAAAAATTATGTTTTTTGGGCTTAGAACATCCCGTATTTTGGCCTTATCTCGCTTTAATTTAGAGAATTTATTAGAGCTCAAACTAATTTGGATTGAGCTAGGTACTAATATAAGGGCATTAAAATTCTACCACGAAGTATTAGAATTTTTAGATAATTAAATTTTTTATTTAAGATTTCATTACAATCTTCTTCTTTTTTCTTTCTTTATTTTTATATTAAAAATGCCTAATTTTTTTGGACCATAATTTATGACGAAATGAATGACAATTATTAATGTTTTGTTTGGATGATATTATAAGGAGATAAATGGGGAAATAAAAAATGGGATGAAAAAATGAGAAGAAGGAAAGAAAAAGAAAAATCTAATATTTTGATTAATTTTTTTATAAAAGAACAATTTATTCAAAAAAAATTAAATATTATATATAAAACCTCCAACTGATCCTAAATAAGGACTAAATTGAGGCACATAATCTAAGAATAAAAACACAAGACAAGAAGTAAACAGGAAAAGAAAAACTACTAACAACATAAATAAAGAGAAGAAGAAGCTGCAATCAACACGCTTAAAATATAAATATACTAATAGTGATTAATACGCTAATATAGGATCTCATGTCTCTTTTTCATTTGCCTTGACACAATTTTTGAAAGCACATTTTCCTCTAAAATCTTTCCACCTTAGAGAGAGCTTTGGAGAGAAAATGTATAGAACTGATTTTTTTTTTATTTTGCTAATTTTCTCATTTCATCTAAGTAAGATGGGTTTTCTCGCCTAATTTTTTTTTTCTATTTTCTCCTCCATCCTGACATAAAAAAAAAAGAAAATATTGAGAAAAAAAATCCCTCCATTCAAAGTTTATTGGTAAAAAAATTTGATAAATTTTTATACAGAATAAATATTAATACTTTATAAATTTTATATACAAAAATATTACTACTCTTATTTAATTTTTTTAGAAAACAGATTTAGCTCAATTATAATCTAAGGGTAGAACAAAATTTTTCTTTCTCTTAGACGATACTAATATTAGGTAGGGTAAACCGTTTATTATCTTCAGACATAAATTTAGGTATTTAGAAGTTATAATAAAAATTTTCTAATATTATATTAGTATAATCCAAAAATTATTAATGTTATAATCTTTAAAATTCCTATTTTTTATAAAAAAATTTAAAATTTATAATTATAAATATAAATAAATATAAATATAATATTAATCAATTATAATATATCAATACATATTAATAAATAATCTTTTTTTATTAATATTTTAATAATAAAAATATTTAAAATAATATTTAAATAAAATAAATAATAATATTAATATTTTTTTAAAAAAATTAGACTGGCGGCTACCCAAAATAAGCTAATAAAATATCAACTTATTTATTAGTAAAACAGGCTCATCTCATAAACTAAACCTATTTTATTAACTCTATTCATACTAGGAAGAGGTAAAAGCTAATTAAATATAAAAGAAAGTGCTGCCCAGGTCTTAAATACACTGTGCACAACTTTCTTCTTCGTTTCTTTTTCTTGTACTTTTAAGAGAAGCAGTTCCACCAACATGTTTTCGGCTGTTTCGTGGTATTATTCCTTTTTAACAAATTAATACAATTTTTTACTTAATATAAAAATTATTTAATTAATTTAATAAAATTAATTAATATAATATATTTTATTTAAAATATTTAAAATATCTTATTTAACTCTATCTCTTTTTTATTTAATTATTATTAAAAAATATCAATAAAATTAATTTAAAAAATTAATAAATATTATATATAAAATTAAATTTATAATTAAGTTATATATTAAACATCACTATTAAAAACATGACATGACAAGATGACAACAATCAAAATTTCCGGGTTAAAGGAGAATGGACAGACAGTCTTCAGAAACCTTTAGAACCTACGTTTGTTGCTTTTTCAAAAAGTCTAAACCACATAAAGTGATAAACTCTTGTATATATGCACCCACTTTTTCTAGCTACTTTATTGGTCACGTGCACCATGAGATCATGTTAGAAAAGTATACTTCTCAAGGGGATTAAATTTCTACGAGGTTTAAAATTTTGTAAAAAATCTTTTCAATTCTGAAAAAAAACTTTTAAATAATTTTTTTGTCACAATCGTTATTACTTATAAAAATATATTATATTATTATTTGAGAATATTATGTTTAACATTTAAAATTTTGATACAAATACTTTTTTATTTAGATAAATGTATAATTACTTTTGAGATTTATAGCTCGAAGAGTTTTTATTTTTTTAATAAATATATTTATTGAGATTTAAATTTGTATTCTCTTTTTTATAAAAATAATGTTACTTATTATTTCAATCAATAATTTTTTGATTGATACTAATATTTTTTATCAGTAAAACTAATTATATTAGGATTATAAGATTAAAAAGACTTTTTTTTTATAAAACCAAAATATAATCTAGTGTAATTTCTTTTTGAGCGGACAGGAGAAATATATGAATCCATCAAGATTTCTTTTTTAATAATTATAAACTAATATTTAATATTTCTTTTTTACAAAATGCTTGCATTAGTGCTACACGTGAAATAATTCAGCCCAAAGGGACCACAAAATGAGAAAAAGAAACCTCACAAGCAAATCAACCCGCTTTCTAGTGCGAGTCGCTGTCCAAATATCAAATTGCACTACCACTCGATTGCCTCTTTCGCTTGTTCAAAATTCTTCGTTTTTTCAATGACTAACATGCTATACTTATTTTATTAATAAAAACGTTTGGGGAAAATATAAATATTAATAGTTGTGGATGCAATTTTTTGTCGTATGGGTCACTAGCAACAACAGGTATAGGCAGATGATTGGAATAATATAAATAAGAAATAAAACAAAAGGAAAAATATGAAGAGGAAGAACTCGTACTCTTATTGATAAGAATGAATTTCCGTGTACAAGGCGTCAAAGGTAGGGGTATGCAACGGGCGGGACAGACGGAACCGATGGTCAGCCCGTAGCCCGCCCGTGTAAAAATAAATGGGCACGGGCTGCCCATGCCCGTACCCCAGCTCATTTAAGCCCGTTTTAAACAGGTTGGGCTGAACCCGTTTGGGTTAGAAAGGGCATGGGCAGCCCATTTAGCAAAAGTGAGAAAAAAATCCCTGTTTAAACCCATTTGAAGTTTGAATAATAATGAAAATAAAACAATAGTGCACACATGATATTATTGTTCATCATAAAATCACAACAGAAAACATAATCATAACTTCAAGTTTATAACCACACAATCCACAATGCACACATAATTGATAAAATGATTATTCCACTGGATTATGATCATGCATCATCTTCATTGGATTCACTTGTGATGGCTGTAGACGGAGTTGCTTCTACCTCTACAAACCAAATTTAAAAAAGTATATTAGTATGTAATAAAAAGATAAAACAATACACGATGAAAATGCTATTAAAATTACTAGCAACAAGACTTAATGACTGATCAAAATTATCAACATCAAACTCCTGCAATTTAGGTGGAGTCATACGTAGCCAATTTTGAGCACATATGAGTCTCTCGGCCATGTTTGAGGATAAGGAGCTCCTAAAAGTATCGATGACTCGACCCCCAGTACTAAAAGCTGATTCAGAAGACACCGTAGAGACTGGAGCAGCCAACAAATCACGGGCGATAAGATTTAGAACTTTATACTTGCAAGAATGCACTTTCCACCATGCTAGAAGGTCAAATTTTGATTCAGAATAGTCAAGTAAATCGGCTTGAAGATATTCATCCACCTCTGAAAGTTGTTCAACCCTTTTTGTCACTGTCTTTGCATTAGCTAAGAACTTCTTAAATGTGGGATCAATGGCGGACAATGACATTCCAAGGTCAACCTCTGGAATTAGCGTAATCCCAACAGAAGCATTGACATCGATTTGCTCTAATGATGGCTCAGACTGAGATGTAGAGGCTTCCTTGCCACAAGGATTGAAGTTTCTTGCATACTGATCCTGTAATCGATATAACACATCCATAATCTGCTTCAACTTTGCTTCACGCTTAATCAGATCAGGAAAAATTAACATATGTCAGTTTGTATCGAGGATCTAGTATCACTGCTATAACCAGAAGTGGATTCAATTTCTCCAAATTCCCCCAGTACTTATCATACTTTGTTAGCATCCTTCTAGCCATGTCACCCAACAGAGAGTATGAGCTATCTATACTTGTGGAAAGGTTTGATTGAATGGCGACTATATGTTGAAAACAATCATTAGTCGTCACATAATTTGAACCAGAAAATTTTAGGGTCATGGAGTAGAACAACTTCAAAAACACAAGAAACTCCTTCGCAACAGCCCAATCATATGCAGTAGGAGGTTGTACTGTAGGGGTAATAGTTGTATTAATGGCATCATCATCATGAACATCAACACCCCAACCCCAATCATCATGTTGCCTTGAATCAAGTTTTACTTGCTTCTTGAAATATTCCTTATAATCTGCATCTTCTTCCTCCATCCTAGTGAAGACTTTGATGAACTTAATTGCACTGTCCAACATAAGGTATGTCGAATTCCACCTAATAACAATAATATAAAGAAAGCATGAGTATTTATCTAGCAGTCAAGTTGAAAAGTATTATGTAAATAAAACATTGACACTATAACAATTACCTAGTAGAACAATCCAAACATAATAGGCTATTCGAATCAATTCTCTCTTTTTCAACCAACTCTTTAAATCTTCGTTGTCTTCCTGGAGAAGATCTAACAAATTTAATCGCATGCCGAATGAGTTCAATGGACTTGTTCATTTCTTTTAGTCCTTCAGAAATAACTAGATTTAAAATATGAGCAGCACATTGCATTTGCAAGAACTCTCCATCAAGTACTAGACCATTCCAACTCCTCAAACGTTTTTTCAAATAAGCAACCGCAGTATCATTGGACGAAGCATTGTCTACTGTAATAGTAAAGACTTTGTCAATGCGCCACTTTAATAAACAATCCTCAATCTGCTTTCCAATTGTGTCCCCTTTGTGGTTTTCAATGACACAAAAATTCAAGATTCTTTTATGTAAACTCCAACTATCATCGATCAAATGAGCAGTCAAACACATGAAGTTTGAGTTTTGAACTGAAGTCCAACAATCTGTAGTAAGGGAAACACGGACTTTGGATCGTTTAAAATATTTTCTCAAACTTTTTGCTTCTTCTAGATACAACTTGTAGCAATCCCTAGCAACTGTCCATCATGAGGGGATTTGAAATCTAGGTTGAAGTTCTTGCAATAGTTCTTGAAAACCCTCCCCTTCCACAGTTCTAAAAGCCATTTCATCCTTAATGATGAATCTTGCAAGTGCTTTTCTGCATCGATCTTGATTGAACACATGTGTTTGACCAGAACTAGAGAAAAAACTCTGTGTCAAACTGTTTGATCTGTTCGAATTTTGTGGGCACCGTGCCAAATGTCGCCAAAGTTGGTTTGTCCCATGCAGAGTAGGATGGCTTGCATAATCTACACCACAATAGTTACACTTTGCCCGGTGTTTACCTTTAGTTTCACTTAGTGGCATCCTAGTAAAATATTTCCATGCATCAGATGTTTGCCTTCTCTTTTTTCTTCCTTGTGCCTGAGTTGTCCCTTCCTTATTTGGTAATGTCGTAGTAGCTTCAGTTTCATTCACCTCTTCAATAGCTTCATCCATCATTGTGATTGGAGATTGTTCTGAGCTCATCTTCCTTCCTATTCAAAAGAAGCAATACATCCAGATTAAAACAATAGACAATAGAGCTTCACAATCCAAAACACAAGGGAACTAAGGAAAATGGAACCAAACATAACCCAAAACCTCAACCTCAAACAAGGGAAAACCACAAACTTTAATATGATTATGATATTTTAGGAAGTTTAAGCAGTTACTTTGATTATTTTAGGATGTGTGGTTGAGTCTGATATTTTAAATGTTTTCTTTATGCACTCGTAAGAGGAAGCAGAAAATCAACTTAATCAGTCAAATTAAAACATGTGGCATTTGGACTTAGTTTTTGACTTAGCAGTAAGGAAAGTTCGAATCAATAGAAGAAAGAGAGGAAAGAATTGCTTATATATCAGCATGCTATTTTGTGATGAAAAAAATGGAATTAACCAAAACTTATAGTTATATAATAGTAGGAAGAAAACAGAAAGTTATACTCAATCTTAATTATCTGCAGAGAGAAGAAAAATCAGAAAAATTATTGTACTACATTCAGATTTAACAGGTCATTTGATTATTCATACTTCATTTCCCCTCCCTCCATTCCACACAAAGGATTCCGCCATTTTAAACGGCAGTCGAATAACATGAAACTTAAATCACAACATTCTGAGAGAGATCTGTATTATGAATCTTGTGATAATTTCAAACGAGAGCATATTCTATACGGCTCATTCGGTCAATTTGGTCAAGAACAGATAATTCATGAATCTTTCTCATCATCAATTAATCAAAATATTAATACTCTTAAATACAATTCAGGCACAGTAGAAGACAGTCATGGTGATAGCCAGAAGAACAATAAAGAAAATGTGTAGAATTAACTGTTATATATTATGCATAAATCCGTAGCTCAACAATGTGTATTCATTTTCAAACTGATTCTAGCAAGAATGATTGGAGTTATACACACACACACACACATGAATTAATGTATAAGAAAATTGGTGAATCTCGTCTTTGAATCATAGCAATTTGACATGCAGTTCAAGAAGAAATGATCGAAGGCTTAACAAAACAATTTAATGATCGAAGAAACTTAGCAATTTAACGAAACATAGCAATTTGACATTCAGTTCAAGAAAAAACTTTATTTAGCTAATGCAGAAATGATCGAAGGCTTAAGAAAACAAATTCCTGCCGAATAGGTTCAACTACATAGCAGTAAAACATGGCAATTACCGATTAGGTTCAAAATCTCGTAGCAAACGATTAGAAGCAAGATTCAGAGAAAGACCTTCACTGTTGGCGTTCTGAGATTCTGAGATCCTCTTGCCGTCGCCTCGCCTGTCTCTCTCTTTGAATCTCGTCTTTGAAGCCTTCAAGGGAACTCGCCAGTCGCAAGCACAAGCAGTCACCAACTCCGGTCTCAGGGACAGGGACCGTTCACCTTCACCGT
Source organism: Leucaena leucocephala (assembly GCA_037074615.1). Classification (NCBI taxonomy): domain Eukaryota; kingdom Viridiplantae; phylum Streptophyta; class Magnoliopsida; order Fabales; family Fabaceae; genus Leucaena; species Leucaena leucocephala. The sequence goes on along the minus strand of CM073562.1, from coordinate 3,632,256 downwards.
TGTCCGCCCACTCCGCTGCCGCGCCGCTTTGACAGTTAGAGTGAGAAAGTTGAGAATGAGAAAAGCTCGGAAGCCAGAAGGCAGTGAAGGCCAGTGAAAGAGATTCTGTGATTCTGATTTCTGAATCCGAATGAAAGAAGATCGAAATGGCGAAACCCTTAGCCCCTTATCTGTGATTGAAGTGATTCTGTCTCTGTGAAAGTGAAACCCTTGCAGCCTTGAGCCTTACGAGTTACGACGCCCTTAGCCCCTTACACAGTTACACTTAGTTACCCTTAACATTTAAAAAAAAAAATTAAACGGGCGAGCTACGGGCTGCCCGATAGTATGCCCGTAGCTCGCCCGTTTATTTTACTATTCATGCCCGTTTGAGCCCGCCCGTTACGGACCTATTTTGGGCGGGCTTTATACGGGCACATCAATGCTGGGTACGGGCGGATACACTGGGTTGCGGATACCTTGCTCTCCCCTAATCAAGGGAGTGAATGCCATATAATGTTCTCCCTCACGGGGGCCAACAACCCTCCCCAATATCTTTGGGGTCCTCCCTGTGGAAGCGTGACCTGACCATTGGGAAGGGGTCACTTGGGCCTTGACAGAGTTGAGCTGAGCTGGGGTGGCAGATTAGGCTCTCGTGGAGTGGGCCTGGTCCTGACAAAAAGGTCTAACATTAAGTTCCCATTCTTTGGGCCGAATGGAGTTGGTCTAAAGAATAGAAAGGCCTAACCAGGCGGGGGGGGGGGCTGTGGAGGGTGATACGCGCCTTCCATCGTGCGAGGATCTGGTCCGTTGATCACTGAGCATCTAGATCATTGGGCATGTGCTGAAGTTGGAGGGTGGGAACGCATCCCAACCATTCATCGTGCGGGGATCGGGCAGTTACAAGAGGGCCTGATGTCACATCTCTACTCACCTTGTCTTTTCGTCTGCCCATCTTCACTTTTTGGCTCATTTGTTTCCTGGGAGTGCCTTGAAGTGCCCATCTTCACTTTTTGGCTCATTCGTTTGCCCATAAGTGAGTGCCTTGAAGTGCGATCTTGATCCCCGCCGCTCACTATCTTCACGGGATACCCTTTGATTAATAGCAGATATCACGAGGAAGTGGGGATGACTGGGGGGCATAGAGGCCATAGAGGTGGTGAGCGACATATGGACCGGTCCTCTTCTTAGTGGGTCGCCTGCTTTGGTGTGGAGCGGAGGCGGCATCAGGGGAAGCTATGGAGACGGCAGTAATGGGGATAGGTTCTGCCTCGTTAGTGACGTCAAGCCTGCTGAGGCAATTCCGCAGTTGTATGGTATAGGCAACAGGGTGCGTTTGATGGTTCCTCGTCCTTCTTTAAGCATGAACAATATGAGACTTGTCTGATTTGATATTTTGTGAGATTTTATAGGAATAAATTACGATGCCTGAATGGGATTTCCCATTTTAATAATTATGTAGGCCCATGAATCCGAAAGGGATGTCCATTTCATTAATCTTGGCCCAGCATGTCTCCACTCTCAACAATGGGCCTAGTTTGGTCATGGTACTCATTTGATGAGGCCCAATTATATATATCTATAAAATCCACACGAGCTTCTGAACAAACATCACATAGAATGATAAGTTTGGTAAGAATCAAGAAATATTGAAGAGTTACTCACTACAATACAATCAAGTATATAATATGAATTAAATTTAGATATAGTTAGAATAAAATTTCAGTAAATCAGATGGACAATTAAAAAAAAATATTGAAGACTTATTTATTTTTCTACAGTCCATCTTAATTTATGGGGGAAATTACAAAAAAAATAATTAATAATTCTTCTTGAATTAAACGTATTATTAATAGGTACCCCATAGATCTAGTACAAAAACACATTGCAAATTTTGTAAATTCTAATTTTTAATTTGTGTAAAAAGACTACAAAAAAAAATTATAAGTCCCTCTGGTCATTTTCAAAGACAAGTTAAATTTCATAAGTTTCTTACAAATTTTTTGAGCATTTTTAATGATAAGTTAAATTTATAAAATTATGAGTAATTAATTTGACACGATGAAAGAAAAAATAATCAATTGCTTCATAAATCATTAGTACGTCATACATACTGGTTAGTTAAAAAAGGGTCACTCACCAATTTATTTTTTTTTTATTTGAAACCAAAAGTAATAATTAGCTTTTAATTTTTGATTTGAGTGACTAAATATGATTTAATTACACTTAATGAGATATTAAAGTCATTGATATTATTATTTAATTATATTTAATGAGATCGTAAAGTTTTAATTCTAATTCTATTTCCCATTTAAAAAGTATATTTTAAAAAATTGATTAGGGGGGAGAAAACATGCGTAATAAATTTTAGGTCATGTTTGGGACCATACCTCTTTCATTGTTTATAGACTTCCCAACAAGGTAATCTGCAAACGTTCCCTTACCCATCCCGGGGAAATGCTAACTTGACCTGACAGCACAGAATCCATTAACATTTGCAACGATCCTCTTTCCTAAAGATTTGTTTGGTTAGAGAGTTTTAGAGGGGAGGAGAGGGGAGGAGAAAAGAAAGTGTATTTGATTAGAAAAAAATAGAAGGGAAAAAATATTTTTTATTATTCAGTGCTCTCCTCTTCTCCCTCAACTCCCCTCCAAAAATAAGAGTTTTTAAAGGAAAGAGAATTTTTTTTATTTTTATGATCAAATTATTCTTTATATTTATTTAATATTTCAATTGTACCCTCAAACCTTTTTTTCTCACACCTAATTTTTTTAATGATTAAAACTTAATAAACATAATAAATTATTTATATATTATATTAAAATATATAATAATTATACAATTAATAAAAAATAATATTAAAATTTTTTCATATTTTTTAATTTTTTTAATTTTATTATATATATAAATGAGATACAAAAATTTAAAATTTATAAATTAAAAAAATAATAATTTTAATATAAATATTATAAATAAAAAATAAATAAATTTAAATAAAGAGAGAAGGGTATAGTTATTAATTTCTAATTAATTTTACTTTCCTCTCCTCCTAAATTAAATAAAAAATATTATTAATTAATTTTTTTTTTATTTTTTTCATTTCTCTTCTAAATTAATTTAACAAACCCTAAAAGCAAAAATGGCGTCTATGTTCATGAGAGTTTCGATTTCAGTGGTATTTTGTGACCAACCAATCGTATGTTGTCAGGTGGACAATCTATGTCACAGGTTCGTCCGCTTGCAATAACTCTCTTACCGGATACTTAATAATGCCCTGATGTTGGAGATCATTCTAGCGTCTCCCACTCTCTCCCTCCCTCCATCGTCACTCTCACTGGTTAGTCATCTCTCTCTATATAGATTGTTCTACTGAACTCGCATTCGCCGATAGTGTTAGCTAGAAATTTTAGTCAGGGTTTGTCTGTGAGCTGAGATGAACAATTTTGATTTCTCAGTATGAGTTGGTTTTCGTTTGGTGGGGTTTTGACGTTTTAATCTGGGTGCTGGGGTTTTCATTTTAAACTTGTTTGTTTTGTGTTCGTCGTCAGGAAAGCTTTAGGCTTGGCACTACACGATTTTGCGTCGAGATATAGTTTTACAAAGCTCACTTCCCGAACATTAGAGTAATCGGTAGTGATTATTTTTTATCAATCTTTTCACTCAGATATCAGTGATGCATCTAAATAGATAGATTAAATTGGTTTATCTGTTGTTATTTAAGATGTCAATGAACTAAACTATCTGCTGAATTTTTCTCTTGATATAACTTAATTCTAAACGGAGTTAGGGCAGTTTGTTTGCTAGATCAGTCTCTTTCTGGTCACCAAGTATGTTATTTCCTCACCAAGTTGAATGCCTCGTCGGGTTGTGTTACAGCTCTAACAATATGGCTGAGACTGCACAAGTTGCTCCTAGTCCTGAATTGTTGGAATGGCCAAAGAAAGATAAGCGCCGCTTCCTTCATGCTGTCTACCGTGTTGGTGATCTTGATCGCACCATCAAGTAGGATTGTGCAACATTACATTGATTTTTGTCATTACAATATGTGTCTTTAGATGCTCAACTTTTCTTCACTTCTTTTAGGTTTTACACTGAAGCTTTTGGAATGAAGCTTTTGAGGAAAAGAGATGTTCCAGAGGAAAAATATTCCAATGCTTTTCTTGGATTTGGCCCTGAAGAAAACCATTTTGTTGTGGAGTTAACATATAGTACGTTGCTCAACCTTTTGCTTATCGTGTTAGGTTTTATGCATGCAGTGAGTGGTTCATGGCGTGGAACCATTTTTTGAAAAATGCAATTGTGTGATTTTGAGGTGAAGAATTCACATGAGAACTTCAAACGAAACATAGAAATTACTGCACTTGAATTTTGTTCCTTACATATAACTTGTTTGTTTTGCTTTTAGTTACTTGGCAATCGATTACCCTATGAACTGCATTTCATTGAATTGCACACAAGATAATTTCTTTGGCATAAAAATGAATTTTTATTCATAATTATATAATTATAATTTTTTTTGTCAGATTATGGGGTGAGCTCCTATGACATTGGAACTGGCTTCGGACATTTTGCAATTGCAACTCCAGATGTAAGCCTGACATTACCTTCACATATGCTCAGGTATCAATTTGTCTGTGTTGACAAGTAATTGAATATGCTGTTTTCTAGGTTTACAAAATGGTTGAAGACATCCGAGCCAAGGGTGGAAACATCACTAGGGAGCCTGGTCCAGTTAAGGGTGGGAGTACTGTCATTGCATTTGTGAAGGACCCTGATGGTTACATGTTTGAGATCATCCAAAGGGAATCAACCCCTGAGCCACTGTGTCAAGTAATGCTTCGTGTTGGGGATTTAGAGCGCTCGATTAAGTTCTATGAAAAGGTAGCAGTCCATGTCAAATTTATTTCTGCTGTTTGATGCACTCCAATTTAATTTCACTTGAAAGTGCTTTAGTGGAACTGCTTTTACTACAGGTGTTCAAGCATTTATTGTCTACAAACTTTAATTTGATAAATTCTCATACATTGGCTTTCACAGTTTTTGCTTCTGCGCATGTGCAAACTTTTTTATACTTGAAGATGTTACTTTGTAGAACCTCACTAGATTAAACACCAATAAAGAACGTTCACCTGCTGACATGTTTAGTAAAATAGCAATGCAGTTGTAGACCTCTTGGCTGAAGTGGTGCTTTGACGGGAATGTTCTGTTTTTGGTATCATTTAATTAATTTTACATCCTGTAGGCAAATCTTTCAGCCATGGGTTTCAAACCTAGATGTTCAACTAACTGCATATTGGCAGTTTCAAAGCTAGATGACCTTCTATTTCTCGTCAATTTCAGAACCTGGAATAAGAGTTGCCAGCTTTTGCTTGTCATGCGCACTCTAGGGCATCCAAGCTGCACTTGTATTATGATCCAAATCAAATAATTTAATTTTATAATCTGATGTCATGCTCTAACGGGATAATACCTCTGCAGGCTTTGGGTATGAAGGTGGTAAAGAAAGTTGATAGACCTGAATACAAGGTAAATTTTCTTAGACTGACCTTAAAAAGCAGTCTACATACTTTTGTCATGACCTTCTCAATTTTTCTAAATTATGTTCTTGCTTGCTATTGTAGTACACAATAGCCATGCTTGGGTATGCAGAAGAGCATGAGACAACTGTCTTGGAGTTGACATATAACTATGGTGTCACTGAATACACTAAGGGAAATGCATATGCGCAGGTTAGTTGATACATAATTGGTTTAATATCACCATTTACATTCTAAATTGGTTTATCTGCTCATCTCTGTCTGCCTTTCTGATAAAAATTGTGGTATCTCTTTCAGGTTGCTATTGGCACTAATGATGTATACAAGAGTGCTGAGGTAGTCAACCATGTCATACAAGAGTTAGGAGGGAAGATTACTCGGCAACCAGGGCCAATTCCTGGCATTAACACAAAAATCACTTCTTTCTTGGATCCAGATGGCTGGAAAACTGTGAGTTGTAAATTTTTTTCATAGAGGATGAATGAATTTTTTTCCCCTCCCATTTGTTTGCGCATAAGAGAATAGTTTGCTGAATGAAAGGTGAATTATAATGTTATTTACATGTATATCTATTTGCGGCCAGGACTGCCGATGTTGTGATTTGATGCCTTTTTTTTTATTTTTTTTCTTGTTTCACCAAATTCATCTTTGAAAGCTGTTGGAAGATCAATAGTTATAATATAGATCGAAGTTGTAGATTACTTCTTTTTGACCCAAATATGTAGAACTCCTATAATTGTATAATTCCACCTTTACTTTGCAGATGGTCCACAGCATGAAGAGTTAAAAATTGTGTATCTGTTTTGTTTGGGGTGAATAAAAACTCTGTATCTTCCATCTTCCCATTATGTGCTTTCTTAAAGTGGGATAAATAGGTCTTGGTATGCAGATGGTCCGCAACATGCCATGCATATTCTGAAATCCCCCGTTTTTAAAAAATCTTCATTGATAAGCGATGCCATGATTGCTGCCAAAATGTGAATGTCGAACTGTAGTAACTTTGGGCATGCACTGTCCTTTGATAATCTGCTGCCATTGTCACTGGTAAGCAAGCATATTCATTTTTGGTGTGATTTTGCAGGTGCTGGTTGACAATGAAGACTTCCTGAAGGAATTAAAGTGAAGAGTGATGGCTCTACTAATGCTTTTGTAATAAATAATGAAGTTGTCTGTGGTCAGTGAACATTAGACGTCTGTGTCAACTTCTCTAGTGTGCAGCTGTGTCAGTAACATGGTAGATGCTTCCATCTATCTAACCTAGATTTGATCAATCTACCTATTGAAATGTCTCTTTGCTTGTTGCGTGAGGCGTCTTATTTCAGAATGTACTAGTATCTTGAGCAATTTATGCTTATATGCTTATTTTGTGATCATATATATATTATAGCAAGAAAATATAACTATATGTGTGATACACACATATATCCAATATATATAGAAATTTAAATTGTTTATAAGTTATGAATGGTGTAATTCACTTCCCACAAGATGGCAAGCCCATATGAGCTAAAATCATAGAAATTTTCCTGTTTGAAGGTGACAAACTTCTATGATTAAACCATATCGTTTATATAACTAAAGGGAAACCCCTTATTGGATTTCTTTTTGTTTTTTTTTTGGAGGGGGGGGGGTAATAACCAATCCCTTTATTGGGATTTACAACACTGTTAAAACTACATATATATTCTAGTATGCCTCCTTAGGGGATGCAGAGAATGCTTTCATAGGATGTTTTATCCTTTTCCCTCTTGTTTGTATATAAAACCTCCAGCAGTATAATGGCTTCTTCTTGTATCAGTAAACTGTACAGCTACAGCATTAGAGTTGACAGATACCTCCCAGTCACGAACTTCTGCTTGTGTGAATAGGATAACAACCGAGAACACGAAGAAACCGAGCATATTCCTGAAATTGAAAACAAATTCTGACCATATTGACAATGTAAGTCAACAATTGCATTTCACAGCCACGACGAGTTACCAATATCATTGCTTGTTCTCCAAGTAATATCAGAATCATACCTTTGGCAATACCATATTGAGGGCAGGATTGGGAGTTCTGGAATATCACATGAAACACGTGTTTTTATGAACGTACTCCTCTAATCTTTAATATGGATATATTTAATTAATTTAATTTAAAAAAATAGTTAATATTATATATTTTTTTTTACAATACCCTAATCATCTTCTTTAATTTATTCTCTTTTTTATTTATTATTAACAGAGTATCAATAAAAGTAATTTTAGTAAAAATTGATAAAAATAATAAATAAGTTTTATATTTATGATTAAAATTAACTGTCTAATGAAGTTATATATTAAAAATTAGAGGAGTACTATGTAACTAACTTAGAATCTGAGTTTAATTTTGTCTATAGGTGAGGCTGCTTTGTTAGGAACAATTTCAGATGTAGCAGCAAAAGCACTAATTTATAATCATTCTAATTTGGGTTTTCTGAAGTTAAAATGTCTTAGAAAGTTAGAGAAAGGGTGACACAGGCGGTAGAATAGTGTATGAGAGATATTTTTTCTCCTTCTACTCTCTCTCTTTTCTCTCTTACTTTAGAAGCATTTCACAAGCTTCTCCTGTGATTTATCAACCAGTGATTCTACTGTAAGCTTTATGGGAAAGAAACACTTCAGCATTCGATCATAACAATTTTATAGATTTTCTCTCCACTTCAATTGTAGATGAGATTAATCAAAAAGAATATTGAATTAAAGTCAGCAACAATTACACTGCATGAAACAAAAATATTGAACTTCGAGTCCATGAAATATGGTGGGCTAACCTGCAAATGTCCTAAAGCATACTGCGCACGAGGCTCTGCCAAAGAAGCTTCAAAGTCAATGTAGAAGAAGTAGTCAAAGTACCTGCCACCAGGACTTTTAGGTCATAATCGTACTTTTACAACAAACTTCCATTTAGAAAACCATAATGATTTGATACTGCTCATGAATAACTTGAAAGATTCATCTATCACAGCACATCTCACAAACGGGGGAAAATCCATACTCACTTGAAACTTCCTTCATTAGAGTCATCAACAATCCTTATTGGACATTGTTTCAGTGGACGACTCTCTATCTGAAATCACATCAAGAAAGCAATCATGACAAATGATTACCTTAAATAGTTAAATTCTACATTGTAATAAAGATCTCTATAATTCCTCACCTTTGCCAAACTAATGTTCCTCAGAGAAAACACTGCCAGGGCTTTAAAAAGTAAACCACGACCTTCTTCAAGGCTGAAAACAATGCTAGTCTGGGAGGAATATCATGAATCTGTCAGAACATTCTTGAAAATATACTCCATCCAGTGTTTTAATACAAGAGCTAGTTGACTCTTTTGAGTATATTAAGAAAGCCAAATAAATCACTTAATTATAACCAAATCTAACTCCTTAGGATAAATTTATATCATATACATCCTCTGGTTCTAGTTATAAGAACTAGATGGGGAGTTACATTTAGTACTAAATATAATACCCGATCCAAATTTTTATCAAGAGGCTTTCTACTACAGGTAGTTAAAATACACTTGATTAAAGGGATTATTTTAGGAAAATCAACACACAATCGATATAAATAATTAACTTAACTAATTTTTTTAATCTCTCAAATTAGTTAAGTAGATCTTATAATTAGAATCAGAGGTAAAACTTCTTAATCTATCTAAATTAGTCTTTTATTAGTTATAATTAACTGATTTATCTGGTTTCCTTAATCTATTAAAAAAAGTCAATTAACTCTTATATTAAGAATTAGAGGAGTATATAAAAACAAAGAGAGAAGCATGCTATACCTTATAGCTCCCGCCAGTTCCTGGAATTATCGGCTCCCTTGCAAGAATCAAGAAACGAGTGATATTCTCATCATTATCCTAACAAGATAGCAAAGAATCAGCACAACTCTAGCCTGACATACTAGCAACTACATCATGCTTTTAGTAAATGCTCATAAAAGGATAGAAAGAATGCGATTTAAGAAGTTTGATAAGTTCAACATATTCTTCAGTGCATTATAAATGATAAACATTATTTCTGTAATGATGACCAAATCTCTCCATTTAAAAAACAAAGAAAGAGAGCATTTTGTAAGAAGAGAAATAGCATAAGCTAAGATCACATTTTGTGGAAACTCGGTTTTTCAAGCTAGAAATGAACATCATACCTGGATTCTTTCCTCAAGAATGTCAAGGCCATATAATTTTGCAGCTCTGGAGCTTGCAATAGCTCCAGTATCTCTTCGACCTTCTAAGGACACTTTCTGTTCACAACTTCCCAATTGTTAGGAAGTACCATTCTACAATATAATCAAAATCCTTGCTTTCACTCAACCAAAGAAAATCTTATTATACCTGAGCAGCACCAGCAGTATCTGGTGAACCAACTCTAGTAACACCTAAATCATCAAGCATCTCTTCACATTGAGAAAGAGCCTGGATATAAAATTATCATCTTAAAAATTGAAATAACTATAGCTAGATATATTTCTTGCCAATAGGTATATCGTCATCTAAATGATTAAGTCAGTGGATTAAAAGAACATATATGCAGCAGCCAGCATGGATACAATTCAAAGATATAAGTTGACTTCACAGTAATTCTATTCCTACATTTAATTACTCCCTCTAGTCTTTAATACAAGAGCTAATTAACTTTTTTAGATAGATTAAGGAAGCCAAATAAATCAGTTAATTATAACTAACATAACAACAAGTTAACTAATTTAGGTAGATTGAAAAATATATGATATGAATTCGTCCAGAGAATTTTGATTTGATCATAATTAACTGATTTATTTAACTTCCTTAATCTATTAAAAAAGTCAAATAACTCTTATATTAAGGATTGAAGGGAGTATTATGTAATGGAAAAGTAAAAAAAAAAAACTAATTGAGAAATAATTTCATCATTGTGATCAGAACAGGAAAGACAGTGCATCATCTTATGATGCAAAGTGAATGGAAAATGTAGATGGTTTAAGAATCAGAGGCTGACCTGAGGATGACTTATGACATAGTTGAGCTCCTCCTTTCTCACACCAGGCAATCCTAAGAGGCAATGGTCAACTTGAAACTGCACCTCTCCAACAATGTGCAGTCTATGGCGAAGAAGTAAATCATAATTACGGTGGATGCTTCCATTAACAGAATTTTCGATCGGTAAAATGGCTTTATCAACTATCCACAATTCAACTGCCTGCATTAAAGTTAATACAACTGCATCATCATTATAGCAATTGGTTAATGCAGAGAGAAATTATAAAGAATCGAGTATTGAAACCCTAAATGCAGCTTCAAACTCATCAAATGGCACCGGTTCACAATTTGGGAAAGCTTTTAAAGCAGCTTCCTCACTATATGCTCCTGGTTGGCCCTGTATCAGGCAACTGATTAATTAAGAATGGCCATAATGCCATGAACGTAAATATTTAGGAAAAGAAATTAATAAGAATTATACTTATACCTGATATGCAACCTGCACATTTGATCCATCACCAGGAGAAGATGACAAGTCAACTGCACTTAATGGCTCTGCAATTAAGAAAATTACATAAGAAATAAAAGAGAACAGGTTTTTAGATCTTATCAGTAGCATGAAAGATCTAGGTTGCGTCGTGATATGAATATTCCATTTGTCTACGTACTCCCACGTGCATATGCATGCATAGTTTCATGGTTCATCAATAGCGAGGCATAATTGTCATATTTTATGAGACCAGTTATAATATACATTACATGGAGTGCATACCAGCACTGAAAACCGTGCTTCATCCATTACATTTAGAGTACAATTCATGGAATCGTACATTGCATGAAGATTCTATTATAGTTAGCTTAGTAAACATTTATGAGATCCATGGGCACAAGGATCATTTAACCAAACACGTGTTTCTATGTAGGAATCGAAGATATCTAAGGTCAGGAGCATGGAGTGCATACCAGCACTTAGAACTATGCTTCATCCAGGCCATCATACTGTGTCAAGAGTTTATATGGCACAACCTGAGTCCACCATTTGACTTGCTTTTGACATTATTACGCATTTAATTCCTAGGGTTAGAGTTTAGGCTTATAAATAGCACCTCAACATATTTGCTTTGCACGGATTTTGTTGAATTGAATAGTATTGAGTATCCTCTCTTCCCCCTCTATTTGTTTGATTTCTCTCTCCTTCTTGCTGTCCTCCCTCCTCCCTTCTCTCTTTCTCTCCCTATTCTCTACTTTCTCCCTTAACCCTTCCTCGTCCTGCATCACTATTCTATCCCCACAAAAGCATCTCATTGTTTCCTTTTTCTTTATATTTCCTTTTCAAACAGGAGTAATCCATCATGATCGGTTTTCTCTATTTTAGTAGTTCTCATTTTCAGGAAGGGGGAAGGGAAATGCAGAGTTCACAATATGACTCACTATGTCTCCTTTGTGAATAATATCAACTAAGAAATAAGAATAACATTAAGAGCATAAACAAATACAAGAAGCTCTCGGAGAAAGACTCGACAATTGACAAAAAATATGAGCCATTATCTCCCTCGTATGCTTTCTTATAAAAGCACGAGGGAAAAGAGTCTCGGGCATTTTAAGCACCCAAATAAATGTGATCAAAAGTCAAAAAGATGCGCTCTAACATCTTAAGGAATTTTGGTCTTTCCACTACAAAATTCTGTGCAAACAGAACATATAAAGCATCGATCACAAAATTACTCCTCAAATGCTACTGAGAGAAACGCACTTTGATTCTGCGAAATGTGACACTGTCAAAGAATCGCAGTTGTGCATAAAGAGAACCAGCAATGATCAGGAAAAGTTGCATTCTCCAAATTCTGATAAAACATAAAAATGCTAAATTTCATTCAGAGAAATGCGAGATGGATTATATAACTCACTAGGAAGAAGGTTCAGAAACCCCTTGGATTCACTCTCCTGAACTCCAGCAATGGACCCAGAAGAGTCAGCCCCGGTCACATTTGGCTTCTTGTCGTCTTCAATAGGAGTTGCAGCAGCTTTCTGAGCTAAAACACCCAAACAACAACACTCCCATTTCCAGCATTTCCCAAGATCATATCTCAGATTCATAATTTGCCCAGAATTTCCAGGCTGAAAACTCGCAGCCCCTAATTTAGGAGTTTTCGAACAGCCGCCGACACATACAAACTTCAGAGCCATCAGAAAACTCGATTTGTATGCTCACAAAACAAAACAGAGTGTCGGAGAAAGTCAGAAGAAGAGCTCACCCATCAACGTATGATTGTGATAGATGAAGAGAGAAAAGGAGAGTTTCAGTTATACCCAGAGTGACATTGTGAAGGAGGAGGAGGAAGACGAAGGTAAGAAGAATGGATGTTTTCAGTTATGTGAGGTAAAGCGATGGGATTGATGGAGTAATTCCCGAGAGAAAGAAAGGGAAGCTTGGCAGTAAAAGGAGAACAAGTAGGTGAGCAGAGGGAAGGGAGGCTTGCTACACACGTTTTCTGAGATTGTAGGAGAATATGAATATATGGTATAACTGAAATCTGCACTTCGCATTATTAGTTTATTACCAATGAATGCTTCATCAACAAAGCTTAACAAAATGTTATGGATTCTGTCTTTCCAAAAATAGGATCATCCCATATGGGTCATTTTGGTTTTTAATTCCCTAAGACATCAGTTAGTATATCGAGTACTCATGGAAAAAGAGAGGGAGGGAGGTTATCATCTCATATTTTATCTGTTAATCTATTAAAAAATAATTAAAATTATCATTTGTAAAAAGTGAAATATTAGATTAATCCATGATGTATTCATTTTAACTTTAATACAAGAACTAAAAATATTAATTAATTTTTTAAATATATTAAAAAAATTAAATAAAATAGTTAATTGATTAATTTAAGTAGATTAATAATTATTAAATTTAATTATAATTAATTAATTTATATAAATCATTTAATCTACAAAAAATTAAATCACTCTCATATTAAAAATAAAAAAAATATATAATAACTTATAAAAAAATTATTAGACGTATTCATTTATTCAGTTATTGTTATGTTATAATAATAATATACATACTGTCCATATAATATTTTAAACTAACAAAAATAAGATTGATTGGAGTAATAGTTTAAGAGTCAATTAAATAGAAGTCAACTAAACTATAATTAAAATAATATATAATTTAATTGATATAAATAAAAGACTTATAATAACAAATAAAATTAATGGTAAGAATGGAAACATTAATAGTTAATTTAAGAGTTATGATATTTTTATATAAAAAATTTATGTATATTTTTATATTATTTTTTTATTAACATATTTGCTAAACATTAACAACCATAATAACTTTTTTTTAATAATTTTAAAAAAATTTGCGCATTTTTACATTTAAGAAAAGTCTATTGTAACATGTGATACTTCATTAGTAAATTTCAACCTTAGCTTCATTACGTTGTTGTTCTCACTCTTTAACCGCAACTCTATATTGGTCAAATCGTCATTGAAATGGATGTGATTGCAAATAGTTATGTCTGCTTAATTATTTTTACTATAATTTCCCATTTCCTATTTTCTTAGGATAATTAAGTTTCACTTTTTCAGGTCCAAAAGTATGAGTTTTGCATTTTTCTCGTGAACGACAATAGAATCAATCAGTCAGCTACGAATAAATTATGATATATTAATAGAATAACACCATTTTTTTTCTTTTCCTGATCAATTATTCAATTTGAAATATAAGTATGGAAAATGGAACTTAAAATATCTAAATAAAAATAATATTAAAATTTAATAATTACTTTTTATGAAACAAATTCATTTTTAAAATTAATAAAACGATTTTAGAAAACTTCTACTAAGCTATATAAAAATTATGAGAAGGTTCTGGTGCTATTAATAATTAATTTTAATAAATATTTCTTAAATCGTGTGAAAAATGAAGTATTATGACTCGATCATAAAATGAAAAGTATTGAACTAATTGTCATTGACATAAATAATTTATTATATAATTAATCCATTACTTAATTATAAAATTGCGTAATCAAGAAGGTCAGGTGAGGATTTCAGACATCACCTACCAAGGTTCAACCAACGAATATTGTGGTCCAAGTAAACTTAACATAAAATATTAAGTTGATGGGAAGGCCAAATTAACGATAATAAATATAAAATATAAAATATAGAATATTATTTAGGGGACAAAATTTTCAATTTAGTGATGCAATTTAACTATTTTATCTTTTATTCTTGTATACCTTTCAATTTGAAGCTTAGTGAAATACAGAAACTAAAAAAAATAAAAAAAGAAAGAAACAAGTTTCAAGGTCCAATGAAATACTTATTTTTTATAATTTCTTGTTCTTATATTTTTTTTTAACTTATAAAAACTTAATCATTATAATTTTTTAACTCAATAAATTATAAATTATTTATATCGATAATTGAGAAAAATTCCTGAATTAAAAATTGTACTTTATCATAAAATGCCTGTTTAATTATATTTTATAATGCCTTCTTTACAATTTGATGATTGGGTCAACATCGAATTTTGCCCAGAAGTTTTTGTATAAAAACTATAGATATTTATAATTTTTTTTAGCTCAATATAATTCTAAAAATATTAAAAAATAAATAATGTCAAATTTAACTGTTAAAAATATTAAATAATTTTTGGTGGTAGGTGACGGATATTGGAAGTAGCTGGTTCAGTAAAAGAAGAAGGAGCTATAAATGAAGTAAATAATTAATTAATATGGATAAGTGGGACCTTTTCCCTATGTAGTCTTTTTAAAGTCATCATTTTTTATTATATTGTGGGGGTGACACCTAATTGGTAATCACCACTTTCATTGCACGTATACACAAAATGGTGATTTCATGATCTCATCAACATATTATAGATCTTACAAGTCAATAGTCTACTTAAAGTGAAACCTAAATTCTTTGTTTTTTCCTTTTTACCATGTACCCAAAATTGTATTTGAATGGGAGTTTCTTCTCCTGTTTTGTTTTTGTTTGGTTCACCAACCTTGGAATTAGATTGTAAGAGCAACATATATATATATATATATATGTGTGTGTGTGTGTGTGTGTGTGTACTCCTGAAAATATACATGTTGTATGCATCATAATGTTATTGTTCTTGTTGAATTTTCATAATTTAAAAAATTAAATAATTTGTTCATTGCTATAAAAAATTTAAGTTTCTCATTATCATTTTATATATAAAAACTTCAAAAGATAAAAGAATAAATATCTAAAAGACTACATTAATCTCCAATTTGAATAATACAAATACAAGTCTTAAAGAATAAAAATATAAATTATCTTAAAGTCCAAATTTCAAATACAAAATTAAATATTATTTAATCATCTTCTTCATCATCTAAAAATAAAATATTCAACTTTTCAAAATTAGATCACTTCAAATTTTGAACAGGTGGTATCTCTTAGACGATAATTCAGAGACTAATCCTCGCGAGTTATATAGATTACTGAAATATATTTTTTCTCTCTTAATAAAGTATTTTTATACACACTGCCTATTTTGAATCTATAATATAATATTTAAATAACTTAACTATCTACTAGTTGTGCTAAGTGTTATTGGTCAGAGGGTTTTAAACAGGTAACCTGACCCAGGCTTGTGTTTTTTAGTGTCTATGTTGGGTCTAAAAATTCTTGTATTCTAAAAGTTTAAAATTTTCAACTCAACCTTCAAAAAATAGGCTTAACAATAAGGGTTGAATATAATAAAAAGAATTAATTTTTGATAATATGATAAATAAAAATTTAAATTCCTATTAAAAAATATATTTATATTTAATATATGATAGTATTTTAAACTCTATATCTAGTAAAATAGGGTCATGCCGAGTAACCCCACATGATGCCTAAGCATATATTGCCCACTATAATTTAGTTGGATCTGCCTAGGTTCACCTACTAGTATTTGATTTCTTTAATTAATATCAAATATTTAGTCTTCAATGTTTTTTGAGGACCAGCATTATGTGATTTACTTCTTGCTAACATGTCTCATTTTTCCAACCTAACCTATGACTTGGTAAAGACAGTTAGACAGGATGGTTGGTCCTCAGTCTTTACCTCATTGAGGTCTCACCATATCACAAATTTCTTGTCAATCTATCACATGCCGCTATAGATGAAAGGGTCTACTACTCCCACTTCGCATTGCATGATTCTCGTTTTTCTTTAAAAAAAAAATAAAGTAAACAAAAAAAAATTATGCCACTAGATCACATAGCTATCTACTATCACATAATAACTGGGAAGGTGTACTGATATTTATATTGGATCCTTTTTCTTAGATGACAAGATGAAATATCCTTTTTATTAAAAAAATCACAGAAAATATAATTATATTTATATGATTTTTATTTTTTTTATTAAAATATAATGAGTTTATAGTCTCTTTATTGACAGCATGATAGTTTATATTTTAATTAGACAATAGTATATATCTATAAAAATGAAATATTTGTTATATTTTAATTCGAATTTTTGAATAACACAGTGAATATATATTAGGAAAGCTTTTGTATATGATTCACCTTTTAAATTTCAATTGAATTAATCCTTAACAATTAAATTATAACTTTTAGAGTGTTACTCGTTTAAAAATGTTTTACTTGCTTTCTAAGTAATTATACCGCATAAAAAATTTATTTCCTATGAATTTGTACATGAAAGGAATATAGCTTTATGATGATTTATTATTCTAATATTTTCCATTTTCCCATAGGAAAACATGAAGGGAACGAGAAGGGCCTAGGATGGGCTTATGGTCTCCGTTTGTAGAATTTTTGAAGAGCCCAAGCCCAAAACAGTCATCAAGAATCATAGCCCATAGGAAAGCCCAACAGACTTGAAACACTTTCAAGTTAAACTAACAAGTGTAATGAGTGCTTCCACGTCCAAATCATATTAGATATTAGTATCATTTAAGAAAAAAATAAGATTTTGTTATACTCTTAGATCATGAGTGAGTTCAATCTACTTTTAAAAAAATTTGTACTAAAAAAAACAAAAAGTCATGTCCAACACGGTTAGAATTTTAAATTATTTGATAAAATTACCTCCATTTTAAGATTTATGCAACTTAAAAAAACTATTAAAATTTCTTCACTTAAGATGGAGAATGAGAGATAAGATTACCCTATTAAGAATTTTTTTTATAAAATTCAGTTTGAGAAGTCCATAAATCAGAAATTTGCGGTACAATGCATTAGTGAGAAACACAGGTATTTTCTACCTGAAGTGAGAAATAGAAAGATTGGAGATTAGCTTCCAGGTGACTCTCTGTTTTTTCCCCCTTTTTCTTTTTTAAATTGTCAGTCATCTCTTCGTGTGTGTGTGTTTTGCTAATCGATTGTGATTTGTGATCTTGAGCCACCAACTAAAAGTTACTAATAAAAATATATATTAATAAAACAATACTATAAGTCTCATAACATTATCTTACAAAACAATAAATATATATTTATTAAATTATGCTACAAAAAATAAAATATATAACACACACACAAGCATGCTAATCTTTGCAAAGCGAGATTAAGATGCCTGTGACTGGGACAACAGGTCATCAACAAGAACTTTTTAAACATCTTATAATCTAAAAAATGACTAATATAATGTTGAATTATCAAAAGATGCTTTTCACATCTTCACCAAACAAATAACGGGAGAATTATCATAAGGTTATAAAAAAATAACAATCATAAAAAAATCTCAATAATAACATAAACTTGTTATTGTCTATACTGAAACTCTTCATTGTTAGCTGTATTGGGACTCTTGAATAATTATATCTCTTTTTTATAACCTATAATAATTCCTGAAAATAAAAAAGTAGTGTTTACTAGTGGGGAAGCTGACTCACACTCACACAAACACACTTGAAGATAAAATAAAGTGGCCACAATAGCATAATACCATAGCATGAAAGAAGGTGTAATAAGAAAGTAATATGCCACCAGAGCTTTGCTTAAACCAGAAGCAAATACTCAAACTAGTGAGTTAGCACGTCTTGTTGCCCAAAAGAAGATAAAGTTGTATTACAACGAGTTTTTAAAGCAATTAAACAGAGTTTCAAAGACAACAACATGTCAACAATAGAATAAAACGTCCCTTGTTTTATAATTAGCTTCACATTCTCCCAACCTTCTCACTCAACCTATTTCCACTTCTGTCCTCACAGGTAATCTTTTGTGTCTGTGATCAGTATATAATCTGAATATTTCTTAAGAAACACAGAAGCTTTTTGATGTTTCTTTTAATTATTGGTTGTTTCATTTTCATGGAAGCAGAATAAGAAAGATGGGGAGTGAAGCACCAAGTTGGGCTGATCAGTGGGGAGCAGGAGGGATTGGAGATATGGAAGATGATGCCATGAGATCCCAAAACGACAAAGCCAAGAACAAGAAAGTAAAGTCTGGTTTTGCCTTCAAAGCCAAAACAGCTGCTCTGGTTTGTGTGCAAAAGATCAGAACAGGGACTTGTTCTTCTGTCAAATGGATCAAGCACAAATGCCAGAGAACAAGGTAGATATTCAAATTCATCACGTACGTACGCACACGATCTTGTGTGGAATGTTTGTAACTGTAATTCATGACTGGTCTATTTCATGATGATAACGATCTTGTGTTTAAAATGGATCACTATTTCGGTGTTGGACATGAGTTGGTCCTTAAGGCACTCTGTTTCCCTTCGGCTGTAATTTTCTTTGTTCCTATTTTTTCTTTCTTGATATTGTTATCTGACTAAGTCATATTTAATAATTGTTGAATTCAATTAGAGGTCTCAAATTCTTTTTTTGCATTTAAAAAGATTCAAACTCAAGATGTCGTGTCTAAGAGGTTGGTGTACTTTCTTTGTTCTTATCTTGCTGGGAAAATCACCTTCATTAGAATTAGCTAATGGCAACTTCTCAAAACACTAGGACAAGACTCTTCCATCCCCATCTACATTCTACAAATGTTAACAACTACACAACAAAATTTCTAATTTTGTTACTTTTTTGTCTAGAATTCAGATAAAAGTTTTAGAACTATACCCATAATTAACAAAGAAAAGCATTCAAAAGGGTTTTGTTTCTACAGATCAAAACAGAGCATCATTGTTTGTTCTTTTTGAGCCAAGTCAAAAACTTCTCTCATGGAGCTGACTACTTGTACAAATTTTTTTGCCATCAGTTAAACAGTGACCCCATTATAATAGTTTATCATTGTAAGTTCCGTAAAGTTTTCACAATGATGATAATATAGTAAAATGGGGTATAAATGAACGGCTCCAAATAATTGAATATGAATATTATTAAAAACCACAGTTTACGATATAGTCAAAATGCAGAATAATATAGGATAAACAAAAAAACAAAAACAAAAGAAAAGTATCAACAACTAGCAAATGCTATTTACAGAAGCTATCATAACTTGGGCCTAATGGGATCCGAAGGTGTTCTCTCCACTGTAAGTCAAGTAAAGAAAGCCATCTTCATCCTTATGTTGCTCATAAGTAGCAGACATCAACGCAGCTGCAATAACAACAAGAGGGTTGAGTTTATAAAGGCTTTTAGAATATGAATGCTCAGTATGAAATATCATCACTTACCAGTTGGAGGTAGAGTGTTATTGATGAAAACAAATATGGCCTTCTCTGCACTGAGTTTAATCCTCCTACGTATGACATAAACAAACTGACCGACAGACAAATCACCTGGAACAAGGTATCTGAAATCATAACCAAATGAGAAGAGAATCATGTGAGAATCTATAAATGAACTGAGAACCAGGTCACCTATTCAAATTGATCAAATTAACAACTAATGATCTCATCCTTTGATAGATGAGAACATGAAAATAAAGTAAGCTTTGATATTCCAAAATTGAAATCTCATGTGACTTGTATGGAACAAGGTAATTAAACTCACCCAACTTTGATCGGGTTCATTCAGTCAAATAAGACAATCTCAGAGGAAATTCAGAATGGGGATTAAAATAGTAACTTGAAAAGTTAAATGTAATGATTGAAAACAAAGAAGTATAGATGGGACAAACGCATTTACTTCTTCTTATCAACGTCTGCAATGTCACTTCTGTCAGCTTTCTCCACAATCACCTGCACACAATCTGTACTTCAACTACAGGACTTTTGGAAAATACAAACAAGCAAACAATTTATAGTTGATGGTAATCTTACAGGAATTCTATCGGGATACTTCTCTTTGATGCGAGCAGATTCCTCCAGCCTTTTTTCTGAAATATTCAATACAACGAAAAATCAAGGAATGCACTAAAACAAAGGAATTGAAAGGTGTAACGAAAAAAAGGAATTAAAAGAAAGTTGCAAAAAAAGATATGGCCGCCTTGAAACTTGATGTTGAAATATCCATGCAGATAACTCCAATTAAACCCAATGTTAAATCAGATAAGATGGACAGCACTGAACTAAGATGACACAACCCAAAAGCCAAAAGAATGAAAAAATTCCAAAGAAAATAGCCTAATAAATTCACAAACTCATAAACTTAATGATTGAAACGTGTTTCCTCATCCCCCTTATTCCCATATCCTATGCTGTTAATAAAGTCCTAGATCATTTATCCACTTCACGTATAGGAAGAACCGGGTAATTCTTTTGAAGCAGAATACTATGTGATATGTAAAACTGGGTAAGCGGCCCAAGCTCTTTTATTCGTCTCTAAAAGATAAAAGAGACAGACCCCAGATGGCCGGATGAATCAAACGTTTTTCAACACACACCCAGCTCAAAAATTTACAAGAAGAGATTAGAACTTAGAACCATCAGCTCTGATTCTCCTGAAAATCATTGGTACAATTATTTTCAAATGTTGAGTGTCAAAAATAAAATTTTCAAAATAGCTGGAGGAAAGGGGTAAAAACATGAATGTAATGATCAGACATTCGGGCTGGAAAGAAAATATTCACTGAAACCGTGATTAATATAATAAATAATCGAGGCATAGAGTCGCAGATAATAATAAAACATTTTTTTTTTTAAAAAAAAAGAGGCATCCTTCTATCTGTGAAGACTAGAAGACATCCTTCCAATGATTTCGGAAGATGGCTCTCTCTTTCAGGAATAAGAAGATCCAGAATCCAAAGGCTCAAAAGGTTCCAAGTTCAAGCAAAAAAGCTTTAAACTTTCTTATCAACACTCGCTAATTTAGACGTTCAAATGAAGGTTTAGGCTGGCCATATCAGTCCAGTACTTTTCCACTTAATTTAGCATTAAAATAATGTAATTCAATAATTAAAATACAAATAACTCACAAACAGTACCATAACTAGTGTAACTCCAATAATCAAATTGTAAAAATAGAAAGTACCTAAAGGATTTTGAAGCTTGAAGGAACTCTTGGCCATGATGAAATCCGCACGGCGATAACTCCCTGCAAGTTCCAAGCAGCAAAACATCACAATCTACAGATAACATCGCTCACTCCTCAACCAAGAAAAAAAAAAGGTGATAGAGCAAAACGGGCAAAACCGGAAAACAAAACGATATTAACACGCCGTATAAAAATACGAGCAAGGAAGAGAAGAGGGTGAGCCAGAGAAGAGGGAATTTACCGAAACTTTTCCAAAAAGACAAGAAGACGATAGGAAGGCTTCACAGGCAAAGAAGATTATCAGGGTTTTCGATTTCGTGGGGAGAATGAAAATTAATCAAAATCGCTATATATAGCTTCCTAGTTAACGCATCCCGTAGATATCACCCCTTTCTGCAGAGATCTCGCCGTTACTCCAAAACGCCAGCATTTTGTTTTTTATTTTTTTTCAATTTTATATTATTTTAAAAAGATCTTACAACTTTTTTTGGGATCACAATCTTCTAAAATTTTAAATTTATTTATCCAGAATCATGTCTATCAAATAATCAATTATGGTTGATATACCAAAAAAAAAAGTCTAAATCAAAATATTCATAATCATTAATAATTTTGAATTATAAAGATAGAGAGTATTCAATCTGTTAATATTACGATCAGAACTTTAAAAAAAAATTGAAATCACAAACTCAAATATTTAATTTTATTTGCAACGTCTTCTAATTTTAAAATAATAAAACTCAATACCCTAATATATTTTAAATCTCATTTAAAATCATTAAGGATACGGATTATTAAAAATATCATTCTTATTGAGTATTATTTACTATGATTTTTATTGTTTTTTTTCTTTAATCTTCTCCAATTTATTTAATAAGGTCTGATTTATTTGTCCTCGTAGATAAAAGACACCGTGACTAAGAAGAAAATAAAAATCTATATACTGTGCAATAATTATTTTTTTTTATTTTATCCTTCATTTAATGTCACACTATTGTAAATTTCAACTATTTTTAATGGAATATTATTGAAAACAAGGACTAAAGGTTAAAATTAAAATTTGGGTCATGCCTTGTATTTAGGGACAAAATAAAATCTTTTAAACTAGGATAAATAAATTGGGAGAGAGAAACAGTAATAATAATGTGCTTTTTCCAGTTTTGATTTGTTTCCACTCAGCTAAGATTTTTCCTAGTTTGTTAAGATAAAATATTAACAACTTAGAAAAATTTCTTGATAATATAAATATAAATTTTAAAAAATATATTTATTTATATTCTGTCAACAATAATAAAAAGATGAGATAAATTTAAAAAAGATGATTAAAATATTTTTATAAAAATATATCATATTAATTATTTAATTTTTTAATCTAATTAAATTAATTAAATAGGATTAAAGAAGTAATAAAAAAATAGGAAACTCCAGAGGTACACCCGTTTGGGAAACAGAAGCACAAATTTCCTAGATTGTCAGTAACTTGCATACAGCATTGGAATTAAAAAAATGCTTAAGCCAAATAAAGATAAGATTAATAATCATAATCATAATCCATCAGTCATTCCCATATAATGATTAGGTTCAGAAGATAGAGCTTCTTCTGCTTAAACAAATCATAACAACATTCACAAAGGTGAATTGGCTACACAAAGGTGAATTGGCTAAGTTCCTAATCCTGCTTAAACAAATCATAAACACAGAAGCACACTACACTAACTAATTAACATCATTCACAAAGGTGAGTTGGCTAAGTTCCTAATCCTGCTTGAACGCCTCACTGGAGTCACAGTCGTCACACTCCCTCCATCCCCATGTCCCTGACAAGAAGAAACAAAACACAGCAATCAAATCCATATTCTTTCACACACACACATATGAAGAAAATCAGAAGCCAACAAATGAGAAATGAGAAAACTCACATGCTTATTTGAGATTTTCTCATAAGTGGTGAAGCTTCCATAGGAGGCACCACCTCCCATGGAGTCTGCAGAAGAAGCGAGAGATTCTCTCCTATGGCTTCTCTTTGGCTTCTTCTCCAGGCTTTGGGCTTCTTCATTACTCTGCTCCTGGCTGTTATAATATGTTGAGCTCCTCTCAAAGCTGTTCATTTCTGAAGGATATGACTCTCCAAGAACCTCCATTTCTATAGGGTTGTTATTCCTCAGAAATGGCTTTTCCAGTGAAGAAGAAGAGGCCTCCTCTTTGTGTTGCAATGCCTTAGTCGAGGGAGGTTGTTTCTCCATAGAACCGGTATTAGTAGTAGCCATTGTTCTTCTTCCTTCATCTTTCTTCTTCATGAACTTGAACGCTGCACCTGCAATTATGGATAGAAAGAGAAGGACTGAGGCAACAATAACCGCTACAACGGATTTTTCTTCTGGTTTCAATTGCACGTCATGATGTACTTCGGTATGAATCTCAGACTTGGGCTCGCTATCCGTATGAATTTCAGCAGTTTCAGCAACTTCAGAGTTCAAATCAGTAGCAGCAGCATCCTTCTCTGGAGCCTGCTCTGCTTGTAAATTATTTGCTTCAAAATCTTCAGTATGAATTTCATGAGCCTCTGAATCTCGATAATAATCGGTTTTACTTTCTGACTGATGATTGGGTTCAGTATGAAGGGAATTGGAAGACACGCAGCGGAAATTAACTTTAAAAATTTTTCCATTCCCAGCCAGGATCTACCGAATGTGTTTAAGTCAAGGAGAAAGAAGTGTTACCTTCGGTTTCAAGCTTTGGTCGCGACCTCAGTGTCCACTAGTCGCGACTCTTCGCCTCTGGAACATTTTAGTCGCGACCTCCTCTGCTTCTCGTCGCGACCTGAAGTCTCTGGAGTTTGTAGTCGCGACCTATTCAGCTTCACGTCGCGACTTGTATCCTCTTTTCGGATTTCTGACGTTCAGATGCCCGTATGGTCGCGACCTCAGCGTGTTCTGGTCGCGACCTTGCTTCGTGTCTGGTCGTATCGTAGAAGTCGACAGCTCAGATCGGCTTCCTCTACCGGTATCCACACGAACAGCGTTCCAATCGCGAACGACGTGCTAGCGCCTCTTGTCCCTCTAGGGTTTTCTAGAGATTCCGTCCTCACCATCTCTATCTCGGCAGTTTCTTATGTGCAAACCTTTTGCACTCTCCCTGCCCCCTTTTCTCACGACTGAATGTGTGTGAAGAGATCTCTTGTGTGTAGAACCCTAGCTCCTAATGTCAAATATATAGGAAGCTATCGGGCTTCTAATAGGGCCGGGCTTCAGAATTAATCTTATATTAATTCTGAATTAATACAATATCATATATTGCATAATTTAATAAGAAACTAATTAAATAAATATGGTTTATATTAAATCCGTCCCACAGATTTAATTCACCTATTTATTTAATTTAAAATAAAGATAAGACAGAATTATATTTGATTTATTCTCATAAATCAAATTTGAGATATCTTATCAATTTGAATTTCAAATTCAAATAGATCATATCCATTTAAATTCAAATTCAAAAATGATAGAGATTTAATTTATCCTTATAAATTAAATCTTACAAATATCTCTTATATTATATATATAATATATATATAAACTAATTTATATATATATATAAAATATATATCCACCCTAGATTATTCATTGAATTTAGACATCTCTTAGATTCAATGAATCTGGACATCATAGCTCGCATTGGGCTGTTTTGTGTGCGACCCTGTAGGCCCATATGAAGTTGGCAGTGGCCCAATTACTATACTGACCCACAAGTCGTAAGCGGTCTCTAGCAAGGCATTACGACTACCCAAAACATATGAGGATCGATAAACGATGTAACCTTTCATACAACCATATCACGTCCCTTTTGTCACACGATATTTCGGTCAAGGATGAGGCATGGTGAACGTCATCCTCCTGTTCCTGACCGTTACTTTCTCGATCCCTGAGTAGTCTGAATATAGAAATGGAACTACCCTTCCATTCCAGTATGACCATACATTTCTCAGACTCACTCATCGAGGGGCCCAGTAATATCTCTCTACGAATGTGAGGGACAAATTCCATCTTGACCATTCACATTCCTCCGCATGAAAAACCACTAAGCCCGAGCATAGCCTTTATGATCACTCGGTCAAAAGTGACTTTTGACTAGGTCAAAGCTGAGCGTTTGTCATGTAGGAATCCATGATGATCTCAGGTCAAAGGGCATAGTGACACGGCTTGTATATGAGAGAAACTTATGACTTAACCCATGCAGCTCTCTCATAGCGGGTCGATCCAACACCCTGTACTCTTACATGTGCTTATGACTTTGATTTATATCTCTATATATCTTCAAAGTCATACTGGTCTTATTTCATCTCTGCTCCCGCATAAATGACCGACCAGGGACATTTAGGATAAAATCACTAGTTATCCAAGGATTGTCATCATAGTAAACATGCAAATAATATGATAACATGATACAATGATTGGCCCCTGGGGCACAATTTCCAACATCCTCCCACTTGCACTAGGAACAATCATTAATTTGTCTCAATCCTATTGACCTAACATGACGCTCATGTTTTGCCTGGACAAGCGTTTTTGTTAGAGGATCAGCATCATTGTCTTCTCCTGCTACCTTGCATATTTTTATATCACCTCTATCATTGATTTCTCTGATGAGATGAAATCGCCTGAGTATATGCTTGGTCCTTTGATGTGACCTAGGCTCTTTGGCCTGTGCAATATCACCACTATTGTCACAGAACAAAGTTATTGGATCTGAGATGGTCGATACCACCCCTAGTTCAGTAATGAACTTCCTGATCCAAACGGCCTCCTTAGCTGCATCAGATGCTGCTATATACTCGGCTTCCGTTGCAGAATCTGCTACAGTGCTCTGCTTAGAGCTCTTCCAGCTTACTGCTCCATTATTCAGGAGAAATATGTATCCAGATTGCGATTTCTGGTCATCCTGGTCAGTTTGGAAACTTGCATCTGTGTAACCAGTTACAGAGAGCTCGTCATCCAATCCACCATAGACCAAGAATAAGTCCTTAGTCCTTCTTAAGTACTTAAGGATATTCTTGACAGCAGTCCAATGGCCCTCACCAGGGTCCTGTTGATATCTGCTAGTCATACTTAAGGCAAACGAGACATCCGGTCGAGTACATAACATGGCGTACATGATAGATCCTATGGCCGAGGCATATGGAATCTTACTCATGCGACCTCGTTGATCTGGTGTACTAGGACACAAATCCTTGCTGAGGTGAATACCATGAGACTTGGGTATGAAACCCCTCTTTGATTCCTGCATACTGAACCTATGCAGTATCTTGTCTATATATGTGCTCTGACTCAGTCCTAGAAGCCTTTTAGATCTATCTCTATAGATCCTAATTCCTAGGATGTAGGTGGCTTCACCCATGTCCTTCATCGAGAAAGATTTTCCTAACCAAGACTTGACAATCTGCAAGGTAGGAATGTCATTCCCAATGAGTAGGATGTCATCGACATAGAGTACCAAAAATGCAACTATGCTCCCACTAACCTTCTTGTACACACAAGGTTCATCAATGTTTTGAAGAAATCCAAACTCTTTGACTACTTCATCAAAACGATGATTCCAACTCCGAGATGCTTGCTTCAGTCCATAAATGGACCTTTGAAGCTTGCACACCTTACCAGAGTCCTCAGAACGCACAAAACCTTCAGGTTGTGTCATGTACACATCCTCAAGGAGCTTTCCATTAAGGAAGGCTGTCTTGACGTCCATCTGCCATATTTCATAGTCATAATATGCTGCAATGGCAAGGAGGATTCTGATTGATTTGGCCATTGCAACTGGGGAAAAGGTCTCATCATAGTCCACACCATGAGTTTGAGTAAATCCTTTTGCAACCAGTCGTGCCTTGAAGACATTTACATTGCCATCCATGTCGGTTTTCTCTTTAAAAACCCACTTGCACCCGACAGTTTTTACACCTTCAGGCGGGTCGACTAAGGTCCATACCTTATTGTCGTACATGGATTGCATCTCAGACTTCATGGCATTAAGCCATTTTTCAGAGTTTGGTCCCACTATAGCTTCTTGATAGGTAGTGGGCTCATTATGCTCAATGAGCAACACATCACGACTATCAGAAATCAGAAATCCATATCTCTGAGGCTGAAGTCGTGCCCTATTAGATCGCCTTGGGCCTTGCGTGACTTGAGGAGTCTCAACAACTTCTTGTGAGTCTTCTCTACTTTCCATCTCTAGTTCTGTGGCGTCTTGTGGCTCTCGAACTTCTTCGAGGTGTACCTTGCTCCCAGTGGTTCTTTTAGAGATAAATTCTCGTTCTAGAAAGATACCGTTTCTGACAACAAACACTTTGTTATCAGTGGGGTTGTAGACATAATATCCCTTGGTTTCCTTAGGATATCCCACAAAAAGGCACTTTGAAGATTTGGGCGCTAACTTATCTGAGGCTTGTTGCTTAACATAGACCTCACATCCCCAAATCTTGAGAAAAGACAAACTAGGTTTCCTCCCAGTCCATATCTCATAAGGAGTCTTTTCAACTGCCTTAGATGAAACACGATTCAGTGTGAACGCAGCTGTCTCTAGGGCGTGGCCCCAAAAGGATGGTGGAAGATCTGTTCGACTCATCATGGATCGAACCATATCCAATAGTGTTCGATTCCTCCGTTCAGAAACCCCATTCCATTGTGGTGTTCCTGGAGGAGTCAATTGTGAGACTATTCCACAATTCCTAAGATGATCGATAAACTCTTGGCTCAAATATTCACCACCTCGATCAGATCAAAGGGCTTTAATTGTTTTACCAAGCTGGTTTTGTACTTCATTTTGAAATATCTTGAACATTTCAAAAGATTCGGATTTATGTTTCATTAGATAGACGTAGCCATATCTACTGAAATCATCTATGAATGTAATGAAGTACGAATAACCTCTTCTGGCATTTGTATTCATCGGTCCACACACATCTGTATGTATGAGGCCCAACAAATCGGTGGCCCTCTCACTGTGTCCAGTGAAAGGCGACTTTGTCATCTTTCCTAACAAACAAGATTCGCAAGTATCATATGATTCAAAATCAAATGAGTTGAGAAATCCATCTTGATGGAGTTTAGAAATGTGTTTCTCATTTATGTGGCCTAGACGACAGTGCCAGAGGTACGTCGGATTCAAATCATTTGGTTTGATCCTTTTGGCCGTTATGTTATAGATATTTCCATGATTGGGTTGTTCCAAGTTTAATATGTAATGATCAACATGCAAATCACCATGAGCATAGAAAACATCATTACGATAAATGGAACATTTACCATTCCCAGAAATGGAAGTGTAACCTTCCTTATCCAAATAAGAAAGAGAAACAATGTTACTACTCAAAGCAGGAACATAATAGCAATTGTTCAAAACTAACAAAAGCCCAGTGGGCAGAACTAATTCATAAGTGCCTACAGCTAGAGCAGCAACCTTTGCTCTGTTTCCAACTCGTAGGTCAACTTCGCCCTTCTTCAGCTTTCTACTGTCCTTTAGGCCCTGCACATTTGTACAAATGTGAGAACCACATGCAGTATCTAATACCCATGTAGTGGAAGTAGAGAGATGAATGTCTATAACATAAATACCTGAAGCGATAGCCCCGCTATCCTTCTTGTTCTTTCTCAGATCTTCAAGGTAGAGTTTGCAATTCCTCTTCCAATGACCCGGTTCATTGCAGAAGAAGCAAACTCCTTCCTTTGGAGGCTTTGCCTTCTTTGGTGCAGGCTTGGTTTCGGGCTTGCCTGACTCTTTGGTCTTACCAGATGAGCCGTGACCCTTCCCCTTCCCCTTGCCTTTCTTTTTCATACCCTTTCCTTTGTGAACCATCAAAACAATACTGGGCTTTTTCTTAACAGTCGGCTCAGCAGTTTTAAGCATCCCATGCAGTTCAGAAATAGATTTCTCCATGTTGTTCATGTTGTAGTTCATGACAAACTGGTCATAACTTTCCGGGAGTGAGTTCAAGATCAAGTCTGTAGCTAACTCCTGACTTATGGGAAATCCAAGCCTCTCAAGGTGATCTATGTACCCTTTCATCTTTAAGACATGAGTACTCACTGATGCACCTTCAGCCATCTTGTAGGAATGTAAGGCCTTAGTGGTCTCATACCTCTTTTGCCTTGCTTGTTGCTGGAACATTTCCTTAAGATGCACAATCATCTCATAAGCCTCCATGTGTTCCAGATCTCTTTGAAGCTCCGGAACCATAGTGGCAAGCATCAAGCATCCCACATCAACAGAGTCTTCCTTATGCTTCGCATAAGAATCTCTCTGAGCTCTAGGAGCATTGGCTGCTGGCTCCTCAAGAATGGGTTGATCTAGGACATATACCTTTCTTTCCTGCTTGAGAACAATTCTCAAGTTCCTGAACCAGTCAAGAAAGTTTGTCCCATTGAGTTTGTCCTTCTCAAGGACAGATCGCAACGATAATGTAGCAGTATTACTAGTCGTCATGATTCTACAATTAAAATATGCAATTTAATTAGCAATCTCCCACTGAATAAAACAACCCTCAATGTAATAATTAGTGGGCTAAGATCCATATTTGGCTTAAACTTGAGTCCGCTTTGGCAAGACGCTCAACTTTAAGTTATTTAGGTAGGTAACAACTTTACCAATTACATCAAATGTAATTCTTAGATATTTATGGGATTCCATCATCATATGATCCGGCATGTTTTAATCCCATCTAATGCCTTGAGACCCAAAACCGTTTTGATAATCTCAATTAAGTCAAACAATAACAAACATAAGAGCAGCACCATTACTCTTGCTTATCTCCCCAAGATAACTCAAATGCACCCACTTTGGTGGACCTACAAATGAGCGATCGAGGTTTTGACAAGTGTCCATTAATTGACGGCATATGACTTAAGATTTCTTTTAGAGGGTTTAATTAATTATCTGGTTTATAAGATGCATGTATCGCGGTTGTATCTCATACAAGTATTATGCATATAAAACATACATGCAGTGATCTAATCAAAAGATGCATAATCTTAAACGTGACACAATATGGCTCACCTATCCTAAGTCCCCTCAAGCCAATGAGAGAAGCTGTCTAATTAGAATAGGAAAATTACATAAGGAAACCTCGTTTTAACATTCGAGGGGAGTGAGATGAGAAGAGAATGTACAACGAGAGTCATTAGAGGAAGGCACGACACGCAGGCCGTATTTAGAAAAATTACAACACTTGTAATCTAGAGCCATATTGTTCACCATACCCAAACATTCAAGAATCAAAATTCATACTATTTGAAGGGCAATAAATGTTTCAAAACATTCATATATCAGGAAAGTCAATACATATTACGATTATGTTGCGCTACGATTAAATAGCCACGGCGGTCCCGCTAGCCGGTTAGCGGGCGGGGTGTGGGGCAGCGCCCCAATAGAAATTTTTTTTGATAAATAACCAAGAATCTTAATTCTTTTTCCTTAGACCCCATCAATATCAATTGATCAAATCAATTGATATACACCACCGATTTCAGTTTCCTTTTAGATTCCGTATATGTCATACATAAACAGATTCCATATATGTCATACATATCACGCATGTTATCATATAATCAGCTAAGAAGTCTAACATACATCACATGTATCAATAATCAAACCTAACTTAAACACAAAACGGCATGGCTCTGATACCACTGAAGGGAATTGGAAGACACGCAGCGGAAATTAACTTTAAAAATTTTTCCATTCCCAGCCAGGATCTACCGAATGTGTTTAAGTCAAGGAGAAAGAAGTGTTACCTTCGGTTTCAAGCTTTGGTCGCGACCTCAGTGTCCACTAGTCGCGACTCTTCGCCTCTGGAACATTTTAGTCGCGACCTCCTCTGCTTCTCGTCGCGACCTGAAGTCTCTGGAGTTTGTAGTCGCGACCTATTCAGCTTCACGTCGCGACTTGTATCCTCTTTTCGGATTTCTGACGTTCAGATGCCCGTATGGTCGCGACCTCAGCGTGTTCTGGTCGCGACCTTGCTTCGTGTCTGGTCGTATCGTAGAAGTCGACAGCTCAGATCGGCTTCCTCTACCGGTATCCACACGAACAGCGTTCCAATCGCGAACGACGTGCTAGCGCCTCTTGTCCCTCTAGGGTTTTCTAGAGATTCCGTCCTCACCATCTCTATCTCGGCAGTTTCTTATGTGCAAACCTTTTGCACTCTCCCTGCCCCCTTTTCTCACGACTGAATGTGTGTGAAGAGATCTCTTGTGTGTAGAACCCTAGCTCCTAATGTCAAATATATAGGAAGCTATCGGGCTTCTAATAGGGCCGGGCTTCAGAATTAATCTTATATTAATTCTGAATTAATACAATATCATATATTGCATAATTTAATAAGAAACTAATTAAATAAATATGGTTTATATTAAATCCGTCCCACAGATTTAATTCACCTATTTATTTAATTTAAAATAAAGATAAGACAGAATTATATTTGATTTATTCTCATAAATCAAATTTGAGATATCTTATCAATTTGAATTTCAAATTCAAATAGATCATATCCATTTAAATTCAAATTCAAAAATGATAGAGATTTAATTTATCCTTATAAATTAAATCTTACAAATATCTCTTATATTATATATATAATATATATATAAACTAATTTATATATATATATAAAATATATATCCACCCTAGATTATTCATTGAATTTAGACATCTCTTAGATTCAATGAATCTGGACATCATAGCTCGCATTGGGCTGTTTTGTGTGCGACCCTGTAGGCCCATATGAAGTTGGCAGTGGCCCAATTACTATACTGACCCACAAGTCGTAAGCGGTCTCTAGCAAGGCATTACGACTACCCAAAACATATGAGGATCGATAAACGATGTAACCTTTCATACAACCATATCACGTCCCTTTTGTCACACGATATTTCGGTCAAGGATGAGGCATGGTGAACGTCATCCTCCTGTTCCTGACCGTTACTTTCTCGATCCCTGAGTAGTCTGAATATAGAAATGGAACTACCCTTCCATTCCAGTATGACCATACATTTCTCAGACTCACTCATCGAGGGGCCCAGTAATATCTCTCTACGAATGTGAGGGACAAATTCCATCTTGACCATTCACATTCCTCCGCATGAAAAACCACTAAGCCCGAGCATAGCCTTTATGATCACTCGGTCAAAAGTGACTTTTGACTAGGTCAAAGCTGAGCGTTTGTCATGTAGGAATCCATGATGATCTCAGGTCAAAGGGCATAGTGACACGGCTTGTATATGAGAGAAACTTATGACTTAACCCATGCAGCTCTCTCATAGCGGGTCGATCCAACACCCTGTACTCTTACATGTGCTTATGACTTTGATTTATATCTCTATATATCTTCAAAGTCATACTGGTCTTATTTCATCTCTGCTCCCGCATAAATGACCGACCAGGGACATTTAGGATAAAATCACTAGTTATCCAAGGATTGTCATCATAGTAAACATGCAAATAATATGATAACATGATACAATGATTGGCCCCTGGGGCACAATTTCCAACACAGTAACCTCTCCAGTTGTTGAAGCAGATGAAGCACTTTCAACTTCAGTGTGAATCTCATGAGCAGATGAATCTAGGTAATCAATGCTACTTTCTGACTGATTAGATTCACTAACCTCTCCAATTTTTGAAGCAGATGAAGCACTTTCAACTTCTGCAATTATTACTGCATCAGTATCAATCTCTTTGGCAGCATCATTGTGATCTGTGACTGGTTCCAGTTCTGGTGGGACTGGTTCCAGTTCCTGAACTACTTGTTCTTCATATGCTGAAGCATAATGATCTGCCATAATAATATCTCCAACATCATCATCATCACTAGAAGTGTCTGTGAAATCATCAGTTTCCTCCAAGTTCAATACTGGCATATCCACCTGTGGAGCTTCTCGTATTAGATTTCCATCTTGACCAAATGTAGGAAACTGATAAACTCCAATATTGTCTGTCAAATCAGTCAGGTTCCAATAATGCAAGTGACCAGAATCTTGCACTCCACTAAATGATGAAATCAAGTTTGAAGTTGAGGACATCAACTTGGTAAACCAGACATGAAAATTTTGATTCAAGCCATCCAAATTTTCTTTTGCTAACTCTGCGAAACGATCAAAGTTGGCTGTTGCAAACTGGTAAAATTCAGAGGAATCACAAGTCTGAGACCAAGTGGTAACTTCTTTAAGTAATGGATCAAAGACCTGAGGATTTGTAGATGAGATTGAAAAGCAAGCAACTGAGAGAAGCAAAAGCAGAGCAATGGCTTTTGATCTCATGGAGAAGCCTGGTTTCGCAGAAACTCCTTTTGCTTCTTCAGCAATTTCTTCTTCCTCCGCCATGAGTGTACTGTTGATAGTACTTTCTTCAGAAACATGATTCTGATCTTCACTTGCTATTTCATCCGAAGAAACTTCTGATTCCTTCTCTGACCCACCAGACAATGCCTCTTCTGTTAGTTCTGTATCTGAAGGGCCGTCATCTAACTTCAAAGACTCCCTTTCTTTGTAAAGTTGAAGTCTTGGGTTTGGTTTATAGCGAAGAAACTGGGGTCTTGGAGAAAGATAATTTACTTTAGGATCATATGGAAGAATCAAAGGGTCAGCATCAAGAGGAGCTATGATGGTAGAGGTTGAAGAAAATGAAGGAGGAGTAAGACTAAGCCTAAAAGAAGGATCAAGATTAACACAATCAGGTTCATTAGTCACAGGTTCACATGCTGGGTCTGTTTGATTATTTGAATCCCAACCTTCAGCTTTCAAATCTTCAGAAACAATGGAAGAAGATGTATGTTCCCCTTTGTCGTAGTCTTTGATGATCCCACCAGTAAAAGGTTGGAACTTTTTCTCGTCAACAGAATCTGCAAATGTTACCCTTCTATTAGGGCTTTTGGCTTCAGCTTTGAAATCTTCAGAAAACATGGAAGCTATATGTTCATCTCTGTCTTCTTCGCTGAGCCCATCATCAGGCAAAGGTTGAAACGTTTTCTCTTCAACAGAATCTGCTAATGTTACCCTACGATTGGGGCTTTTATGCTTCTCTGTCTCTTCCTTGATGATGCATTCAGAAAAAGTTTGGAACTTTTTCTCATCAATAGAAGAATCTACGAAGGTAACTTTTCGACTGGGGCTTTTCCCTTCCACGGAGGAAAATGAAGTTCTTGCAGGCTCATTCCTGTCTGAGAGCACTTTCTTTCTTGGAGACTCTGTGATCTTAGAAGAAGCAGAAATAGTTGGAGACATGAAATTTTTCATGCTCTTCGTTGAAGCAGCTGGAGATCGAACCTTTGACGAATTAAAAATATGATCTTTCCCATTTTCTTTGTCATCAAGGTCGCCAAGAGACCCTATGCTTTCCCTCCCACCAAAAGAGTTTCTTCGTGGGAAATCTACAAAAAAAAAAAAAAAATCATCATGATAATGAATAACGAAACCCACAAAACTAACATCATAACATGTATATTTTTACTCGAAAAATTCGTACTTTCCAGTAAAGAGAATAAATTTACAAATTTCCCTACAATTTCTCAGTGACCGAACGGCAAATGTGAAGAAAGAAAATACATATGAACACCAAGAACTCGCATACTGTCCGAGGAAGAGCCATTTATTTATTCATAATATAAAAATAATGAAAATTACGAAAAATGAAAAATATGAATAAATAAGAAGATAAGTAAAAACCTGAAGGACTATTGGCTGGAGTATGAGGGTTGAAGCTTCGAGGGTTTGAGATGAGAGAAGGTTTTTGGAATGGGTTTCCACTGAAACTCCTTCTGACAGAGTTATGGATTTCTGAGTTTCTCAAATTAGGGTTTGATCTACTTGATGCTGTTGCTAAAGAAGAAGACGAAGACCTGTTTGAAGGCATTGCCATTGATTAATTGAATTGAATGAGAAGAGAGGAGAGAGAGAGTATTGACGAGAAAGGAAAGACAATCAAGAAGTGATATGAGAGAATTTGATTGAGAACTTCGTGAATCGTTGGTAGTAACTAACGGCTATAATTTGAGGAGAGAGAGAGAGAGCAGAACCAAGAATTTAATTCGCGAGGAGATTTGACCGTTGGAAATATTTAGGGCCGTTGGAATGATTAGAGCCGTTGGATTATTTAAAAACTTGAACGGCGTCAAGAAGTCAGAAAAAAAAATAGTAGTATATAATACTAAAAATATTTCGATATATATAATTTTATTTCCAAATCAAGAAAAGTTTATCAAAATCATAAAATGACAAATGTTAATGGACATTCTTAAAAGGCATAAAAAGTTCTTTATTTATACTCATGGACATTTTAAAATCCTGGCGGAAACAAATTATCAATATACTTATGAATTAAATTAATTTATAAATTTTTAGGAAGTTAATTATTTATTTACGGTGATGGTTTGAGATCTCCATCACTTTATCTTTTTAATCTCACCTTAACACTTTTTTTTCCTTCTTATTTTGTTTTTTCAATTTCTCAGTTTCATGTCACCCTCTTTTAATTTTTTGAATCTGTCATATTTTATTTTTCTCTCCAATTTTTATAATCTGAACTCTAATATTATTATTATTATTTATTTTTCATGTTCAAGTGAAAAAAAAATTGACCAAGAAAAAAGGACAAAAACATTGACATAAAAAAAAGAACAGAGAAGATTCTACTCCCTAAAAGGAACAACAATATATTTTCCCAAAAAGAGATAAAAGGAATAACAATATAAATCTCCATACTTCAATTTTGCAGTCAACCAGACACTGAAAACTTAAACCAGTTGCTAGTTTATTCTTCAGCGTCATAGCTTCCCCTTTAGGTATAATACTCCGTCCCTTCCCATATAAAAAAACTAGTTAATATTTTTACATATATTAAAAAAATTAAATATAATTAATATATAAATTAATTAACTAATTTAAATTAAAAAATATATAATATGAATTTATTTTGATAGACTAAATATAATTATAATTAATTAATTTTTTTAATTTATCAAAAAATTAAGTAATCCTTACGTTAAAAATAAGAGATAGTAATTCATTATAGGTTGCTCATGTATTTACATGAGATTTCACATGCCTCAGGCTATCCATATAACTTTACATAAATTGATAAAATTAATTAAAATTTATTATTACTTATAAAATATCAAATTTACCCTCAATAAATGTCATTAGATAAAGATATTTGATTAATTAATTAAAAAATTTATAACTAGTTAGGGAAATTAAATAAATAATAATATTTTAAATAAAATATATTATATTATCAGAGAGGATATATAATTTCTTTCTACTTTCACTTCTCCTCACACAATTTTAACATATCATACTGGCCATAAATATTACACTTCAAAATAGCCCAATCAATTCTTTAGTGTCATTCAATAATGCGATATTAGGAATCATTCATGCAATCTTTTTCCAATCATTTCTTCATTCCATGTTGTCTCAGGCAAATATTGACATCCATACCAGTAGAGCTTCAAAATTAGCTCTTTTATTTCATTTACAATTCAATTCCATCAGCAACATAAAAAGGACTTGAACATCTCCATTTATTCTGCATTGCATTTATTCCAAAGATTCATCTATTCAAAGGCATGAACCAACAACGATCACCTGCCTCCCAAACTAATAATCTACTCCGACGTAACCGACCATATTATTGCATGCTACCAAAAGACGGGTTCAATATATACAATCATTTAATTTAAGGTCTAAATTAAAGCTTATCACTAAGCCTGTACACAAGAAAGGAAAAGAGAGACTTGAAATTGCAGATGGCTCATTTATTAGAAGTTGAATTGAATTCTCATCCTGATTTGCGTGCAGCATGGTAAAGTTCCAGATAGTCAAGAGCGGGCCGGTTCCAAGACCAGTCTTGCTCCATCACAGTCTTGCATAATGCATTGAACCAATCCCGGCCTTCGTACCACGCTGATATTGCCCTGTAGAAAAATTTTCACTTGAGATTTAGACATATTACATAAACATTAATTTTTTAGAAATCTGATTGCTACTGAAATAGCAATCAGCAAGAATGGGCAAAAAATATGATAAAACGTTTAATGATGTCATGTAGTGCGAAATTGCATAAAATATACAGTATCAACATATTCAATAATAACAAGTCAATAACTACAATACGGCTATATAAATTATATAATTTCATTGTGCTTTATCAACAACTCAATCATATTCAATAACAACTAAAACAACAATTTCTTCATGGATCCATGTCATGTGGTTTTGAAGGTTTATACGTGGGTTTCACATATATTAGGGCAAGGAACTGCTTTTTCTATTCACACACAAGCATATATAAGGCCGCCTAGTTCACAAGGCTTCTATTAGATGTGCACAATCTTACCTCATAAGTGGAAAGGCTGTTTCTAAAATTTAAACTTGTAACCTCTAGATCATATGGCAACAGCCTTTAGACTCACCCTCTATATATGTATATATAAGTTAAAAATGTGGCATTTTAAATGCACGTACAACATTAGGAACGGGAGTCCTAAAGTATAGTCTGTATTTTAGAATCCAAAATAAATTGTAGATGGTTTTACTCTAAACCTTTTAAGCAAACGGTCAAGTGGTTTTGGAGTCTTGGAGCTGGCAAGTCAAAATTAATTCAGCAGAGATTTAGGTCCCTAATATTACCAATATAACTCACCTATTAAGAGCATAATCAACAGCTCCAGCATCAGATCCATCGAAACTAAATCCATTTGGTTCGAGACCTTGCGTTTGTGCTCTTTCCTTATCTTGATCAACGTCAAGTACAGTATCATATAGTCCTGCAAAATTATAAGGATGGAGAGATGAGCCGGCTCTACGGACTGAGCAAGGAGATTGCTGATGATTATAGAGCTATAAGGATGGAAAATAATATTCATTTTAGAACAACAAGTCTTATCTCACTAAGTGGGGTCAACTACATAGATCTCATGATGTCATTGTACTCTATCAACAAAAATATTCATCTGAATGTACTCTTAAAAAGCATATTTTAGGAATAAACACAGGAGTCATAAAGAAAGAAATGTCTACTAGAAAGAAGTGTATGAACCTCCAGTTTTTCTAACAACAGGTATTGAACCATATCTCATTGCTGTGAGTTGAGTCAGTCCACATGGCTCAAAAATTGAAGGAACTAGGATGAAATCGGCACCAGCATATATCTAAGGGGAAAAAGAGAGAGAGAGAGAGAGAAATGAGTCAGCAATAACCTGCGCATTAGCTTTATAAATGATCAACTACTAAAAATCTTGTTTTCAGCAGTAAGTTACCAAGTGTGAAAGGGGTTCGTCATATGTAAGACATAGTCTAGCACGGTCATGATGAGAAGAATGCAAATCATTGGCCAAATTCACAAAATCATTCTGGATACGAGGATCTGGAGCCGAACCAAGTAGCACCACCTGCATTGCAGCTATTCTGGTCATTCATGCACCTTGTAATACAATATGTAAGCAAATTCCAAATCAGAAAATGAAACCTAATAACAAATTTATTCAGCCTTGCGTTGACTTTGGCCCTTGGCTCATAGTGAATATGTAAACATGCAGCATAAAAATCTGGTTTTGAGAAGGGTATAGAATGATTGTGGGGTAGAATATAAGATGTTAATAATCCAATACCAAGATTATCCCTAAACCAATTGACTTGAGACACTAGACAATAAGTAAAGGCTCAAAATGTATAAATCTCAACCATGCATGCTTTCACTTCAAATGAGAGAATCATTTGGATTAAAAAAGTGGCTAGATACAAGTTCACACTTCCTTGCATTGAATTTTTTGTTTGACTGGGGATTGAACTCAAGAAAGCTTAGTCAAGGTGACCTTCGTGGTCCCTTGTCATATAACCGATTGACTTTATCCGTAAAATGTTGCAGAAGGGATTGAATAAAGATATAGAAGAATGAAGAACAGAGACCAATTGTTCTCTGATTCAACATGATATTCAATTAGGGACTTGGGCTTTCAACATAAGGGGGACATTCCGGCTGGCAAGGAAATTCTAAAACCTAAATATTGTTCAAATTCTTATAATTGGCTCTGTTAATGTCAATGTTCTGAAGATAGACCTGCCATTATGCAGGAAATGCACAATTATATAGTATTGACAGTGCAGAGTTTGATGTTAAAGAAAAATAAAGGAAGACCTGTCCACCACGTTCTAGGGTGCGCCGTATTGCGTGCTTGATGAGATGGATTCCTTTCTGATGAGTCAATCTACTAATAATTCCTACTAAAGGAAGATCGGCCCGTTTTATACCAAGCTTCTGTTGCAAGGCTTCCTTAGCAGCTCTTTTGCCTTCAACAACATTCTCCGATGTATATGCTAACTGAAATAATGTTATATCAGAACAAATCATAATTCCATTGGTAGGCATAACAGATCTTGATGAAACAAAAACAAGTGTTCTTACAATACGTATTATTACAGATGCCACGGACATTATCATCGTCTCATCAATCCATAACAAACATTCTCAAAGCAGTCACAAAAAAGATCGTAAGACCTCATACAGGATGAGGAAGTCATTACGGTTTCTTACACAAGGCAAATAAAAAGTTGAGGTAAAAATGGTCATTCAGAAATGTAATAGGATCCATCCAACTCTATCAGACATCAGATAGAGAACTATCTGTCAGTCTTTAAACGTAAAAGATAAAAAGACAAGCGTATATGTTAACTTACAGGTAGGAACCTATCATTATATGGGTCCCATATATCCGGGTCAATTCCATTTAATACACCATGGAACTTCTGAAGATGAGGAGCAACCGCAGGGTGTCCTGCAACCTCCCTTGAATAAGTAGGGGAGACCTGCCAACATAAACAGGAATCATGAACATGCTATGAAGAAAAAGATAGAAGATCACAATCAGGTTCTTGCTCCCTTCAAGATTGCCAAATGCTTAATTGTCAAATTCATAATTGGCAGCATATTTTTCAATACAACTTTAGGTGTAATCACACAGGTTTGTACTTTATCAGCTCTTAAACCTCCACTGTCACCCAAAATGAAACATGAACTACAGAGAAAACAAGTTAAAACATTACAGGTGTATATTATGACTGACAGAAAAAAAAAGGTTGTGGCAATAAATTGAATACTTCATAGAAATTATAAAAATTCACAAGTTTTGAGCATATTGAACACTTACTGTAGTAGCTTTGTCAGCATATGCCATAGCTTTTCCAATCAAGGCAGCTCCAAATTCAAGATTATGAATTGTGAAGATAACTCGTGCTTTACTAAGACCATATTGCATATAATGATCTTTAAATAACCATGCAACTGGGGCACTCGACCAATCATGGCAGTGGATGATATCCTGCCCATTGTTAAATGAGCATCATTACCATACATTCTAGGAGACAAATAATCAATTCAAAGATCATTTTTTTTCTTTCAAAAGAAAGGGGATTTGTTACAGGTTTAAACTTCCAAATATATATCCGCGCATGAAGTTAGAAAAAACTGACAAAGAAACAGCTCAGTCGCAAAGGAAAGTGATGTAGGTAGAAGGGTAAGAAGAGGGAAGGGGGGAGAGAGTGGGGGGCAGAGAGAGATACAAAGAGAATTTAGAACTAGATTAATCTGATAACAAACAATGACATAACATAATCAGAGTCCTAGGCCCCTTTATTTATACTAGTCTAAAGCCTAACGGTCAAAGTCACATATAACTAAATCATAACTAAATAACTAACTCCTAGTCCCTTTTATATTAACATAACAGAAAGTTGTGCACTTGGAAAGGCATTTTCTGGTAAATGCAATTTTAAAATGATAATCTGGAAGGACACTGTTTCATGTGATGAATTCTCAATTTTATATTCATGCATAAGAAACTTCCGCATACAATCATGGATATGCATGGCCTATAGTCATGCCTGAAATAATCAACATAAGAATCTATAATATTTAGATTAATCTATTCACTAAAAATGTAATAAGGCAGGAGGGAAGGCCAAACCTGATTGTGAATACTTAACTATTGTCAGAAACAAAAATTTTGCACATATAATATTTATCAGGGTAGTAAGTGTTTCATCAAAGTTTTAAAGTAACAGCTCAATTCAAAGTAAAATATATCTTACAGGATGAAATCCATATTGGTGAAGAAACTCGAGAGCAGCATGGCAAAAGAAACCAAATCTCTCACCATCATTCCCACGGCCATATACACAGCCAGCCGAAAAAAATCTGCAATAAAAATTATAAATCAGGTAAAGGATAATTTGATTTTGGAGGCAGTTGAAGTTGCTTAAGTCACCTTTTATGAAATGACCATGACCAGATAAATGCACTAAACAGAAGGTTGTCAATAATATACAAAATGTTAGCTAGTGAGAGACAATTAAAAATGTAATTATTAGTTATTAAGCTCAATAATGGGCGATAAGAAACATAAGTAAGAAACGAAAAGAAATACAAGGATGGGAAGATCAAAATACACTTACCCATTTTGAGGCTCCAAAAAGTGAACAGAGAGGCCTTCAACCTTCCCATGCCATACTTTTATTTCTGTTCCACCCCAGAAGTAGTTTTTCAGATATTGCAAATCCTTTACCTGCACCAGAAGGCATATATGAAACAACTACTTCAAGAACAAGTATCAGCATGTAAACAGATCAAAAGTAAGATATATAAATTTTCAACCAAATGCAGGCAAACACGAGAAACAATAGCTTCGCAAATCTTGTAGAGGGCAGCCAACACGAGGAAAAGAGATGCATTTACTTGCATAAAGTGATGGCTTGGGCAACAACAGAAATTTTAACAAATGATTTGAAATTTAATGAATAATTTGTCACATTTCTTTGCAGATAGACAAAATAAATATTTTCGTCTCCAAACTTCTGCCATAACACTCCAAACAATATTTATATAACCACAGGCTCTTCGCAACACATTACAAAATAAACAGAAGCTTTTCTTAACGGACAAGTGGGGAAACCATATGTTAAGGAATAGACAAACAACCAAGAAGCAATACAAGGACAAAAGCGGAGGCAAAAACTTACATGGTTAACGTTTAAACAGTCATACTTAGGAAGAATGATGTCCACGTTATGATTTAACTCCTGAACGGCACGAGATAGACTTGTAACAACATCACCAAGGCCTCCAACCTGTAAAATATGCAGAAAATCAGAATTTAAAAACCATGATAATTGCAAATCCATCCCAGCAATGCTATGTCAGGAGAAATTATGATTGACTATAACTAACACAGCACCTATTTGAACTGAAATTCTTTCGTTTGAGAGCTTCCTGTCATTTATAAATCTATAATAATAATAATTGCTGACTTCTCCTCCAAACAATTTCATAAACATCATGATCATGTACATTACTCTTAAACTTTAGCGTATTTTATCCTATGTTTGAAAAGTAAGTAGAGTTGTACATAATACAATAATAATGCAACAACATTCCTTTCCTAATATCAAAAGCAAAAGAAAGAATGGTGTTGACGATTGATGTAACTAACATACTTTTGCAATAGGGGCCATCTCAACGGCAATATGTACAATATGCATAGGTGGTTCTTTCGCAATTCCACCAAAAACAGGTATGTGATAATCCATTCCAAATTTGTTGTCAAATTCCCCACCATCTTCCCTCTCAGAGAAAACAAAGTCCATCATGTATGCGTCCAATGGTACCTTGACTGCAGAAAACAAAATCATAAAGCTTCTTCAGGAACAAATTTTTAAGTTAATGAATAACATTCATTATTATGTCCTTTTAGCTGAAGATTGCAGAGTGATTGAGAAGGGAATGCTTTCAATCATGTTGCAAAGTGCAAACCTTCAAACTTCGAACAAAAAAATATCATATATTTTAAAATTGTCTACCATAACATGTTATTGCTATTGTGATGCAACAGAAGATGATCCATTAAAGTCCAATCCAGATACAATCATAAGTAACCATTTATATTAGCTCCTGATACTGTATTGTCATAACAAATACCCAGGATTCATAATTTCAGATAAAGGCCAGTCTACAACTTATGTGGGACCATATATTTACCAGGAGTGTGATGAATCATTTGGA
The DNA here is from genome assembly GCA_037074615.1 of Leucaena leucocephala. Lineage (NCBI taxonomy): Eukaryota > Viridiplantae > Streptophyta > Magnoliopsida > Fabales > Fabaceae > Leucaena > Leucaena leucocephala. The sequence goes on along the minus strand of CM073562.1, from coordinate 3,588,278 downwards.
GATTGGTAGTTTTCCAGCCAAAACAGATACACATCATTTATGTATCAAAAAAAAACAAAAAGATGCACATCTTTTGCCAGGACTGAGCATAAACCCTGCCAACCTGATAAGATCAGACCAGACTAAAAATATCCAAGAAGAATTTGGCTCATTAACAAGCTGGTCTAAATTATGAGCAAAAGACCTGTTCTTGAAATACCCAGACTGACCCTTCATATAACTTTTAATTAAATGAATATTGTGAACTTGTATTTAAGCTGCCCTCTCCTAAATCCCTAATCTCTTTCACAATATTCAGAATATTTCTGGAGATTCTCCCTTGGCTATTAAGTTTACTGTGAGTAAGATCCTCACTTTGAGTGAATTTATTAGAGTGTTTCCATTTCCCTTCTGGTGTATCAGATCAAACTACTGTGCACATACCACCTACTCTCCCCAAAAGCCGTTTTGGCTTTTCCTAAAGCTATTGACCTCTCCCTCTTACATCCACACCCTCAAAATCTTGCTGCTCCAGTTTCCTTTGCTGAAGGCCGTTGGCTCTGCCACCACTCTCATCATCATCAAAGAGGTGAGTAATAGTTTTCCTCTCCCTCTCCCTCTCGCCCTTTCCATTGTTCTTGACTTTATACCTAAAGTTCCTTATTCAATTGATTTTGCTCCTCTTTTTCTTGTTATATTTAGCTCTATGTGATACTTTGCTGTAATGGATGTGATTTGGCTCTTCTTTTGCTTGTTGTGTTCGTCCTTCCCTTTTTCTTGCTGTAATGAAAAATATATAGAGTTGCTGAGTTTGGCTCGCATTCAGCCTCCCTTCTTCTGTACCATGTAGATGTCAAACAAGTTAAGATATATGGTATTCTGTTTTAGCAATTTTGAGAAGGTAAATGATGCAAAAAAAATTTGCTTATTTATATCACAGCATATGATAGAGGCCCAATAGGCCCAACAAAGCCACTGATGATGTACTCAAGTAGACACAAACGGCCAAGAGAAAAATTCAGCAACAAATAATTAATTTGTTAATTTTTGTTTGTTTCAATCATTTTCGGTTTTAGTGTTTTAACTATGGTAGAGAAATAAGTGGGGATATCCACGATTAGATGTAGTAGGCACGTAGAAGTAGTGGAAGTCAGTTTCCTATTTTAGTGTCATTTATTTATTTTAGAAAAAGACCAAAAATAGAATTTGTAAGTGATTATATATTGGTCATTTGGCATGAGGAATGGATTGAAAATCTTTATAGAGTGAAATATTATTATCCAGGAAATACTCCAGGCTATTAGGGAAATTGTGGCCGAGATACTTGCTCCAATCTCTTCAAATAGAATTCTTGTCTCTTTTTTATTCAATTTTCCTTGTTCTTCTGGGTTAGCTTCTAACAAATTTGGTATGCAAGCCATGGTTGTTACACGGTCATCTGATGTGACCCAAGATCTTGAGGATAATCCTTTTGGTAATGATCCTTGGGCCACTATTGCTTCACGATTAGAGGCATTAGATATTTTAAATGAAAAGATCGCTGCACTAGAGGCTTGTTCTAAGCGTCAAGAACATGCACAAGGGGGTCATCATTTTAAATTCAAAGGAAGCAACAACGAATCTGAAATCCACTCAAAAAATTTGAGGTTGCCGTACACAAAAATTGATTTTCGAAAGTTTAGTAGAGGAGCCCCACATGGTTGGATTCTTAAAGCAGAAAAGTATTTTAGGTACTATGAGACGTCAGAAGACGACAACGTGGACATTGCGTCAATGTATTTAGAAGGAGACACCCTCGATTTATTCTCATCAATGGCCTCAAGGAAGAGCTCAAAGCTAATGTGCAAATTCATAAACCCAGAACAATCTACTAGGCGACCAGCTTAGCCTTGGAATATGAGGCCAAGTTTAAAACATCTAAAGGGCCAAAGCCTAGTTTAGCTTTCAAGGGCTAGCAACAAACCAACCCATTCATCCCGTTGGACTGTGGGAGCACTAGCGCAATACTCATCTCCAACCGAACTCGATCACTGCTCCATCAAGGAACAAATCACTGCCGCTTCCACCACCATCTGAGATCCAGCATCGGCGAGACAAGGGCTTATGCTACAGATATGGAGATACATTCTGTCAGGGCATCAATATTCTAGCTCCCTGTATCTAATGGAAGTCACCGAAGAAGGGGAAGAAATCATGCCACCGATAATAGAGAAGGCCGACACCGAGAAGGAAGGAATGACTACTGAAATTTCCTTCAACACAATACTAGGTAGGTCTTCGGCTTTAACAATGAGGTTGGAAGGGAAGGTATGTGATTATCCGGTGCTCATCTTGGTCGATAGTGGGTCGACCTACAACTTTATTTCAGAGGATATCATCACCAAACTCCATATGTTGTCACAAGCTACTCTGCTCTTCGGGGTCCAAATTGGTGACAGCCGAACTGTGAAGTGCAATCGGGTCTATGATGAGGTCGAGATACAAATTTCTGACTTGGTGATTAAACAGCAATTTTTCACATTTTCATTGAAAAACACCAATTTGGTTCTAGGAATCCAATGGTTGGCTTCCTTGAATACAATTCAAGCAAACTAGAATGAAATGCTTGTGATTTTCTAGGTGAATAGGAAGAAGTATAGACTATAGGGGATCAGCTCACAAACAGGCACACCTATTCAATTCCAAAGTATGCAATTTGACGCAAATATTCCAACTAGGAGTACCACGGCAATAACTGTGGAAGCCCTCTGTCAACAATTTCAAGAGGTCTTCGCAGAGCCACATACATTGCCTCCTCCCCATGGGCTCTACCACTCCATCCCATTGCTACGAGAATCTGTTCCACCAAATTTAAAGTTGTACCGATACCCTCACTATCAAAAGGATGTAATTGAATCACAAATTGCAGAATTACTAGAACATGGATTCATCTAGCCTAGTTCTAGTCCTTTCACAAGCCCAATGTTATTAGTGAGCAAGAAGGACAAATTCTGGAGGTTTGTGTTGACTATTATCGCCTCAACAAAATCACTATTCCAGATAAGTTCCCAATTCCTAACATTGATGAGTTATTAGATGAATTGCATGGGCTGTATATTTTTCTAAATTGGACTTACTGGGTACCACCAAATTCGTGTACTTCCTTCGGATGTTCACAATCTGCATTTTGCCCTCATTGTCCACAGGTACAAGGCAATAATCCTGCACAGCTACCACTCTCTTCAGATGTGGAGCTGCTACTTACCCCAATAAGTGTTCTGCAACACTGCTGGGCTAAAGACGAAAGCTTAGAGTTACTAGTTCAATGGGAGTCCCAATCGATAGAAGACTTAACTTAAGAAGATTATGATCTACTATTGGCTTAATTTCTATCCTTTTGACTTGAGGACAAGTCATTTTTCCAGGAAGGCAGTATTGATAGAAGCCCAACAGGCCCAACAAAGCCACGGATGACGTACTCAAGGAGACACAAACAGCCAAGAGAAAATTCAGCAACAAATAATTAATTTGTTAATTTCTGTTTGTTTCAATCATTTTTGGTTTTAGTGTTTTAACTATAGTCGAGAAATAAGTGGGGATATCCACGATTAGATGCAGTAGGCATGTAGAAGTAGTGGGAATCAGTTTCTTATTTTAGTGTCATTTATTTATTTCAGGAAAATACCAAAATTAGGCTTCGTAAGTGATTATATATTGGCCATTTGGCTCTGAGGAATGGATCAAAAATCCTTACAGAGTGAAATACTATTCTACAGGAGATACTCCACGGCTCTTCGAGAAATTGTGGGCAAGAAACTTGCTCCAATGTCTTCTAATAGAATTCTTGTCTCTTCTTTACTCAATTATAGCTTCTAACAGCATATTATGCATGATGAAATTGTTTTAAAGTTGAATGTCGATTATGGGATATTTATGTTGAATGAATTGATGATAAGTTGCATCAATCATTTTTATGGTTGAATTGATGATTTCATTGAATATGTGATTCCCTATTGGATATTTTCAGCTCAGCACTTCATTTCTATTGTTTCGCATCAACTACAGATACTTTTTAAGAAAAATACATGAGATAGCCTGGCCTAACCCATCCTGGTGTTTCCTAGCCCAGGTTCCACTAGGACATGCTGGTGAGCTGGGGTGAAAAAACCCAGCCTGTGTTGGTAACCAGGCTAGGCTATAGGTATGCTTCAACTCAGTCTTAGCCCTATTATTTTCAAATCTCAAATCAAAATTAATAAAACATAAATTTGGCAGTTCTCTTGATCGTATTTCACAAGCCATGGCCCTTGTAGTGAATTTTAGTTAAAAAAAAAATAAGTGACATGAAAATAAGAAATTTATCAAGCAACCAGAAAACGTTAAAATCCATCATGCTGCTAATTGCATTACTAGTAGACTTAACCCATCCTTCAAAAACGAACCAAGAGAGAAAACTCACCAGAGGTTTTGAGATGAGTACCATTTTCGGCAGGCAACATTCTCACAGGTGAAAGTGGACCCTTACGGTGTGTCCAACGATTAAATGAACATTTGAACCAAACCTCAGGTTTACCATTCAAATTTGTGTTGGTGGGATTATAATATACTGTTACTGTGCTCCCTGCTTGAACATCAAGAGGCTCAGTATAGACAACATGCTTTTGGGAAAGCAAAAATCTTTTTAAAGTTTTCTCCTTTGTTTCAGCTTTCATACGTGCTGTTCTTTCATCCTACAACAAGAACAGGGCCAAGTGAATGAGAAGAGTTCCTTAAATACCCAAGATTTTGTTTTGCCCATTTTATCCCAAAATGTGCAACTTTAAATCAAAATAAACACAATGTTTCAGGTACTTGCTCACTAAAAGAATTGAAGGGCATGTTTGCTTATAACCATTTCATGATTTCATTTCCATATGAAATTGAAAATAGACATGAATTGCTGAATTCCTTTGGCTATTTTTTCTTAGGCAACAGACTCCAAGTTTGAAGAAATTCTGCTTACTACTTTAAGAAACTGGAAACGAGAAAATAGAAATAGATACACAAAATGAGAATAGGAAATATTTTTTTTTAAAAAAATCCAAATACACTCTAAATAGTCTATCATATCAAAGTCAAAAATAAAGTGCTTTGTCCTAGGTTTGCAAGACGGCAATTTTACAAATCTACTAGGCTACCATCTTATGCATATAACTCTACGTAGTCAAAAATATGGAACCAGGTGATTCAACAGGCTTTTATCTATTTATGCAACGAAGAGCCTTAATGTTGTTATCTGAAATTTGACTCTGAGAACAAACTAACCTTCGCACGGATAGCTTCTTGCCTGAGCCTCCTCTCCTCCTGCAGTTTCTGGTATATCAGCTGCTCTTCTTCAGTCCAATGTTGTTCATTAGGCATAGCATTTGGCACAATAGAATGGAAGTCTTGCCTATAGTTGTTATCATAAACAGATGCTTTCTGTGGTGGACCATTAGCAAACACCCAGTCCAGGAGAAAGGCTTGATCAGGTACAACAACTGCATAAAATAGAATTTATCAAGAATATGTTCTTTACTTGCAATCAAGTCCTAAGAGAGATGAAATTAAATCGTTCAAACAGAGCAAGAGATGGCTGAGGATCTTCAACAGATTTTCAAGATAGTATCTATTGTTCATAATCATGTATTCATATTGACATTGCTCATGCCATACATATAATGTTTGAAGAAGCTAAAATCAGTTCTAGCAATATTGTATTTTATGAGTGAGAGATGGAGAGAGATTAATTCTCAATAGGTGAAAAGTCCTTCACCTAAAGTATCACATTATTATAAATTCCATGCTCTATTCAAACGTGCACCATTTTTCATCAATGTCTAAATTATATGACTAAATAATGGAAGAGAGCTAAGGAAAATAATTTACTTCTATTTTTGTTTATCTGTAGGATAAAAGGTTACTTTGGAATCAAATAATAGTCCTTACAGGAGAAATCTGCACAGTTGACCAGAGGACTCCATCATATATCAAGAGATACATTGATAAATAGTAAGCAGACATGCATTTTAGAAATAAGGAGATAGCTGCCTCAACTTTCTAGCACAATACATCACAGTTTAGCTTCTTAATTTCTCATCTCATGCAGACTTTTATATAGCCAGTAACACAGGAATTAGAACAAAGATGAATCTAATATAAGGAAAAGAAGATCTAAATGAACATACCATCAGCATGCCACCAATCACCATCCTTTGAGTCAGAACGTACAAGCTGTTCAGCAAATGATATCCCAGCCTTCCAATTATTGTGTCCCCCATGAATCCATACTTCATTAGCTTGTGACAGAGGACCGGAACTTCTGTTATAATATAACCTGATCAAGTCCTTGCCTTTGAATTCACTTGGTTCTATATACCAAACATTATCCATGGATTTCTCAGCTTTCTTAATCAATTGTTGAAATGCTACTCGCAGTCTTTCAGTCTCAACCCTTGCCTGCAACCTATCAGCTTCTTTTGCAGCTTTCTCTTCTTCTATTTTTCTCTGCTCTTCTGCCTGCCTTTCCTTTTCTGCTTGCTCTTTGGCAAGATCTTCTGATTCTTTACGCTTCTTCTCTAGAAGAAAATCTTCAAATGATAATTCATCCATTTCACCAACAACAGATATGGAGAAGTCCTTTCCGTCGTTATTATCATAGACATTTTGCCCATTGAAGAACACAAAGTCCACTTTATATGCTTCTCTTGGAACATTCAGATGGCAAGACCACCAATCACCCTTTAAATGAGTTTTATCCAACCGTTGGTTAAATGATTTCCACCTCCAATCATTAAAAGCCCCCATAATTAAAATATCCGGCTCGTTACTTAAAGTTGACAGACTCCTGTTCAAGAATACTTCAATATCTTGATCAGCTTTAACCACAGAAGGATACACAAACAGCTTGTTCCCTCGAGAAAAATTTACCTCTGCAGTCCTCTCAATTTCTTCTTTCCGTAACTTTGCTTCCATCTCTAACTTCATTTTCCGAGCAGCTTCCTCTGCTTTGCGCAACTTTTCATCCATCTCTTGCTTCAATAGTCGTGCAGCTTCCTCTTGTTTGCGTAAATTTTCCTCAATTTCTTCTTTCCGTAACTTTGCTTCCATCTCTAACTTCATTTGCCGAGCAGCTTCCTCTGCTTTGCGCAACTTTTCATCCATCTCTTGCTTCAATAGTCTTGCGGCTTCCTCTATTTTGTGTAAATTTTCCTCAATTTCTTCTTTCCGTAACTTTGCTTCCATCTCTAACTTCATTTGCCGAGCAGCTTCCTCTGCTTTGCGCAACTTTTCCTCCATCTCTTGCTTAAATAGTCGTGTGGCTTCCTCTTGTTTGCGTAATTTTTCCTCAATTTCTAACTGCAAAAGTCGGGAAGCTTCATCTATTTTGTGTAAATTTTCTTCCATCTCTAAGTTCAATGACTTGGAAGCTTTATCTTGTTTAAGCTTTGATTCCATCTCTGGGTCCATTTTTTGAGCATTCTCTTTCTGTTTGAGTAAACTTCCCTCCATCTCTAACTTCGATGGTGGGGAGGCTTCCTCAGTCATTTTATCATCAGTATCAACATCAGTGCCTCTTGTGGTTTCATCAATTGCTTCATATTTTAAAGACCTACTCTCTAAATTCTGAACATTGTCAATATCCCTTACTTCAGAAGTTTCTTCCTTCTGTGGTTCTAGAACATCCTCTTCAATGATGGAAGTGATTCCGTTTTCAGTTTTAGCAACATCCAAGATATCATGTAACGGTGATAATTCACTAGCTTCCCCATCACCTTCATCCGTTCTATCTACCTCAGGTCTCTTCTCTTGAGAAAATATAACTGCCCCCTCTTCCTCAAGTTCAATCGTAACATCAACCGCTCTTTTATCATCCCCTGAGATCTCACTAGCTGTTGGAGTATATGAATCCCCTTTAACACCAGTCTTTGTGTGTCCCCTCTTCTGGTTACTTGTTCCAAACGGTGATCTCGGCATTAAACCCTTTGGAGGAGGGCTCCGAGACCTTGCAGTTGAAATCCTCCTCAGTCTTCTACGGGAAAAATCTAACAAAAACAAAAACATAAAGGCCCAGTTATAGGAGAAAAGTAAATTACAACACTGAAGCAAGCATGCTTTAACAATTAAAAAGATTGCTTTCAAACCTGCCCTAGAATTGATGCAATAAGAACCCCAAACTGCCATGCAATCTTTGCGCCGTACCAAACACTGTAACATCAAGGATTAACTCAGTATATTCAGCATGGTGACTAAACAACTAAAATTACAGTCACACTTCAAAATTCAAATAAGTAGCTCTAAAGAGAGCAAATTGTATAACTAATCAAAGTAAAAGTACAAGATGACCAAATTACAATCAGCGAGATAGGGAATGACTGAATGACAAACCAATTAGTAATAAAAAAACAAAATCACCACCAAAGTCAGTAAATTAAGTAGAGCATTCTTGATTATCCCCAGACTCCAATAACAAAATCAAAATAAATCCCTCCTCACAATTAGAGAACTGGTCATTACAACGGTTCGAAACTTCAGACAATCAACGAAAACAGAGACGGAATACACAGAGCCAAGAAACAAATTCAAGGATTACTTGGTGGGCAGCCGAAGTTCTTCCAATAGCGAAGGACCCAGTAAATGGTCTGAACTTCACACAGCCTCTATCGCCGAACAGAGTTCCACAGTTCAGTGGCCTCTGCAAATGTATCGACATCTCCATGGCTTCTGCTTCCAAGAATGCTCGTTCTCCAATGACTCTTATTCCTCAACCCTATTAATTATATCCCCAAAACATGCTCCTGATTGATTCAGCAAGCGATCATTCTCTCACTAAATCCAAGCTCATAAACAGAAATAAATAAATTTCTCTTCCCCAATTTCCGATGAATTAAAAAAAAACAAAAAAATGAATCTACTTGTAATATGTGCTATGCTTCCGCCGCTTTAATAACGGCGGGGTGAGTAGCTTCAATCTCAGCCATAAGTAAAAATTTACAATGTACGTTCCGTGTGATGTTGTAGAATGTGCCAAGTTCTGTGACCGTTTGATCTATGTGAAGATGCTGAGGTATGAGATCGGACGGTGAATGTGATGAGTGATTAGTGTGACTCGTGAGCTTGTTCACAGAACAGTAAATAGAGGTATCTGTCGTGAGACATGAATCATGGACAGATGTACTGGCTGTTAAGATTTTCAGAGGTTTGTGGGAAATAATAGTATGCAACAAACCGAACCCACCAAAATCTACAGCATTCAATAGGATGCCACGTCAGCAAAATATTCCAACGTTAATTAATTAATTAATTTAATGCCATTAAAATCAAAGGCCAAGGGACACGTGAATTAGAGAAAATACCTGCACGCAAAAATGATGGCTATATTCATGTTAATTCAAAGAAAATTAAACATCACTTTGAAATGAGTTTAATGAAATTTAATTTAATTTTAGTAAACTTTATTATTTTAAAAATTAACCAAATTATATTTAATTTTTTTTAGTATACCCTCCTGACTCCCTTATATATCCATCACACACATTTCTCATATATTACTCAAGAATGTGGCGTGCAAATTACATGTTCTTAGAATCAAATTGTATTTAATATTCTTAAGTTAAATATATTATTTCCTTTTATTTATAAATTAATGTTTAATGTAATACGTAAGAATGTCATTTAATTCTAATATATATATATATATATATATATATATATATTAAATAGTCAACAATATTATACACACTAAAAGAGGGAAATAGTTAGCTAGGCTATATTTTAGGAAGAGTTCATGGTCATACATTTGAAAACCTCAACTCAACTGTGGCAAAACGTGTGCAATATTTATAAAATACCAAAAATAAGGAATCTTTCACAATATTGCAAGTTTAGGAAAATATTTCAATTGATCTTAATTTCTTAGAGAGACGTGGCTGAACTTTAATATAAGTCTCAAAGGCTGAGGTTCATCATAATCTGCAGTTGAAGTATTTGTTTTGTTGGCAAAAAAAAATATTGAAGTATTTATTTTAAAACTAAAATTATTTATTAAGAATAAAATTTAAGAAGAATTATGGTATAATCCTACATAAGTATTTTTTTTAGACAACTCACATAAGTAATTTAATAATTAAAAAAAATTTACAATGTGTAAACAACATGCAACAACAAGATATGATGTAAAAAATGATAACATATTGCATGTTACTCACTTTTTATTAAAAAATTTAATAATTAAATTGTTTATATGTAACTACACAATAATTCTCACTAAAATTTAATGTGACTATGAGGTGGTGTATATAGATTAATTTTTGGAGAATAGATTTTAAAAAATTATTAAAAAGAATATATTTTAAAAAAAAATCTGAAACAAAGTAATATTGATAAATTGATAATGTTTGGATAGTTTTAATAAAAATAACTATTTTTATGTTAAAATTACTAACAAAACATAAGTTAATATGATAATTACATATAGAAGGGGTATTTTTAATATCATATTTTAACTATCTAAAAGAATCTCTCTTCAAAAATTACCATGATTTAGGCTTTGTAGTCAATTTTTGCTTTTGATTAGGTTTTTGGATGGGTAGCGATCAAAACCGTAGTTAAATGGATTACTTCAAAATAGTGTGCGTCTATATATACACACATATGGTCACCAAGCGCCATTATTAAAGATGATGTGTGTGATACACATGGTGGATATTTGGATAGGAAGAAAACTATAATTTAAAAAAAAATAATCTAAATTATAGTTTTAATTTTTTTTTAAATAGACAAACTTAAATATCTATAAATATTTTTAGATAAAAAATAGATTATAAGTATCAAAATATTATTATTTTTTTATTATTTTTCTTACACTTTCCTCTATCCTCTTTCCACTCAAGCTCTTTTTTAAACCTCAATCGACTTCTTTACTTTTTTTTGCCTATGTCAACATTCCTTTGTCTTTGTCGCCTTTCACTTTGCTTCTTTTTTGCCACCATCATCATTGTTCTGGTACTTGTCGCTCACCCCTGTTTGTATTGTTTGTAAGTCTATGCTCTCTTATGAAGATCTCTCTTCTCTCTCTTCATTGTTCTAATTTCTCTCTATTCTCTTTGTCATTGTGTCATTCTCTTTGTTGCTAGTTTAAGTGCAGACAATAGAGGTAGAAGATGATAGTGTCTTGTCATGCCATAGCGCCATGCTATCTACCAATTTTTAGAATTGTTCGCTGTCTACTTTTATATATTAGTTAATAGTAAATAATTAATAATAAATAATAAATAAAAATGGTTATTTTTTATATATTATTACTTATTTAATTAATATTTATTATTTTAATAGCAAATAGAAATAAAAAAAATAAAAATTACACTTTATATAATTATTATTTTATCTCATACATTTTCTAATAATTTACCAATTACAAAAATTATTCTAATAATAACTGTCTAAATACTCATTTATTTAAAATTATTTTTTTCTATAAATTATTCTCTAAAAAAGTTTATCCAAAATCACTTTTAAATCATTTTTTTATAAGATTTTTTTTAAAAGCTAATATAAATATACCCATGAAGACTGATAGTGTGAAAGAGGATTTTAGTTGAAGAGATCACAATAGATAAATAAAAAATAAGAATTAATAATCAATAATTATTATTTTTTGATGTAATTCATATCATTAGTAAATATAGGGAAAACATTTATAATAGATGCATTTGTACTCTTTATAATACATTTACTCCTTCAATATGGATGGGACATAAATTTGGTTTTCGGGGGCATCACGAAATACTTTTTCTTCTTTTTTTAAAAAATATAATAAATACTTTTTGGGAAAAAGACAGAAAAAGTCCACCTGAAATTAAAAGGACAGATTGGGCATCTAAAAATTAAAAAAGACAGATTGGGCAGGAGGCCCAATCTGTCTTTTCAAAATTCTGGGGCAAAGACTAAAATAACCCTCATTAGAAGAGGATACTATAGTAACACGAATATGCAAACTCTATTGAAGAAGTTACAAATCCCATTGAGGAAGTTGTAAATACCATTAGCGAAGTTGCAAATTCCCATTGATGAAGTTGTTCAGTACTGTACAAAGTTGAAACTTGCATTGAGGAATTTGCAAATCTCATTGGCGAAATTGCAAATTCCCATTGATAAAGTTGGTAATTACTGTACAAGTTGCAACTTGCATTTAGGAAGTTGCAACTTGCATTGAAGAAGTTGCAAATTGCATTGAGGAAGTTGCAAATACCACTGATGAAGTTGGTAATTACTGTACAAGTTGCAACTTGCATTTAGGAAGTTACAAATCCCATTAAGAAAGTTGCAAATTGTATTGAGGAAGTTGCAAATCCCATTGATGAAGTTAGTAATTACTGTATAAGTTGCAACTTGCATTTAGAAAGTTACAAATCTCATTGAGGAAGTTGCAAATTGCATTAAGGAAGTTACAAATTCTCATTGATGAAGTTGGTAATTACTGTACAAGTTGCAACTTGCATTTAGGAAGTTGTAAATCCCATTGAGGAAATTGCAAATTCATTGAGGAAGTTGCAAATCCCATTGGCGAAGTTGCAAATTCCCATTGATAAAGTTGGTAATTACTGTACAAGTTGTAACTTGTATTGAGGAAGTTGCAAATCCCATTGAGGAAGTTGCAAATGGAATTGAGGAAGTTGTCAATTGCATTGAGGAAGTTGCAACTCCCATTAGGCAAGTTACAAATCCTATTAGGCAAGTTCCTAATCTTTGTACAAGTTCCAACTTTAATTGAGGAAGTTGCAAATTATATTTAGGAAGTTGCAAATCTCATTCGAGGATTTATAAATCCCATTAAGAAAGTTACAAATCCCATTGGAGTACTTGCAAACACCATAAGGAAACTTACAAATCCCCTTCTACAGTAACTTGCAAACATCATTGGCATACGTTAACAGAATACGATATGTGAGACAAATGCATTGAGTAACGAGTTAAAATATGCCATCCTACAAGCTACGCTTTTGAATATAACACTACTCCAAAATGAAATCTCCATCAATACATCACTATTGTGGAAGTTACAAACCCTATTAGAGGACTTGTAAACCTCATTAGACGAGTTGTAAATCCCATTACAAGACTTGCAAACCTTACTAGAATGATTGTAAATGCCATTATTGAAGTTGTAAACTCAAAGGCAATATGTTACAATTCCATTGTTGTAAATGTGAAATGGAAAATATGTACATAGCCATTACAAAATATAGTCATAGTCATTACAAAGTTTAACAGTATATAAGTCGAATATTGAAAAGTGATTGACTAACTTTGAACATCAGTTGGTCAATAGCTGAACTTTCCAAAAATGCAACATCAGTTAGTCAACCCAAAATTTTCAATTCAAGGTCTTACCATGGACACCATTCTTCTATTCTTTTAGGCTTTCCCTTATTTAGTTTCTTTGGTATTATTAAAGTTATACTTTCATCCATGAAAAAATGTCAATTCATTCTAGTTATCATGTTGTGATGCAGAACACAGACCTCCAATAGAACAATTACGAGTCCTACTAGCTAAATTCACAAATTCACAAACTACAAATACACAGAAATAACATACATCAACAAAACTGATTAATGAGTCTTTCATTTTCTAAATCATCAGATGCTATAGAAAATACGTTTGAGAAAGTTCACTAGCTTATTTACTTCAAACTTCTATTTAATTAGTTCTCCTTCATTTTGTGTCAGCTTAACTGCTAAAGCTTCCACTTGCACATAATCAATTTTCCATACATTTCCATCCTCCAATTAGCGAATGTTTCGGATTTTGAAGAGACCAATGTAGTCAATATAATTCAGTTGCCTAAGAAAAATGAACCATAGAAATAACCTTCTCCACATCCTCCTAATGTTTTCCTTGCAAATGGCCTTTTAAGGATTCTAATGCATCTCTTAGCTTTTTCCAAAAGAACATGCCCCTCTAAAGATGGTATCTCTCTTAGCTTCATCTGAAACCATTAATAAAATTTTTTAGTATTCTTCATACTATCATTCTGAATTTTATAGAAAATATGGCCTAATAACTTATAGGTACCCAAACCCTTAGAGAGCTCATCCCCAAAAGCTAGCTGTTAGGGAGGGAGAGCCAAGAGCTTAAATACCCCATCAAGCAGCCCATACTACTCGATGTAGAACTTTGCCCATACAAGGTCCCTATTAATACACCCTCCCCAGAAAGTCGACGTCCCAGCGGCTCTACACTACGGCGCTTCACTCGGCCCTTGGCCGGATCAGCGATCGCCGGTCAACCCCTCCGCAGGTAGCCCTTTCCGTTTGGTCGACAACCGGCTTTGATACCATTGATAGGTACCCAAACCCTTGGAGTTGGGTACCTATCAATAACACAAGTATCTCATCAAAAAACTTAACAGCTGCAGTCAAGTTCTTGTCAAATTTGCTGACAAGGTCATGAACTAAGAGGCATTTGTACTGATCTGACAAGTTAAATACTTCTTTCTCAATAACATCCTTCACGGAAGGCCCATGGTTTTCCTCCATTGACTCTTCAACAATTTGGTTATCAGGTTCAAGTTTATATTTTAGAAAACTATTAGAAACAAAGCTAAAATCAGCTGAAATAGAAGGAAATGCTTCCATTGGCATCTTCACTTTGACTTCAGGGTTTCTCTTCATCATGGCTCTCTTCAGTATTATGCTAGAATTAAAATGCAATATTGTTAAAAAAAATTCCCAACACTGAATCTAAAGTAAGACAAAGTTAAAGACACAAACATAAGTTTTTTCCCTTTTTTGTTCTAATAACTTAAATTTTCCAAAACTAAGCTGTCAAATGTAAAATTAAGTTCTCGAAGCAGTGTCTAACCCAAATAAACAAACAAACAACGAAAAAGAATCTAATTAGTTATTGATTATCCCCCACAACTCAACAAACCTACAAAAACATATAGATGCAGAATAATTTCAACTGAGGTTGTGTTAATCCAGTAAAAAAAATAATGGGAAAAAGATTATAGAAAATTATGCAGACACCGACAAATAATGATAAAAATATAAAAAAATGAATTGTAAAAAAGCATTAATATGAGATCATGGAAGAGAATTGCCAGGAAGATAGTGCATTTTCGGTGGTAGAGGCCACCATTAATGACCAACTTCTGAACTACATTCTTAATATCATGTAACCTCCTTGCCAAATTTAGTTAACGTGAGAAAACAATTTTCACTTGATGTCAAAAACTTGAAATAAAATACAAAGCTCATCAAGTAGAAGTTCCTCGTCATCAAAGTTTGCAAATTTACCTCCGAGGGGGCCTCCGTAAATTGTGCCAAAAGGAGCAGTTATGGCTGTAAACCCCATGTCAAAGGACATGAAGAAAATGCCATAATTGGATGGTCGAGGGGTTGAAACGGCGTCGTAAAAACCCACCTCTATGTAATGTTTTCTTCACCAGTGGTGGGGTTACCATGGAATGGAAAAACCACTAGTGACACCGTGAAACAAATCCCTTCAGCTGATGCGTTCTTAGTTTCATTGTCTCATTTTTTCTTCAAATGTTTTAAGGGTAATTTGGTATTCTCACTTAAATTTATAAAAGACAGATTGCACCTACTGCCCAATCTGTCCTTTTATATATTCATGTGCCCATTTTGTCATTTTCAAATTTAAGTGGTTATTTCTTATCTTTTTCCCATACTTTTTCTTCCTATGCACAAGAGCTCCCATCATAGCATTCCTTTAACACTAATAAAGTGAAAAAAATTTGATCCATCAAAGAAACAATGAAGGACAACTAAGAGTAATTAAATGGCGAAATTACTATAAAATTAAAAAAAAAAAAGATTTATTAATTCAAAATAAAGGAACATAGAATAACAAGTTCCAACACAAAAATGAAAACATATTTATAATGATCAATTGTCACTAAGATTTTTTGATAATTAATTTTGTTTAAGAACCTCATAATAATTATCCCTAATCAAGTCGAGTGCCATTGGTTCAATTCATTTAAACATCAAAGGTACTATTCTTGTGAATGAAAAAAAAAAATCATCTTTAGAGTTACCCCCTCAAATCTAACCCATTTTTACTAGATATCAAATAATGAAATAATTGTAAAAAAAACAATGGATTAAAAAGGTCCCTTTTTGTGTCCAAGATGTCAAGCAAATATTTAGCTGTATGTTGGATGTCATTTGCAAAGCAACAACTTGACTGCAATAACAAAAAAACAGAGCAGCAATGTCATGTACCTCCCACTTGGTGAAAGCAAAAGTGCAACTTACACAAATATCTCTGCTTAAGATGCATTATCAGATATGAGGCTAAACCAGAATCCAAAGAGGCCAAAATTGGATGGGACAAAGATCTCTATGCATTTTAAACTGCATAGTTTTATAAGGGACAAGGAATAGATGAAGTTCTTTAGAGGTTTTTCTATTGCTTATGTATCATGAATCATGATTTGTTAAGGACTAGTTAACGCATTTCTTCAAGTAAAGAATCTTTAGACCTGAATCTCCAACATTGTCATGAAAGTTCATTCAATTATTATGAAGCATGGAGAAGAGAATGGCTGAATTCCTTACCACTTTGTCACTGAAGCTTTCACACTATTATTGACCCACTTCTTCTAAAAGCACTGTTAAGACAACAATGATCTAATGTTGAGGGGTATGTCACTTTGGTAGTTAATATGAAATTCTAGATTCAGACTTTTGGTCGTTGCCGAAAAGGAAAACCTAATAATTTAATTATAGGCTTCAAAAAAAAATCTAGCTGACAAGACAAATTGAGCTATCAAACAGATATTTCATAGATCTAACAATCAAAGAAGCTAATTCAATATCTCTACTGGTCAAGTTGGATGAATTTTGTATGCCATAAAAAATATTCTAAAAAACTGAACTTTGGTTTAAGAGATAGCAGCATCACAACAGAAACCATCACAATCATGATAGCCAGAAATTTCTAGTATCTTATACCACCAAGTCTCCATCTGGATCTTTAAAACACATTGTTATTACATACATAGTAGAGAGAGAAGAAGAATTTAGATTACAGAGAATGTCGGAAGGTTCAGTCTCAGATTGTTACATTGCAGTTCCCTTAAAGCACAAAAGGTTGTGCAGAAGAGCAAGAACAATGACGGGCAAAAGGTCTAAAATTTTGCATAACTGTTCTTAAGTAACCATATTTGGATTTTTTTTAAAAAAAAAACATTTTAATACCTACATAAGAACACAAATGTGGATGTGAGAAGAGCCATCATTTAGAGAAGCATGGGTACTTGCACAAATACAGAACACTACAACACCACAAAATCTGTAGTATGGTGGAATCTGATGTACCAATGCTTCATATCACCACTGTGTTCCTCTATGTTAGGGCATTGGCACCAGCAACAATTTCCAGAATTTCACCAGTGATCTTGGCTTGACGTTCCCTGTTGTATACTCTTGACAAGTTCCTCTTCAATTCCACGGCATTATCAGTAGCATTGCTCATAGCACTCATTCTGGCAGCTAGCTCACTGGCTAGTGACTCCTGCAACGCTCTAAGAATCTGAGAATTCAAGTACAGTGGCAATAAGGCATCAAGAATCTGAACTGGGTCCTGCTCAAACTGCAAAATAGGGGAGAAATCGTCTGTCTTGGTCCTCATAACATCTCTCTCAACAGTCAACTTCCCTCCCTTTGTAGTCAACCTAAAGAACTCATCTTCAGCAGCATCCACACAGACACCATTCACATCACAGATCTCTCCTTTTGGTGACAGAGGAAGCAGGGTATGAATCACAGGATCGGATTTCACTAAAGACACAAACTTTGTGTATAATAACTCAACCTTATCAACCTCTTCACTTACAAATAGAGAGAAAACATCATCAGCAATGGCTTGAGCTTCTTTTGCAGTCGGAAGAGATCCTTGTTCGAGAAATCTATCCACTGGGATATAAGGCCTGCGAATGAAATACGAATTACCCTTTTTCCCAACGCTAATGACGGTATAATCAAGACCCAGACTCTTCAATTCTGCGATTCTTGCTTCAGCTTTTTTAATGATTTGGTTATTGAAACCCCCGCAGAGACCTCGATCTCCAGTACAGACAACCAAAGCCACCTTCTTAACGGGTCGAACTTTTGTGAGAGGAGCGTCGACGTCTTCAGTTTGGAGCTGCTCGTTGATGTTGTAAAGGACTTCGACAAGGGTCTCAGAGAAAGGTCTTCCATTAACGACAGCTTCTTGAGCTCTTCTGACTTTCGCGGCGGCGACGAGCTTCATGGCCTCTGTGATTTTCTGGGTGTTCTTCACAGAATCAATTCGGCCTCTGAGCTCACGGAGACCACACTGGATTTGCGTCGCAGAGGATCGCGAAGGAGATGGGTTCTGAGAAGGAACGTGGAAAAGGGGGTTAATTGATGAGCGGAAGGAGAAGGAAGAAGCATCGGATAATGAAGGTTTCGAAGAAACCCACATTGTCAGATTGGAGCAAGACATAGTTGTCGATATGGGAATTCCCCGAAGAAGAAGAAGAAGAAGAAAGGGAATGTGGGTTTTGGATTCGGGTGGTAAAGATGGTGTCTTTTTTTCTCTGGTTTTTGATTATATCTTATCTTGAAGAAGAAATAGAGATTGTATTATGAGGTGGAATGAAGGAGTAGAGGAATGAGTGGAGGGAGAGGACGGAGTAGATGGGGTTTGAAGATAACGATTTTGACTGTAGGAGATGAGCCGAAGCTCAAAATTAAGATACATTATTCATCACTTGTTCTTTCTGTGGGTCCCGCATCTGATGTGGTTTCATCTGAGTGGATCACAGTGCATGATGGTTGAGAATCATAAGCTCAATGGGTATATGCGGCAGCTCGACAGTTTATTCTCTTTCAAAATTTCATATGCAGCTTAAGTCAAAATTTCATATGCAGCTTAAGTTCTTTTATAAATTACCTTTAAGAAATTCACCCACCTTAACAGCCATCATGCGGCAACAATAGTCGTAGCTTGTGGTGAGATTTTCTTCGTTGTGTTTCCTTTTTCATTTCTTACAAGATTTTTTTGTATTTCTATGCGATATAGTTTTTATTGTTAATCTTGAATTAACAATGAGTCAAAATATTAGAAATGTGTATGAATGGGTGTCAAGATTGGGTCTATGCATCTGCAATTTAAGGAATTGGTATTTTTTTCCCCACTCTATTTTAGGCCTTTTTCGGGGGGAAATTCAAGTAACGCAGGCCCAGACCACTTCCCACTGCCTTCAAAACGCCAGTGCATAAATAGGTTTTAGCATGAACAAGCTGGAAATGTTGAAACGGTGAATAAAACAGACTCAGCTTAGTTGAATATCAGTTATTTCTAAACATGCAATTAACCAAAATGCATCTCATTTACCATCGTAATGGAACCCCTGAGGAGCCAAATGAGAATAGTAAGCATAATGTCTGAAATCGGTGTGTGCTATAGATGAGAAATGATTTTGTATAAATATTCAAAAGAAAACTGGAAATGTGACCATGTGAAGAACTTTACAGGTAGTTAGTACAAGTATCATGTACTTACTTCTCTCTTCTTTCCCTAAAAGAAGTGGCTTTACAATGGCATCATATGTGTTCTGATCAGGGATTACTCCCTTGAGTACCATGTAATCAGGCAATGCAATAGCTTCCTCATGCCTGAATTCGTGGAACCGTTAACAAGTGTTGTGTATGTTATAACATCAGGAAGAATACCCAGCATAATCATCATCTTCATCAATTTTTTGGCTTGCGTATCAATCACAACCAAACTTACAGAGAAGGTTAATCAGTGTATTATATGTGACTCTGTTTACAGATATCCCTAAGCACTCCATTTTGGAAGCCAACGAGAATACCTCATCAATCTTTGCACTGTTGCATACCTATGGTTTTCCTTCTTCTTGGCTTTCCCTCAGGACTTTCATCAAACACATCGCATACAACAAGAAAACCGAAGACATAAACGAAACAATTGGGAGGAATTCTAGTTTTGTACAGGTACCACTTAGACTTACAGAATTGTATGCACGGCGAGGATCTCCCAGAATCAGCGGCTTACCGTCGGATAATTCGCCTCTGGCCTCTGGCCACGTCGGAACCAACTGCTTTCGTTTTCAATTAGCAGTGATTCGGATGATTTTAGGCGTGGTGCCCTTTGGGAGAAGGAAAGTAGTTTAGAATAATTAAATAAAATTATTGGAAGATTAGGCTTTCCACAACAAATATTCCTCACTAGTCACTTCAACGATCAAAATCTGGGATTTCCCAATCTCTTCAAATACTTTACTACCCTTTTCTTACGGTTTACATTTAATATTTTATAAAATTATTAATAAATAAATTTAAACGGATAAATTTAATCAGAACAATATGGAACTGTAATAAAAAATATTTAAAATAATTATTTTATAAAATATTAAATTTGGATCACTCAAATTTTTATTTAGTGGCCAGGGTAAGAAATGAAGAAGTATTAAGAGAGGTTGATCTAAATGAAAAAGATTTTGGCCACATATTTCCAATTTTAATTAATATCAAAAAAATAAAAGAGCAATATTAATTTGATTTAATAATATTTGAATATGATAAGTTAAATAGTCAGATCAAAGCAAAGAGAATTTGTCTATAATAAGTATACCTTGTTAGGATATTTTTTTTATTTTGCCTTCCGATTCTCTAAGAAGATTAGTCTATGCATTAATATAAAATTAATTTAATAGTATAAAATTTATTAATTTTTTTAATATTAAATTTAATTTTTAAAGAAGATATATATATTGAGAAAGATAAATATGAACTTCAAAATTTAATACTTGATATATAATCTTTAAAATAGTATATAAAAAAAATTAGCGCATGCTTTCCAAGAAAAATACTCCTCTAAATTAAAAATATCAGCAAGTAAAACGTGTAAAATTTGTTCAACGTGCTCAAAATTAAAAATATCAGCAAGTAAAACGTGTAAAATTTGTTCAACGTGCTCAAAATTAAAAATATCAGCAAGTAAAACGTGTAAAATTTGTTCAACGTGCTAAATATATGATACTTGATACCAAAAAAAAGGTGCACAATTCAACAGCAAAATTGTTGTCTACAAAACACAGCAATATAATTGTGCAGTGTGCAAGATATTAACAAATAGCAAAAAGTTAGGCCAAAGTGGACTAGGGACGTGATTGGCAAGCAAAGTTCCACCTTGCAAACTAAAGAGATTTGATCAAAATAACAATTTATGTTTAATTAATTATATTATCAGTTTTTTAGTAACACAATCATTATCAGTTTGATCATAAATTCATAATTCAATCATGATTGAACGAATATAAACCACATACTCAGCTGTCCTCAATAATTCAATAACTATAATAATCTAATTCTAAAGGCAGTCACTTATTCTTCACTTTAATTAATTTATTCAAATTTGATTCATTCTTGATTTCATTTGTTCTGAAAATTAAATGGGACCCCTAAAGCAATGCATAATATATAACTTTTAATATTATTATTTTGGCCATCTATCACCACCTGACATGACTACTGAACCATACTGATAATGCGGTCGAAGGATTAGTGTCTTATAAAAAAAAAATTGAGTAATTTTTATACAAGAGTTTTTAAAAAAAATTATAAAAAATAAATATTTTAAATAAATAAATATTTAAATAGTTATTATTAAAAAAATTATAATTAAAAAATTACTATAAAAATTATGCTTATTAAATATAGAAATGATAAGAAATGATAAATGAGAGAATACGTAAAAGAGAAATGAAAAAATATATAAAAAAAAAGAAAGAACGTGTAAAAAACATAATAATAAAATAATAATTAATTAGTCATAAATTTTTTTATTATTTTATAAATTAGTTTTAATAATTTATTTAAAATTTTAATTTTAAATTATAAATTAATTTAAATTTTTTTAAATAGATATAATTATTTATTTTAATATTTATCTAAATTAAAATTTAGAGTAATTTTTTTTTAAAATTTTCGAGAGTTTATCAAACACAATATCCATTTACGACCTTGTTTGTGGGCATAAATTAAGGAATTTTGTCTCACGAAAAAGCTAAACTACCTAACCTTTCAACTCTCTCCCTCTCCCTCTCCCTCTCCCTCCCCCTCCCCCTCCCCCTCCCTCTCTCTCTCTCTCTCTATATATATATATATGTATATGTATATGCATATCTAGTCTTCATTTTTCTGAACTATCAAATCAGCATCAAGTTTCTGATACTTTGGAGGCTTGTTGTGATGGGGTTGAAGAACATGAGCAACTCAGATCATACGAGCAAAATTGGCAATGGCCATGATGTTGATGCCAAAGGTATCCTCTCTTGATCAAGTTTGATCGTTTTTAAGGTTTCTGCTTTCTGTGTTTGTTTTTTAAATGACCCACCTCTTTGTTTTTTCTCAAAGGTTAGAAGTTTCTTTCTTGATTTGTGATCTCTGTAATTCTCTGTCAGAGACAAGAGCTGCGGGTGCTCATCAGCAGCAGGAATTCTCTGAAGATGAGAAAGCACTCATTGGTAGAATGTTCAGATTAGTTGGCAACAGGTATTCCTTTCTGTTATGTTCTCTTCTTTTTACAAGTCAAATAACTAATTAGTTAGTTATTTATAAAATATGTGTATTGATATTCTAAACATCTTAATTAACTCTATATTTATAATTAGAAGGAGTATATTCTTATCACTCAAGTCATATTTAGATAAAAATATACTTAAAAGATTATTAATTATTATTTTTTAATTTTATATTATATTCAATTCTCGTTGGAAAATAAGAAAGAGGAAAGTTTAACAAGGACAAATCTTATAAAGTTATAATATATTTAATGACTTAGTTATCATTTATTAATATATAAGAATTAGTTAAAAATAACTTATAATTAAGATTAAAGTGGCATCTATTATTTATTTCCTTTCAATTAAATTTGCTAGGCAGACACAACACCCACCTAAAGTTCACAATCGACTAATGTAAATTACTTTATAAGTAACTTATATTTAATATTAATTTTTTTGTTA
The DNA here is from genome assembly GCA_037074615.1 of Leucaena leucocephala. Classification (NCBI taxonomy): domain Eukaryota; kingdom Viridiplantae; phylum Streptophyta; class Magnoliopsida; order Fabales; family Fabaceae; genus Leucaena; species Leucaena leucocephala. The sequence continues at coordinate 3,565,249 of CM073562.1, read as the reverse complement.
CAAGAGTTACTTAAATATAGAACTAAAGTGATACACTAATGATATGGATATTGAGTCAAAGGGCGTGTATGGAAGTAAAATAATATTAATAAAAGATGAAGTGTCTAATCATTTTTTAGATTGCCTGTCTTATGTATTAGTAATAAATAAATAAAATTAGCTAGTTCTTGTTACAATGTCGTCTAATAACAAAATACAAACTTAGAATGAGAAGAACCAAAATAAGTTCTTAATTAGAACTTGATTATATAGAGATTCATGAGATGATGAGAATATCATATTGCAGGTGGCCTTTAATTGCTGGGAGAATACCTGGAAGAACAGCTCAAGAGATAGAAAAGTACTGGACTTCTAAGTGCTCTTCGTGAATATTTTTCTAATTTTTAATATAAAATTTAATTTATAATATAATTTAAACTATAAATTATGTCTTATATTAAATTAAAGATATGAAGAATATAATAAATAATAAATGCATTGTATTTGATTTTACTGCTTAAGTTAATAGGGAGTAGTATTTACTCAAAAATATTACTCGTACAGTGAATAATAAATCGATTGTTGCTACAGCTCATTCATATATATATATATATTTGAGAGCTGTACAAGCTATTTATGATTTTCTTTCTGTAATAAATTCACTCCTGTTCCGCTCATACTGGTAGCTTGAAATTCTATTCTGTGGTTGGAGGGTGTTTGTCTCAGTGCTATTTGGTCCCGCGATTATCTAGTAATGATAATAAATATGTGTCACTAAGAATTTACAAATGTAATCAAATCAGTACTCATATTCGACATGTAACTGATTGCAGGACAACATTCCTTTTAATATCAAACAAAAGTCCGAATCCTTCAATTGTTGGCAGGGCTTGTGGAAATTCGTGGTTGTAGTTTGCAGATTGTCCATATTGCAATTGTTGGTGAACCAGTGGAAAAGCTTTTCCTTTGTGGTCATTCTGCTTGTGCATTATGCCAGCCACAACAAAGTAGTTGTGTTTGGTGGCTTTGGAGGCATGGGAAGACATGCAAGAAGAAATGATTTATTGCTGCTTGATCCATATTCTGGTACTCTGGAAACAATCAGAACTGTTGGTGATTCATCGTTATCCCCACGCCTAGGCCATACATCTTCCCTCGTTGGGGCTCACATGTTCTTGAAGGGGGCCGGAGTGGCCCTGATAAGATTCTGAGTGAAGTTTGGGTCCTTGATACCGCTAAGAATTGTTGGAAGTTAATGCAATGTGGAGGTAGTGACTTTCTTCCCAGGTAATGCTTTCTAGCATCCTTCTTTTGTAGCCTCGAATGAGAAGCACAAATTAAACAAGTGAAAATAAGAAGAGTTTATATTTTCCATGAGTTCTAGTGGGAGAAATTTAATTCATTTGCTTAGATTCTCACAACTCAATGGAAAGTGTATGAACTAATCTCATTTTCTGTGGTTTGATTAAATAAACTCACCCCAACAAATTCTAAGTCTACATTTTCATGTTGGATAGGCATCGTCATGCTGCAGCTGTTGTGGGCTGTAGTATTTATGTATTTGGGGGACTCGATAATGATAATATATTTTCTTTCTTTTACATTCTTGACACAATTAACTTAATCTGGAAAGAAGTGCCAATTTCGGGGGACTGGCCCTGTGATCGTCATTCTCGTGCTATGGTGGCACATAGTTCTCAGATCCTCATGTTCGGTGGATACAATGGTGCAAAAGCACTTGATGATCTGTATAGCTTTGATATTCAGAAGGGTCAATGGAAGAAGGAAATGACAGCCGGAAGGAATCCCCATGCTAGGTTTTCCCACTCAATGTTTGTGTATAAAAATTATCTTGGAGTTATTGGTGGTTGTCCGTTAGACAGCATTTTCAAGAGTTGGCTTTGCTTGATTTGCAGCTTCGGCAATAGCAGCATGTAATCCTTAATTCTGTTGGCCAAGATTTATTTGTGCGCAGTACCCCTTGTGTCATTGGTGATGACCTTGTTATGGTTGGTGGTGGTGCATCTCTTGCTTTGCATTTACAACCAAGTTTAGTGAGCCAGCAAAAGTTAGTTTGCTCCATTTAATGCCTTCTTATGATAATCATATAGATGTTAAAAACAAAACAAAGCATATGAATAATCAAAATGATTTGGAAAATAAGACTAAGATTCAAAATTTCGAAGAACCACAGCTTGAGGATGTACCAGATATAGCAGACAATGGTAGCACGCATCTTGATGATGAATCACCTTTCACAAATAACCAATTTCAGATGGCTACGTCACATTATGTTCTGAAGCTAGACAAGAGATTTGCAAAATTAGGGAAGGATATATTGAAGGAATTTGGATGGTTGGGCCTTGGTAGGAAAGCATACTCACAGGAGGATGGATTACATATCTGTTATCCTGTAATTAATGATTTTTTTCATATATTTCATGAAAGGAAGAATCATTCAGGAGACTCAATTGAAGGAAAAGATGAAGTCGACTTCTCCAAGCCATCTAAAGTAAATGGATGCATATTGAATGACTTATCCTGTCCAAAAGCCTTAAGCCTTTTACTTGAATATGGTGCAAATATACAGGAAGATGAAGTTGTTGAAATAAAAAAAGCTGCAAAAACTCCTTCGAAAGTGATGACTGAAGCAATAACAACTTTGATTGAGCACCACAGCCTACCTTCACAGCTGCTAGAGGAATTACCAACAAAGTTCTGCTATATTTCTATTAATTTTCTTTTTTGATGGCTCATTGTGTTTATTAATGCAATCCCTTTGATATTATATTTTCTAGCCATCTGATTTCATTAAGCTTTTTAGGTGGGATCGACTTGGAGATATTGTTATACTTCCAAATACGTCTTTCAAAGATCCAATGTGGAACTCCATTGCAGAAGAGCTTTGGCCCACTGTTGCCAAATCACTAAAGGCTAATTGTCTTGCTCGCCAGGTAACTATATTTATGAGCAATTCGTAGATTTATGCTTTCTTATACTCTGCCTGGGCTTCAACTTTTTAATTCAATAGTTGATAGTTGACGAATGGTTCATGAAGAAAAAGTCAAATCAACAAATGTATGAATAAAGCTCAACATCTGCATGTTTTGCCTCTTTTAAACAAACTCATCTTCTAAGTTTGGAAAGACTGATAATCCTCCAAAAGCGCTGACTGTGTTCTCTGTGAGATCAGCTGACATGTGCAAGTGTTTTACACCCAGTAAACTTAATAATTGGCATGTGCCTATTTCATAGCTCGATTGCCTTTAAATCTCTCTCTCTCTCAAGAGATTTGATTGTCATCTTAAATTTTGCAGTGATTGCCTTTTGAATTCTTTGCTCCTTCGAGTTCATGAGCCAGATCCTTGAATTAGATGCTTTGTCTAGAAAAATCAATTAGAGTACTAAAACATTGTTGAATGTGTTGAATGTGTATCGATATTCATAAATATGATATTATTTTTGAAATTACTTCATAGATAGTTGGAAAATTATGTTTTCTGTTACTATCAAATTCTTTATATGTGTTTCTTTGAACACCTTGGGACTAACAATAATTTCTGTAGCATAATATCTATGGATCTGCTTGGTAGTGGTATCTGAGGAGGATGAAATCTTGGAATCGTCAAAGCACTTGTTTTTAATATTTTAGTTAATCATACATCCAAAATTTATGTTAACTTCAATAGGATTTCAATATCTTTATAGTTGCAGCAAACGGTACAAGAGATAGTATATTGCAGATTCTTGTTGGAGATAATGGATGGGTTGACCATCGGGAAAATGGAATTCTCTATTCTTTTGATGCTAGCAAGTGCAGGTTCTTATGGGGCAGTCTTTCTGAGAAGCTTCGGATGGTCCGATTAGATTGTTGGGATGAAATTATAGTAGACCTGTTTGCATTCATTGGATACTTTGTGCTGCCATTTCTTGTCAGGTATTCTGTACTGTTCTTTTTGTCTGTTTTCAATATTATGTTCTGATTGGTATCTGGGGTGGGTCTTATCCAAGAGAAATTTTGGTTTTGATTTTTTTCTGATAGTATACTTTGCCACAAAAATTTGGTTGTTTGATATCTTTATACTTATGCCTTGTGAGCTTCCTTTAAAATTGACAACCTGTTTTTATTCCCATCCTTTTTGCGTGATCTTGAGCAGGGCCAAAGCAAAATTTGTATCTGCTTGTGAGTGGAATCCCCATGCCATAGAGGCACTCCAACATAATCTGAAAGCAAATTCCGTGGCTGACAAATGTCTCATCCTTGAGGGAGATAATCGAAGTTTGGCTCCCAAAGTATAATCTCAAGTTCATTTCTACTTTTGTTGATCAATTTTACTTTATCTCCTAAATATTTGTCAATATAATTCAAAATTTTCATCTGGTATGTAGCGTTTCTTAAAAAGTCAATGTTAGTTTACACCCTTGTTGAACCAAGCATCTATAGTCTTCTTAAAGTATCTAACTTGTCAGTTGTTTTAAGAGGAATCAATGTTAATTTACACCCTTGTTTAAAGGAATTCTTTGGGTCACAAATTGGAGCATTACAGTTTGCAGGTTTTCTTATTTCAATCTTCTTAACACATTGGTAAATCTGCATTGTACCCCTTTCAAACAGAAATTTATTCTAATCACACTCTCACATAGCTAAAGGAATTTTATTACTATATAAAAAAACATTAAAAAATGAAAAACAGAAGAACAATTGCTATTATTTTCACATATTATCAGAGTTACTTTTCTGATAACTTTTAAATCGAAGTTTGGGAAGAAAGAGAGTGACAGTATAGAAAAGTTGAGTTGACTATGTATTTGTCCCTTTAGTCAGTATGAAAAGATAAAGTGAAAAGGAATCATTAAGCCCTTGCTTGATATACACGCACACATGGAAACATGCATTGACTGAACTCATGAATCTGTTCTTCACTTTTTCTATACTCACTTTGCATGCTGACAATAGGTATTTGTACATGAGGTAAAAAAAACAGACCCATCTATTTTTAACATCCATATGGACATGGAAATGACTTAATTTGATTGCATGTTTCCAGGGTGTTGCTGATAGGGTTTGTCTAGGTCTCCTTCAGTCTAGCGAGTGTAGTTGGGTCACAGCCGTGGGGGCAGTAAGGTAATTTACGATGTCTATGGGCATAATTTCTTTCAATAAATCTGCCTGGTATCACTCTGTTGTCAGATCTTGACAATCTTCCAATCCTGTGTCAACCGCAGCATTTATAGTTCCACAGCAATCTAGTTTATAATTTTTATGAAAGTTGCATGATTGTTTGGCACCACATAGTTTTCAGCCAAGTTGTACCTGAACTGGTCATGTAATCAATCAACACTGCAGGAGTAAAGGTGGAGTACTACACGTGCATGGGAATGCGTAGGACTCCTAGGAAGGCCAGTGTACAGAACACGTGTTGAAGTCAATACAAGAAATTGCTAGATCTGAAGGTAGTAAATTTTTTACTTTGAAGATCTGTTTTTTTTTTTTTGGAAGAACTGTTGAAACCTTAGCTGATGTGCTTTCCACAGGTTATTGTTGGGAAGTTTCTATAGAACATGTGGAGAGGGTTAAATGGTATGCTCCACACATTCGCCATCTTGTTGTATATGTAAGATGCTGACAGAGCCAAAGATAGACAATGGCAAACGTATTCAAAAGTCTTCAGATATACCACTTTGCTGATATACAAATGCCTGAGATCTGAATCATACAAGTTCAAAGAATGCTTTGGAACAAGTAAATGAGTTTTTTTTATATAGTTATTTGATGGGGATAGATTGGAGTATTGTTGGGTCTAATTAGAAGTAAATTTGCCAAAAGCGTTTTTTTATATTTACTCATACTTCAATTCGGAATCTCATGCCCTTCCACTTGAACTCTTTTTGCAAATTGGGTAGAAAGGGAATTCAATTGATAGTTTCTGATTTTGGCAGTGACAATTTATGTGCCTTTATTTGCTGGTGCTGCATATGCTATTGCAATTTGTGTTCTTAGTGCTCATTCTAATGTTTCGAAATGGGTCTTTATATGATTTATAAGGAGTGGAATGATAATTAGAATGGTAAAGATAATTAGGGTGTTTGGTTTAACTTATGAGATTATAGAAAAAATTGATTTTAAAGTGATTATATAAAATAGTTTTTGTATAAAAAGTAATTTTGAAGAAATAAGTATTTAAAATGTTGCTATAAAAATGATTTTTATAAGTAAATTATTAGGAAGGGCATGAAATAAATAAGAATGAAAAAATAGAAAGATAAAAAAAATTTATAGGGTTAAAATAGTCATTTTTCTTGCGTAATATCTAAAAATTGTTTCAAAAGCTACAAAACTATGGTTTATAATGTTATAAACTATAGTTTTACCTAAAAATAATTCTGTTATTAAGATTAGTATTTAGATTATTATTATATACCAAAAAAGGTATAGGAAAAAATGATAATTATATAAAGTATAAAATAGAAAAGATAGTAAAATGATAAAAATATAAGAGTAGTAAAATTGTAATTTCACATGTTTATAATTAAAAAAAACTGGTGGGAGATCTTTGTGGCTTGAACACTTGAAACTACATAATCACTTTTGACAATAAAAGATGTGTTTTGTTGCTTGTGGGATTAAATTATAGTGTGAGTTTAAAAGTATTTTCTTAACACAAACTAAGCACCCACAACTTTTAGGTAGTCTAGGTCTAAAAATACTTTTTTGTTTCTTTTTCAAACACACAGCGGTTTGCCGTTTGGCTCTTTTGCTTTTTTTTTTTTCTTTTTCACAACGGTCTTGTTTAACGTATAAACTGAAACTGATATATAATATATAATCTTACCATATATAGGGTGTGTTTGAATTAGCTTTTAGAAAATAGATTTTGGGAGAAATAGATTCTGGAGAATAGATTTTGGGAAGAATAGATTCTGAAAAATAGATTTTGGAAAGAATAGATTCTGGAGAATAGATTTTTTAAAAATTGAAGATGTTTGGATGATTAGTAGCAGAATCACTTTTCGATAGACAATTTACTAAAAAGGACATAAACTAATATAATAATTACATAAAGAATAAATTTGATTTTAAATTTTTTTATTTAAATGATTACAAAATAATACATATACATATATATTTGGGTAAGGTAAAAATTTATAATATTTACTTGAATTTTAAATTTTTTCTCACTGAAAATTTTATTAGAGTTAACCAAGATGACCGTCTAAAACTTTAGAAGATGGTAACTTTTATTGATAAATTTATCTTTTTTTTTTAAATTTTAAAATAAGAATTTAAAATTTTAGATTTTAAATAGTATTTGTTTTTGTTTTTTTTAAATAAAATTTAAATTATTAATAAACTCACACACACCGAAGAGCTACTATACTGTACTGTAGCAGTGGGGGGAAAATGGAAAAGTTATTGGGAGAGCAATTATTCCCAAACCATGATTTTAAACTCAAAACCATAGTTTGAGTTCTAGAATTAATTTTTTTAAAAAAAATCTTGTTTGGCTCTTTTCTTATAAAACCATAGTTTTGTGTTAAAATCTATTCTCAAAATTGGATGCCAAACACACACTTACTATAATTTATTTATTTATTTAATTTTTAAATTAAATTAAATTAATATTTTTATATTAAAACTCAAAAGGTAGTATCAACTAGCATTAGTTAATATAAAAAAAATTAACTATTTAAATATAGGGTTTTAAATATGAGTTAACAGGAATATAAAAAATATTTTAAAAAATTGCTCTCTCTCACACACACACAATATTTAAATATAATTTAATTAAATAGTTATATAAAAAAATATAAAAAAAGTAATAAAAAATTTATATAGGGTCTTATGAAAAAATTCTCCCTGAAAAAAAGGTAGGAGGAAATAGTACATTACTACATTAGTTCCATTATTATCATTTGGTCTTCAAAAATAAGGGCAGTGGGGGGCACGTGACGTGATAGGGATAGCAATTAATAATACATGGAGAGACAGGATCTCAATTATGGACTGAAAATCTTCTGCATATTTTATATTTTAATTATAACATTCTATTAATTATTTTATAAAAATTAAATAAATTATTTTAAAATATTTATATCTATTTTTTATCAAATTAATTTATTTAATTATAAATATTTGTCTTAACAAAATTATATGTTGTATATTATAATTTTGTAGTTTTTTATTTTTTAAAAAAATTAATTAAATATTATAATTATAATTGATTGTAATAATATATAATATGACAAAAACTTGAAAACATCATCTATTCAATCGCAAATTATTATACAAAATTTGCACATAAATATTTAAATTTTATAAATAAAAAACTATTAGACATATTATAATGTACGCTTCCTTACATTATAACTTTTAAAATTTTATTAATTATAGATTAAAATATCTGTTCCACGTTAAAAAAAAAGATTAATCTTTGTCATTTGTGAAGAACTGAGATTGTTAGGATGAATTAGAGTACAAATCAAGGTTTAGGATTCAAATCTTCTTCACATAAGAAGAAAAATATTATCTAAATAATTTTCATAACTTAAGCAATAATATAAAGAGATACTATTGTTAATTTATTTTTTCAACTAATCCAATTCTATATATAAAATAATTCTAGAGATTACATATTCCTATTTATAAAATATACTGAAAGTCTATCAAAAAAATGTTAATATTATATTTTAATTTTGCCCCCATTAATTATTGATTAATCTCACTGTCTAATTAATTATTTGTTAATACTCTGTTACCCTCTCTAAGTGATAAAGGTGTTTATTTTAGAAAATAAGTTGCATTTCTTTTACATATTTAACAAATTTTATCTATATAATTTAATTATTTATATTTTATAAAAATTTGAGATGGGGTATTAAATAAATATTTTAATTTTTAAAATTCTTTAAAAATATTTATAAATTTACGCCATTAGTACATGACTCTAACAGATAAGTTTTTAAAAAATAATTTATAAAAAATAATTTTTAGATGATTTTTAAAAAAATTTAGAGAAGAATTTATAAAAAAAATAATTATAAATAAATAAATATTTGAAAGAAGAGTTTATAGAAAAGATATGATAAGAGAAAAGAGAAAATATGAAAAATAGATAGGAGAGATAGTAAAAAAGATATAAGATAAAAAAGAAATGAGAAATAATATAAAAGAGAAAGGAGAAAGAGTATGAGAAAAATATGAGTGAAATAGTAATTAGATAATTTATAAATTTTTTTACTATTCTAAAATTTATTCTCATTAACTTATATAAAATTTTAATTTTAAATCATATTTTTTATTTAAAAAATTAGATAAATATATTTATTTATTTTAAAATTTATTCTAATCAAAATTTAAAATAAAAATATTTTTAAAACTAAAATTTCCCTTTTATCTAAACATGTACTATCATAGAAATTATAAATGAGGCACATGATAGTTGGAGTGAGTCCACAGTTATTACGCTTCCCTAGATGAAATAAAAAAACATTAAGTAAAAAGATACAAAGATAACTAAAACAAAGCGACCAAAAATAAAATGTTGGTTAAGTATATTTATTTTCAATTATCAAGTGGAAATGGAAGAGATAATATTACCTCTTAATCTATTTATAAAAATTAGTTAATTTTTTAGATACATTTAAAAATTTAAATAAATTAATTATAACTAATATAAAAATTAATTGATTAATTTAGATAAATTTAAAAATATATAATATAAATTTATTTAAGAGCTAAATTTAATCATAATTAATTTTTTATTTTTTAAATTTATTTAAAAAATTAACTAACTCTTATAATTAAATATAATTGTAGAATCATTAAACTTTACTTTAATCACTCATCAACCCTAAGGAAAAAGGAGGGAAAGAAAATGACAAATTTTAAGAGTTATGGATATTGGAAGGGAAGATTGAATTGTTAATTATATTGATATATTATAAAAATGTATATTATTTATTTAATACTAGAAATGTTGAGCACATTTACACATTTATTTGTAATTGTTTTCTCTTTCTTTTCTGATAATCTTAAAAAGTTGCATACAATTTTCAGTATATTTATTTAAAAATTACATTACCTTTTGATCAATTTTTGTTTTTTTATAAAAAATCTCTATTTAAGTTAAATTCATGAAGTGTATATTTTTGCCATGCTAAGTTCATAAATCATAAGGTATATTTTAAATAAATTGAAAATCATGCGTATACTTATGCTTTTCATGGATATTTAATTTGATGCCATAATCTTGTACTTCTTCTCTTTTTATTAAATTTTTTAACTTTACCCTCCTAATAATATTATCTCTATATAAAGGCTGATAGAATAAAGTTATAATGATTAAATTAAATGATTTAATGAATAGAAAAAAGATATAAATACTAAATTGAAAATTAAGAGTAACTGAAAAATGGCTATTATGATAAAACTAAAGTGCAGATTATTTTTTAATTTAAAAAGCAAAATTTTTATTGGAAAAGAAAAATAAAGGCAGTGGGATAGTGGCAACATTGGGGGCCTTATGCTAGGCTAGTGCATGGGGCCATGGTATAGTGTCGGTGGTAAGTGGTCCAAAAACCAAAGGATTTAATGGTCCTCCTCCAAGATTCAAAGATTGGTATCATTCCAATTTTAATTTTCCTTTTTTATTTATTTTTAAAACAAGGTATGTTATAAAGAGTAAGGTAATATTAGATGAGTATTAAATTAACTTTTAAAAGCATTAAAAAGAGGAAAAATCATATTGAAAGACCAAATTTATAAATTAATTATTAAAAATGTCCTTGAATCGATCACTCCCATGACATAAAGTTACAGTCCAACTAGGAATATTTACTATTCATATAAGGCAAATTTACAACTAAAAGGAAAAACAATGAATATTTATCATTAGTGTGGTTCTTGGAAATAAAAGATTACTTAAAAATAATGAAAATTTAATTGAATATTTTTTATTGTTTCCTTCACTAATAATAATAATAATTTATCCCTTTAATCTAAATTTTCTTAAACAAAATTACGTGTCATTGGGATTTTTTTAACCATACTTGTTAGACGCGTTACGTTTGAACTTGGAAAAGAGAGGTGTGTGGTCGCACCCTTTATTACATTTTATGGCTATTATTCAAATTATAAATGTCGATGTTAGTCCCGACTAAGGCAAGTAATACTATTAGTCCACGTTTGCCTCGAAAAAGAATATATTTCAAATAATATAAAAAGGACTGCCCCAACTTGAAAGTGACGATTTTAGATAAAATTAAACTGAGTAGGAGTTGTACAAAAAAAACTATAATAAAATATAGATAAAATAATATTATTTATCATGTGAAAAATTTATCTTTCTTTTTTTTTTGTTTTTATATAAAAAATTGAATAGTACTAGTCTCTATTAAAATTAAAACATAGTCCTAAGGTTTAGAAAATTTTCTTAAAAAATTTACGAGATCGTCTATTAAAAGAATTCTTACGATAATAGAAAAAATTAAATTCATATTTTTATAAAATATGAGTCTATTTTTTATTATTTATATTAATTTTTTTTAATTTCTATTTTTTTTTTGTTAAATAATAAGGAGACAATGCATTCATAAAATACAGACTGATGACTAGCATGGTCCAAGTCAGTCTCCATTAAACAAGTCTTGATTCCAGAAACTCCTGCAATTAGGAGCGGCCTCTGCCATATCTGTTCCTTTGCATTTTGAGTTTTTTTAAAAGCAATAATAATTATATTTAAAATATTATTAAATATTAAATATATATTTTTATCAACTTTTATCATCGGAGATTCAAAATCACTTCCAATCTTATATATAAATCATTTTTAGAGTAATTAATATTATTTTTTTTAATTTTATTCCTATTAAATATAAATAAATAAATTATTTTTTAATATCTTTTTTAATAAAGATAAATATAAAAATTTTATCAATTTAATATATTATTTAGTATATGATAATAGGATACCGGTAACTTATATATAAAATCATAGTAGTAACTTTATTATTTAAAATATGTAAAAAAGAATTTTATCTTTAAAAAATAATTTTTTAACTATTTGAAAAATGAATACGAATATTGATATATTACTAATTTCTTGATGAAAACTAACAGTGTGTTCATGGCAAAAATATGCCAAGCATATAAACTTGGCATATGGCAAGCAACATCACTCATGAATAATTATGATGGAAAACGATTCCCTACCATAATAATCTTTTTATACTTTATTCATTTTCGGTGCAGTCAAAATTTAATATGAATTATCTAAATATATTTTTTATTTTATTATTTTACATAATAAATTTATTTTTTCATAAAGTGTAAGTTGAAAACTATCCTTATTTTAAATTATATATATTAAATAAAAATTTATAATTATATGAAATTAAAATAATATTAAGTCTTTTGTAAAGAATAACATTGAATCTAAACCGTTAAATTTTAATTTAAATGGTCTAGATTTGATACTCATTATCTCAATGTCTTCATAAACCTCTTATAAGAAAAGTGAAATTGCATTTAAAACCATAACTTAACATGTTATCAAATATTGAAAAAAAAAATATCAACTGTGAAGTTATAAGAGTGAGCCAGAAATAAGGGTTTGACACTCCTAATGCATAAAAAAAACAAATTTTAGTTAAATTATTATTTTGTTTAAAATTTAAAAGCATTCAACAATATTTTTAATTTTTAAATTTGATTTTTTTAATATTATAATTGCCAATCGGTTATCGCTTATCTATCAGAATCACTTTTCCCCTCTAAAGGAAGGAAACAGGATGGAAAAGAACGGTTTCACAGTATTTGGGCAAGAAAAAGTCATCCGCTTTATGTCATTCTAGGACCAAAAAAAAAACAAATACTTTATAGAATTATTATTAAATAACTTATTCAATCCAAATTTAAAATATTATATTAAATTATATACTATTAAACATCAACGATAAAAAAATATTGATGAACTAGCAAACACAGCAGTGAATGCATAATAATTAGGGAAATTTATATTAAAGATACCTACATTTTTTTCAAATTTTCAATTTATTATTTATATATTCTTTTAATTAAATCTTTAATTTTAATTTATTAACAACTAGCAATACTAACAGAACCGAAATTAGTAATAAAAAAGTAAAATTAATATATATATACTAAATTAAAATTTTAAAAAAAGAGTAGGTAATTATAACATAGTTTTCTCTAATATTTCTTCTAATTTTTTATAAGTAACATTATATCTTATAAGAGTGATATTATATATAAATAACAATTTATATTCATTTAAAAAAAATTATTTTTAACCTCTAATTAATTATATGTATATTTCTCACTCATTCTCTCTTATTTTTATAAATAACAAATTATATTTTGAATATATTTATTATTTTTAATTAATTTTTACTAATATTTTAATTAGTTTAATTTAAATAATTGTTATTTATAAAAAAAAAGACTTGAGAAAGTAATTATACCTACGTTTTATAGAATAAGAAAACCTATATTGTTTTTCCTTTGCTTTAAAAAAATCCAAACTTTATCTAGTGAGTACCCTTTCAGTGACAATTGATTTTTTTTTTTTTTTTGTATAAAAAAGTTCGGTGGAACATTAATTAGCATAGCCCCCTTGTTGGTTTTTGTTATTTAAGAGTTGTCCTCTACAGGGCAAAGCGAGGTGGTCACTGAATGCTGAAGAGAATGGCCCCAAGAGCTATCTTCTTTTTCGTTCTTCTTTGCTTTTCATCACTGTCTCTGAGTCCTGTTCTTGCAGACACTGAGGAACATGAAGATCCTAGCCTTATTATGAACTTCTACAAGGAAACTTGCCCTCAAGCTGAAGATATTATCAAAGAACAAGTCAAACTTCTCTACAAGCGCCACAAGAACACTGCTTTCTCATGGCTCAGAAACATCTTCCATGACTGTGCTGTTCAGGTTCACCCCTTCTTCTTCTTCTCCAATAACGTTTAGGGTTTTGGAAAGATTTTGCCTTTTTCTGTTCTAATCTTTGAGTAATGTGGTTTTCTGGGGATTTTTAGAGTTGCGATGCTTCTCTGCTTCTGGATTCCACAAGAAGGACCTTGTCTGAGAAGGAGACAGACAGAAGCTTTGGCTTGAGGAATTTCAGATACATTGAAACCATCAAAGAAGCTGTTGAGAGAGAGTGTCCTGGAGTTGTTTCCTGTGCTGACATTCTTGTTCTCTCTGCTAGAGATGGAATTGTTTCGGTAATTTCCTTATTCTAATTCTAAGTCGCCTCATAACAAGTAGCAAAAAACAAACGAGTTTAAACTTCAAGCCCAGCTTTATTATCTCTGCAAAATCTGATCTTTTCTCTCTGTTCTTTCATAGTAGAACAGTTATAAGAGACCCCAAAGTTCAACAGATTTGTTCTGATTCTAGTGTAGTAGCACTCAATTAATTGTTTTTATACACGTAAGTGTTCTGAAATGAGTTTTTTTGCAGCTGGGAGGACCTTATATTCCACTTAAAACTGGAAGAAGAGATGGAAGAAGAAGCAGAGCAGATGTAGTAGAACAGTACCTTCCAGATCACAATGAAAGCATCTCTGTTGTTCTTGAGAGGTTCTCTTCCATGGGAATTGACACCCCTGGCGTTGTTGCACTTCTGGGTAAACTAAAAACCATGGCTTTTTAATTTATAAATAAACTAAGTTTTAGTTTGGTTTGATTTTGAAGATTTCTACTTAAAGAGAGTGGATAAAGCACAAGTTCATTCACTGTGATCTCATATGAGAAACTGTTTTAACATTCATAATAAGTTCTGATATAATCTCTTAAGGCATACATATCCATTAAAAACTGTTCTGATTTGAGATAGATATTCATGAATCTTAGAAAAACAGCAAACATTAAGATGTGTGTATACATTAACTTCTCTTAATAAATGGATGGACCACAACTTCACATGACTTCTTCATCATAGTTGAGGATCTGGGGTGAAAGTAATTTTAGATCTATCACTCTTACTCTTTTTTTTGTCACTTCAGATATACTTATGAGTTATTATTTAAATTAGTGAAAATTCCAATATAGTCTCACATAAGTAGTCTAATAAGTGAAAAGTCTTTTTGAGTTGTCAATATGTCATGATATGTTGTCATTTTTTTACTGTATCTTATCATTATCATAGTACTCACTTATTGTGGAATTTTGTAGTAATTAATTGCTAGGATGGGATTCTATAGTAATTTTCCCTTTAAATTATTAGAGTTGAAGTCACTTGCATACACATATACATGAGAAATTGGAAAAATCGGTGAAAAATACTATTTAAAAATTTTATTAGCCATAAAGATATGAGTTCGAGTATAAATTTTTTAGAATAGTGGTATTTTTTGTGTATAAGGTTTGTGACAATGATGTTTGTGTTGGGCAGGAGCACACAGTGTAGGGAGAACCCACTGTGTGAAGCTGGTGCACCGTTTGTACCCAGAGGTAGCCCCAGAACTGAACCCAGACCATGTCCCTCACATGCTGAAGAAGTGCCCGGACGTGATTCCTGACCCAAAGGCGGTGCAGTACGTGAGGAACGACCGAGGCACGCCCATGGTTCTAGACAACAACTATTACAGGAACATACTGGACAACAAGGGCTTGTTGATAGTGGATCACCAGCTAGCCTATGACAAGAGGACAAGGCCATTTGTTAAGAAGATGGCCAAAAGCCAGGACTATTTCTTCAAGCACTTCGCCAGGGCCATCACTCTCTTATCCGAAAACAACCCTCTCACCGGCTCCAAGGGCGAGATCAGAAGGCAATGCAATGTAGCCAACAAGCACCACCATGAGGAGCCTTGAGTGAGAGTGCCTTTTATTATTAGCCTCCAAGTTCAGTGGTTTGTTTTCTTCTTCTGGGTGTGTGAGGAAGAAAAAGTGTAAGAACTACTCAGAATAAGGTGTTTGTTGTTTGTTTTAGTTTCTTCGTCCTCATGTAGCTTTGCTCCCGTGTACTAGCTATAGTGATAATGGCGTATGTATCAATGATGCAAGTGAATGATGATGACGACAATGTCATTCACAGGTTGTTCAGTCACTTCCATTGTTCAGAATAAGGTGGTTTGTTTCTTTTAACTTCCACTTAGCTTTGTTCCTTGTTCCAGCTATAGTAATGATGATGTATGTGTATCAAAGATGCAAGTGAATGATGATGCATGGATATAAGTCACCATGTCTATCAAGTACTTTATACCAAAATATTAGTGATTTTCAATCGTCTTATTGCAATCAAAGAAGAACAGTTAACTAGTTAAATCTATCTTAAATTAAAAAAAATAACTTTATACTCTTATCAAAGAATGTGTAATTAAAGAAAGGATAAAATTAATAAACAAGTATTAATTATTTTTTAAATGATTTATATTGTGGATAAAAAACCTTTCTAAAAGGCGATTTATATTCTAGTCGGTGTAAATTTCAAAAGATTGACTATAGCTCTAAACCATAAGACAAATTTTACTTGCAATATCAGGGGTTTAAAATTTGAAGAAAACACATTTTAGAAAAGTTTATTTTTGTTTGATATAAAATTTTTTAGAAATGAGTTAAACTTACCTATGATTCAATACTAGAATGAAATTTTTTTTCCTCCTATACAATATTAATGAGGAGGAGAGTGAAATGTCTATTACCTTTAGGTATAGACCTAGACATTCAAGAGTTAGGATGTCTTCCTAAATACTGCGAATAGAATCACAATAAAATAATATTTTATAGAAATTGAATATGTTTCAAATAGTCATATATTTTATACTTTTATTAATTAAACTTACGGACAATGGGTAGAAAGCGGGTTATATACCTAACCATCAACACTCTAACAAAGTTATGGCCCTTCTATCATCCGCAAATAATTCACAAATATAGCCTTCAGGTATATACCTAAACTGGAGACCTAGTTTATAACGAAAACCAAGAATCCAATTTGCACTTGTCTCGAATAGTTACACCACCACAAGAGCTTCCTTTCACCATCAATACCTAAACTGGAGAACACATCACCCTTCTTACCTACAAATTCCTCAGAATGAATGTCTATGATATTCATGCACGTGAAGCTTGTTCTTTCATTTATGTCCATTGAGGATAAGACAGAGTGAAATATGTGAGGCAAAGAATTGAAGAGACAAGATTTCTTAACTTAGAAAACAAGTGAATGTTATGTAGTTGCAACGATGAAGAGGGTACCGACAATACGGGGTACATAGAACAAAAGCCTGTGGTGTTTTGACATTGTGTGGGAATCCTTGAAATTTCTTTTATAAGGTTGATTCATTGTTGAGATAATGTTAAAGAAGATATAAACTTCCAAAAGTTAAGGAATTACCTTGCTTCGGCACTATTTTACAAGTTCAAGCAAAAGCGAGCATGTTTTGGAATGGCTTTTATCACGTGAAATCTGACTTCTGAAACCAAAAATCCATTTATGCCCGAAATATAGGTTTTGGGATGGGTGGGCCAAATGTTAAGTGTTTTTATTAGTTTTTTGGAAGTGATTCTGGGTAAGTAAGCATATCAGGGAGTTTAACATAAAAGTGCTTCTGGAATCTTGGTTGAAGCTGAAGCAACTTTTTTTTACTTTTATTTTTTGGCTAATTGACTTTTGAGTTTATATTTGACCTTCTGAAGCAAAATTCTTTTAATATAGCGTCTAAATAAATTTTTTTCAAACTGATTTTTTATAAAAATATATTCAAATATAAATCACATTATACTAATTAACTTTCACTCTAACTTTAGTTTACAAAAAATTAATTTAGATAAAAACCACTTTTTCAAATATTAATTCAAACCAACCTTTAATGTGCTAGCCAACGCCGAAGTTAAAGTAACAAAAAGTAAGCCTTTTTGATGAAAATGACTAAAGGAACTGGCCAATTTAGGCCCTAACAAAATAAGGACCAGCCCTTATTTTTTATTGTTTTGATTATTTTTTAAAAAAAAATACCAAATCCCTTGGCCATTTTTCCCTTTAGCCTTTAGGTCTCGACCAATACACATGCAACGCACAACTTCTCCTTTAGTCATTCTTTATCCTCTTTCCTATCTCATCTATGCTCTTAATCTCATTGCTCCCTTGCAATGCAATATAATACTCTTCTTATTATTCTTAATGTAAAAATTATTTAATTAATTTATATATATTAAAAAATAAATAAATTAGTTAATTATGATTATATCGCATAACTTTCTTAAAATATCCTTATATAATAGATATCTTGTAATTATTTGAATTTGATTATTACTATTATCAAGGGAGTATCAACATTAATAGTTTAGCAAAAAAAATGATAAATATGGGTGATAAGGTTGATTTAACTATTATATTTATATGTTAAAATTAAAACAAGTTTTTTAATAATATTTATATTTAGAATTAGAAGAATAATAATTTTATGGAGGTGATAGTATTTTGTATGTTTTTCAACAAAGGTACTGGACTTGCTTTTCACTCCCAAATCCCAATTGTTGTTTATGTTAATTTTTATTTTATATTTATAAAATCTTATTTTGATTTTTTAGTAAAAAAATAACAAAAGAAAAGTTCCGTTTCAAGATCATTACAGGTTCTCGGCTGCCCCCGAGATTGTTTGCTTTTTATTTGGGCCACATTTGGGCCTACATAAAAGCCCATAAAAGATGCTATGATAATCCTAGAGCCGAGAGGAGGGGTAAATTTTATATTTAAAAACAATAAAAAATGAGTTTCTGCATAAATAAATTATATCATTATCATAAAATAAATTACGCCATTCATAATTTGTATAGAATATTTGGAAAATGAATTACAGAATCCTTAACTCACAATTTCACAAATAATAATACCTTAAGAGAGATATTTACAAATGAATTACATAATT
Source organism: Leucaena leucocephala (assembly GCA_037074615.1). NCBI lineage: Eukaryota > Viridiplantae > Streptophyta > Magnoliopsida > Fabales > Fabaceae > Leucaena > Leucaena leucocephala. The sequence continues at coordinate 3,546,383 of CM073562.1, read as the reverse complement.
TAAAACTTATAAATAATGCAATTTGGATTTTGTCAAATTTAATTTTTTTTTGGGTTGAAATTGTAGTAATATATTAAATATGTATTTGAAAGAGAAAGAAAATAGAAAAGTGTGATTATGAATAAAGAAGTTAAAAAGGGAAAAAAATTGTACTTAATTTCCCAATGTGAAAGCTTTAGATCAAAGTACACTTTGTAAAAGGAGAAGGAGAATTAGGGAAGGAACATGAGTTCATATGTAAGTGGGAATATAATAATGATTCCCTAAATCTAAAGCAGCACTTGCCTTGTGCTTTGGGAACCCTAATTATGAACTCCACATGTATTCATAATGGATGGTCCAAAACTCTTTAACAAAACGTTTGTGCATATCTTTTCTTTTAGGTTATTGATTTAACTGTGATTGAATTAGATTAATTTAATCATAATTAATATAATTTAAATTAATTTAATTATATAAAAATATTTTTATGTATTGCTTTAAAAAGAGTAATATTTAAATAAATAATATATTAATATGTAAATAGATGTAATATTTATGTATAAACATGAAATTCAATAAACTATTTTTTTACTTAAAACAATGTCACTTTAGGCTTGACTGACAAGGGGAATAAAATATAAATTCTAACATAGATGAATCGTGCAAACCTCCTGATCATATCCGCCATGAGATTGGTTATATTTTTTTAACATAAATTCACTGTTACATATAATTATTTGTTTAAAATGATAAAAAGCTTTTTAGAAATTGAGGGGAAAATATATAGCTAAAAATGGATTAACAGTATTTTTTTAAAAAAAATTATATTGATTGTTTTTTCACTATATTATTTTTTGGACATGATTGTGGGCTAGTGTTGTACTAACTTTGTTTTTTGTATAAAAAAATTTAGATAAATTTAACATCGGTCTCCTATTAAAATTATGATATATCTTATAGAAAACTTATGAGATCGCCTATTAAAAGAGTTCTCACGATAGTAGTAAAAATCTAACTTACTACTATCGTAAGGATTTTTTTAGTATGTAATATTATAAGTATTATATAAATATTTTATGAATTCTGAAGTTAGATCTTAATTTTAGTAAAATACTAATATTAAATTTATCTAAATTTTATTGTAAAAAAAAAAGTTAGTGCCACACTAGTCATCAATCATCTCCAAAAAAAATAATATAGTGAAAATAACAATGTACCAAAAGTTAGGAGAAAAATCAATGGTGGCAAGGCCAACGTATAAAAAGAGTTGTTGTCATTTTCACGAAAAAAGGTTCCACCATTACCCATTTTTTCAGTCTTTCAATGTTTGCTCCCTTCTTTTAAGTCTTGTTGGCCTTGTTATATATTAAAAAAATAATTATTTAATTCTTATAATTTTAATTTAATTAAAGTTTAATTTTTTAATTTAACACAGTATAATTTAATGCTTATAATTCTATCATAAAAATATATTATACACAACATTTATTTATATTTTAATAAAATATTTTTATTCATAATATTTAAACTCCATATTTTATATAAAAATAATCAAATTTCATCCCCTTAACTAGGGGTGAGCAATTACCCTATAGCCTGTGAGTCCGCCTGTAACCCAGTACTATTTAAGCCCGTATAAGCCCGCCTAAAATAGGGTCATAATGGGTGGTAGCCCACCCATATTTTTTTTATTAATTTATTATATTATATTTATTTAATTTTTTTATTACATATTAATATACTTTTTTAAATTTATGTTGTAGAGGTATGGGTAATTATATCTACAATAATCATAAATAAATATAATGTAAATTACGTATAATCATAATCTAATTGAATAATTAAGATTATGAATAATTATATTATGTAAGTATTGTGGACTACGTGGTTATAAATTTGTAACTATTATTATGATATTTTATTTTCTAATTTTAAGATGAACAATCATATCATATATGTACTATTGTTATTTTGTTTTCATTGTTATTAGAACTTCAAATGGGTTTAAATAAAAAAAATATTTTTATTTTTTATAAACGGGTTGCCTATGCCTATTGGAACCTAAACGGGTTCAGCCCAACCCGTTTAATATGGGTTTAAACGGGTTAAGCCCATGCCCATAAAAAATAAATGGGCGGGGCATGAGCTAACTATCGGGTCAGCCTGCTCTACCCATTACTCTGCCCTACCTTCAACTTATAGCCATGTATAAAAAATTTACTCATAAACTATAAAGTAACAATTTTAAATTTTTTATTAATATAAAAAATTTAATAAATATTTTTTGAACTTAAACACATAGCTTAAGTTAATTAAACCTCCAATACATCATAACTTACCTAAACTTTCATCTATTACAAAAATATACATAAAAATTTTAAATTTACATAAAACCATATGAGATGTATGTATGAAAAAATTAAAAGAAAATAAAATTTTGTTCATAAAACTTGAAAAAAATTGTATTATTTATGAACTATAAAAAGTGGGAATTACTGAAATTTTATATTTTATATAAATATTGATGTTGATTTTTATATTTAGTAATGAATAATAATATTGTTGCCAATTCCAAGCCACCATCGCCCCGTTATTCCATTAAAAGTTGTATGTCCCTCTCTCTCCGGAATGTGGACCTCCCTGTGTTTTTGTCCACTCAATTTGGAATTTTAAGGACAAAAATTTTCAATTTAGAGACAATGAAAAGAATCAAAGAATCATCATCAAGTTAACACAAGCCCCTGCAACTCCTTCCTTAGCATCTTTAAAATGCATGCAATAATGTTATCACAAAAATAATTATATAGTTAGAAATTAAAGCATATATTAAAGGTGTTTTTTATTAATAAGAAAATGATTAAAATAATATTTAAGGGAACTATACAAATTTATTAAAAATAATCAATTTAAATTAATTTTTTAATATTTATAAATGAATTATATAACTTCTATAGAAAAGGGTATTTAGAAGAAATAACCAATTTTTTACTTAGTTTTTTTCAATTAAATATATAGTAAAAAAATGTCGTCAAGATATTATTTATCTCATGCAGCATGCACAAAAAATCTAGTTTTTTTTTAAAAGAAAAGAAATGAATTCCATTTATCCCAAAGTATGTAAGCAAATCAAAATATATTTTTTTTAATATCGGAAACTTTCTCATTCAGTAGATGGATAAGTTCGTATGTCAGCCATGCTAGAAACAAATCAGATCTTCCATTTATTCATTCCTTCACTCATTTTCAACAAAAGAAAAAAAAAATGTTACCAACAAAGTACTTACTATTACTTAGTCTTCCATGGAATCTTCAACTTATACGACTCAACTACTCTATTAAAAATTAATTATTAACAAATATATAAAATGTATTTCTTTTTCTTTATTCATTCATAAGCAAGAATTGATGTGATTCTTATCACTTCCATGCCAACCACCCAAACTAAGTGCTTTCAATCTTTTACTTGCTTTATTTTGTCTCCATCAATCCTTATCTTTTAAATTCAAAGTTATTTAGTTTCATTATTAAATATTTTTTCTTAATTTATTTTTAATAATATTTTTTTTATTTTTTTCATAAATAATCTAAGGATGCAAATATATTTTTCCCACCAAAGATGTCATTTCAAAGAAAATCAGCTATTCCCATAACAGAAAATGTCTGTGTAAGTAAATGCTTAAAAAAAACAGATGGGTAAAAATTAACTTTTGGAAAATTAGTTGTCAACTTATTTCTGAAAAATTTGAATTAATATTGGTTGGATAGACTTCAATATTATGATATGAGATATTAAAATAAAAAGAAAAACTGTACATCATGAAAAATAAAAAATTATAATAACATTTTAGTGATTATAAAATAATAAAAAATTATTATATCCCATCCATACTCAACCATTGTGTCCCTAGTAAATTGATAAGCCCAGCTCAGTTTAGAAGAGTTTATATATTTTATCCTCCATGTCTAAAAAAATAATAATTCCTATTACTAGCGAAGGATATTCTTAATCTCTTTTTGAAAAAATTGTATCTCAGAATGGCCTGTGTAATTTGTGAATAAGATAATATGTTAAACTTTCATATTTGATACTGATGTTGATATTGATAACTGGCAAAATTAAAAAAAGTTAAATATATTTAATATATATGTAAAAATACAAATATCAAATATTAAACACCTCTCCAAACTAATACAATATGAGATTTCATTTAAATTCGGATAACTATATCAAAAATTTTCAAGTTTGTATATCTTGCTTCATATATAGTTCATATTACAATAAGAAATAACCATAAAGAAAAGAGGAACATTGTACTAAATTTTACTAACGCCAATTGTTATACAATTTTTAATTAATGAGAATAATAAAATTGACATTTCCAATTTATGCAATTCAGGCTCACTCCAAGCAGCTGAGTTTGGTTCTCGGAAACTGAGTCAACTCAACTGAATAATCGCCCACAAAACTCACCCACCAAAAAGGCCGGAAGGAAAAAGGAAAAAAAGAAAACTAGTTCTCAAATTGCTGGGTTTGACTAACAAGTAAGAACACGTAACTTAACCACTTCCTAGCCGGACTGAACCGTCCTCAGCCAGCTAGCCATAGAACCCGGTTTGACTCCACACTGCATCACGAACCCGCCTCATGTCCCGCCCCTTCAACGTTCGCCCGACTCCCTCAAAAACCGAGTTTGCCTCCATCTTCCCGCTCCGTGCATACTCACGCGCCAAGTACTCGTGTGGTGGGACCATCTCCGATTCGTTCTCGTCCTCGGAACCGTCGTCCACCTCATGCATAGAATCCACCGAATTGGCTCGCAGTATCTTACTCCAATCCGGGACGTTCACCGGTGCCGACGTCGCCATGTGGTGGCCGTGCGGCGATGCCAAGCTTTCATGCCCCCAATATTGATGCAAAATCATCGACGACGTCGTGGCATTATCATCTGCCGAGTTTTCGAACTCCAGGGACAAACCGCCGACGTTTTGGGTCTGGATTCGACGCCTGCTCCTCACAGAGATGCTGCCGTTACTCTCTGAGGATACACGTGGCTCCCAATCTCTGTAAGAAGCAATCGCCATGTTCTCGCCGCCATCATCCGCCGCTGACCAGACGTCGGCTTCTCCTAGCTCGGATGAGTCAGAGGAGTTAAACCCGGGGGTGTAAGGGTTGGAGTAGGTTCCCAAGAAGCGCTCGCTTTGGCTTGTAGTCAATTTGCGACCCTTAGCCATGGAAGGCGGAGGAATGGGGTGGTGCCGGCAAGCTTGCCGAAATTAGAAATCCAGGGCCATTGGAGGCTTGGACATAAGCGGAAGGGGGAAGATTGGACGTGTATATATAGAATTTTTGTTTTGGAAGCCTGGGTCCCACCATCTGAATTTCATTTGAATTTGAGGTTCATTTTCTCAGCATTTCGTCCCATTTTTTTTTTTATTATTGCCCTTTTGAAGCTATATTGTACAATAATAGTTTCTTCTAAAGAATTTCATTGATAGAATTCTTCTATTTTTTATTAGCAATTAATTTTTTTTACATAAAATGAACTGTTTAAATTTTTGTTTAATATGTTAAGTTGCTAACTGCTTAAGAATTGTAACTAATAAATGTTTCATTTACTGATATATATATATATATATATATATACATACATATAACCTTAAATAAAATCACCATTATCTTAAGCTTATTTTACTGCATCAGATGAAATATAATTTAATAGAGTTTAAAATTAATTTAACTTGAGCTAGACATAATCACAAAACACGGGTAATTAAGCATATAGAACCCTTTACAATAAATTAAACTAAGCATTTCGTGATAAGGATCAATTTTTTTTAACCATGAGATGATGGAGTTAGGTTACATTGAATTTACCATATATAAATTTTTTTGTTATGGCTTGAAAAATTTAATAGATAAAATAAATTTAACAAAGGGATATGTATATGTTCGACGCATAAAGTTTCAAATGGTTAGGCAGTAGCGAAGTGGTGAAAGGCGCTGAAGTAACCGTGATATCCTGTGTTCGAGTCCTGGCCAATGCGGAGGGAAGTGTTTTATTTTCTTTTTCTCACTCGCGAAATTACCAAAATGCCCCTCCCTCTTTTAACTCTGCAGTCGCCGTACCCCTTCACCATTTCTCTTCTGAATGCTCTCAACGTTGCAGACAGAAATCAGCAGGAGCAGGACAAAAACCTCACGCCATCGATGTCGTGTAGTCATCCTCTCCCGTGTTCCATCAATTCTATCTGCTGGTCACTGCCGTTGGAGTCGTCATATCTGTTGGCAAGCTGCATCCTTTAGATAAATGGAGCCTGTGAGGGAAATCAGATGGGTCACAATCGGTGGGAGAAGAGAGAAGAGGGTCGACTTTGTTGTGAGTCGCCGCTGAGGTCTATCATCACCGTCATTGTATTGTTGGCGGTAGTTGTCATCATGGGTTCTGAACAGGGCACTGTGGCTTCTTGGGTATTTAGTCCCCTCCCGGCGATGATGAAGTGTTGTGATTAAGGGGAAGGAAATAGAAAGATCAGAAATTGTGAGCGACAGTGGAAAGGGGAGAAGCTAGTTGGTGGCGCCGGAGACAGAGCTGTAGAGTTGTCGGCAATAGGCAGTAAGTATCTGACCTTGTCTCCATTTACTGTCACTGGGTATTGTTGGTTTTGGGTATTACACTTGTGGATAAGCTGTGTATACATGCTCTGAGTGTGTTAAATTGCTGCTCATGTGCGCTGTGTATGGAGGTTTATAGTACTGTTCTGTTAACGGTGTTGATGGAAGGAATGATTTTTAATTCAGGGGTGTCGAGTATATATATATACACATTTATGTTGTTGTAAATGATTGAATATATTTATACACTGTGCTCGCGGGTTTTGTGAAGATATGCATATGTGCGTGTGCTGTGATGCTAGTTGGTGGTTTTGGGGCTGGTTAGGGAGATTGGTATGTGCGCATATATGTATGCATGTGCAGATATATATATATATATATATTTGTAGAAGGCACGGCTGTTTTGGTTGAATCTGAGCAGAATATGCATACATACATATATGTACATATAAGGTTTGCATGCGCTGTGAAGTAATATAAGAGAATGAGCTAATATTGTTAAAATGAAAGAGGAAATAAAAGCTTATGGTTGTGTGATCATTACTGCTAAGTGGGTGTACCTCTGGGTTGCTGTTGGTTATATGTATATATATATGTTTGGGCGCCAAGCTTGAAGAACTTGGTAATGATGTGATATATATATATATAATGTTATAGCATGTATGTCTGTTAGGGTAAGCGGAAATAGAGAAAAGGACGTTGGAACTGTTGTTTTGGTCACTGTTTAGCATAGGACATATATTTAGATATAAATTGCTGCTGCCTTGAGAAATTGGACTATGAGTATGCATAAAGTTAAGCGCCGTCAAAGCTTTTGAAAAATGGTTAAGGAAAACTAAAGTATAATTGTTAAGAAGCAAGTGTTTCAATGATGCCAAAGCATGTAATTTTGAATGATGATAGTTAAAGAATTGGTTGGGTAACCTATCCTTGAATGGTTAGTTTGTGTTTGGATTTGTAATCATTAAAGTATATTGTGGGGTTCAAGTAATGTTCAATTAGGTGTTGTTGAAGCTTAAATTTTGATGCAATGAAGGAATTTTAATATAAATCAAGTGTTAGAGGGGTGAAGTCATGGTTAAGGCCAAGTAAAGCCTTTAGGATCATGTGGATCTCGAATGTTAAGAATAAAGAAAGATGGGAATTTATTTGGTGTGTGTAAGTGAATTGGGAAACTAATGGAAGTTAAGGAATATGTAAATAACTTGCAATGATGGTATTAGATCAAAAGTACTTGGTATAGAAGAGGTGAATTACATTTCTTTTTGGAATAGGGAGTTTGAGAAGAATGATGAATTTAATTGTCTGTGGATGTTCATTAAGTGTGGTAGAAGAATGGAAAGGGGCAAATAGACATAATTGACTCAAGATTGTCAAATTTAGTGTGGTTGGAAGTCTGTACCGTATGATTGTATGATTGAATCAATGTCAGAGGGTGATGGCTTAAGAGCATGTGTATTGCGTCTTTGTGATTGATTGGAAGCATGAAATGAAAGGGAATATTAGGTTAAAGATGATTTATTTTTGTTGCAGTGTTGATTAGAATGTTAATATATTATTTTGGGATATCAGGAAATTGAGGAGTGAAATAATCGAATGTGATTGGCTGAAACGGGTAAAGGTTTTTGGAGCGTGGCAGGTGAGTGAATAACGTTCCCTAAAATTTACATTTTTAAATGCATTGTTATTTCAAATGTTGAATTTCAAATATGAATTACAAAAAATAAATTTTACGAAAGTATGGTTTAAATCGTTAGAAATGATTTTCTTTCGATTGGCTTACAAAGGAATTATGATTATGTATGAAAATGGATAAATAAGCTTTTTGAAAAGAGTTTGGCAAAAGTTGCATTGAACTGATGTTATTCATGAAATATATTCTTATGCGAATTTCATATGATTTTATAGTAACTTGATTTTAAATGTACATGCTGGGGTTTTTGAGATTCAAAGTGGTTTTTACCAACAGTTATAGCATTGAAACAGTTGAGATTATTATATGTGAAATAAACCCCACGCATGATGGAAATATTTTAGGACAGAATACAGAACGCTGGTTGCTAACAGCAGTACTGTTAGTCCTTGGTGTACCTTGGTTACCCGAGCTTGACGGATATACGTGGCTTTTATACTCATAACGGATACACGTGGGTTTTATACTCGCGACGGATATATGTGAGTTTTATACTCGCGACGGATATACGTGGGTCTCATACTCGCGACAGCTAGTGGCCTTAAGCTGCTAGATTGGTTATTTACCCCCGTGGACTGTGTGTCCACGTCTGTTTTTGTGGCTTCAAGCCGCGTTTGATGGTTAGTTACCCTCGTGGACTGTGTGTCCACTTCTATTTTCGTTCTGTTGAAGTCCTACGGAAAGATAAAGGTTTTGAAAGGATTGTTTTCCTACGATTGATTGGAATGGTTACTTCAAATTGTTTTCCCTGAAAGAAAATATTTACAGAAAAATTTGCATTAAAATACGAACTGTTATTTGAAACATATTTATGCATTGTTTACTTCCGCATTCTTTTAATCATGTTTTTGGGACGTTATTCACGAGTAGATTATTTGGCTTCAGATAGTGCAGGTAACCTTAACCCTTTCGCTGAGCAGTGAAGAGCCTTGTTGCCAATCTGAAGCGTCATTTTTGACAAAACTACTTTTGATGAAATTATCATTTAGAAAGTGTTTGTATTATTTTGAAAAGAAGGTAAATGCTCCACATAGTCCTTAGAAAATATTCTATTTATTTTGAAAGATATTATGGAAAGTTTGACTGTTCTATTTAAAGTATTAGGCTTTCAGAATATGAAATTATTCATATTCTGTGCCGGTCACGTCCAAATTTTGGGACGTGACATTTTTGATCCATCTCAAGTTAAGGAGTTGAATCAAACTAGTATTGTCTTGCTTCTGAAAATTGAACACCCAACAACGATGAAAGACTTCAGACCGATCTCTCTGTGATGTCTGCTTCAAAATCCTTAGTAAAGTTCTTGCAAATAGATTGAAGAGGGTTATGGATTACGTTATCCAACCTTACCAGTGAAACTTTATTAGTAGGAGACAAGGATGTGACAACATCATTCTTGCTCAAGAAGCCATCCATATCATGCGGAATAAAAGAGGCGGTAAGGGTTATGTGGCTATCAAAGTGGACATGGAAAAGGCATACGATAGGCTTGATTGGGGTTTCATTGATTTTAATCTTCGCAGCTTAGGGCTTAAGGATGACTTCGCCCGTCTTATCATGCAATGTATCTCTTCGGCTTCAATGAGGGTGTTGTGGAATGGATCCCCATCGAAACAGTTCCTTCCTTCTAGAGGGGTTAGACAACGTAATTCATTAAGTCCCTACATTTTTGTCATATTCATGGAAAGACTAGGCCAGCGTATACTTCATGAGGTCGACGCTGGTCGATGGAAATCTCTGAAACTCAGTAAAAGGGGCCAAGTCTGTTTCATTTGTTCGTTGCAGATGACCTATTCCTCTTTAGTGAAGCTTCATAAGACCAAATGGAGAGGATAAGGGATCTTATGCAGCTTTTTTGTAGTACCCGGGATACAGAATTAGCCGGCAGAAGTCAAAAGTTTTTGCATCTAGAATTTTCCATTTTAATCGTGCTTATGAGCTTAGTAGGAGATTGGGAGTTAGCCTTGCGGCAGATTTGGGCGAGTATCTTGGGGTTCCTCTGCTACATAAGAGAACAATTAAGGCGACTTTTGCCCCTTTGATTCAGAGAGTCAGAGATAAACTATCTAGTTGGAAAAGGCGTTTCCTCAGTATGGTGGGTAGAACGGTACTCATTAAATCAATCCTGTCGGTTCTTCCTTACTATCAGATGCAGACTCTTCTAATATCTAAAGGAGTGTTGTATGATATTGATCGGTTGAGTAGAGATTTATTTTGGAATCATGAGTAGAATAGTCGCAAGATGCATCTTATTGCGTGGGATGTGATCAAAAGAGAGCTAGAAGAGGATGGGCTTGGTATACAAGATCTAATTTGCCAACATGTTGCATTTATTATGAAATTGTGTTGGGATCTTAATTTCAAAACATCAAGCTCTTCTTTGGGTTAGATGTCTGCGTAGCAAGTATAGATGTGGGGAGGAAGACCTTCCTACGCTCTGCAAAAGAACCTCCCAATCTACGGTTTGGCGTGGCATTACTACAGGTTGGGATATCTTCTGCAAAGGAATTGGGCGTAAACTTCGGAGTGGGTAGAACACTAGTGCTTGGTGGGACCAGTGGACACCTTTAGAGGAACCATTACTGAATTATGTGGAGAAGAATTTTCAGCTTATTGATCCTGAAGCAACCGTGAACCATTTTGTTTCCTCAACTAGAAATTGGGATTTGGATAAATGGAGGATGTTCTTACATGAATGGGTTATGGAGAAAATCAAGATGGTGTCGGCCCCCAACCTGGTTGGGAATCATTTATTTTGCTGGAGAAGCTCTTCGGATGGAAGCTTCAGTGTTCAGTCTGCTTATAGAATTATCTAACAATGAGAATTGGACCTCTAATGATTTTCCCTAGTAGCAATTATGGCGGCGGCCGATTCCTGAAAGAGCAAAGTTCTTCATGTAGCAAGTATTCCATGACAAAATTCCTACGAATAACCTTAGAGCACAAAGAGGATGTCTTGAGAATGCGGCGTGCCCGTTTGAGTGAGGAAACAGTACTTCATCCTTTGAGGGATTTTGTGATTGCAAAACTGTGTGGATGTCTATTATTAACCCAATTTATCATTCGGTATTTTTTCATGGCAATTTGCAGGACTGGTTGAAGTGGAACGTGAAGCATAATCCAGGTGGTGCAAAGTTCACCGAATGGTCTTGGATGCAGATCTTTAGACTGATATGTTGGCTCCTGTGGAAAAATAAATGCAGGAGAGTGTTTGATGGCCGTGCTGAACATTACCAAACCTTAGTTCATAAGGTGCATTTATCAACTGATGGAGGGTGTTGAAGGCTGTAAACTTAGACACAAGATCTTCAAAGTGCCTGACAGAGGTGAAGTGAAGTGGTGTGCTCGTCCTACTGACTACGTCCGGGTTGATGTTGATGGTCGCTAACAATCAGCTACAAGCGGCTTGTACGATAGTTAAAAATGGCTTTTCATAGCGGTGTAAATTTCACTACTATTATAAATTTATCTTTTAATGGCAATTACAACATTTAACAGCGGTAAGCAATTAATGATGTTAATTGTCTCATTTTTCAAGGTAGTTTTATGCAAAAATCACCATAAAAAAGAGATAATTAACCGTATTAATTGCTTTATTTCTATGGAATTTCCAGCTAAAACGTACATAGAAAACTATTTTTTTATTTGTTTTAGCTTTCCTCAGCAAACATTCATTATCAGTCACTTCGATCATATTCATTAAAAGCATTATACTAAATCTAAAGAGAAGAAGTCTGATGAAGAAACTGAAGATTCAGAAGCTTCTTCTATTAAAACTCTTCGAGCTCATTCAAATAAGGTCTATCTTCTCTCACATATTGTTAATCACTACGATTAACTTTACTAAAAATATTAGATCAGACTACGATGTTTAAGGAGTGAATAGAAATATTACGAGTAGAAAAGAAAACTTATAAGTCTTTAATACAAATATGATATGCCATATAATGTATAATATTTTATAAACAATAAACAACCGGGAAAAAAGAAAAAGATGAGCAAATAAAAAAAAATTAAACGATGACTTATGACTTTCACAGTGAAAGATGATGCTGGAGATGATATATAACAATGGAGATAGGTACTAAAAATAAAAAAAAATACTGAAAAATGACTTTTGTGTAAATTTGTCTAGTAGAACAGAGAAATGTACATTAAAAGCTGTAAAAAAAATAAAAATAAAACTATAATCAAGTCATAATTTAATTCTAACCGAAGTTTTTAAATTCAAGCGGAATATTTTTAACAGTAATTTTTTATAGAATCATAATTAAAAATATTTTAAAATGAAATTTATTTATGAAAATGACATATTTTTTTAATTGAGATTTTAATTATAACTGCTGTGAAGTAATATAATAATGTTTTTTTTGAAGTAGAGTGGACTCGTTCGAGACTGTACGGGACGCTAGATTGTGGGGTTCCAACGAAAACTGGGGTTTAATTCCAGGGTTGCTGAAGAACTCCTGGCGATCAGGGAAGGGCTACAACTGTGTAAGGATATGGGGCTTAGGAGAATTAAGTTATATATACTTATTAGATTCTGCAGAAGCTCTACATTTGTTGTAGGGTAATGGTGTTTCTTTACATCTGTACTGTTGAGTGACATTATCACTGAAATTAGATCAATGTTAGTTTGTTCTTGGGATCTTGAGGTCAGCTCCTCGATGTGTTGAGATTCTTGTCAAGAAGGCTCACTAGGCAAAGCTCAAACATTATGGGGCTAAGTGAACCAACCTCCTGCGTATTGTTTGAATCGAAATTTTGTGATTAAAATATATTTTTCTAATTTTTTTTTAATAAAGTGAGATTCAAACATAAATTCTCAATTAAATAATCTACCATTAGTTAAAATATCTTTTTAATATAGAGGTTATTATACTCTATACGATTGTATTAGATCCCAATAAGTTTAAAAAAAAAAAAAATCTCTAAAAAATATTTTTTATATTTATATGAATCCAAACTTTATATTTAAGTGTCCGTAACTTTGTGAGGTTATGAACAACCTTTTTTAGTAATTTTGGTTTCTTAAATAAAGTGTGACTTCATTCCTTTCCCTCATTAGAAACTTGCAATATTTAGGAGGGGGGACTCGTTATTTTATAAGTATTGAAATTTTAAATATTATAAAATTATAATATATATATATCATAAAGATATTTATTAAATATAATAAAATATGAAGAAAAAAACAGCAGACAAGCTTATTTAATTAAGGAACCATATATACACTAATGAATTTTGCATTATCTGTGCTGAAATCATCTCGAAGTTTAAAGAATGTAAATCTCATTGAAGTTAATATTTTTAAAAAGGAAATAAAAGCTAGCACAGTATAAAAATGCTTAAGATATGGGAAGGTTAAAAAACAATGATGCTAACATTGAATCACTAATGCAAGGAATATTGGTAATACCGTAATAATTATGAAGTTGTAATTAGGTCAAACCACTAATCCCACTTAAGTGACGTAATGAGGGGGCCTTAATATCAGGCACATTGAGCGGTCCAGAAGAAGGTGCGGCCCACGTGTGACCCACAGAAGAGAAAAAGGCAAACAAACCTCTGAATCAATCAACAACATGGGACTAGACCCTGGGCCAGGCTCATTTGGGCCCCACTACAGATTTGGAAGTTTTATCCCAAATAGACAATTGTGCCCACCAAAACTTATCCACTCTAAACTCGGATTAATAAATAGATAAAATATGTTATTATTTAAAGTATATTTAATTTTTAAAAAGTATGAATTTATTATATTTTTAATAGTGACGTTTGGAGAGTATTTTAGCTTCTAAGTATATAGGTTTATATTTGAGGGTAATTGATAGCTTACTCTACCTAATATTAGTATTTCTTAAGAGAAATGAATATTTCGTTCTGCTTTTAAATCATGGGTGAATATAATCTCTTTTAAAATATTTTGATAGTGCCCACCAAATGTACTTATTTTTTTTTGCTATGTGAGAGGGCTACAACTTAAAAGTAAAGAAAATTAGATTAGTGAGGAATTGAATCCTAAACACTCTGAACTCACTAAATGTTATACTGTGGAAGGACACATGTCAAATATCGCAGATCTAGAAAGACTTTGCTTTGCAAGTGTATTTGCAATTATGTTAGTTTATCTTGAAATGAATTATAATTTTAAATATCATTGCTTATACATGAAATCCTTCAGCTGCACGAATAGCAAGCTGCCCCTTTGCCTTAGATGAATTTCGACTAACATATCAATAAAAACCCTTGTGTCATATTCAAGAATAACATGCTTATATCCATTATCCAAACAATTTGTAACTCCTTAAAGATGACCCATTATTTAGATTCAGCTACACTACAACTTCTAATAAAATAGGAGAACTCAATTAACCATTTACCATACAATCTATGTAAACACTCCACTAAACCTAACTGTATTACTAGACAAAATCAACACACCATCTACATTTAGCTTAATCTATCCCAAAAGTGGCGTTTGCCAAGTCAAATTATTGGCCAATGACAAATGGTATAAAGTAGCATCATCATTTATATACACAAACTTGTAATATAACCAACTCTAGTTGCTTAGGTTTCATGGTATCTAAATTCAAAATATTTATATTCCTCTAAAGCCAAAATTTTTATATAGTCACTCCCTATATTAATTTTCAATTGATCTCCATGTTGCCCAATTGTCTCTTAAGGTTTAGAGCAAACCAATTATTAAGATGAGTAGCAAAAAAAGCTATTAGTTCATGTGGCAATAATAATTTAAGCTAAATACACCTTACATAACTACAATATCTCAATATATGTAAAATATTCTCACTTATCAAGTTACAACTTTAATAAATAGTAGAACTAAAAGATCAATTATTTCTTCAAATATTGGTCGAAAGTTTATTATTAGTACATATCCATATGAATACCTTAATCCTCTCTGTACCCTACCATTTCTAAATACCTTTATATGGTGAGCTATTGTTATTATAAGTCAATCTACTTCCCTCCATCAAGTAGTAATCAAGTAGGAAGCACTACATACTGTAAACGCCCCGTCTGTAAGTAACAGTCACTTTGACGGAGACACGGAGCTAAGTTTTCAGTTTTATGAGCCTGAAATTGAGGAGTGGGCCACTAATTTCACCATGACCAAATCTTTTGGGGCCCACATGAATTAGTTCGGCTATTGCAGAAGTGAGCCATGGGTCAGGGCCAACTCTGGCTAGACTTGGACCCATCGAAGCATCCAAGAATCCAAGCATCCTATGCTAGTCTTTTTAGCCTTGTAGTTATTTTTCGGCCCACTTGGCTAGTGGTTTATATTTTGCAAAGAATCTTAGTTAATTAGCATTATTCTTTTTTTGACCTTGAATTACCATTATTCTTCATTCTCATGAATAATTGCATATTCCTATAAATTTTACCCCTATAATCATATTTATAAGAAAGAGAGATTTTTTTTATATTTATAAGTTATATCATTAAATTTTTTATATGAATATACAATTTCACCTTCATTTATTATGCTGTAGATTTTGTTCTAATATTGTATAGTATGTGTTTGGATAAATTTTTAGAAAATGGTTTATAAAAAAAAGGCTTTTGGGTAGCTTTTAGAATTTTTTTTTAAAAAGAGCTTATGAAAAAAAAGTGATTATAGATAAATGAGTGTTTGAATAGTTATTACTAAAAGGACTTTTGTAATTGAAAATTATAAAAAGGGTATAATTTTATTAAAAGTATAAAAGAGGAGAGAGGGTAGAGAAGATAGAAGAGAAAATAAAGATAATAGAAAATATAGAGAAAAGAGGAGAGATAGTTGAAAAGATATAAGAGAGAGATAGTAGAAAAGATATAGAGAGGGTGTAAGAAAAAGTAAGGGTAAAATAGTAATTAAGTAGTTTATAAACTCTTTTACTGTTCTAAAAGTTACTCTAACCAACTTATTTGAAACTATAATTTTAAACTATAATTTAGTCTATAAGCTCTTTTGGACAAATATAACTATTTATTTTAATTTTTTTTTAAATTGAAGTTTGAGCCGTAAGCTATTTTAAAAACTAGGTTTGGGGGTTTCCTAAACATGCCCATAGTATATATTAAATGGGGTTAAAGTTAAAAAATTATAAAATTTTAAGACAAAGCTAATGAGGTTTAAGACTTTTGTTTATTATGGTGAAACAAATTGAAACTGATTTATAGGATTAATATATGTAAGAAGTTTCTTTTTTAATATTAAATTTATCAATCAATCTTTTTTTGTCTGATTGTCTTGTAGAGTTTTTTCCTTCAATTTTTGGATATGGGAAAATTGCCGTTAGAATTTAATAGAGCCAATAAAAATGGATTAAATTAAAGTAAAAGTTGTCATTGAATAAGATGATTAGGAGTTGGTAGACATTATACGAATCAGTTCATTTTTAAAACTTGGAATAAACATGTATTATTATGAGCAGCTAAATCAAACTATTATTAATAATAAAACGAAGGGAATCATCATATCATATCACATAAAAATGATATTTTTTTCTTCTTCTTTACAGCAAAAAATGCAGATATGTTATATAGTAGTAACAATATAATACAAAAGTAGAGTGTGGAATTGGGTCGTTTTCAAAGGAAGGAAACAGAATCAGAATCTTTAATTAGTTTAACTATTTCAAAGAAGTAAGTTGCATGTGATATTATGGTCTGAATCATGAGTAAGTCTAATTAACTTGTTCTCTCCCTCCCTCCCATATGCATGTTCGTTCAATTTGTACCCAAAACAAAGCTTGTTTTTTCTAAAGTCTACCCATGTTTTATATGTGTGTATACAGAGAGAGAGAGAGAGATTTGAAAGAAGTGGGAGAGAGATGTTTATGATTATGAGAAAGAGGGTTAGTTACTCCACGAACTAATGTTTAATTTTATATTCTTACTTTTCCTTTTATATTTGAGAGGTATTACAGTTGGTAATGTGAGCCATTTCGCCCTAACATGTGGGCTATGTGGCCTCCTAGCCTATTAGCTCATCATTTTTTTCTAATATTTTTAAAAAATATTTAAAATATTTAAAATATTAATATAAAAATTTATAATATCTTATTAGTATAATTAAAAAAATATTAATATTATACTCTTAAAAAATTTTATATTTTTTATAAAAAATCACAAAATTTATAATTATAAATCTAAATAAATATTAATATAATAATAATTAATTATAATATATCAACATATATTAAAAAATAAATAATTATCTTTAATATTTAATAATAAAAATATTTAAAATAAAATTTAAATAAAATAAATAATAATATTAATAATTAAACAAAATTAATAATTTAGTCGGCCTATTAAAATAGGCTCCCAAACCTGTCCAGGAAAATGTCGTTGAACCCGTTTTCCCTTCTCGAGAGGTATGTAGTGACTAAACAACAATAATTGCAGAATATTATTAAGTGCACGCTTTTATGGGAATAAACATAAAAAAATACGTATGCACTTTGAGCAGGGCCATTCAGAATTTTCGTCGTTCTCATCTCCATGTTGTCTTTATATTCTCTCTCTCTCTCTATCTCTTTGAATCTGAGATTGCAGATTCCTGGCGATGATAACCTAATTTTTCAAACTATCAAACAAGCCATTCAAGATTCCCGATTCCGGAGATGATTTCAATTTTTTTTAAAAAATTTAGTGATGTGCAAAATAAATTTTTCAGATTTGAACTTTTGATTTGACCCAACGTCATGCTCCCAACTAGACTTGTTTGATAAGTAAATTTGTTTTGTGTGCTTCGTATTCTCTGATATGAAAAAAGTGGTCACACCATGCATACGTAGTATGATGGGATATGTTCAAGAGCCCACACCGCAAGAGAATGAATCAAAGTTTTAAATTATATTATATCTATGCCTTGATGCATTTACTTTCCCTTTCTAAAAAAGAGACGAAATTATACATATTCCTTGAAACTTTACACTCCGTATAGATAATTTTTTTTACAAAAAAAAATTAAAAATTTACTATAAATCCCTTAAACTCTTACTTTTATACTGATAATATTTTTATATATAATTTTGCACATAAAATATAATTTAAATAAGGTGTTATATAATGGATGCCTAAGGTTTATATAAACAGAGTTGAAAATTTAGGTTAGTTTATTATTAAATTTTAAAGGTTGAGAGAGTTATTTATATATAATTTAAAGTTAAGGGAATTTTGTGTAATTTAGCGTTTAAAAAAAATTGACAAAAATTGTGCAAGGTAAACAAGAAAATGAAGAACCAAAACTTGAAAAGAGCCAGCTACGTCATATTGATATTGCCAAGAATATGGTCCCGGGAGACAGATCAAATCAACAATGTGATTGGCTATTAATGGCAAGTGAGAGTAATTATTGGCATGGCCTACAATAAAAGATGTTTTGTTTTTGTTGGGCCCTTGGATTGAATTTTCACCATCATCTTCATCTTAATCATCTTTTGGATAACTTCATAATTTGTGATTATGCTTATCCTATGCCTCTAACCTCTCTTTTGAATCAACCTTCACTTCTTTCTCAATCACCTAACAATGTAATGAAACCCCACTTCCTTTTAAAAAGAAAAAAAATATCCCCACTACCTAATTTGTTATTTGGTTTTCTCTATGAATATGTAGTATTTGGGGAAAATATAACTTTTGTTTTCTAAATTTTGCTTCAATTAGATTTAATCTCTAAATTTTAACTACAAACAATTCAATTTTTATAATTTTTTTTGACTTAAAATAACTCAATTCTTATCATTTATTAATTCATAATAACTCAATACCTATAATTTATTAATTCAATAAACTAGAATAATTGAATTGTAATGGATCAAGCCAAAGAAACTTAGTTAACAAATACTAACCATTTGCTTAAATATGGTATGTCTGTCTGGATCCGCCTTTAAGTCTAAATTTGGATCATCAAAATCTAATATGTGAGGATAATTTAGATTTATTTTTTATTTTTTTTAAAATTATTTTAATGGGGTAAAATTTAAATTAAATATAATTTTTTAAATGTAATTTTTTTAAAAATATTTTTTAATTTAAAAAGTATTAGTTAAAAATTGTAAACCTAATTTGTTGAAAATATTTTTAGATAGTACCGATCTTACCATAGGCAATAAGCAACATAAGCTCGTCTTCCTAGAAACTGGGGTCATATCTTTCTCCCCACTATAGGCCCAGCAATCGAGACATATGGAAATGGAAATAAAATTGATTTCCATCATAAAGTTTGTTTGGTACACTTAAGCAAGCATGAAATTGGCTTTGATCTAGAAATCAGTTCCATCAAAATTGATGGAATTGGCTTCCATCACAAAACCCATGGAAATATGAAAAAATATATGGAATTATGGTTTTGCCCCTTCATTTTTTTTTTCATCTCCTTCAACAAACATCAACTCCATCGAATCATCATTGACCAGTAAAATATTTTTAGATAGTACCGATCTTACCATAGGCAATAAGCAACATAAGCTCGTCTTCCTAGAAACTGGGGTCATATCTTTCTCCCCACTATAGGCCCAGCAATCGAGACATATGGAAATGGAAATAAAATTGATTTCCATCATAAAGTTTGTTTGGTACACTTAAGCAAGCATGAAATTGGCTTTGATCTAGAAATCAGTTCCATCAAAATTGATGGAATTGGCTTCCATCACAAAACCCATGGAAATATGAAAAAATATATGGAATTATGGTTTTGCCCCTTCATTTTTTTGTTCATCTCCTTCAACAAACATCAACTCCATCGAATCATCATTGACCAGTAAAATATTTTTAGATAGTACCGATCTTACCATAGGCAATAAGCAACATAAGCTCGTCTTCCTAGAAACTGGGGTCATATCTTTCTCCCCACTATAGGCCCAGCAATCGAGACATATGGAAATGGAAATAAAATTGATTTCCATCATAAAGTTTGTTTGGTACACTTAAGCAAGCATGAAATTGGCTTTGATCTAGAAATCAGTTCCATCAAAATTGATGGAATTGGCTTCCATCACAAAACCCATGGAAATATGAAAAAATATATGGAATTATGGTTTTGCCCCTTCATTTTTTTTTTCATCTCCTTCAACAAACATCAACTCCATCGAATCATCATTAACCAGTAACCCATGACGGTGACCTCCAGCAATTGGCGACGACAACCTCCTTTAACCCCATCGTTAGCTCTGGTGGGGCTGGTGCAGTAGTTTTTGTTGACTGGGATCTTGGCCTTCTCGTCAAATCTGAGGATGATGAAAGAGAGGAAGAAGAGGTCTGGTCGAGGAGGAAGGGCAGATTTGGAGCTTTGATGGCGAGGAAGAGTTATAATTGGAGAGGAAGGACAAACCTAAAGCTTTAATGGTGAGGAAGAAGAGGTCTGGTTAGAGAGAAATGATAGATTTGGAACTTCAATGAAGATTGATGACAATGGTGGTTGACGGTAGCACTGGTAATATGGACTAACCCGCAACTGCCATAACCTACAGCTAGAAGGCTAGCTTTTTGCTAACTCAAGCTCCCTTTAGGTCGCGAGCAAGCTAAAAAAAATAAAATTGAATTCATATATAACTAAATATTACAATAATCTTTCACAATCTAAATTAATGTTAATAACATAATATTAATCTATCACACAATCATTCAAGTGTCAACATATTAATAAAACAATAATCGTCTTTGCTAGTCTGTGATATTTGGAGTATTTGAAGCAATATATGAAGCTGTAATAGTATCATCAACACTACAATAAGCACCTTCCTCTTCTTTAGTTTCATCTGCCACATAGCACATCATATAACATTTTAAAAAAGAATTAATATGATTGAATGAATATATACAAGAAAAATATAAAATGGGCAAAAAATATAATTAAATTATCACCCCATGAATAATTTAGCATCCAACTGCGAGCGCAAATAATAGCTTCAATATTTTCAAAAGAAGACAACTACGATACTTTGTAAGAACTCGTGAACTAATACTAAAAGCTGTTTCACTTGCAACTGTGGTGATTAGAATAGATAGTATGTCAAAGACATCTTTAAAAGATAAGGAAATCGAATCGCATTAGTCATCCAATAACTCAACAAATTAATTTGACAGACAATCTAGGATTAAGTGTTGCTTCTTCCAAATAAATGTCTAATTTAGACTTTTGAAATACCTCATTATCTTTATTCTTCGCTTCAAAAAAATCTCGCATCATATAAATTAAATTTTAACATCGATAACATGATAATTATATAAATTAAGAATTAACATTAAATATCTCAAACTTACTTCAAAAGCATCTAACTAATTATTTTTATCATATATAGAGGACTCAGCAGCATTTTATGGGAAAGACATTGTCGTTGCCACATTGACATTAAAGCTTGATTCAGCTCTTGTAAAAGGGATTGAGGATGATGCAGATGATCCTATGTTTTTATATTCATTGAACACATAATATAACTTTCTCCTAATGTGTTCAATCTTCTCTTCATAATTTATGGGATCAAGTTTTATATAAGAAAACTTTATAACACCAAATTTAATCCGTGGGTCAAGAATATTTGACAATGCAAGAATGACACTACAATTACCCTAATATTTATCAAATTTTCAAAGCATTCTCTCAGTCATATCTTGAATCAAAAAATATCACTTTCTACATGTTGTTTCAGTAGTATCTCAATTTTGGAGATTTACATAAAATACATGTTAGCAGTCAAATAAGATGATCTAAAAATTAGATTTGTAATAACTGCAAATGGTTTCAAGTATGCGCATATCACTTATGCTCTAATCCACTCTTCAGGTGATAGGCAATATCTATAATTGCTGTCATACAAAGATAAGTTTACAAAAGCACGATAATATCTGATTGCACTTTAGAACATTGCATGTGTCAAATTCCATTTAGTATGGGCATCTAATCTCGACTCTATTGAACTATCAATACCCCCAACCTGTTGAACACACTTCTTAAAGTTTGTCAACCTCGAATTCGAGTGCTTCACGTATGTAATACTTCTTCTAATCTTTTGCACAACAGAACTCGCTACTGTCAACCCC
Organism: Leucaena leucocephala; assembly: GCA_037074615.1. Classification (NCBI taxonomy): domain Eukaryota; kingdom Viridiplantae; phylum Streptophyta; class Magnoliopsida; order Fabales; family Fabaceae; genus Leucaena; species Leucaena leucocephala. Next base: position 3,524,034 of record CM073562.1, on the reverse strand, counting down.
TCATGCACTATAAGATTTAAGATATAGGCACAATATCTCATATGGAAGAACTCCCCATTACATAAATTCAACCTATCTCTCAGTAAAGTTTGCATATTATCATTTGCTAAGGCATTATCCAAAGTAATAGAAAATATTTTTCATTGAATACCCTAATCTATAATGATATCATGTGCCTTATTTGACAATTCAATACTATAGCATAGAGGCTTCATCCTAGCAAATACTAGTATCTTTCTATTGAGATTCCATTTCTCATCTATAAAGTGTACAGCCAAACAAATATATCCTTCGATAGCCAAAGAAGTCTAACAATCCGCAGTTAAATATATATTACCAGGACTCCTCGGTAATTGATTTTTTAAGTTCTCTTTTACTTTAAGATAGAAATTCATAACATCCACCATAATATTTTTTTCTAATAATGGGCTTATACTTAGGATTTAAATATAAATATAAATCTCTAAGTGCCTCCTACCTAACAAAAGAATATGGAACATCACATCTGATGATACAATAAGTTAGCAAATCTTGAACTCTATTCTGATCAAGTTTTCTAGCTCTAACATTCCCTATATGGTCTAACATCTTGACACTAACATCTTTATATTTAGGAATTATTGCACAAGTATTTATATGAAATCGAAGATGTGAAGTCCCATAATCCTTACCTCCAACACTATATGTTTTTTTACACCATTTACATCCAGTGTTTTCTTTTCCATCTACTTTACCGATTTTAGTAAAGAAGTTCCAAAGATTGAAGGTATTTTTCTTTGCTTTCTTACTTGAATTACCTTCTACAAATACAGAGGGGTCAACGTGTTCATATTGATTTTCCACATTAGTTGTATTATCAGTACTTTTTTCTTTTATGCTCCCTAATCCCAGTGACAATGTCACCCAAATCTATCTTAAATTTGTACAAATTATTGCAAAAATTAACAAGTAATAACAGTGTATAGTGAGCAATAGAAAAGCAAATTTATCGATAGAGTTAGAGAGCAATAATAGTGCACAACCTTCACTAGATCAATAAACAGAGAACAACGTATAGGGATACTATCAAAACATATTGATATTATCAAATTGAGGGCAATAACAGAGAAATTGGAGATTGATATTCCTATAGGCAGATTGATCAGCAGAAATATAGAGCAATAAATAGAGTAATACTTAAAGCAAATTGGCCTTGCATAGAGTAATAAACAGATTGATCAGCAGAAATATAGAGCAATAACATCAAATTGTTCAGCAGAACCAGAGAACCATCTTCATATTTAACCAAAAAAAGCCGACTGGCACGATTGAGGCAACTGGCACGATAATGAGACGAAGCCGATACAACTGGTACTTGGGCAAGAAGTCGAGAATCAGAGTTCTAGACTACCAGATGATATGGCTGCAACTGTAGAGAGTAGAGTGTGGGGCTATGAGGAGCAGAGTATGAGGCTAGGGAGCAGGGGAGCCATGACTCGTGAGTAATTGCACCTACTTATTAATTAGAAATGATAGTGCCAGACTGTGCGGGGTGCCTACTTATTAATTATTATAAAAAAAGAGGGGGCTAGCCCACTTCTATACGGCCCGCTATTAAACGGGCTACTTTTATCTAACCTGAGCTTGCCCCATATTTATGTAAAATAAGTTGAGTCTGTTTTATCACTTCATATTTATGTAAAATAAGTTGAGTCTGTTTTATCAGTTCTACTGATAGTGGTAGTTGGATATTTTGGGGGTTAGTTTTTTTTGGATGAAAAAATATTAATAATTTCATATTTTAATAAAAATATTAAATAAAAATAATATTTGAATTCCATGTTATACCAATCAAACTTTTAAACCTATATCTATTTCTATTTACATCTTCATTTCCATCAAAATCAATTCCAACGTACGAGTGGATAAGGTTAAAGTCGAGAATGTAATTATATTAAAATGTCAGAGATTCCTATCATTGGTCATAAAAGGAAATGGTATTGGTAACAAGAAAAGCTGATTTACCATCAATTTAACTCTTCATATTTTGGTATATTGATTAGGTTGGCAGAGATCAATTACGCAATTGTTTTGGAGTTTAATAAGAATTTTATTTTATTTTATTTTTGATGATTTTTTCTCTCGCTTTAAAAATTCAACGTGATAAATCTTTATCGATGACATCTAACTTTACGGATTCATGTTTATACCTTGATCGGTAGGACTCTTGTGAACGAGAATTATATCATATATCCTTCTTTTCATTATGTTTTGTTCTGTAGATCATAATTAATACTTCATTAAAATTTTAGAACGGTAATATTTATTAATTAACAATAAAAACTAATAGATAACAATCAATTATAATATTAAAATTTTATAATACCCAATTTAGTTAAAAATATATTTGGGTTAACTTAACTAAATATTTTTAATTCATTTATCTACTAACTACAGTCAATAATCTCAGTTAATAATCACACTTAATTTTTAAAATATTTTGAGTTCTATATTAATAATTCAATTAAATCATGTTAATCACACACTACTTTAATTTTTAAAAGATTTAAAACCTTGTGATATTAATTAATTAATAATAATATTAACTAATTTTATGATATTTTAAATTTTTAATATAATAATAATTTATAATAATCATAAATAATTAATTATAATATATTTTTCTATGTGTAATGCACAGGAGATAAATCTCTTGTTAGTTACAAATTTTAGGGCTAGAAAACTTAAAACTTTATTTATTTGATTTTTTAAAAGTTCAAGTGAATTGGCTTATTGATTTTTGTACAAAAAATTTTAGAAAGGGGTTAAACTCACTCACAATTTAAAGCAAGATAAAATTTTATTTCTTTCTATGTGATACTAATATTAGATAGGGTAAACCGTCTATTATCTTCAAGCGTAAATATAGTCACCTAGGAGTTAGGATATCTCCCTAAGCGCTGTAATTGGAACCACAACAAAGTGTTATTTTTTAGATATTAAATATATTTTAAATAGTCGTATGTCTCATCCTTTTATTAGTTAAACCTATATATGATAGCTAGCTCATTGATTCTGATTGGCAAAAATTAAGTTTTTTTCTTTCTTTTTTTGTATAAAAAAATTAAGCTTTCAAAGTAAATTAAAAGACATAGGCCACAAGGCCGAAGCTAAGTCCAGACCATATAGGCGGATGAGAAAAGTAGGCTTCCAGGACTTAGCAAGCCCATCTAATCTCTCTCTCTCTCTCTCTAAATACATACATACATACATATTAAAAATTAGGAAAATAACCATGGCGGTTTGGACCTATAGCTAATTCCTCATTCCTTATAAGGAAAATGAAGTAAAGTTTGAATCCCACGGACAAAACTAACACGAATAGTAGATGATTAAATCTCTTAAATATAATATTATAAGTTTGAACTAAATTATATATATATAAAAATATTTTATTATAAAAAATAAAATTTATTTCAGTGATCTCTATGTCTCTAAATTATTGGCTAGATATACCGTATGATTTTTACTAAAAAAATTTTAAATCCCAAACAATTTTAAAAAATTATTAAAAATCGAGATAAACTATAAGGATTTTTTTATAATTTTTTTCTAAAAATTATAAATTAATATAAATGATATTAAAAAAAGTAAAAGGTCATCTATTTTTTTAAATTTAAATTTCTTTAATTTAATTTTATGAAAGAATTTAAGTATTTAACAGAATTACCAAAACTTGATTTCCTTATCCGAATAATCATATATCAATAACTCTGGTAAAATATGAGTGCATGAAATGTTTCTAAGGCCAAAACTATATTTTTCAACAGCCAGCCGCACTCATCCTTGTAGATGTTGGATTCCAATCTTTGTTCTTTTCTAATTAATGGAATGGCTGATCCATTTAGGTGTTAGGACCATAAAAATCTAATTCCAGCTTATGACTTTGTAGCCTAACACCATAAAAGCTTCCCTACTAATAGGAGGTCACATGTTCAATCCTAATTGTAATCTCAGCCGTTGGTACTGCCTTGCCCCTCTAAGAAACTTTAAAAAAAAAAAAAAAAAACTGATTCCAACAAATATGTTGCTAAGCCTTGGACTTAAGAATGTGTTGCAACTGTGACCTTTGGCTTCTCACTTTTGCGTCTAAAGACACATCTTTCAACTTCAAGTTCCTTTTTGGGACCCCTCTTGGCCATTCTATGCCTCCTTTCATGCCTCGAGTTATGTGTGGATTCAACATGGCTTCAGTTGATTCCCAATTTCTTGCACCTTCCAATGAAGACAAAACCACCCCTGCAATTAGACTACTAGAACAAGCTTTCATCTTTATTACCTCACTAACTTGTGTCTCAGGAGATTCCACGTAAGTGTTTTTATCCTCTCGGTTGACTTTGACAACTTGTAAACCAGTTTCATTGTAGGGTGAGGATGAGTTGTTAGTTGACTTCTTGTCAAAGTCATCTTCTTCTTCATATGGTTTTATCACTTTCTCATAATCCTTGTCGTCATTTCTGAGCTCCTCATAAATGGAAAAGATATCATCAAAATTCAAGAAATCATCATATGAAAGTTCCAAACCTGTAGCTTTTGATGATGATCTTAGGGAATTTTGCAGAAAAGCAAAGAACTGAATCATCTGACGGTATTTATCTTCGAGCGCGAGCTTCGCGTCGAGTAGCTTCATTTGAACGCGTTCTTCGCGCAGAAGCTCGGCTATTTTCATCATCTTCCTCTCTTCTTCCACTTCCTTGAGAATCTTCATTGATTCCATCTCCAACTCCTCAAGCCTACACTTGTCTTCTCCTATTTGCTTGGTTAATTCATTGCACACTTCCTCCATTATCTCTCTGCCTCTTCTTTCTTCCTCGTAGTTCTTCTTGAAGTGCTTCGCGTATCGGTTCGCTTCGGCCAATTTGTGTAACAACTTGGCATTCATCAGCTCCATTCTCTCTCGGCTTCTCCTTTCCTCTACCAGTTTATCCCTTACCTCATCTAATATTGACTGAAACTTTTGGAATTCTCTTTGCTTCCAAAAGATCATTTCTTTCTCGAACTTGTGAAGAAATTTTTGTGTCTTTTGCTTAGAGGATTTCTTTGAAGCTTTAAGCTTATTTATGCAACATTGAGCCTGAAGAAGTTCTGCTAGAAGAGCAGACACAATTGAGTCACCTACTAAATTCCTCTCTTCATTGTGTTTATTGCTACCATGAACCTCTGTAAACTCCTCATCAGATCCTTCTGCAGGAAGAACACCAGTATCCCATTTTGTTGCCTCTTCCTTACAACACTTGAGACATTGAAGATAAGATTCAAGCTGTGAACAAAAATCTCCATTAAGAATTACTCCCTCAAGTGTTAAAATGTAAGAGTCATATGACTAATTTATAGATATTAAATAAATTAATTAAATTATTTATATGTAAAAAGATGTAGTTTTCCTAACATATCACATTTAATCATTTACATTGAAACTACTTTCATCAATAGAAACCTCATTTAATATGTGCAATAGATAAGGATAATTTAAAAAAAATTATATATTTATAAGATAAAATAAATTAAAATTTTATATTTAGGACCAAAATAAATCCCCAACTAGCTCTTACTCCTTTAGTCCTATTTATTCTAACATATTTCATCTAAACTAAGCAAAACTTTAAATCTTATTAACTTTAAAATCTAATAACTTTATAACATTATCCGTGTTAATACACTCACCCTATCCTAAGGTACAAAGTCAACACAAGAGTAAAATTGTATATTTATATGAAAAATTGAATGATATAACTTATAAGACAAAAAAAAAACTCTTTCTACCATATAAATAGGATTTAAAGAGTATATTTATCCCGGGAGGGAGTAGTATCTCAATGTTGTCATTAGTGGAGAGAAATACAAGGTTTTCTGTATCTTCTCTTTCATGAATATCATTGAATCCATAGGTCAGATACATCAATTTTCCATTTATAAGTTCATTTTCAACAGATAATAAACATGGACCTCAGATTTATAGGACTGATTAAAGTGCCTCCCCCTTTTACACGCATTGTTCAAAGTTGAAGCAAAAAATTGTGTGTGTGTGTGTGTATACAAAAAGTGTACCTCATGTTGACTTCCATTTCTTGAATGCAAGATAGTATGTGGCCTCGATGTGGGATCCTTCGTCTTCTCAAATTCTTCATCTCTGGTTTCATGATGAGTGGGAGGCACATTTCTCAAATTATCATTTGCTAGCTAAATAATGAAAGAACAAGTGCAGGGTTTTAATATAAGACACAAGGACCAAAACCTGTAAAAACAAGAATTGAAAACCACAGCCAATAACTACAAACAAATAAGGCAATGTTAGAGACCTAACTCTGACATCAAGCCTTCAGATCCAACAAGAGTACTTCTCAAAATTTGAATTTGTGTTCTCTTAGCTTGTTGGTCAAATATGGTTTTATTTAATATACTGATTGAATGAAAGGATCAAATCATGAACCAGTTTAATAATGAGTAGAGGAAGTCATCAGATTTGTGTTTTCATGATTGAAAATGATATAAGCCAAAGGCTGATGTGATTAAAAGGGATAGAGATCATTCATAAGAAGTTAGGCCATTTTCATTATAGTGGACAAAACTAGGAAAAACATTGATTTAAGTACCCAAAAGTTGAAATTAAAAAAGAAGCAACATGAGGATTTTTATGTCAAGCTTCATATTAAAATAAATCAGTTCACTTTTTAACAGATTATTAATGTCAGATGAAAACCTGAAGATAAAGCATAGTTCTATCTTTTCTAATAGCTTTCAGCCAAGCATAAGATAAATCCCAAGATTCAAAGGATGAAAAAAAAACGAAAAGCAAAACATCAATTTCTTAAGGTTTACAACAGAACATTCTGAAATGGACATCAAAATACAACTAAGGAGAAGAAAAGGAATTTCGGATACCTCAGACTTGGACGAACAAACCGATCCATCATGACCGCCATAATCCCCTGAACGGTCCATAAATCGAAGCTGCCACAAGCCAGCAGCGAGCTTCCTGGCCGATAGCTGGGATTTGGGAAATCCATGGCGGAAATTCACAGGGGAAGTAATACTGGCGATGAAGGAGCTTTTCTTCTTGTGACGGTTGCATTGGAAGGGAGGATCATTTCGGAAGATGGCGTAATGGCGGCGGAGGACAGCGGCGAGTGTTGAATTCCGGTGTTTGCGGCGATGGGTGATCGCCGAAGAGTGGGACCCAGCGGAGGAGTTCATTGGAGATGAGCAGGCTGGGAGGAGGCCATGAACAGAGAACAGAGAGGAGGAAAGCTAAAAGAGAAAAGGGTGAGAGAGAGAGAGAGAGAATACAAAAACAAAAGATTGGAATTTCGGAATATAAGTGTCTGCTCAGTGGGGAGTGACAGTTACTTCTTACTACGCGTAATTATCATGCATGCTTCTTAATTGCCTCCTCGTCCATGTTTTAACTTCCTTTCTTTACTACTACTAGTATGCATAATTTGTCTAAAAATAAATAAACTGTCGTACAAATTATTAGTAACAATCCCATATTTTGGGTAATCTACTTTTTTTAATATTGTTATTAGAAGTATAAGAGAAAATAGTAAAGTATTATCTCAAATGATTTTGGCATGTATAAAGAAGATAATCAAATGCATCATTGAGGATGTTAGATCAAGTATAGAGTCATATAAAAAGGATAGAAAAAAGTTAAAGGAGACGTTTAACAAATTTCTTGAGTAACTTATCGAATGACTTAATTTTTTATAAAGTAGAATTATTTAGTATGATCCATATAGTTGATCTTACCTAGTAGAATAAAGTTTGTTGTTATTAAAAGTATTATTCTTTTTATTTTTATTATAAGATTTAATTGGAGAGTTTATCTCAATAATAAATATAAAATATATTTTTTTATATTTATTAATTTTTTAAATTATTATATTGATATTCTTTTAACAATAATTAAAAGAATAATTATAAAAAACTATGAAAATATGATAAAAGATCATGTGAAAATCTAAACAACTAATAAAAAAATATAAAGATATAATTAAAATTAGATAAAACTACATAGGTCTAAATAAAAAATCAAGTGAAATATAGCAACCAAGGAATTAATTTTCCATAGAATTTTGTTGTGGTTCTCCCCTTGGTTTGTTTTCTGAAGCGATCCTTGTGTCAAATTGTCACATATTTTAATGAATCCAAATCTCAGATTGGTAATCAGAACAACTACGTGGTAGCAGGTCCCCCCTGGCAATAAACTGAATAACACGAATAGTAATTAATCAATAATTTAATAAAGTGAATATATATATATATATATATATATATATATATATATATATGCAGCGATCTACTAAACCACCCATACCAATACTAATTAGATATTATTTAAAGAAATTAGAAAAAAGTTTCTATTAAAAATTTTGTTGGTATGAGGACTTAAAACAAAATATTAATACTCTGTATGTATATCAGATCTTTTTATCAATAAAATTTGTTACAGGAGACATTTTCCTAATTTTTTTCATATTATTTTTAAAAAATTGAGCATTAAAAATTAGAAAATTATAATTTAGCGAATGAAAGGACCCAGCAGGCGGCAGCAGAAGAATATATGGACAGGGACAGAGAAGTGTGGGGTGAGACACGTTGAGGCTTAATCGCACAAGTTGGTGGGTATTAATGAATGGAGTCTGTGAGTAAAGGAGGAGGGTGCTGTTTGGTAAAACCGTTGATCAACCATTCTAATTAAGGAAGCCATGTTCACCACCTGTTTAGGCTTTAGTTGGTTCACATGTCCCTTCAATCTTACACTCCACATACATAATCTCATGTGTTCAAGCTTCCCAACTCTGTAAACTCATTTTGTTAAAATTGGAAACTTATTTTGGACGGACTGGTTTAAGATTCACTGGTCAAATAGTGGTCTATCCAATTATAATTAAATTAATATTTTTTTAATAAAATTTATTTAAAAAATTTATTCGTTAAAATGTTTTAAATTTTTAAACTGGGACTTTTATAGATTTTCTCTTTTTTTATATATAATGTTTTAAATAAGAAAAAATATAACTAAGATATAAAAAAGAATCACACGCAAAAAAATAATTTTTTTAAAGAAAATAAAGTTAGTAGAGATAATAAGTAAAAAAATAATTTTAAAAACTTAATTAATAATGTTTTATAATTATAGAAATAAAAATTAAGTAATTGATAATTCCTCACTTGCTCATTAGTAGAGCACATGTATTAATTAACAAATGAGTATTATTAGAGGGTGTCAATCGAAAGATTAGGGCTTAGTAATTTCTATGTTTAATTTGATCCGTGGAGGCATGATCACACCGCTCGCTGCTGCGAAATTGTCGCAAAAGATTACTCTCTAAATATCTTTTATTAATTACTAAGCCTCAACCACCCCTTCCCCTTTTAATTTCTCTGTTACTTTCATGGTCACTTTTCACTCTTTTTTTTTAATTAATTATTATTAAAGACATGACTTTCACTTTGCTCTTTTAAAATTTTGTTGCCATTTTGACCAACGAAGAAAAATACTTTCATGCCATAAGTGCAATGATGCCAAAGTGATAAAAATAACATATAGTAAGAATATCATATATTTTTAATTTGAATAAATGTATAATCTCTTTTCGTTTCTTATAATAAGTATATTTTTTTGATAATTATATATATATATATATGTAGCTAATTGTTCATGATATATTGCTTTATTTATTTAGGAGAAATTATTCATATTTGGATCGTTATGAACTAAAGCTCGATAATTCGGTGAAACCAAACAAACAAACAAACAAGTAAGTATGAAAGTGATGGATGGATGGGGAGTTTTGGTGAGTGTCGCGAGAGCTTTTAAAAGTTGGAAACTTGCAACCAATTAAATTAAAAACTCACCTATTTAATTAATTAAACTGCTTTTTTTCTGGGGGCTTAACCTTTCTTTGGCCTTTGATTTAATTAATACTTCAACGTCTCAATACATATGTCTCTCACATGCTATGTCTTATATACCCATAAATACATCCTAAGTAAATTCAACCAATTAAACTTGTTCCTAATTAAATCAATCAATTTAATCGCTTTTATTTTAAATAAACATATGATATTTAAGGTTAAAATCACTTTCACATATTACATTTTATTTAAGAAAGAGAGGCCTGATTTTATTATTAGATTAAAATATATTCAACATCTTAAAATATTTTTTAAAATATATCTAATACTTTAAAATATTTTATAAATCAAGTTTTTTTTAGGTGTGCTATTTCTTTGAAGTGGTGGTGACAACATTGTCCATAGCATATTAGTTCGTGTAACTCAACAATACGAGGACTTCATTTTTAGGATAAGTTTGGTATTATTATGTGTGGTTAAGAGTTGACTCAACTCTTAATATTACAAGTTTATATCTTATTGTTAATATAAGAATTTTAATAGGTAATTTATAAATATTTTAGTAGTTATTATTTGAACTTAGAGGAATACTTTGACTTTAGTGAGCTTCCAAACTAAACTATTAAGTATATGTGTAGGACTAAACTTTTTTCAAATGGAAGAATTCTTAGAAAGGGATTGAATTCACCCACAATCTAAAAGTAAAGTGAAATCTCTTTCCTCTTAGGCAATATTAATGTTAGACTGGACGAGCCGTCAATTATCTTCAAATATAAATTTAGATATTAAAGAGTTACGATGTCTCCCCAAAAGCTACAAATGGAATTTACACAAAAGTAGTACTCCCCATATATGGAACACGCTCTAAATAGCCGCATATCTTATCCATTCGCCAGTTGAATGATAGGTTAGGTATGACCAAACTTTTTTTAATATAAAATATTTTAGAAAGGGGTTAGGCTCACCCATGATCTAAAAGTAAGGTTAAGTCTCCCTTTTTCTTAGACGATACTAATGTCGGGTGGAACAAGTTATCAATTACCCTCATACATAAATCTAGGCACCCAAGAGTTAAGATGCCTCATCAAGTGCCGCAACTGGAATTACAACAAAGTAATACTCCTCAGAGATTGAATATGCTCCAAATAATCGTATGTCTTACCCTTTCATTAGTTGAACCTACAGACGATAGGTGAGTATGACCAAACTTTTTTTTTGTACAAAAAATTTTAGAAAGGGGTTGAGCTTACCTATGATCTAAATGTAGGGCGAACTCTCCCTTTCTCTTAAGTTATACCAATATCGAGTAGGGTTAACTATCTATTACCCTCAGTATAAATCTCGATACCTAAGAGTTATGATACCTCCCAAAGTGCTGTGATTAAAAGCATAATAAAATAATACTCTTTAGAAATTAAATATATTCTAAATAATTATATATCTCATATATTTACTAGTTTAACCTAAGATAGTAGGACATGACCAAACTAAATGAGTTTCTCATTTTTGTGCATCAGCCTCATAACGAAGATGACGATCTCGACCTCCTAATATAGAACTGGGCCAAGCCCAATCATTTTTCAATTCCATTACATGTTGTAGAAGAAATTGCTGTCAAAAAAATTAATTAATTATGACGTCAGTATCTTGTGGCCTTAACGCACAAAACGATTGAGACTTTGAAATTTGTATGTAGTTCCAAACAATAAATTTTTTAATTATGCAGATTTAATTTCACTCACGTTGAGAAAATACCGTCTGAAACCAAACACTGTTCTAATAAGGGTAAAGATGTAATATTCTTTTTTTAAAATATAAATATTCTTTTATTAAAAATAATTTTTAAAGATATTATTAAATATTAAAGATAAATATCTCTTATAATAAATATTTAAATATTAATTTATAATATTATGAGGGACTAACTTTTTCTATTATATCAAATTTTTTTTTAGTATTTTTTTGTTAAATATAAATATCTATTAAAAGTAATTAAATTCTAAACACTAAATGTAAACACTCAAAACATGTGTTTGACACATACGCTTTATTTGGTCTGGTCCTTCCACGTCAAACCCACGTCTTGGGCTGATTAGGAATGGGTCAGATTAAACTAAGGACTGTTTGGAAATATAGAAAATTTAAGTTTTAAAAAGGTTTTTTTATCTAAACTTTTAGTTTATAAAAATTTTAAAATAAATAGCTATATTTATTTAAAAGGATTTTAGTACTAAACTATTATTTTAGATAAGCTAATCAGAGTAACTTTTAGAATAGTAAAAGAGTTTATAGATTATTTAATTACTATTTTACCTTTACTTTTTCTTATACTATCTCTCATTTATCTTTTCTACTATCTCTCATCTCTCATCTCTTTTCTATCTTTTCAACTATCTCTACTATCTTATCTCTCTTTTATTTTTTCCACTACATCTCTTATATCTTCTCAACCATCTCTTCTATCTCTTTTTCACATTCTCTCATCTCTTATACTTTAAATAAAATTATACCCTTTTTAATAATTTTTTAATTATAAAAGTCCTTTTAGTAATAAATTTTCAAACATTTTTTTATCTAAAACTATTTTTTTCATAAATTCTTTTATAAAAATTATTTTCTAAAAGTTACCTAAAAATTATTTTTTTATAAACTATTTTTTAAAAATCTATCCAAATACCCATTAAAATTTAAAAGATCAATCATAGTCATAAATTTAGTTTATGAAGATGAGACATAGTATATTTAAATTTTAAAAAATATTTATTATAATTTTAATTATAGTATTTGAGAAAATATTCTAATTCTTAAATACTTAAATTTATATCTAAAAATAATTAATAATTTATCTTATTTGATAGTAATAATATTTAGGAAAAAGACTTATTTTGTTTTATTTTTATATTATAGATGAGTTTAATTTTTTTAAAAAAAAATTATTAAAAAATTAATAATATAAATAAAATTAAGACAGTAGATATACACGTAAACTTCTAATGCAATATAAGTCTTAAAAAAAAGAGATTATATTAAAAAAATAAAAAGAAAAAAAAAGAAGAAAGAAAGAAAGATATACCTATTTGAAAACTCAATGGCTGACGACATAACAGAAAATTACATATTTAATAGATATTTGTAGAGATAATAATTAAAATTTGACTTTTAGCCTACCATTTCTGAATGTCTTCACTTTCTTTCCTAAAATTTGGTCTCCGATGAAAATGAAACTACAATTATTACCCTTTTTTTTTTTGCTATAGAACTAAAATTATTACCTAACATGACGAAATTATAATTGAAAAAAAAATTGACATTAGAGCATTGATGGATTAAATTTTAGAGAAATGAAATTCAGTTGTTTTAAAAAGATAATTATTTTTTAAAATAGAATTTAATATTATATTATTTTAATTTTTAAAAATTTATAAAAAAATGTTATTCAAAATATTAGTTTTCTTGAGATCTATTAATTAATTATTTTTTAAGCTTTTTAATTAAAAATATATATGGATAAAAATTCTAAAATTAAAATATAATTAAAAATGAAAATTTAAAAATATGTTAAACATTTTTTGAGAAAAACTGTTTTTTCAGACGTAAATTTTGTTTAAATTTTTGGATAATTGAGCTGGTCATCCTTATCCAGAATATAAGGGCGTGGCCCCCAATCATTTGAGTAGACAGAGACATTCCTTATTTTCTCCGGCTCTTACGCAAATCAGGGACCCAATCCTGCCAATTAAAATAATAATAAAAAAAGTCAACATAAAATATGTGAATATTATTAATAAACCAAAACCAAAGTACATTTATTGGAATAGAAAAGTTTATAATAAAAATTAGAAATAAAAATAGAATTAAATTATAAATATATTTTAAAAGTTGGTTAGGTATGATAGGAGTGAATATGAAATTAGTATATTTTTTATAATTTAAAATATTTATTTATAATTTAAGAAAAAATAAAATTATTCAGAAATTTTATAATTAGAGTAAAATTATTTAAAAAATTTATTTTTATTTTTATCATCTCAATTTTTAATTTTTTAATAGAAGTAAAATAGTTAAAAAAATAAAAATAGAAATAACTTCGCCCATAGATTAGATAATTGTTTAAAATTTGAAGATAGCTGTCAATGCGTTGATATATAATAAAAAGAAAATTTATGAAGGGGATCAACGGGAAAATGTCATTTCTCGTTGAAAATGACAATTTTACACTCATATACTAAAATCTTTTTTATAATTTTTTCAAGAAATTAGAAAATTACCTCAGACCTTTTTCTTTCTTTGTTTTTTTTGACATCTATGGATGGATTTTCTCGTAGCTGTATTTTTAGTATCTAGATTGAAAGATCGAAATACTAACGTAAATGGTATACACACACATAATATGAAAAGAATCGAGAAAATTGGAAGTCTTCAAGGAAAGTGATCTGAGGCCAACTATGTAAAGCGATGGACATCATTCAATTTGAATTTTGAATGGAAATACATGCATTGTACGTATAAAAAAGGCTAAACAAATCTCATTATTCAACATACGCTAAAATAAAATAAAATTCTGGATTTAATTAAGAATGTAGGATGAAATAAAATAGAATAAAAGTTTACATAATGAAAATAGAAGAAGATATATGTTATATTTTTATATAAAAATTTTAAAAAATAAATTAGACTTACCCACGATCTAAAGACATGACAAAATTTTTCTCTTTTTTAAATAATATTAATATTAAATAGGATAAATAGTTAATTATTTTTAAATATTTAAATTTTCGGGCCACCGTGAATACTTTTACTGAATATAGTATTATAAGGGGAAATATATACCCTTACTTACTGAATATAGTGTCCCAGAAATTCACCTAAAGAACCAAACCTACAGTAGGATGCTCAACTCTCACTAAACAAAGATAATCATATTGGTTTTATAATTCTGTGAAACTTTTATTTGGTCACCTTATTTTTTCAGAACGTACACTCTATCTCTTTCTTTGTTTTTCACACACACACACTATATACCAAAATCGAGAATAAAACAAAAGAAAATCTAGCGTGGCCAAAGAATGCACTTCATAAATAATAAAAAAATTAACATTGGATTAATTTTTGAAGTAGCTAATATATATATATATATATATATATATATATATTGTTCCTTACGTTTAGAAAGATTGCTCGTGCCTCCAACTACCAACCTACCTAAGTGAAGTGACAGTTCTGGTCTTTAGCCTAGTCTAGTGGGATACCTGCAAACATACTTCGATTAATAATCATTATATACTATTTATTTATTTTTCTTATAATTTTTTATACACAATTGTTTTTACCATGATATCCTATTATTTAATAGAAACTATATAATTAAGAAACTTATAAAAAATTAATACAAAATAAAAACCTTCAAATTGTAAGTATGAAAATTTGAATGTTAAAGTTTGAAATTTTAGTTTTGTGCGTGTGTGTATAGTTGAATGGTCTTTTTTTAGTATAATTTTTTTAAAAAAAATTAACTTTATCTATGATCTAAATATAGAGTGAAATCTCCAGTTTTTTTAAGATAATATTAATATTAGACAGAGCGGACTATCTATTATTTTTAAGTATAAATCTAAACACTTAGAAATTATGATACTTTCTGAACGTCGTAATTAAAATGATAATAAAATAATACTTATTAAAAATTAAATAAATTATAAATGATTATATATCTTTAATTATAGTTGAATGGTCTTAAACCTTAGTAATGTATTTCACCTATGGGCTTCAAATCCTGGGACTAAGGTGTTTTTCTGTGGGTTTGATAATACCGTTTGATTAATTATGAAGCATCCTGCGACCACCAAAACATCTTACTCTGAGCCGAACTCTCATCTTTTCCATTTTCCAAAATATTCTAACATGAAAACATATTCTTATAAACAATTAATTGTTAACGTTTAATTCTATTTGCAAGAACTATAGGCATTCCAAAATTTTTGTTGGATCAATTTTATGTGGAAGTATTTAAAAATAAATAAAATCATCCTATACATTAAAATATTAAAGTTGATTATTAAAAAAATTATATTAATAGTTTATATTATTAATATTTTGGGATGACATTGTTCATTTTTTAATATTTTGGGGTCAAATTTATTCAAATTTTTTTTTTAAAATATCTACAGCTCCTATACAAAATTTTGAGACAAAATTAGATATTGAAAATAAACAATCAATTATTTCTAAATATAATATAATCTAATGGTTTATATTTTGATGCACTAGCTGCTTGGTATGTTATACTTTTATAGCATCATAATAACGTCACAATTTTGATTACAGATTTAGTTACAATATTAATATTATTATTTCTTGACATGACTTACAATATTAATATTAATATATAAGTGGTATACACTGGAATATATTACGCTTGTTTTTGGATTTATACGACCGATTTCAATAATAAAATCCTGAAGTATTTGTCTTTACGTTACTTAAAATATAATTAATATTATATGTGTACAATACTAAATGGCTTATATAATACTAAATATCTTAATCTTATTTCTCTTATACGTCTAATATCTTAATATTATCTGTAATGTAATTTTTTTCATAATCTTTTTAATTTAGTATAATTTTATTCATAACCTTTTTAATTTAGTACAATTTTACATATAATTTTATTTTTAAAGTATCAAAAATTATATTAAATTAAAAAGATTATAGATAAAATTAAATTAAATTAAAAAATTTATGTGTAAAATTATACTATAAATAAAATTAAGATATTATATTTATATTCATATATTTGAGGTGTGACTCTAATTCTGCCAAATAAATTAAAACATTTATTATCGTTGGAGATTATATATAGAATTCTAAAAGTCCACATTTTAGTCAAATATAAAGTCAAATTCCCCATAAAATGTGTTTTCTAGGGAAAATGATGCAATCCTCGAATAAAAAATAATTCACTAATATAATATAAATTAACATGGTTACATTTTATTATTACAGTTATATATGAAAGAAAGAGATTGAAAGATAATTTAGTATACATATGAATGAAGATCCAGTTGCATTTTAATTCGTCATTCTCAAACATGGATAGAATAATATTGAATAATTCAAGTTAATATTTAATATTTTAATTAATTTCATTTGAGTGTCTCACTGTGGATATCATTAATTAATAAACAAGCGGGATATATATATTTAACAAATTTAAATAGTTTAAAGCACGTGCGTATATGATGAGAATTAATCAAGTCAAATAAATTAAAGGAACGTGGATATTAATGTTAATCAAGCTAAAAGCCGACACGTGAAGGCTATTAATTAATTAAAAATAAAATATTGCAAGTCTAAGATTCTTTTGTTCAAATCTAAGTTCACACACTACTATTGGATTCCCTTAATCCGCCTTTTTCACACACCTCAGTAAGTTAGGCACATAATAATTATAATCATTATATTTTCTCATATTTTGAATATAAAAATTAGTTAAAATTTTATTTTTATCTTAAATATAAAATTTTAATATATTTTATTATATAAATTTATAATTTTTTTTAACAATCTTACTTATTATATATACTCAAGGGGATTTCATCAATAAGAAAAATTTATGATGGAAATGATTAAATAAAATATTTTAAAAAAATTAATACATATTTATTATAAATAATTAATCTAATTAATTTTGTAATAATTATAAATTAGTTATCTCATATATATATTCCCTTATATTTATGATAGTGGTGGTACTAGTATGTAGAAAATTTAAATTCTTTACATTTTATATTTAGTATGCAAATGCGAATTTATTTTTTAAACTTTTTAGCCCCATATACATTTTGGAAGGATTAAGTAATATGTAATTTGTTCTTTATTTCTCTCAAAATAAAAGCAGTTTTGAGCATGGATTTTTCAAGTGATTTAATTTTTTTATTAATAACATCAAATAATATATATATTGACACACTTAATCTATATATAATAATTGCACTATTTATAATATATAAACAATTTAGCTTATTTCTTCGTGGCACTAAAAACCCCATCTCTCATGTTAGGAGTTGAAGTATAGTTGAATTGAGATTAATTAAAATTAAATTAAAATAATTTAATTTAAATATACAATAAGAATATTTATATATAACCATAAAAAATAATATTTAAATAAAGAGTATTAATATATTTGTAAATGGAATATTTATATATAGACTACCAATAATTCCATAACACAGAATTGCTAAAGCACAAATCTCACTAAGTGTTATTTTTTCTATAACTCAAAATGTTGTTGTACTTTTAGGTATAGGAGAGAGAGAGAAAATTATAATATCCAATCTAGTTGATATATTAAAACTTTTAAGGTTGTATTTGATTCAATAGAAGAGAAATAAAGGGAGGGATTTTAGTAGAGGGAAAGGAAAGAAAGGGAAAATAAATGATTTTATTATTATTTTATTTAGGTTAACACTAAAAGAGATGAGGAAGGAGATTTTCATATTATCTTGTTTAATTCAAGAAGGGATGAGAGAGAAATATTTTTATATAGACAAATTTACTTTTATATTATTTTATAGAATATTTTAATAAAATATAATATATGGGTAATATTGAGATATTAAAAAAATTATGAATATATTAATATTATAAAATAAAAATATTGCATCTCCCCTCCAAATTCTCCTAATTTTAGAGGGGTAAAATTTTCTATTCCCTCATAAAAATTATTATTACCCAAGCAAGGGGAGGAGAGCATAATTCTTCCCCTCCCTTCAAAATCCCTCATACCAAACTAACCCTTAATCAAACAGGCTATTAGAAGACTAATTCATCAATTTTAATTTATACATAATTTGATACGTTTAGGGAGAAGGTTGTTATTCTTTAATTTTTATAGATGTTCGTGCATACAAGTTTCTAAATCCATTCGGCCAAGAAAAAAAATTTCAAAATCCAAAAAGAAAAACAAGAATCTCTATGGTAGTGCATATATTTATTTTACCGAGTCTGAGGCGGCAAAGAGGATTGAAATTTGGTCAATGAAAAGCCTTCCAAAAAGCAGCCACGTAGGAGCATTATATAATAATAAAACTAAAATAACGTCAATAGCCCACCTTGTCATACATCGCCAACCTATATATAAAACCCCTCCGATCTCATTCCGTCTTCATTTTCAAGCCTTTCCATCTCAATCTTATCTACTTATCTCTCCACTACTCATCTCCACCCATTCTCTTCTTACTGAATCACTTTAATCATTTCTCTGATCGTTTATGGGAAACTGCTTCGGAACGACGTCGTCTTCCTCAGTCAAGCACTGGGCTGGCGAGGATTGGAGTTCTCTGAATAATAATAGCAAGAAGAAGAAGAGCTCAACGGAGGTGTTCGATGAATTGAAGTTGATGAATAATAAAGACGATAAGCTTCTTGCTGTGGCAGATTCGAGTGCTCCTTCTTCTTCTTCTGATGGGAAGATTAAGATAAGGATTTCGAAGAAGGACCTTCAAGTTCTGTTGGAAGAGTTAGAGAAGCAGAAGAAGAATTCTGCAGAACAAGTTCTGGTTCGTTTAATGGAGGTAAGAGATCTTCAGCATCATCGTGCTGGGCAAAATTGGAGCCCTGTGTTAGAGACTATTCGTGAAGTTAACTGATCGATCAGCTTAAGGTTAGCCATTCGCAGCTAGCGAGGTTCTTTGTTACTGTACAAATTAAAACCAGAGAAACTAATTTGTTAATTTTTCTTGTAATTTTAATCCGAGTTTGATCTTGTAATTTGGTGTAAGTATTGTTTTCATATATCAGGGTGTAATTTTGTGAATATCGAAGCTTGCAATAAACAAGTGTAAATTTATGTTGGTATATGATGATTCAATATGGTTTCTATTTGTAATTATATATAAATATGTGCTGTGTTGTTAATTAATTCATTAATTAATGTGGAAGGCAAAGATCAGAACAGATCAGATTAAACAAGGTTTCGTCTGTCAATGGTTTCTTGTTTGAGAATTTGTTGTTATTTATATATGGATCTTGCCCTTTTAATACTTCGCCTAATTAATTAATTAATTAATTAATTTCTGTGTTTCAAGATTTATTTATAAGGTGGATTGTAACTGTCCTTTAGTTTTGTTTCTTTTTCTTCTTAGTCTACTGTACTCCTCAAGTTTATAATAATTACACAATTACACTGCCAGAAATTTAAACTAAAACTTCACTATCCACTGAATTTAAAATTTATTTTTATATAAGAAAATTGTTGAGAGAATTACC
The DNA here is from genome assembly GCA_037074615.1 of Leucaena leucocephala. Classification (NCBI taxonomy): domain Eukaryota; kingdom Viridiplantae; phylum Streptophyta; class Magnoliopsida; order Fabales; family Fabaceae; genus Leucaena; species Leucaena leucocephala. The sequence continues at coordinate 3,503,862 of CM073562.1, read as the reverse complement.
ATGAGACTTAAAAAAATGATTTAATTAACAAATTAAAAAGTTATAAATATATATCATAAATTTATTTTTAATTCATATACTGAAACTTATCATTGTTAGCTACTTAGTTATTATTAAAATTTTTAATAATTAAACCCCTTGTTTAGACCTCACTGTAATTCTTCCAAAATTGTTTGAGGTTGTTTAAATATGTACAAAATTTTTTGTTGAAGATGCCCATGAGGAGGGTGAATTAAATGGTATAAAGTCTTTCATAGGGGTAAAAGGAAAATTGAAAAGAGAAAAAAAAAATACTTAATGAAATGATTATAAACAGAATTTTTTAATTAATAATTTATCAAAATATTTAGTTGTTAATAAATTATAATAATATTATGTGATTTATATAACTGATTTAATTTAATGTGATAAAATTTATCGTGGTTGTAAGAATTTTCATGATAATGTCATATAGATAATATGAAGAAATAAAAAATAATAATTTACTTGAGCGGTGAGTTTTATTGGAATCAACAATTTACCATCTTTAATTTTCTTGCCACAGTACTACAAGTATCGTATGATTTTTTATCACACTATAATTAATACATGGAAGAAAAATGAATGACTCAAAACTGAGGCCCAGTAATAGTTCATATTTCGTTTTAAGAACATACTGAATCTAATGGAAAATAATATTAATTTTCAAAATATAATTTTATAAGAGAAAATCTTAAAAAAATATCATTTAAATTTTAAAATCCTAAATCAGGAATTAGTACAAAAATATGTTATTATTTACTTTATAGGAGCAATTAATAACTTATATAAATATAATAAATAAATTGATTAAAATTTTTTAAATTTAAGTGATAATCTTTTAGGAATTTCTCCCTTCACAACCTAAGTTTGAACACCCAAATCGAGCCTTCAACCTATATATGTGTGTATGTGTGTATGTGTGTATGTATGTATGTATGTATGTATGTATGTATGTATGTATGTATGTATGTATGTATGTATGTACACACTGATTTTTTATATTTAATGAAACTGACCTTTCTTCTGTGACGAAAAAGGTACATATAGTCAATTATTCAATCATTTCAAATTCTTATATATCGTATTTGACCCACACACACCAAAAAAAAAAAAACAAGAAGAAGCTCAAACTGATTTATTTTTCAACATTTGAAGTTTCGAGAACCATAATTCACAAATATCAAACAAATGAGATCTGGAAAAAAACTATTATTGTATATAACTCAATTGTGAACCTTGTTTCAAGTTTCCTTCACATATTTAGGCAAGAAAAGCTGATTTAGAATAAAGTTTTGAGTTGAGTTCAAATCACGCATATATTCATTTTTTTCACAAACTGTTGAAAATAATAAAAGAAAACAGTGTAATTTCAAAGAAACCTGAAAACCTAACACGTGTATAGGTTTTTCCAAACTTGTAAGGAGGTTTAGAAATTTAATAAAATCGGTGTGATTTTAGCGAAATATTCAGTCTATTATTAATGGTGGGACATTTTACATAATATTGTTATTTATTACAGGAACGTGATAGAATCATAAAAAATTGGAAAGTCTTGTTTAAATTAAAGTCAATTACAGAGGTGGGCACGGTGGAATCAAACGTTCCTAACAAAATGAAAGAATGAACAGAATCAATAATAATGGTTTTGTGAAGGATCAATGTTGAATTTAGTCCCTGTTAATTTAACAATTAATTAACATGGAAATAGAATTTCGCAAGACTTGAAACTTTTTCATGCTCTTTGAATTATGGGAAGTTGGTTGATCTTGAACATTTGAAGAAAGGTCAAATGTTGAACTAGTGACTTTGTTTGATACATTGGATAAGTCTTATCCTTATGGTGGGGAACACATACTTTTGACAATATCCTAAACCTAGGTTGTAAGTTTAGATTTAGATAAAATTTAAATTTTAAAAAAATTTAAAATAAATAATTATATTTGTTCAAACGGATTTTTAGATTAAACCATAATTTAAAATTAAAAGTTTAGATAAGCTGATCAGATTAGCTTATAGAATAGTAAAAGAGTTTATGAACTAACTAATTACTATATTACTCATACTTTTTCTTACACTCTCTCTCCTCTTTTACTTTTTTTACACTATCTCTCCCCTCTCATACTTTTTTTTACACCTCTATCATTCATTTTCTTACACCCTCTCTCATTTCATCTATTATCTCTTCTCATTTAATACTCATATAATTTTTCGTAGTTTACTAATAATAAAAATACTTCTTGAAATAACTATCCAATTACTTATTTATTTAAAACTATTTTTTTTATAAACTCTTCTCTAAAAGTCTTTTTTTAAAAATTGTATAAAAACCCTTTTTTTTCATAAACCCTTTTCTAAATTTTTATCAAAACGGGCTACTATATTTTGGGATTAGATAAAGAGTTTGTTAATAGCTAGTGAGATCATTTAAATTTTAAGCCTCATATAAGAATGAGTATTTAACTAATTTTTGTTAATAGCTAGTGAGTTCATTTAAATTTTAAGCCTCCCATAAAAATGAGTATTTAACTAATTTAAGTATATTAAAAAAATAATATTAATTAATTAATTATAATAAATATAACCTGATATTTCCTAAATATTTAATAAAATATTAGATTATATATATCAGTTTATAAGTTAAATATATTAATTTTTAAAAAATAAATATGAGAAATAAAATTGATTAAAATTTTATATTTAAAATTAAAATTAACCCACAGTTAACTTTTATATTTAAGATAAAAAAATTATCATTATAAATGTTGATTGTAGTCCCTAACAAATATGTGATGTTATATATAATATATATATGGAAAATTATAAATAAGTCTCCTATATAAAGGAATAATATCGTTTAGTATAGTAGATAAAACAAACTTGTTACTCTAAGCATGTTTATATTTTTAGTAGAGTCTATATACGGTATTCACTATCTAATAATTAAATATTAATTTTTTTAAAATATAGAGATAATTAAAGTATATTTTACTTTTCTGAATAAAATCTTTTTTATATAAGCAATCTGATGCAAACCTAACCAACCATATGGGAACTGTATCATGTTTTGGTTTGTTGGGGTACACCTTTCGTAATCTTCCTAACCAAATAGTCTTTGTATATAATATTGAGAGAGCTTCAACTTTGAACATTAGCGTATGTAGAATATAGTTTTTGCGCAAGGCTGGTAAAGGTAACTTTTTTCTTTTAATAATTTTTTTTGTACATAAATTTTTAAAAAATAATTAAATTTACAAATAATCTAAAGGTAAATTTTCCTTTTCTCCTAGACGATATCAATATTAGATAGATTGAGTCATTAATTATCCTTAAATATAAATTTAAATATTTAAAAATTAATATATCTCTTTAAATATTATAAATATAATTATAATAAAATAGTACTCTTTAAATATTGAATGAATTTATATAAGATCTGGAGAAGGATATACGAGTGGACCTGATAAAACGTGTTGGGATTCATCTTAATGGCGGCCCAAAAACAAAAATTATAAGGTTGTCAAAAGACATGGGCCAACCCGATTCAAAAACCACAAAGGTGTGGCTTAACGGTTATCTTAGTTGATCCTTTGACTAAATGGTTTGAATTTTACCTTTGGACATAGAAAGCATTATGTAGCCAGTTGTTTATCTTTAAATAGAGACCCTGCAGTAAAAGGATTCATGGGGGTGGATACCCTAAGTATGTAAAAGAAATAATAATAAAAAGGAGAGCTAGGCAACAACAGTTCACTCAGTATAAAGTTAACTTATAACTAAAAAAATTGTGCTATTTCAAATTATGCTGTTGAAGTTGAAGTGAGGGTTTTATTAATAAATGATATATAAGTATTTTTATAAGTATTTTTTGAATTTAAAAGTGTTTTAATTTTGGTATTTCTGTATTTAACTCACTTGATTTTTTTTATAAAGAAAAAGTATAATAATGAAGAGATGTGAGAGCAACACGAAATTTATGAATATGGACCCGAAATTTTGCTTCTTTTACTCAACTAAAAAGGATTACCAATGGTTTAAAAAGCTAAGTCATGCGTCAAATCAGAGAGGTTAGTAGACCTTAGTTTTTATGGTTCAGTGGTTTAAAAATGCTGATGAACTGATATATAATAATTCAATAAAAAATAATTATATGCTGCAAATAGTTTGAACAAATATTGGGCTTTTCCATAGGGTCAATTTTTTTTATTTTTTTTTAAAAAAATCAGTATTTTATTATGAAACCGGAAACTTATCTGGTTTCTTTAAAATTGTTACAACTCTTAATCTAATTTTAGGTGATGACTCAATTACAATTCAATTCCAATTTAAGCTATGAAACGATTTTTGGGTCTAATTCAGGTCGCTAATAAACCTAAGGGACGATCTGACCCATCAGACTTTCATAAATTCTTTAATCATTGGGACTTACAAAGTTTAGAAAAAGTTTTATAAGATTCAAAAGGTCCGTCCCTATTATGTCATAATAAATTCGAATACTTAGCCAGAATTGACTTTCAGATCATAATTGTTGTAGCGCATAATTAAAGAAGATATAGAATAGGTAGGTGGGGGATAAAAGAGAAAAAGACAACATAAACATCTCTCCTTAGCAAGTTGATGTTGGTACGTTCACCTTGGAACCTCATCCACAAAACCATACACGTGGAGCCATATAATGCCCTTTCATTATCTCTCAACCAGGGTCACAACATATAACAGTCCTTTATAGTAACGATAATTATTCCCCACCCCAACCCACCTTCACCCAACCCCAAAAATATTTCTTCAACGTACTTCCGAATATCTTCTTACAAATTACCCTTTAGATTATATTTAACCCAGGCCCACCCCCTTTATCTCTCTCTCTCTCTCTCTCTCTATATATATATCCTCTTCTCCATCAGTCTTACGTTCTGAATTAGTAAGAACCCTACCTGTGATATGCTCGGTCAGTTCTTAATATATAGCACAAGTAAAGAATTAATCTTAATCTTATATATAAAATTTATTTTTTATATTTATTATTTTTTTAAATTATTCATATTGATAATTCTTTAATAATAATTAAGTAAGAGAGTGAGTGAGAGAATTAAGAAAGATAATTAAAATATTTTTTAAAAAATATAATATATTAATTAATTTTTTTAATTTAATTAAATTAATTAAATATATTTTATATTAAAGATGTATTGCATATGGAATCTGAACAGTTTCTATTCTTATCGCTTCACTTGCGTACCTACAAGAATCTATCCAACTTTCTACCTTCTGAAAAGTGCTAGGCAATCATCACTTTTTAAGTTTTAACTACCTCACTTGTAACAAAGATCATATTTAGAAAATGTTAATTAATAATGACTCGTCAAATAACTTATATATACGACGCTATCGATCAATTTCTTCGACAAGTTGCTCTTAGCGTGATTACAGAGAGGAATAAATTCTATTCAGCTTCAGAAGATCTTATAGTCCAGTCATGGCCTCATCATCAATAGAGGGGGAAGCAGCTGAAGAGCCCCTTCTGATGTAGCCGAAGGAGGCATCAGAAGGGCCGCCGGCAGTAAGTTCGGAGCTGGAAGATGTTCTGGAAAACACCGACCTCCCTTATTGGCGGCGCCTACGATCGGCCACTTGGATCGAGCTCAAGACCCTGTACCGCCTCGCCGGCCCGGCCGTGGTTGTCTACTTGCTCAACAATGTTATCTCCATGTCCACACAGATCTTTTGCGGCCACCTCGGTAATCTTGAGCTCGCCGCTGCTAATCTCGGCAACACCGGCATTCAAGTCTTCGCTTATGGCGTCATGGTACGCACTGTCCATCTCTCTCTCTAAATGGAATTTATTACATTAAAGTAAGTAGTACCATTCAGATTCGAGCTTCAACCTGAAACACACACATTGACATGATAAAATATATCTAAAATATTCCAAGTACACAAAAACTCCGTTGGGAACATGAGGTTTCCCTAATTCTTGGAATTAAACATTTAATTATTCAACAAAGTGACTTAAAGTTGTTGTCTTGTTCATATCCTCAGATTTTTTTGTTTTTTATTGCTCCTCGGAGACTCTTGCAAGCAATGAGAATTTATTTCTGCTGCGTATAAGTGATTGGCTTGAGTTGTGTTTTACCTCCTCGCTTGCCTTCTTCGTATTTTCAGCTGGGGATGGGAAGTGCGGTGGAGACACTGTGTGGTCAAGCTTATGGAGCACACAAGTATGAAATGCTTGGCATATACATGCAGAGATCAACTATTCTCCTAATGGCGACGGGGATTCCACTCACACTCATTTACGTATTCTCCAAACAAATACTCCTCCTCCTGGGTGAGTCCACCATTATAGCAACAGAAGCAGCACTTTTCGTGTACGGCCTGATCCCTCAAATCTACGCTTACGCGGCCAACTTTCCGATACAGAAGTTCCTTCAATCTCAGAGCATAGTGGCTCCGAGCGCGTATATATCGGCCGCGACGTTAGCGGTGCACCTGCTGGTGACGTGGATTGTGGTGTTTAAGTTGGGAGGAGGGTTGCTGGGGGCGGCGTTGGTGTTGAGCTTGTCGTGGTGGGTGGTGGTGGCGGCTCAGTTTGTGTACATAGTGGTGAGTAAGAGGTGTGAGAGGACATGGAGGGGATTTAAATTGGTGGCATTTAGTGGACTTTGGGGTTTCTTGAAGCTTTCTGTGGCTTCTGCTGTGATGTTGAGCTTGGAGACATGGTATTATCAGATCCTGGTTTTGATTGCTGGGCTTCTCAAGAATCCTGAGATTGCTCTTGATTCTCTCTCCGTTTGGTAAGACAACTCTAATTCTCAAAAATAAATTTGTTATGTAAGAAAATTTGTTTAATTTTAAATATAAGATTTTAATTTATTGTGTTTTTTAAATTTATTATCTGGTTTTTATTATAAGTTTATTATGGAAAATTTTTTTAGTCTTAAATATAAATTTATTTAAAAAGTTATTAATAATTATTTTTTAATTTTATTTTTATTTGTTGGAAAGAGGGAAAGTGAGAGAGGAGAGAGGTGAAAATGATTTATAAAGTTAGCGAGAGAAATTTTTTTAACAATAGTAAACTTAATTTTTTTTATCAATTTAAGATATTTAATAATTTAATTTGTATTTTTTGCTATACGAGAATAAGTTGAAAATGGCTTATAAGAATTAAGGATCAGAGTGTCATTTTTTCTCTCTAAACATTAACTAACTTAACAATATTTTTAATATCTACAAAAAATCAGTTATCTATCTTTTGCACTTAGAAGATTGAGTAATATCAAAATAATTATAAGTTTGTCCATAAAGAGTGAGCAATAAGTATGGAAAATAGCTATATATATATTAAAGGAAAAGTGAATATATATATATATATATATATATATAGTTTGAAATTATATTTTACATTACTCTTTATTCTTGAGTTGCCTTGTATGGACTAGATTTAAACTCTCTGCTTTTATTTTTTTTCTTCCTTCTTTGATATACGTGTTAGTTTTGTTTGGAATAATTAAAGTAGGCTTTCTACATTTTTTTTTGAAGTGAAAAAGATTAATAATAGAATTAATATATTATGAATAGTATCTCCTTAATTAATTACACTTTTGATATTTCATATATATGTTTATATTTAAAGTATATGGTTTTAATTTGGTTGTGCATTAAATATACTTGACTTGGGTGGCATCGCACTTGGTTACAATCATATATATCATACTCATTCACTACACGTAGTTATATATGGAACACATATGAATAGATATTTTAATAATTTGATTTGATGGCAAACCTTAATATGCGATGTGCTAACATTCTAACGACAATTTCATAATAAACAGTCAACAACATGTCCGTTGAACAGAATGTTTGGAAGGCATCACAAAACAAAACACCCCCAAAAGAAAACAAATAACAACAAAAGTATTGACACGATCAAAAAGTGAAGCGTACCATTCGCTTTTATGAAACTTGTCTTGTATATTGACCTGGCATCACTCGAAAGTTCTTTTCTTTTTACCATTATATTGCTGTTAACGTGGCTGAATATAACAATTCCCTGCATGCATGACCGACAATGGAGATCACACACACACACACACACTCTCTATTATATAAAGCGGATTTCAGAAGGATTTTCTTTTTATACATAATACATGTCATTTGAAGGCTTATTAATGCTTACTTTTATCTGGGATCCCTATTATAGGACATCTTTTAAATGATTATTTGATCCGTAATTTATGTCATTTAGAGAGTCATTAGTACTCATTTGTCAATTTTACACATATAATTTGTGCTTAAATGTGGCTACTTGTACCAATATAGAGTAGATGTAAATTTTCGCTAGATTTCTCTACATCTCAAGTCCGATTTCTATAGGAGATACTTATATTAGGAGAATCCTAAAACTAGATACCTGATAGTAGGATAAAAAATGTGGCTACTTGTATTTTTTTTTCTCTCCTTTAAAATCCCATTAATAAGGGTAAATTTAAAAATTTTGATCGGACAAATTTATTGAGTTAATTGTTATTGTTTAATTTGTATGAATTAGTTGAAAGAGATTTGTATAACCAGTTTTTGTTACTGTTTGCATGATGCAGCACGACGATATCTGGGTGGGTGTTCATGATTTCAGTAGGATTTAATGCAGCTGCCAGGTATCAACCTTGCCATAGTGACTGGTCACTCATCTCACTTAATTCACACATAACATAAAAATCTTATTTTTCACTAACTTAAGAAAAACAATCTACCAATACTGATTATTAACCATTAGAATTCATTATTACTGCATGTAACTCCCCATATAAACCATACGTGACTCCAGCTTCTATTATTATAATTTACTTAGAGAGGTTATTAATGTCTTTTATTAATTTTACCCATGTTTAATTCTTGTATGAGGGAAGAAAAAGATGTGAGAATGATTTGTAAACATAAAAAGAGAGAATTTTAATAAGAGCAAATTTAAAGAAAAATTATCAATTTAAAACATAAAACACAATGACTTAACATATCATTATTCCTTAATTCCTGAAAAATAGTTTAAAGTAACTTATAGCAACTTCCTACATTTTTATATATTATTTAATATAGGGCTTAATTGATTGGAGTTAATTTTGGTGCTAAATAAAATATATATTTATTAATTTTTTTTATAAATTATCCTTTTTTTAGATATTACTATATTACATTTATTAATACCCCTCAACAGCAGTCAAGTAAGAGATTGAATGAGAGAGTTAAGAAAGATAATTTAGATATTTTAAAAAATATACTGTATTAACTAAATTCCTTAATCTACTTAAATTAGTTAAATATGTCATATATTACTTACTAATTTTCATCTTGTATAACTAATTAACTATAAAAAGTCCAACTAATTAACAAAAAATTTCTGACTAAAATATAGTGTGAGGGTTGGGAATGAGCTTGGAGCAGGACATCCAAAATCAGCAGCATTTGCAGTTGTAGTTGCAACGATGGTGTCTCTGGTAATAGCTCTATTCTTCGCCATCCTCGTCCTTATCTTCCGCCATGTGATCAGCTACATCTTTACCAGTGGGACCACTGTTGCAAATGCTGTCTCTGAACTTGCTCCTTTCTTGGCTGTCACCATCATCCTTAATGGCATCCAACCAGTTCTATCTGGTAATATTTCGCTCCTTATAATTACCCAGCTACTTTTTACAGTCATATACTTGGTTTGAGTGACTAGTCTTAATAACATGAAGCAATATATAATGGGATTGTTGATTTAATGTCCTTTCATTGGGAATTGTGAAGTTTTTGTTAGATTAATATCACAAGAAAATGTTAAAAAATTAAAATGAACAATCTTACCCTTAGTCGCTAAAAATATTAATGGTTAAGGTGACTTTAATATCTTTTTAATACTTCCGAGATAATATTAATTCAAAAAAACTTTTGAATGCCTACAAGTTATAGCTCTTATGAAAAAATTTTAAAGATAAAATTAGACATTCACCCTATATATATATAACTATAGAATCAGTGTTACTAGCAATGGATACTCTAATCATATAAAAAAACATAAATGTTGCTACATGTTTCAACATATATATACTATTTTGGTTTCTATTATAAGGCACATTCAACCACTTTACCAAAATTAAAGGAGAGATGGTTAAGTAGTTAAACTTATTTGAAAATATTTTCCCCTAAATTTACCCTTATTTAAAACCATGAGAGAAGTGAAAAAGAAAAATTGCATCCATCAAACTTTAAGAAGGGGGAAATCTTTAAAAACATATAATTCATACCTTATTTAGTGACTTATATTCCTCTTGTCCTATTTATAATTAAGTTGGAGATATAAGTTTTTTTGGTCCCATTTATAATTTTTCATTAAATTTTTTATTTCAATATACAATTATACTATTTATTTATTATGTGTAGACTTTTAATTCCATGGAATACATGTACAGTGTATATCAAATAAAAGTAAAGCTAAAAAATTGTTAAATTTTAAAGCAGGGTTAATGAGATTTAGAATTTTTGTTAGTTATAGTAAAATATATTAAAAGTTACTTATAAATATAAAGAAATAAATAGTAATGAAAGCTCATAAAGTGTCTTATTATAATAAGGAGCGCTGTGATATATACATGAGCTAACAGTCAAGGGATGTTACATTTAAGAGGATGAGGAATAGTTGATAAAAGTAGATATATGTAATGTGTATAATGAATATGAAGGAGTGGCTGTCGGATGTGGGTGGCAAGCTTTTGTGGCATACGTCAATGTGGGATGCTATTATTTCATTGGAATTCCTTTAGGCGCCCTTCTCGGTTTCAAGTTTGATCTTGGTGCTAAGGTATTCTTTAATTAATTTAAACTCTCTATGATTAGTTAGTTATTACAGGCAAATATCAAAACATAGTTATTGATGTAAAATTATTTATCTTGAGGATATTGTAGGGAATATGGTCAGGAATGATAGGGGGCACTTTCATACAGACTATTATCCTCATCTGGGTCACTTGCCGGACTGATTGGATCAAAGAGGTAAATTGATATTACGTACAAATTTTCAGTTTTAATCCAAATTTATTAATTTCCTAATCAAAATTTGCTCAATAAATAATTAAATTGCTTAATTAATCACAAATTAACGAGTGAGGTTGTGTATTGCAGGTTGAAAAGGCGAAGAATCGATTAGTTGTGTGGGAACGAGAGGGTAATAAGCCCACTTCAGATGATTGAAGATAAACACAAATTAAATGTGACTCTCATTATTGTAGTATTCTCTGCAAGCTTCTTTAATTCCATGAAATGTGCTATTATTATTAGGGAAATTTGCATTTAAGTTTGAGAAATCATTAAACAACTGTGAAGTCCCATAGAATTTGAGATTATTTTTTTTAAATTATGAAATGACGGAACTACCTCTATAAAAAATGCCTTAGTTATTATTTTTTCACCTTTCCAGTTGTTATTTATTCTTTCAAAAGTTGTCATTCATATTACTTGTATTGTTATTTTCTTCTTCTTATTTGAATTATTATTTTTTCTCATAGAGTTATCATTTCTATTGATTGAGTTATTTCTTCTTAGGGAAAATTCCATCATTTCACAATTTAAAAAATTAATTCAAAATCCCGTAAGATTTTACAGTCATTTGATGAATTCTTTGAACTTATCTACAATTAAATTTTTATATGGGACTTAAATATAATTTTCCCTTATTATTATTAGTATTCAAACTCCATATGTCTTCTTGCGATTTCTGTTCCATTAATCCTAATGGTGAATGATAATATTAAGTATAATATTGTTCTTGTGGGAAATATATATAAATTCTCAAGCTAGCGTTCCTTTGGAATTGGATGCATTATTCTTGGGGGAAATAATATAATGGTGAATGATAATATTCAGAATAATATTATTGGAGTGTTAGAATCGGATACTACAACTGTTTATTAATTCACCTTTCACATTTAATTTTCTCTGCAAGTGGTTGTGCCTAAAGCATCTAATGCTGGCTTTTCAGAGTCAGTGGAGGATTCTCCATTAGTGTGGTCCATGCGTTGCATATGCTGAGTTTAAATTTTCAGGTTATGATATATAGTACATATAAGCACATTTAATGCTTCTTAAAATGAGGATCACCTGCAGTCTGAAGAATTAGGTTTATTTGATGTTTCATACTTGTCGGTTAAACAGAAAAATGTCAAGTATAAGCTGAGATGGAGGTTGAGCAACGGTTTTAACGGTTTATATATATTAACTGCCCCAAAAAATACCAATAATTAAATGCCAACAAAGTAATGTTATTTCTTATTCATGTAAGGGACCAAAATATAATTTTAACCTAACTACTCTAGATGATTATATTGGATCACCATTGCTGACAATAACAATAGTAAATAATTAAAAAAAATACCCATCTAATTTTTAATATATGACATAGTTAGAAAATTGATCTTAGTTATAAATATAAGACATTTTTCACATATTTATTTATCTATTGTTTTAATTATCCCTATAAATACTCCATCAATAATAATCAAATAAGAGGAAGAAAGTTGTGCATTAAAAAACATAGTTAGGGTATTTTTTTTAAAAAAATATATATTATATTAACTAATATAATTAACTTCTTTAATATAATCAAATTGGTTAAATATATTATATATTAAGGATTGGATGGGTATTATATTTCTTCTAACAATATCTTATATTAAATTATTAAAAATTTAATATTTGTAAATTTTTGCATCCAATTTACAAGTCAATTTTTGAAAATTTACAACTTCTTACATATCCTTTTTATTTCTGTGACCCCTTTTTAAATGTTGTTTGCCTCACATCATACCATTGATCAGCATATGCTTTTCTCCTATATATGATTTGTTTGAATAACATGTCTGTTGGTAGATAACATGTGAAAACATGTCCCAATTAAGATAGATAACATGTGAGATAAGTAATTACTAGATGCATATTCTCCACAGGCTTTATTCAACTTCATTTATAGGCAACCGTTATTGTTAAGTAAGCACATTTCTCTTCCAAGCCACATGCAATAACCTTCCTTCATTTGAATGACCCCCTAAGAAACACTGAAGAAATTATATAGTATATCTATCAGTAATACAATTAAGCCACAAAGAATATTCTCTTTCCAATCAGTTAATCTTGAAGAAAATTTAATGTCTACCAATTCTTGATATGTAACTTGTTTAACCCTACCATAACGGGAATGAGTTACAGTGCACCATATTTGAATTGTCCAAATTAGAGCGCGAAGGTCTCGATCTAATTTTTTAAAATTATTTTAATGAATACAGAATCTAAAATAAATATACTATTATCTCTTAACTATTATCGTTTTTCCAAAAAAAGAATAATTTTATTATGTAAAATCTCACTACAGCAATCAACGCCCAAGTTGGTTCCATAATGCAACAAGACTCTTAAGGTTTTTACCAAGACTGTGAGTGGGAGCAAAACCTTTATCCTTTTATATAACAGCGAGAGAAGGTGAGCAATGAGTTAGGGGCTGGGAATCCAAAGGCAGCGAAACTCTCAGTAGTGTCAGTAAACGTAATGTCGTTGGCGGTGGTGGTGCTTGCTCTTCGCCATGTCTTCAGCTATATCTTCACCGACGGCGTCTCTAATCTCTGCCCTTTCTTGGCTTTGATGCTTATCCTGAACGGCGTTCAGGGGAGTGGCTGTCGGGTGTGGATGGCAAGCCGTAGAGGCTTATGTAAACGTGGGGTGTTATTATGGTGTTGGGGTTCCACTCGGTTGTCTTTTGGGCTTCAAATTCAACCTCGGCGTTAAGGTATTAGCTAGTTTCAACACTTTTTGATTCTAAGATTCTTGTATATATGTTGTTTGTGATATGTTTGGCGTAAGTTATAAAATAGGGAGATGAATAATGGTGGAAACGAATGACATATAGGGAATATGGTCGGGCATGATCGGTGAAACTATGATGCAGACTCTCATTCTGCTTGAATAACTTTTCGCACTGATTGGAATCATGAGGTAAACACCAGCATATTTGAATCTTGATTCACCAAGGAACTAGCCCAATCGCTAAGCTCAACCACCATTGGTACTTATTTTTTCTTTTGCTTTTTTTTTGCTAGGCATATATAAGTATCCTATTATTAGGGGAAAATATATTTAAAGTAATGTTTGACACTAAATATGATATCTCTCTAAATATAAATTTAAATTTTAGTTCGTCATATTATAAGGACTAGCCTCCTCCGTTAGATCTAATATCTATTAATTTTTTGTTGGCACTTCATTTTTTTTTATAAAATAAGGTAAAGGTTAAGTGAAAAAATAAAAGTTAAAACATGGGAGATTGCAATCCCAATGAATCTTTCTGAACTAGTGTCCTTATGAGTTGAGACGCCATATCAAAACTAGGGTCCTTAGCTGTAAGACATTGATTTGCTAATGCATCTGCAATTTTTTTGCCCTGAAAAAATTGAAGCTTAACCTTCCAAGACATAGATAAGAACCTCTTGGGTTCCACAAGCTTATTGTGTTTGTGTGTGAGCTTGGCCCAATAACTATAGCGATGACTAACGTAAAATGTTGGCAAATACATACAGGTGGACAAAGCTCAGAATGGAGTTCGCAAGTGGTGGTGGGGTTGCATGAAACGACAGCGCTGTAAGTGGGAACAGAGTGCCATGCATGAACCTGGCAGTTATGCGTGCTTTTCCAGATTCAACTCTCTTATTTTATTATGATATATAGTCAATTAATTGAATATTAATACAACTGAATGTTCAGTTATGAGTGCCAAGCAGAAATTATTAATTTTCTTCTTCTCCATGAAGAAGCAAATCCATCGCTACTTTTGAAAGCAGCAAAAATAATTATCTTAGGGAGTAAAATCTCACAAAAATTAACAAAGTTCAATATAATTAGTGGATGATCAGATTTTTTAAACATAATATTATATATTTAAATTAAGTCTGTGTACAGAGTATATTGTTAGAAAAAATAAAATCTAATTCTATAATATTTAAATAAAAGATAGATTGATAAGAAAAATTAATCTCTCATAAGAATATTCAATAATAAATCAATATTCAAATTTTTACCGATGCCAAAATTTAAAAGATGAAACCTAAAATTTAGACAAATTTAAAAACTAAAAATCATATTGTTAAGCCTTAAATATTATATGGTTAACAATTCCAAGGCCCACGCCTATGTACAGATTGATGTGACAAAATAAACCATCGATGTTGTGCCACCGTGGTTACCTTGGATGGTACTCCTTCCGTCTTTATCACTGTATCCATGACTCTTTTTATAGTACCCTTTTCGCAATTCTATAAAGTATCGTATTTTCCAAATATACCCCTAATCAAGGTATATTTGAAAAGGGAATTCTACCTATATTTTCTACCAATATTTAATATTAATTTTTTTAATTTTACTTTATTAGTACAGTTACCCTTGTACAAACAAAAGCGAAGTGCTCTAAGAGCATACAATTAAAATTATAAGATTTAATAATAAGAAAAAACTACAAAAATACAAATACAAGCAACAAATTAAACATAAACAACCCCGCTCTCTCGGTCCGTGAATTTGGCACCTAAGCTAAGGTGCTGAACGATGTTCATTTGTCGAGAGATTTATGCTCTAGCAAATTACATAAAGATAGATATAACAGAAATTGCTCGAGACATAATACTCGGATAGATAAGAGTATACGAGACAACTGATAAGTGAGTGATTCACACATTTATGCTCTAGCAAAAACTTAAAAACATGAAGAAAATAGGAAAAATACTCGCAACAGAGTAAATATAGCTAATATCACATACGGTTCAAATAAGATGATAATAATGGTACCGGCAATCAAAGGAAACAAACAGATGGGCCACCCCAATAGAATATGACGATTACAGAAGCAGAAAATGCAGGCCTGCCTTGTTCTCACTTAGCTATACCCCATTTGCTGTTGTTGCTGTGGTGGTTGGTAGTTAGTATAACCTGGATAGCTTCCATACATGTTGGGATCCTGTGTAGCAGCAGGAGGGTATCCATAATTCTCATACCCTTGAGCATACCCATAATATCCTCCATACTGGCTTGGATCTGGCTGAGCCTGAACACCACCAACAAATAGGCATTCAATTCATCAGAGGATCCCACTCGATATCGTAAAACACTGTGATGCCAAGGCGGTATGATATTTTACTTAAACAAGTTGTTTGATATTTACCTGTTTGTTTGATGGACTGCGGCCCCATGAAAGGCGGACATTTTGTCCGCCCAACACTGATCCATTTAGTATTCGCAGAGCCTCTTCGGCACAGCTCCTAGTGCATGGAGAAAGCATGTGGCACAATCAGACACAGCTCCCTATGTACTTCAAAGATGTTTAATAAGATGATTGAGAAGATAGAATTACCTATCGGCAAATTGGACAAATCCACATCTCTTGCCTGCTGGAATCTTCACATGTATTAATTCTCCGTACTGGCCAAAAACTTGCCTTAAATGATCATCTGTAACATTAGGATCCAAATTGCCAACGAAAATCTGCAGCAGAACAAAAAATGTCACAAACAAGCCGGGAAGAAAGTAACTTCTATGTTGTGAAGAAGTACGCACAGTTGTATTATTTGGATCATTCTCGTTCTGTGACCCTTGAGGATTCTGATAGGAAGCTGCAAGTTCAAGGTAGAAGAGAAATAAAAAGATGAAAAAAAAAAGCAGGGAAGGGAAAACTTCATACAAAAAATACCATGAACAAATAGCAAATAAATAGATGAAATATTTGCCACCTAACTATTTAGTTTAGGGAAGGCCTAACATCTAAGTTTAATATGGAAATACAGCCATTCATAATAGTTACTGGGTAGAAGTTACACCACAATTCAATAAAGTGCACTTTTGGAACAAGTTGTGCAATTTGTGACAAATTAAATAAATTCGACTAAAGTACTTTTCTTAATAACTGAAGAAGTTATTTGTATCTTATATTGATGGAGTATCCATATAATTACTTCAGAGACACAAAATGATAAAAAATTCTCTGCCACACACAAACCTATCATATGATATGGATAAAGAAAATACGCAAACAAGAGACAATTTAAATACTATTCACCCTACTGCAAAAGATCATATCTACGAAATGAAGCCTCCAACCAGAGTGAGTTCAACAGAAATATTTTGGCACCATTACAATTCTAATTGAATACTAGTCATAACAGGCAAATATGCAGTGACAACTAAAAATGATACAAAGAGTAAGGATGCCTATGAAGTTGTGTTATAAACTTAAAAATCATCCCACATCATTTATTATCCAACCATCCCACACCCTAGTAAAATTTTCCACTTGCTAACGCCAACTTTCAACAAAAGACACGAGGTTTGAAGTTGTCAATATAGACAGAAAACAAGGCAGATGTCAAGTGCTTGTGCAGGCAAAAGTTGTTGACAAGCTATTTCACAAGTTACCCACCTAAATGAAAATGACCAATAGAAGATAAACTACAACTTCAATTATGTAGCATTATAATAGGAAACTAGTAGTCATGAAACCATAACCATGATAGCACAGCCTGTGAACTGCAGTTACTGGCAATAACAATCAGCCTGCATTGGCACTCCCCAAATTTTGTCTTATGGACTGAAGATTGGAAACTGAAAGTAATGCAGCTAGGCAGTAGATGGAATATCAAAAGAAACTATAAAAAGTACGGAAATTTACTTTGGAACAAGGGAACACATCGAAAGAACTTTAAAGATGTAATTTTGCTGGCAAGCTAATCGGAATAAGATTTAAGGAGAAAGATAAAGAACGGCTGACTGAACAAATGTAAATAACTAGAATAGCCTCAAAATATAACTTGGCTAAAAAACTAAACCAGCCAGATGAAGTGAAAAGACTATTGGAAATTGTAGTGGAAAAAGGAAAATGACGCGGAAAGTAAGGGGCAAGACATAAATGCGAAACTGACCTAACCAAGGCCATGCACTAAAATGGTAACCATTTCAGCTGAAAACAGTTCCAGGCTCCGGGATGACAGAGCCTCCTGACACCCTGCTTTGAGACAACAGGAGTACTATAAGATTTTATGATTCTAGATCATTTATTTATCCGAAATTTTTAAAGGAAATTACAGGAAGAAATGACTGGGGACAGCATATCTTTCAGAGCGTAACTGAAAGGGAGCAAAATCTTATATAAATTAGGATTCCTGACTATCAAGCAGAAGAAACTGACAATCAGAAGAAAGTCGGTTTTGCTTTCAAACATCTTAGTGCAGCACACCAAGCAGACATTCACAACAAAAGGGCAGCACATAATTCATGAACGAGAAAAACCTTTTTGCTGTCCTCCAATATTTTTGTTTGTGGCTGGCCCGATTCGCATGGGTCTTGTTGAGCAAAGAACCCCTTGCATCTCAGTCATAGCTTGTATCTGTTCATTCTCATCTCCAAACTTGACAAAACCATAACCCTTCGTCCGCCCAGTGAGCCTATCAATTACCACTTTTGCACCCTTAACTGAGGGATAGCTGGCCCTAAATGTCTCCTGAAGCAGGTAATCTGTAACATCGGCAGCCAAGTCTCCAACAAAAATTGTGTAATCTGGAGAATCATCATGACGCCTATCACCCGAACTAAAACTTGCCCAATTCAATCTAAAGTTTTGTCCCCCATTAGGCATAATTGTGCCATTAAATGTTTGAAGAATTCTCTCTGCAGCAGCACGAGTGAAAAACTCAATAAACCCATAACCTTCCGATGAATTAGTTTGCTTATTCCGAATGACTTTTACAGAAGCCACCTGCAACAGAATGATTTCTTCCATGAGAGGCAAGAAAGGCCGTGGGCCACCCGTGGGCTTAAACATGAGAACTAGAGAAAAGACAGTATACAGATCACATAAGAAATCCGGTTTTCATTCTCTAAATTCTGGACTTGATTTGAATCCATCCCACCCATTACTAATCATATTCTACAGTATAATTCCAAGACAATTAAATGTTATATCCCCTTCCCAGGCTCTAACAAACCGAACAATAAAGAAAGGGGCAAATCAACTGGTGCAGCAATTTGAATTTTCAAACACAACAAAATAATAAAATATAATTAAAGACTAGACCAAGAAAATACAAAGAAATGACATTTACCTCGCCGGTATGCGCAAAACAATTATAAAGATAGTTTTCATCCATCCAGTACTGCAAATCGCCGATCCAAAGGGTACGGACCTCATCGACGCTACTCGGCTGGAGGTGTTGCATGGGTTGCGGCGGAGCAACAGCCTGCTGCGGCGGCGGGGGCTGGGCAGATGGAGCCCACATAGGTGGCGCCTGAGCCTGTGGTGGCATCATCATGTAGGGTTGTTGCTGCTGGTATTGCTGGGTAGGTTGTTGACCCATGTTTGGGGGAGCCATGCCAGGTCCAGGCTGCATCATCGTGGGGAAGAAATCAGGGATTCTCGGGGGATAGAGAGTGAACGAGAGAGAGAGAGAGAGAAAGCGTCTCCTGGCGTGAGATATATAGAGACTCAAACCCTAACCCTAAAAAGAAATTTTTTTTGTTTTGACCAGTTTCTGTGTTAGAAAATTAAAAACAACAAAAAAAAAAGTATCTTCATGGGCTTCGCTGTAGGCCTTTTATTGGATTGGGTCTTTTGAATAGGTCATTACTGATGGACCATGTATTTTTATTTTTGAACGAAATAAAACTTTTATTTTTCTTAAAAATAAATTTCATTAGAATTTTAATAGTCACATTTGAAAAAGCATCGTCATTTTTTAGTATCTAAATTTATTCTTAAAAATAAATGACTATTCATTCTATCTAACATTAATATTTTTTAAAAATAATATAGACTTTAATCGCCCTTAAATTATAGATAAATTAATTTTTTTAAAAAAATTTATTTATAAAATATATATAATAAATAATAAAATAAAAGGCTACGTAATATCTCATTCTGAGGTATAGGAATATAATAAGATGGTTTAGCTAACGAATCATGGAATGGGCTTGTTTTTATTTAATTTTAAATTTTAGATATTGCGAACTCTTTTATTCTATTGTTTTTTAAAATAAATTATAAATTTATTTGAGGTTTGTAAAATTAAACAGGCCATTAAATGATAAATGATAAGGGTTTGCTCCAATAACAATTCTTTTATTAAGCAAGAAAAGAAAGTCGCTATAAACCCAAAAAATTATATTTAAAAGATATTTACCAATTATATCAAATTTTATTAATTAAATACTTATTATTTTATTAGTAATTATTGTATTTATGTGTATTTATAAATTTACTAATGGATAATTGTGAAGTTTTCTATCCCAAAGCTCTTAGAGGTTATAATGTAAAGTAGGTGATGAAATATGAGATAATGATTAATTAGAATTTAATCAAGATATTTAGGGTCATATATTAAATAAAAAATATTTATCTATTAGAAATAAAATTTAAATTATTTATCTTTTAAGATTATAATTAGGATCTGATTCATTATTTTTTAAAATTAGTATTTATATTTAAATTATTTTTAAAATTAAAATTTGAATTTAAATTATTATTATTTTCCTAAGCTCTATAATTACAATCTAATCGGTGCGTGATACTCACGCTCACTGAGATTCGCCTAGTTCGTGTCATTTTTACTCATTCCAATTTGCAAGTCCAAAATTCCCTCCTCCTCCTGGCTGAGTATTTCGTCTCGTTGACGTAGACTTGTTTTTCTCATTCTACACACTGCCTCAGAATTTCCTCACTCGTCTTCTTCCAATTCCCACACATTCGCATAATGGCTCAAGCTGTTGAAGAATGGTATAAGCAGATGCCCATCATCACGCGCTCCTATGTTACAGCTGCAATTGTTACCACCGTCGGCTGTTCCCTCGATGTATGCTCTCTTCTTTTTCTTCTTATCGATTGGAATATTATTTTATCTTTATTATTTTGCTGGTTTATCTCCAACACTGGCGATGGTTTTTTTTCTTTTGCTCAAAACTATCCAAAGATTATTTCAGCTTGTAAGAAGGATGAGGTATTTTTGCAACTTGGTGTCAATTTGTGGGATTAAAGTTGTTAGAATATCCCTTCAAGAAGGGAGTGCACCAGACATATCGAGAGGATAATCAAAGATTGATGGGGTTATTGTAGTTTTCGTCTTTAACCATAATGCTTCTGTTGAGAAATTTAGAAACATATTATGTTTATTGGGTTCAGTTCTGTTCCTTTAGTTTGGCTGAAAATCTGGAGAAGAAAAAAATCCTTTTCCTTTTCTTTTAATGGTTGGCATTTGTTGTTCAAACTTACTGTTTCCTATTGTAATTCTTCCAACTACTTCGTTGAGGAATTATTTTTGTTATGGCTTTGCAGATAATTTCTCCCCATCATTTGTACTTGAACCCTAGACTTGTGGTTAAGCAATATCAATTCTGGCGTCTCATTACCAATTTCTTTTACTTCAGCAGAATGGGTAATGCTTTCAATTTACCTTTTAAAGAATTTTTATTGATGATTACATTGGTTTTTTAGTTCACAGCAACTTCCTTTTTTGCTTTGCTTTGGCAGCATTGTACTCCTTCCCGTCCTTAGTATGAGAGCTAATTGATTAATTTAAGTAGATTAAAGGGTATATAATATGGCAAAGTTAATCTACTTTGTTCTCTCTGCAATTCAAAACAACCTTGCACTTGTTTCTTATTTCTTTCATAAATATTGTGCACATAAGTTAAGGCCACTTTACCAGCAAAGACCATAAAAAGGGCAGCCCATTGCATGAGACCTCTACTAGGTAGGGTATGGGAAGAGATATATACACGTAATCTTACCCCGACAAGTGGGAGGTTATTTTTAAAACTTAAACCTGACCTCTAAGTCACATAGTAGCAACTTTACTACTGTGCTAATGTTCACCCTCTTTTGCTAGCAAAGTCTATGCATCCCCCCATTGTGTTCCATTATTTCCTTCCTTCCTTTTTGTTTTCCTTTTTGCCTTTTGCATATGGATCTATTTAGATAAGAGTTTAGAAAATGACTTATGAAAAAAATAGGTTTTTGAACAGTTTTTAAAAAATGACTTTTAGAGAAGAATTTATAGAAAAAAAGTGGTTATGAATAAATGAATGTTTAGATAATTATTACGAGAAAGACTTTTGTAATTGGAAAATTACTAGAAAGGGTATGATTTTATTAAAAATAGGAGAGAGACTGTAAGAAAAAGTAAGGGTAAAATAGTAATTGGATAGTCCATAAACTCTTTTACTATTTCAGACCTAGTCTCAGTAATTTATCTAAAACTATAGTTTGGTCTAAAAGTCCTCTTCAACAAATATGATTGTTTATTTTAAAATTTGTTTAAACCAAAATTTAGGCTAGAAGTTATTTTAAAACGTTAATTTGGGGGTTTCTCAAACAAGCCCGACATTTAGTTTGAAGGTTGTGAATTACCCTCTAACTTAACTTTGGCATGGTATTGGCAGACTTAGATTTCTTGTTTCATATGTTCTTTCTCGCTCGGTACTGCAAGCTTCTAGAGGAGAATTCCTTCAGGGGAAGGACAGCTGATTTCTTTTACATGCTCTTATTTGGAGCTACTTTATTGACTGGCATTTTTGTTGGTGGTGGGATGATCCCATACATCTCAGAGTCATTTGCAAACATTATATTCCTTAGCAATTCATTAACATTTATGATGGTCAGTAGTTATGTTTTCATTGATGTTTTGTTGTTAAAACTTCATGTTTTGTTATAAAAAAGATTTAACAATTGTGTATTTTCCAGGTATATGTATGGAGCAAACAAAATCCCTTCATCCACATGAGCT
Organism: Leucaena leucocephala; assembly: GCA_037074615.1. Taxonomy (NCBI): domain Eukaryota; kingdom Viridiplantae; phylum Streptophyta; class Magnoliopsida; order Fabales; family Fabaceae; genus Leucaena; species Leucaena leucocephala. The sequence continues at coordinate 3,481,009 of CM073562.1, read as the reverse complement.
TCATGGGCCTCTTTACTTTCACAGCAGCATACCTTCCTTGGGTGAGTGAGAGCTCTTGTTGTAATATTTATATGATGTTTGACCTAAGGGTCCTCTCAATTTTAGATTCTTAGATCTATTAAGAATAAACTCTGAAAATATTTTATTGAGAGATACAAAACTCACTTTGATGATATCTATGCCTTGAGAGAATTAGTCTTTAATTATTAATTGGGAGATTTATCCTGGACTCTACCAAAAAATAAACTCGGAAAAAACCCATGCAAGAATGCACAGGATTCAAGAATGTTTTAACAAAAATATTCTTTTGGTCCTTAATGTAAAAGCTACTTTTCTAACTTAGATAGATTAAATAAACTAAATAAATTAAGCAACCTAATCTTTTTTGTTGTATGAGTGTAGGTTCTCTTGGGATTCTCTGTTCTTGTGGGTGCCAGTGCTTGGGTTGATCTGCTGGTAAGTCTCTTGCTTAAGTGCTTAAGTAATACATTGTTGTTTTGGTATTGCATTGAATCATTTCTTTATGTGCTGGATGGCTTATGTTAAAGTTGAAAACATGCTTCAGGGGTTGATTGCTGGTCATGCATACTATTTTCTAGAAGATGTCTATCCTCGGATGACCGGCCGGCGGCCCCTGAAAACCCCGCCATTCATCAAAGCAGTATTTGCCGATGATCCTGTCGTGGTGGCCCGGCCAGGAAATGTTAGATTTGCTCCGCCACAAGCTGAAGCCCCTCACCATGATTGAATAAATATTTGCAGATGAAGAAGCCCCACACTTGAGAGGTTTGAGAAAACCCCATTTTCTGGGGATCTAGCCTTCAAGTTCCGGGGCATTTTATAAAATTATAAATATAGATAGAGGTCTATTAAAATAGTTAATGGCTCAAGTGTTAGTTTTCTCCAACCTTTCTAGAAAGAAGTGGTATACATCTTTTTGTTTTTGGTTCTTACCAGGTTTCTAAAGATTGGACCTCTCTCTCTCTCTCTCTCTCCTTCCTCCCAACTATTTGTCATGAAGTTCATGTATGGCATTACCTAACACCATCGTGGTGACTTGCAAAAATGTCACCGCATGATAATTTGTAGTAAAACTTAATGACGTACAACTTAAAAATTGTAATTGAACCCGGAGAAAGTTAATTATTTTGTCTCTAGAGTCCATATCAATTTTTAAACAAGTCCTCTACAGTGTTAAGAAATTGTTGATATGGCAAACAAAATGTTTACTGGGAAGACACGTAGGCCTGACATGGAAAGACATACTCTGCAGGGCCTTATCTTTAATATAGAATTTTATTGGATTGATTTTTATTTTAAATATAAAAATTATTTTGTTGATAAAAAAAATTATTTTTTATATTATTTTTTAAAATTATCATTGATACTCTAACAATAATTAAATTTAAAAAAATATATTATATAAACTACCTAATTAATTTTTTTAATTTAATTTAATTAATTAATTAAATCTTATATTTATTTTTCTCTTTCTTTGTGTCAAATTTTTCCTCCATCTTCTTCCAGTCTTGCTAAAAATCTCACAGCTAGCCACTGATCTCTATGACCTATGTTTGTGTTATTAGTCCCTTCTTTACTTCAATATCTTTCACAAACCAAAACAGAGCATGGCCTTTATGGATCATGTGATATTCGGTTTGCCGAATATCACCTGATACGTGCAAGACATTTTCCGTTTCCACCATTCTCAAATCTTCAAATATTTTGGGAAAGAAAAGGGAGAAAAACAGAGGACCCTTCTTGCAATTTCTGGAGAATCCATCTTCAAAGGCAAAACTCGTGTAACTGTGGCAGGGATGAGGCCGAAGACGGAGGATGAATTTGGAAGTTTCTATATTGTAAAGACCTGTGTGAAAAGTGATATGACTTAAAGGCCCTTAACTTTTTTTATAGTTTCAATCTGAAAAAAAAAAGGTGAAGGATGAACATGTCAACTTTTGGATACTTTCAATTCTAGAAATGAATATAATAATTATATTACACAAATTGAACTGACTTAAATTTAAAGAGTAATTATTTATTTAAAAATGGTTCATAGTACAAAGTTTGCATAAATTTTGGGACTAACAATGTGTATCACCTATATAATATTAAGAAGAAGAAAAATACACAAGGCTTTTATCAGCTACTTCCCTAAACTACATGAAAATTTCTATTTGCTAAACCCTTTCAACAACCCCCTTTCTTCCTCAAATTTAAAGAGGGCAAAAAGATTAATAGCTGTTTTAGTAACATAGCCTAGAAAAATAAACCCCAATTATCAGTCTCAAGCAGTAGTTGCTGTGTGTTTCGCAGGAGATGTGTGGGCCACATTGGGGTTGTTGTTTCTCTGCATCTGCTGAATTTCAATAGCATCCAACCAGAGAACCAGTAGAATCATGTTCAAATGGAAAGAATAAATAAAAAATTCCCAAATGCACTGTTGTTATTGGACAAGATGATAACGAACTGAAATCCTCTTTGGGGGTAATGTGCGCAGGATGAAAAGGACTAAAGCTGAAGGCATTATCTCAACTAGCTGTTTGCCAAGAAACATTTCCCAGAAGTCAATATAATCAAACCAAATACTAGAGGCAATTGACAAAAAAGCAAAAATCTGCAGTTTACATACCATGTAGTAAATCAGGTTTAAAATTGCGTGATTCGGAACATCAAGTGATGCTTTTGAATCAAACGTACCAAGAAATACCTGCAAGAGTATTTATAAAAGATTAAGAAAGATACTGTAAGTCTACAATGCGTGAAGTACAATAGCATAATTAAGGATACTATCAATTAACTTTAATCCCGCTGCTTTAGTGTGTGTTTGGATTAGTGGCAGCAGAAGCGGCTTTCATTTCATCTGACTTTTGGAAACTCAAGTTGGGGTAGAAGTTAGATAGTTTCATGTAATTTATGTTTTGTTTGACTTTTGCAAAAAAAAAAAAAAATCACTTTGACCAAAAGCAGTTATTTATAAAAGCCAACTCAAACGAACTGACTTTTGCTTCCAAAAGTCACTTTTAAAGCCTCCCCCCGCCACTCCAAAAATGCCCTTTAGTTCCCATGACAAAAACTTCAGGCCTTTCCCTTCCATTTTCCCTCCCTATATTCCGTCTCCATCTAGAACTCTTTGCATTTGATCCCGCCAATCTTGCCAATCAGCAGAGGTTCTGTTGTGTTCTTACCATTTTCAAGAACTTTAAACCTAATATTATGATTTTTTTAACAGCAATTCTGGCAGTCCTGATAACACTCGGAAAAACACATACGAGATAGGCTTGTTCCCATTAATGCAGTGCCACAATTGGCTTCTTATGAACAAAATCCATTACATTCTTATTTTAAACATTATTAGCTGCTAGACACCATGCATACTTTGCACTTTCACTTATTGTTTTTGTCCATTTAAAGGGACACAATATATTCATTCATAGATTAACATACTCTATCTTTTAGAATATTTCAAATATCTACTATGCATATAGTATATGATGCTAAATGTTGGTAGAAATGTTAGCGGTTTTAGTTTTGCTTTCTTGGAGCATCCCAACTTCTTGTAGCAACGATAAGGGAGAGGACTACCAAACCACAGATGGTGTAGTTCAAGAAGACAGTAAGAAATCTACACACGCGACAAATTAACATCCAAATGCTTAAGAAAAATTTCCATTAACATATTTAAGATGATAACAATCATAAAATAGTCAATGGTTACCATAAAGCATCTGATCAGAAAGCAGGTGAAACATATGGCTGTGACAGATCCAACCTGCAATACAAAGCTCGTGTTCTGTCAATACAGCTAATAAATGATACTATCAACTTATAGAGGAAAAGCTAAAGTTACTGTGTTGATGGTTGAAGAGGTTATATGACGACAAATGTGATTTTGTACTTTACACAATTCAGGGGTTAAAGTCAGCAAGAAAATTCTGGCCCAAAAAAAGAAAAGAAAAGGCAGCAATGAAATTAATCATGATCTCGACAAATTTCAGTTGACAAACCTTTAACGTTGTACTTCCAAATACTTGCCAATAATAAAAGATTTCTATTCTTTCCATTACTATTTTTATTAGTCTCAATGAAGAAGGATGGAACTGGCAAAACATAAAATTGTTTATTTTCGACAAGCAAGTAACACCATGTGAAGAAACTATGCCACATGCATTGGCCTCTAGCACACAACGAAATTCAGAAAAATCATTTTCCCAGAGCAGTTTCCATCAAATAGATCAACTAAGACGGAAATGCACATACCTCACGAAGCTTCTTCCTTCTCCCTCTTGATTCAATGGGGAAGTGCCTCAGCATGAGAAACAATCTATATATGTTCAATGCATATCAGACAGAATTGAAAAGCCCGCCACAATAAGCATAAAAACTAGTGAAGAAACCGTAACAAGACAATAAAACATAGCAATTCAAACAAAATGCAAAAGCCTCACCTTCCTCCACAAAGCAAGAAGCCCAATGCCGCCATTAATGACACAACTGAATAAGAAAACGAATTTTTTAAAAAAATGTCTTTTCATAAGGCAACGTTTCATTTTACAGCAGCAAAACTCAGTCTCAAGCGCTTAAAATAGGTGTAAAACATAAACCACCTTATGATTATTATTAATAGAAGAAAAACTAACCAGCAAAAAATATATTTCCGATGTACTCCACAACACTATTGTAATCTATCCAAAGATAAATCCAAAGGCAAATCTGAAACCAAAGCAATGCTTTAGTAAAATGGTTATATATGGATAACATGATCAAAAAGGCAAGCTCTTGTTTTCTCTAGAAGCCCCTGAGATTTATGCGGAATTTGACATCATCTTGCAGAAATGGCAACTAAACAAAACCATAAATACCACCCAAAACAGATACCAAATTGCATATCTTGTATGTCACAAAAGCCAATAAGCTATGGTTGAGCTTCACAGTCAAGATGCACAAATTTCCTTGAAGTTCATGGGTAAACAAATTTCCTAGATACCAAATTGAATTTTCCACTTACTATTATCTACAACATATTCACTCAAGCAAAAGTGATTGGAGACTTAGAGGCAAGATCTGCTGTCAATAGTATTATAGCTTATAAGATGAGGTGTTGCTACACGGTGATGCTGTCCAACACCAAATTAAAAAATTTTGATAATAGAGAGCATTTCTCCTTGAATAATAGAATATTCAGAAATGCAACATTTAAGAATTCCTGAGTGCAAACTGAGAATATCATATGAACTATTAGGAATAAGATGGATACCAATTCAAAAGTGCATTAGGATAAGGGAATTAAACAACTGAATACAGTTCTAATCAACAAACATAAAATGCTCTTACAACATGATACGAGATAGATACCTCAATAAAATACGCTGCGCTGTTGATAGATGCATAAATTATCCTGAGTTTATCAATTGGCAAATTCCTTGCCTGCTTGATTTGGGAAAAAAAATTAGAAATACTAAGACTAAACAAATGAAAAAAAGACAAGGAATTTCCTTCCTCATATGGATCATTACTTTTAAGAGTTGATTTTATTTAATTCACTAAAGTAAGATCCTTAGTTGTCACAATTAAAATCCATGCTTGTAAAGATGATAAGAAAGAACAAACACTTGCCTGATGATAAATTTCTGCCCAGAAAAGAACTAGAAGTGTATATGTCGAGAAAAAGAATAGTCCGGGAAGATCCAAAAGAACCAAAACTAGTACCTAATCCAACATACAGCTACTCTATATCAATATAAAAACTAAAACAACCTGTTGATCTTAGTAAAAGATTCCCTCTTCAACTCAACAATTATAAATAGCACAATGCCATACTAACCTTTGGATGCAAGATAAAAACTTGGTGGTGAAATCCAAATATTATTGCACGCACTGCAATATGGAAATGCAAAAAGAGTAAGACGCCCAAAATTGCACACAATAATGAAAATGAACAAGAAAAGCAAGACTCTCAACGTCACCTCCATTGACAATGAAGTTCATCAAATGAAAAACTTTTTGTGTTGTCCAACCATATTCAGGAACTCTTAATTCAATTCTTATCAATTGAATCTGCAGTATTTTGAAACCAGGAAGACAACATCAGGAGGGCGATTCTTTTGTGACATACAGCACTACAGGAACAAAACAAATAGTAGGAAATAAACAACCGCTTGAAGTAATTATCCTTATATATCATCATCATTATTTTCTTTAATTGTATAAAAGACATTTCCATAGAACGAAATCACTTTTTTTCTTTTAATTCCATTTTATTATCAAACCGCTCCAAAGGCACAACTTAAAAATAATTGTTTAAAATTACAAATTGTCGGACTGAAGAAGTACTAGAAGCAAGTATCATACAAGGCACCAAAAAGCAATTTTTGAACAAGAAAAAGATAACGTACGATCACCCATGAATTTCGTTTCGTAAATTAACCAAGATATGAGCGCACCTAATAGCTACAAATCTTTAATAATTAATTAAAATATAGCCCTTTTTACATGGGGATAAAACGGTTTTTTATAGCAAAAACTGTCGGCCAGTCAAAAAACAGGAATACACAATGCTATTTATGTTAAGGAGTAATGAATCACGAAAAGCGTTCCCCAGCATGAATATACCAGGAAACGGAATCGAAACTCCAAGTTATGAAAGAAAATGATTCGGAAAGCGCAATCGGAAACCAGAATGTGGATACAAAATCACTTTTCTGAAATAGTTTAAGCAAGTAAGAATCACACAAGAAAGAAGATCAGGGAAAATTTCAGCCACAGTAAATTAACAGTGTAGGAAAGGGGAGAGACAGAGACCAAAGCAGCGGTGGAGACAAGAGCATAGCATCCACAGAGAGAGAAGTAGACGGCGTCCTGCGACACAGTGGAGCTATTAATATCTTTCCACCAATTCGAGACGAGAAGAGGAAGACTCTGCTCGACGAAGGTCGAGCTCAGTGGCAAATTCCTCATGCGAATGAGGACTTTCAGAGATCAATCAAAGAATTTGATTCAGTACCACAAGCAAGTAGTAATTCACTCACAAAGGGCCACTCTCGGTCCTTGAAAAACCACTTGGGATAGTGAGTGATCCTGAACAAACTTTTTTGACCTGATTTAGCCAGTACTCTAACACAAAGGTATGATCACATCGACTTCCGTGTTTCTTTTGTTTTTCCATGATAACTTTTTGTTTGCAGAAAGTTTTCAGGTGAATTCTAATCTGGGTCTTAAATATTTTCTTTATATTGTCCAAAATTAATGTAATTCTCCGTAATTTTTTTTTCAGAAGATGTAAATGTAAGTATTATTTTTTCGCATCAACTATAAATAATTTTAACTGTCTTATAATAAATAATACAAGGAGTATATATTATTATGAATTTCTCACTATTTTTTAAAAGCATAGTTGGTTTATTTACCATATTTTAATTTAAACAGATTCTCTAATAATATTTTATATCAATATATGAATATCAGCAATTAGTATATATTATAAAACTTATATATTATTTGAAAATTTTATTATAAAAAGGTAGATTACAATTATTTTGCTGAGAAGGAAAAAGATTAAAAACAAGAGGATTAAAGAGAGAGAGGGAGAGAGAGATTATGAACATCTACAGGTTTCTAAGTGATTAGAGAAAAATGTGTTTTGCAAAAAAGATATGTCTTGCCCAATCACATTATGATTTCCACCAAGAAAAACTTGAGGGAGATAAGAACTGCTTCTTAATGAATTATGTGAGAAAGCTCCTTTAGTCAAAAGTTATGGGTATATTCCTGATGTGTTTAATATAAAATATATTTAATTAAATTAATTAATATAATATATATATTTTTTAAAATATTCTAATTATTTTTTTAATTAACTTATTATATCTCTTATTTTATTATTGTTAGAAAAATCAATAAATATAAAAAATATGTATTACATTTAAGATTAAGATTAACTCTCTAATTATATCATATATTAAGGATTAGAGAATTATACACGTATTTACAAGAAGAATTACTGTATAATCACACAAAAATAATTTAATAATTAAAAAATTATAATAAATGAAAAAAATATCTGATGATAATATCTAATGCGGTAAATTATGACAACATCACATATGCTGTTTAGTTGTCAGGATTTTTTTTTAATTATGAAATTGTTTATATGAGATTAGGCAATAATTTTTCCATATCTTTAAAATCTACATGGCAAAGTCGCATATTTTATAATAAATATAACCTAATCAAAGACTGGTCGTTACTTGCCTATGGTCATTCTTCTTGGTCATTCCTTTGGATACTGCATTAAATAGGATAATGCAAGTAAAACCTAACAGTGGCCCCTCATGTCCACCAACTAGTCATGCTATTTTAATCTCTCTATTTTTAATTATTTTTTTAACTATAAATATGTGCTACTAATTAAATATTATAACTGTTAAATTAGAGTATGATAAGTTAGGTGTAATTAATGATAGATTAAAATGTTTTAATTTATAAATTAATAGACCATTAATAATAAATCTAGATAAATTCGTTTTTTTTTACAATTTAAATAATTTTTGTACAGATTTTTTTGAGATTTGATGTTAATTTAATGATTTTATGTGACATGGTAATAATAATTTGTGTTGTTTAAAACTTAAGTGTAATTTCCCCCATAATTACTTGAGGTTTGATTTTTATATGGTCACGTGAACTTGATTGCAGAGTTTGTCTCCTCCTTACTTACCAGTTTGACGATAGAGAATGACAGCTCTTGACCATAATCGCGGCATTGTCAAGCTTATCCTCTTCTACCAAGAGTGTTCGGATAATTGGATTGACTTTTAAAAATAGATAGCAGAAAATAAAAATTGATTAGTGAAATAAAGTGTTTAGTTCTCTCTCTCTTTTTTTAATGTTTAGGATGATATTTTTTTTTCTAAAATATATTTTTCATTTCATCTTTGAGTTCTCATTCTTTTTAATTAATTATTGTCTGATTATATATGAGATAATTTTGTAAAATTTATTTTAATTTAAATTATAAAAAATAAAGAGCTTTTATCTGAAGTATTAATACATTATTTTGATTATGCCATTCATTAAATTGAGATTAGTAATCAAGAATATTTAAATATAAGATAAAAGGATAGTATTAAATCAGAGGTATTTTTAAAGAGTATAAAACATTTAATGAATTATTTTTTAGGTAAAAAATTATTAGTATTTTTTTTTTAATATCCATAGCTTAAAATAAGTTAAAGTTTAATTAAAAATACATTTGAAAAATTTAAGGTACTTGTAAATTTTTGCTTCTGGACAGATCCTTGCATGAGATTTCCCCTTGAAACTCCCCAAAATTGGCGGGGAGGCGCTATGATATGCTAATTAATGGGGCCCACTTTTGTTCTCACCAGTTGACGACCGATGTCGACAACCTTTCAACGACATCCAACCACGATGTCTTCACAGTATAGCTGAACATAAAAACCCTCTAACTCACAATAAAAATATTCAACCCATTCAATAAATATAAAATAGAATTAAATATCAGATTATAAAATATAATCTATATATTTTTTGAGTTAGACACCAGATATAAGGTTACCTTATCCTGCCCTACCCATGAGCACCCCTTCTTTTATTTTTTTATTTTTTCTCTATCTTAAAAGGGAGAATATGATATCTACTTGTGATTATAAGGTAATTTTAGAAATATAAATAGTTAAATAGGTAAATTGTATCTTTTAATATTTATAACTATACTAATTTTTTCTTCTTTTTTTAACTTTATTAATTATCATATAATTATATTATAAATTATAATTATTTATTTTATTTTTTTAGTTACTTTATCTTTATCAATATTGGGGAGATTGATATAAAGTTATAATTACAAACCATTTAGATTTCAACATTTATTTTTTATATGTAATGGATCTCAAGATTTTAATTATTATCTTTATTTTCTTATTCTTAATGGATTATAGATATTATTTAACTTTTGAAAATATATGAATATGATATTATTTTATAAGTTTATAATTATAGATTTTTTCACAACATGAGCATGACATCACAATTTAGATATACATAACCCAAAATTATTAAAGCTTCTATCGGGTAGGGCCGGATATCAAATTATAAAATATAATTCATGTATTTTTTAGACAAAATACTAAATAAAAAGATTACCATACTCATATATACCCCTATCCACCGGAGATGAAGAGGGGCGACAAGCACCTATCTTTTGTTCCAAAAGATTAACAAATATGTCACTAATTTACAAAAGAATAATAAAAAATATTGATTCATGAAGGACAACTCACAGGCAAAGCCCATAGAATTTAACTTTGGAAAATAATTCAGGTTAGATACGACCTAATTATAAATTTAGCACATGTTATTCATAACTTTAAAAATATAATTACAATAACAGTTTGTTTTTTGTTGGGCGAAATAACATTCAATATTTTAATTTTAATTTTTTACATATAATTAATATTTTAATTTTATTTATAATACAATTCTATCTATAATCTTTTTAATTTAATACATATTATTTATAATTTTATTTTTTAAATATTTAAAATTATATTAAATTAAAAAGATTATATGTGAAAATATATTAAATTAAAAAATATATAATTAAAATTATATTATAAATAAGATTATAATACTGATCATAGAAAAGATAAAATTAAAATATAATATATTATTTTATATTATTTTTAGTATAAAATAGTTTAAAATAGATCTTATAATCTTTCTTTGATATAATCAATATATAAACATCCCTCGATCATTACCCCAAGTGGAACCGTGGCGCAATGGTAGCGCGTCTGACTCCAGATCAGAAGGTTGCGTGTTCGATTCACGTCGGGTTCAAATCCCTTAGGGTCCTCTATTTTTATGTACTCCCATCAAAACGCAGCGTTCAATCCCGCAAAGTTTAAGGTTCTGTTTGGATATTTTGAAAACGGACTTTTAAAAAAAAAGGTTTTTATACAACTTATAAAAATAGATTTTTAGATAATAGCTTATAAAAAAAATAGTTTTAAATAAATGAGTATTTGGATAGTTATTTTTAAAATATTTTTATTATTGGTAAATTACGAAAAAATATATGAGTATTAAATGAGAAGATATAAAAGGTGAGAGGAAAGAGGAGAGAGGAGAAAATGTGTAAGAAAGAAAAGAAAAATAGTATAAGAAAAAGTAGGAAAGAGGGTATAAAAAAATAGGAAAAATGATATAAAAAAAATATGAATAATATAATAATTAGTTAGTTCATAAATTCTTTTATTGTTCTATAAACTATTTTGACTAATTTGTCTAAAATTTTAATTTTAAATTATAATTTAATATAAAAATTTATTTAAATAAATATTACTATTTATTTTAAAAAATTTCTAAATATTTGAGTTAAATATAAGGTTTTGCCAAATATATACTATGTGTGTGTCTGGGAGTCAATTTTAAAAATAATTTTTAGGTGAAACCACAATTTTGTCTTTTTATAGTCAGATAATGTTAAAATTTCAAAAATAGATTCTGAGATTGAAACCATGGTTTCATCTTATAACCATAGTTTTAAAAAATTGTTTACAGTATTATTTCCTTATAGCTTCTACGGTTTCTCTCTCCCTCCATCTTCTTAAACCCAACACACACTATACACTTGAACCCACTGCCACATGGTAGGTTTAGAATTAATAATTTAAATTTTATTTAAAAAAACAAAAGTAAATATTATTTTTTTTAAAATCTAAAATTTTAAAATTTTAGAGAAAAGATAAATTTATCAATAAAAATGATCATATTCTATATTTTTTTACGGTTATCTAGATTAGTTAATTCTAATAAAATTTTTAATATGAAAAAATCAAAATTAAGGTGAATATTATAAATTTTTACTCTACTCAAATATATATATATTATTTTATAATTATTTAAATAAAAACATTTAAAATTAAATTTATTCTTTATATAATTATTATATTAATTTATATTTTTTTAATAAATTATTTATAAAAAATGATTCTATTATTAATAATTTAAATATTTTTAAATTTTAAATTTTTTTTTTAAAATCTATTTTTTTTTAAATTTATTCCCTAAAAACTAACTGCAGCCTAAATTTAAACATCTGCGGTTCTGATCGAGAGACTCACCGGGGGATCACTCGTGGAGCCCTCATACTAGCACTTCACTCCATCTTCCTTGCTGAAAACCCTAGATTCCCCTCCCCAACTGTGACCATGTTTTTGGTTTCTCGACTTCTCCAAGCGTCTCGCTATCGCTTCTACTCCGCAATCGCATCATCTTCAAATTCGATTGCATCATCCTCAATTTCATATGAGGATCATAATCACGTCAAATGGCCAGGTCCCTTTTCTCCTTTATCGAGGGCGGAAACCAGGCCTGTTCTCGCCCGTCTCAAAGCCGAGAAGAATCCAGTGCGGATCCTCGAGATTTGTCGCTCGGCTGCGCTCCACCCTGAGGCTTATATTGATCGCATTTGTTTCTCCATCGCCATTTCCAAGCTCACCGGATCCCAACACTTCGAGGGTATTCGTCAGTTACTCGAGGAATTGAAGACCCGGCCGCACTTCAATAAGGACGAGGGTTTCGCGTGCCGCGTTATCATTTGGTATGGTCAAGCTAACATGCTTGAAGATGCCATTCTCACTTTCAAGCAACTTGATGAGTTGGGTATTACTCGTTCCGTTAAATCGTTTCATGCTTTGCTTGTTGCTTGTCAAATTTCTAAGAATTACGATGAGTTCTGTCGAATTTTCCTTGAATTCCCAAAAACATATGGAATTGAACCCAACCTTGACACGTATAATTTGGGAATCAAGGCTTTTTACATTGCGGGTAAGTCTAGTTCTGCATATTCGATATTAACAGAGATGGATAAAAAAGGTGTAAAGCCAGATGAGGAGACTTTTGGGAATTTGCTTGCTGGATTTTACAATGAAGAAAAGTTGGAAGACGTAGGAAAGGTGTTGAAACTGATGGTACTGTATAACATTAAACCGGGTCTTACCACCTACAACATTAGGATTCAGACCTTATGTAAAATGAAGAAGTCATCTGAAGCGAAGGCTTTGCTCGATGGCATGATGTCCAGGGGTGTGAAGCCAAATACAGCTACTTACTGTCATTTGATTCATGGGTTCTGTAAAGAAGGGAAGTTTAATGAAGCATGGAACTTGTTCGGTGAAATGCAATCAAGAGGCGTAAAACCCAGTGCTACCTGTCACTTTGCCCTGATTAGCTTCCTGTGTGAAGGTGAGGAGTTTCTGAAAGCATTGAATGCTACCAAGAAATGTATCAAGTATGGCTGGCTTCCACCTTACTCAGTAATGACAAGACTTGTTAATGGGTTGATGAGCATTTCCAAGTTCGATGATGCTAAGTTTCTTATTAAGTATATCAAGCAGAATGTTAAGATAAACAAAGCACAATGGGATGAAATTGAAGCTAAATTGCCTTCTTAGGGATGACTGTAAACCCAGTCAGATGGAACCCAGAAAACTGAACTACCTTAGGTAAATGGCTTGTACTCTTCCTGATCAAGTTAAGTCCTTTCATGTCCTCTGTCTGTATTGATTAACTCATGGAAAATCATTAGGTGGATTGACCAAATTATGCATATGCATAGGATGCTGGTACCTAACAATCTTAGCATAACTCATTATCCTGAGATGTTTTTTTAAACTTTAGGTACTGGCGCATCAGTATTTTCGTGACCATTTTACTGAAAACTGTTGATTGCCAATGCCTGATACAGTGATACTCATGCTCTAGCTCTACGTACGGTAGACAAAAGAGAAGATCACAATAACCACTTGGTTTGATTCATCCTGAGCTAGCTCTGCTGAGTTGTTGGATAAAGTGCTTACTAATAGAGGACAAGTTACTATCAGGGCTCACCTTTAAAACATCAAGCCCCATTTCTATTATATTTCTTCAACATCTTGGCCATCCTATTACCTACAAGCTCAACTGATTGATTTCCTGCAAGCTTGGCAGTTTTTATGTTCTATCTCTACCTTGTTATCTTCAAAATAATCTATAATTTTGACATGTGAAGGAGCCAGCTTAAGCTACTTATGAGAGGCCTTCTTGGAATCTTGCGTATCTCATAATTTTATGATTGTCCATGAATAATCATTTTCAAATGATGAATGTCACAAAGAGAATGCAGTTTGTTAAGCGTCAGTAACAATAATATGTAGGTTTAGTTTGTCGTGGCCAATCTTGATCACCCTCGTGTCCACTCTTCAAGTGGATTGTAATCCTCTGCAATAAGAATGTATCTCGTATTTTAAGAGGTGAGAAAACAATATGAAGTCTCTTTCATTTCTTTCCATTGACCCTCTCCCCTCTGTTATTGTTTCTAAATTACCCAATAAATGCAGATTGCATAATATTTGCTGCAAAATTAATTTTGATCCTGATGTGCAATGCCACGGGATGCTTCTTTGCTGAATTTTTACTGGGAAATTTAAAATGGTCGATTTTAATTGATAGTATTATTACATTAATATTTATGAATTATTATAATTAGAGAATGTAAGATCCCAAGTGGCTCTTTGATTAATAACTTGGGAGCAAGGCATCATCGTGATCTTGACAATGTACCATACTAGAATCGATATTCATCATCCATACTTTTATTTATTTATTTACATTTTGGAAGCGATTGTAGAGAAATAATCCTACTTTTTAGGCTGAAGCGGTGAAATATTTGGACACTCTAAAAAAAACTGACAGGTTTGCAAAATTGATTCACGTAAATCTGGGCTAATATATATTGATTTCCAAATTTCAATAGCTGCAACTTGAATGACAAAAGTAGGAGTAAAAGGTCAGTAATGGTTAGAATTTAAATACGACTATGAATTTTGAAAATTCCCATCCAATTTTTGGACACTTGATAATTTCTTTTATTTAGATAAGCTTAAGATATCTATTATCAGAAGTAATAACTAATCCACCTTGCTTGGTGGATTTTTTTTTAAAAAATTTAGTATTAATCATGAGACTCTTTATATACATTACTAATAATCGAATTTTTGACTAGATACTTCAAAGAATATAGTCAAGTGTCAACTCTGTTAAGGGGGTTATAGTACAAAAGTAAGCAATATGCTTTAAAAATAGACAAAACAACCAACAAATCACAAAACAGAATCAGAAAAAATGTAGAAGGTTCCCATATAGTGGATATTCAATAATACTTATGTGCGAGAAGGTATAATCTTTAGATCCCAGTTTGAGAATATTAATTATTTCCCACCATTAATCTCAACAAACAAGCCACGATCAAGTAACAATAAGTTAATCTATAGAAAGAAATATCTCACCATTACTCATGAACATAGCCGATTCGTTTTTAATGTATCTATTTTCCAATTTTGAATTTAATGTATCTATTCCTAAATTTAATATTTATCGTTAAATTTTAGGGTCTAATAGCTAGTTTATTTAAAGCCTCATATTGGTAATTAATGAAAATGATGGATACAAAAATTAGCTCAAATTAACTAATGTTATGGTCAATCCATTTCAAGCAACTTTCTTTAAAATGAAGCCATACTAAACTTGGGTGGATCATGTTTCCCCACATATATATATTTAAGTTTGTCATAATCTTAGGAGTTAATTAGATCTATCTGGGTTTTCTCAGTGGATGGAAGTTTTTGACGATAATAATAATTGTTGCTGTTATTATTATTGTTAAAAACTTAATTAATCAACTGGGTTTTGTTTAAGAGGATTTGAAGAAGAAAAATGGGTTGCTTGTCCTGTTGCATTACCCCGTCTCAGAAAGCCGTCGATACAGATGGTCAAACAGAAGTTTCAAAACGCAGGGCAGACTTCAAATCCTATACATTGAAATCAATTGTTTCAACTATTTCACTCAAGACAGGTGCGTTCATCAAATTGATTCTTGCATATTTTTTAGTTGTTAACCTTTTGTTATAGGTTAATGTTTTGCAGAATTTGATTCATAAAAATTCGCATTTTCCCTTAATTAAACGTGTATAATTGCTTGCTGTTCATCGTTTAATAGCCGGGTTAGCTTTTCATTCATTTTTCTGTCATTGATCTCCCTGATTTCGAACAATCGATAAGGATTTGATTTCTTCAAAAGGTTCATGAAAAATCGATAAGAATTTAATTTGCGTAGTTCGGAAGGGTAATGCAGGTGACTGATTGAATTTTACGTAACGGCAGGCAGCAGCAGGACGAGAAGGATAAACGCAGAGATACAGAAACATGGAACTGCAAAAAATGAAGCTAAAGTTTTCACATACAAAGAACTCGGTGATGCAACTGACGGTTTCATTGATGAACACAGAATAGGAGAGGGGGGATTCGGGGTCGTCTACAAAGGACGCATAGAAAGCATTGATCAAGTCTCTTTCTATGGATCTCTTTCTTAACAGAGATTTTCTTTTTCTGCTAGAGTTTTTCTACAGGTTAGATTCATCTGGGGTTACTCGTTCGTTTGGCTTTCAGGTTGTGGCTGTGAAGCAACTGGACAGACAAGGAAGGCAAGGAACTAGAGAATTTATTTCAGAGGTTTTGATGTTAAGCTTGATGAAGCATAAAAACCTTGTCAATTTGATTGGTTATTGTATTGAAGACGACCACAGGATCTTGACCTACGAATTCATGTCCAATGGGAGTCTAGAAGATCACCTTCTAGGTAAGAAGATTGAGAACATATCATAATTAAAAAAATAATACTTCCTCTATCCTCAATATAAGATATAATTAATTAATTTAATAAAAATAAATTAATTATAATAAATGTGATATATCTCTAACAGATTTATATATAACATAAGATTATGTATCAATTTATAAATTAGATAAATTAATTTTAAAAAATAATAAATATTAGATATAAAATGGATTAAAGTATTATATTTAGGATTAAATTTAGTTCTCAAACTAGTTTTATATTAAGAATAGGAGGTAGTATTATTTATATGTTTTCAGTAACAGCTTTTAAATCGTGGTGATGGCCCAAAGCTCTTCTACTTATTAAAGTTTCGTGTCACAGACTTGGCTCCAGATAAGGTACCTTTATCTTGGGATAGGAGGGTGAAAATAGCTGAGGGAGCTGCAAGAGGGCTTGAGTATCTACATGAAATTGCTAAGCCAACAGTAATATACCGTGATTTTAAAGCATCAAATATACTGTTAGATGATGATTTCAATCCCAAGCTTTCCGATTTTGGAATGGCTAAGATGGGTCCAGCACAAGGCCAACTTTTTATCAACACAAGGGTCATGGGAACCTATGGATATTGTGCACCAGAGTATGCTGCCACCGGCCAGCTAACGCACAAGTCTGATGTTTATAGCTTTGGGGTTGTGCTTTTGGAGATAATCTCTGGCAGAAGAGTTATTGATGTTACAAGAGCAGCAGACGAGCAGAACCTGATCCAATGGGTATGTTGCCATTTTTCTCCCTTTCAACACGCTATGAATCGGTTTCACTTGAACGTAAGAGCTGTTTTGGGCCTTACATGGGGTTAAAAATGAAATTTCAGTGACATTATGTCAGCGTCTTCAAATAAGCCACTTACGGTTTTGTTTTGGTTTTTGCAGGCACGACCTCTGTTTAAGGAAAGAAGCATGTTTACTCAAATGGCTGACCCCTTGCTTCATGGTAACTATCCTGAAAAGAGTCTATGTCAAGCACTTGCAGTGGCAGCAATGTGTTTGCAAGATGAAGCTGACGCAAGACCTTCAATGGGTGAGGTTGTGGAAGCTCTTGAGCTTCTATCAAAGCCAAAAGATAGAGAATCATAGACAAAAGCTGGATCCACAGTCAGAACTGCTGGCCACATTGAATCATTTATTGCACATTATAAGACCAACAGGTGTAGAGTCATCACCAAAACTGGAGTTCCATCTCATAATCACACTGGTACTACCCGCCAGAGGTACATATTTCACACCAGAAACTAGTACTAAAATTTGTAATACAAAAATGAGTGTGCTTAGTTGTAAATTTTGTTGTATGCAATTGTTAGGGTAACTTTTAGGTATTTAAATATGCAGTAAGTATATCAAATCATTATATATTATTAGTAGTTCAATGAGTGAGATTCCCCATATTTAATCTTATTTCTTGTTTTGATCTATATTTTCCTTTTAAATTTAAGTAAAATGTAAATATGTTCACAAATATAAATGAACTCTTTAGCTAATAACTACATAAGAGTATTAGATTTGAGAATATATATATATATATATATATATATATGAACCTAATAGAGTTGTTTGATTCAAAAAGAGTTAATAGCCAATAATTTTATAGCCTAATAGTATGAAAACTCCTCTATAAATAGAAGGTTGTTAATTTGATTTTACTTATAATCTTAAGTTATTAGTATTTACCCTTCTAAATTAAAAGAAAAAAAATAGAAAGAGTCGCAAGAGTGTTTGACAATTTGAACTTCAAAATGAGAAATTGTCCTACTCTGGTGGGGCAATCTGAAAAAGAGCATAAACATGCTGCAAGAGTTGGCCGCGATGTAAGTGCGAACTGACACAAGAAACAACTTCAAGGGCTGGTTTAATGGTGAAAACAAGTATGTGATGTGTGATTAAGCATATTGTCATGTTTAAATCTTAGTTATCAATTTCTTAGGGCAAAGTAACTAGGGATTTCTTTGCGATCCCCTTAGTTTTGGCGTGGATAACTTGCCTCACTGGATAAGAGAGGTAGATAAGTTGAATTGCATGCAAATTGTACCAAACACTACCCGATCGTGATACCAAAACCAAAAAACTAATTAACTCCAGAGAAACAATGGCATTATAGCTGAAAGCTTTGATCAGGAATTCTATTTAATTGAGTATTGTTTTCTGCAGTTGAGCGTCTTCTCATCTTCGTCTTCCAAGTCATAATCAAGACCCAGAAATTGTTTGAATAGGCTCTGCAAGAAATTGTGACTGCAACGTGTGGCTGAGCTTTCTGAGAACTTCCTTTCCTTTCTAACTCAAACTTGGTTAAGCGCATACATTTTTTTTCTCTTCAGTAGAGATCCAACGCTGCTCATTGTGCCTATCGAAACAGGAGCAGGAGAAGCAGCCATTTTATCTTGGAATTTGGGGGCAATAACTCTACTTTTCTAGTGTGATGTTTAGCTTTTGAGATGAAGGTTATGAAGGAGAATCATAGGTGAAAAAAGTTTGGGAGTATCTTCATTTGCCTTTTGATATTTGTCAAATGGTAAATACTAAAACGCGTTAAGGAAATAATGAATTTTCCCATAGTTGAAACTTTGAAAAGGGACAAGGTCATCATATTCTCCCTGTATGGTGCTTGTAAGCAAATCTTTGCTCTTTTGATTTTCTTGGGCACAATCAGTTTTGTTTGTTAGTTTTCCTATTTTAATATTTATAATTGACTCAACCAGATCACAGCAGTACTCTATATGGATGGCAGTCCTTAATTCATGCCCAATAAAACAATGAATGAAGGTCCTTAATTCAGAGGGGCCGGGTCTTCAGGCCCACAAATTAGGCTAGGAATGGTCGGCCCAATAGCTTTAACTTAATGTTGCAATCACACTTCAAAGAATGAGATTAATACCCATCTCAATTGGTAAAAAGGTAAGCCATACGACTATTTAAAACGTATTCAATCTCTAAGGAGGGGAGGCATCCTAGCTCCTAGGTGTCTAAATTTATGCCTAAGGGTAATAGACAGTTCGTCCTGCCCGATATTAGTATCGCTTAGGAGAAAAGGAAACTTTGCCTTGCCCTTAGATTGTAAGTGTACTCAAGCCCTTTCTAAAAATTTTTGTACAAAAAAAAAGATGAGATTAATGCATATAAGCCTGGTCTCCCAATAGGGGCTGGTCTGAGTGGTAAGCGACTCGGTATCACTTAAGTGAGGTCTCGAGTTTGAGACTTGGTGTATGCAAAAAAATTCTGTTGTGAGACTCACTCACTATAGCTAGATGCATGACGCATGTCGAATCTGGATATAGTCAGAGTAAAATTTCAGTAAATCAGGTGGACAACAAAAAAAAATAAAGAAATCATTTTCCCGGGCAACTTGGGAAGTTGTTTCGCTCATTTACGTAATTAGTGAAATTTCAAGGAGCATCCAAAGTAACTAACTTTTTTTTTTTGTCCACCTGATTCACCGGAACTTTATTTCGACTACATCCGGATCTGATCATTGTCGTGTACCTGGTTATAGTGGATAAGTCTCATAACACAAATTTTTTACATACGTCAAGGCTCTAACTTAAAATCTCATTTAAGCAATATTGAACTGTTTATTACTCAAATTAATCCCCGTTAATAAGTAACTAACTATATGCATAAAAGAATATACATCACATTTCTTCAAGAAACAGTAGAGTCTCAGCTTCCAGAGTTACAACATTGACAGTGTCAAATTACAAAGACATAATCGAACAATGTTGAGGTGTAGAAAGAAACAAGAGACCACTTTACAAAGCCATAATCAGCTAAAATAATATGAGCATAATTAAAAATATTATTTATTTACACTATCTACTTTTTATTATAAAATTCTTTCTAAAAAGTTGTTGTGATTCTTATCACAACACTCTTTACAAATTGTTTGAAATAAAAAGACCTTATAATAAATATTACAGATTACTGCATAGTGTTGAGAAATGAGTTGGATCAGCTAAATCTAACAATGTGGGTTTGTCCAAATTTAATTAGGTCTAATAAACTCTAGGACTCCATTTAAAAAAAAAAAAAAGTTTTCGGCTTTTCAGGCTTATTAGTGCAAGCTTAAATAAGTTCATATAAGTTTTTTAAAAAAATATTTTTCTAATAAAGACAATAATTAAGGAGATATCATTAGATATGGCTTATTATTTGGGGAAATTGCAATAAAGTCTACGGCAAAAAATTTAATTGTACAAAAATCTTGTGAATTCATCACACGACTTCATAAGGGACTTTTGAATAATTTTTTTAAATTATGAAATTATGAAATTACTGCTAGAAAAAATAAATCAATCAAGAAAGAATAACAACTCTATAGAAAATATAATAACACTAGCAAGAAGAAAAAAATAATAACTGAAATATGAAGGAATAATAATCATAAAGAAAAGAATAATAATTTGAGGATAAAAAAATAATAACTGAGATATTTTTTTTCTTAATAGTAATTTTATCATTTCATAATTTAAAAAAAATAATAAAAAATTCTTGGAACTTCACATTTATTACATAAATTAGTAAAAAATTTCTGTAATTATATTTTTTACATAGGACTTAATTATAATTTTTTTCTTATTATTTTGATTTTATATGCCCAACAACTATAGTTGGTAAAATGGGCTGCCCATTTTACCTCAAAAGTAGCGATTTTTCAACCCGTTTTGAGGCTAGTTGAGCTTGCCTTTTTTAAAAAAAATTATTAATATTATTATTTATTTTATTAAAATATTACTTTGAATATCCATATTATTAAATACTAATAAAGATAATTAATTATTTATTGATATATGTTGATATTTTATAATTTATTAATATCATGTTAATATTTATTTAAATTTATAGTTATAAAATGGGAAAAAGATAAAAAAAATCCATTTGAATTTCAAAATGATAAATTGGGCTTATGAATATTCAAAATGACAGATTGGGCAAGAGGCCCAATCTGTCATTTGCAAATTTACGTGTAAAGACTATATTACCCTTCACTTTTCCAATATTTTGATAATAAGATTTATAACTTGGCCAATGGTATTTACAACTCTGACAATGATATTTGTAATTTTGACAATGGTATTTGTAAATCATAATGTTAAAGAAGCTACAGTATCAGTTACAGTATTTCTCCCAATTGCCAAAATTGAATTTCTCACAGTTGCAAATATTATTGTCAGAGTTGCAAATATTATTGATAATATTGTAAATCGTATTGTCAAAGAAACTACAATATTAGTTACAGTGTTTCTCCCAATTGTCAAATTTGGATTTCTCACAGTTGCAAATATTATTGTCAGAGTTGTAAATACCATTAGCAAAGTTGTAAATCGTATTGTCAAATAAGCTACAGTGTTTTTCTTAATTGCCAAAATTAGATTTCTCCCAGTTGCAAATATCATTGTCAGAGTTGTAAATATCATTGGCAAAGTTGTAAATCGTATTGTCAAAAAAGTTACAGTATCAGCTATAGTGTTTCTCCCAATTGCCAAAATTAGATTTCTTACAGTTACAAATACCATTGTTAGAGTTGTAAATACCATTGGCAAAGTTATAAATCGTATTGTCAAATAAGCTACAGTATCATCTACAGTGTTTCTCCCAATTGCCAAAATTGGATTTCTCACAGTTGTAAATACTATTGTCAGAGTTGTAAATACCATTGGTAAAGTTGGTGATCGTATTGTCAAATAAGCTACAGTGTCAGCTACAGTATTTCTCCCAATTGTCAAAATTGGATTTCTCACAGTTGTAAATACCATTGTTAGAGTTGTAAATGCCATTGGCAAAGTTATAAATCGTATTATCAAATAAGTTACAGTGTTTCTCCCAATAGCAAAAATTGGATTTCTCACCGTTACAAAAACTATTGTTAGAGTTGTAAATTTTACCATTGGCTAAATTGTAAATCGTATCGTCAAAATATTAGAAAAGTGAAGGATAATATGGTCTTTACACACAAATTTACAAATGACAGATTGGGCCTCCTGCCCAATCTGTCCTTTTGAATATTCAGAAACTCAATTTATCCTTTTGAAATTTAAATAGGCTTTTTTTGTCTTTCTCCCTTATAAAATTTGAGATTTTTTAATAAAAAATAAAAAATTTTAAGAGTATAATATTAGCAATTTTTTTATTATACTAATATAATATTTAAAAATTTATTAATATTTTAAAAAATTTAAAATATTAAAAAAGTACAAAAAAAGTGGTGGGCTTACGGGCAACTCGACACCAAGGAGAGCAGACTCAAGCTAACAGTGTAGCCCACTCCCTCTAGCCTATAATATATTATGGATTAACCCACAACTCATAAATTGATCTATTTTACTGATGCTACTAATAACTTATTTATCGATGAAAAGTTAAAAGCCCAATAAAAGGAATTATTTATCAAAATTAAATCGACCATGATTTGTACCCAAAAAAATAAAATCAACCATCATTATAAATATTTACATTAATAACTTAATTTACTTATATTTTAGAAATGAGATATATTAAAAAGGTCAAAGTAATTAATTTGTGAGGGGTAATGATTAGTTAGAAATGAATTATTTGTGGGGCACCTTAATTAATCATCCAGAGGCGACCCAAAAATACAAGTGGGGAAAGAAAACGACGGGAAAAAGTTCATTGATTGAAATTGTCTTTTAGTATATGAGCAATCAATAATAATTTAAAACTAAAATTATAAATTTAAAAAATAAAATAAATTAAAATATTATATTTAAAAATAAAATAAATAGCACCACAAGCCCCTATGTATTTAGAAACCAAAAAGTATAGAATTCCTAATAACAGTTGATATCGCTAAAAAGAGAAACTCAGTAGACTATTTATAGCTGATATTATGACCAAATTAAAAAGAGAAAGCTGATAGAATATTGATACCTATGAAAACGATGATACTCATCAACAGCAATATCTCCATTTGTTCCATCCATTATGTTGCCTGAAAATTGAAGTATATATCTTCTTCATTAATTTCTAATTAGCTTATATACCTCAAAGCTATCATATTGAAAATTGTTCATAAATTAAAGAAACAGAACCTGGTTTATGAGTGAAAACATCCCAGTAACTCAGTCCCTTCCCATCACTCAAGAAACCTCCTTCAACCTGCAAAAACAAGATGTGTGTGTGTGATGATGATCAAAACCCTAATTAATTCCATTCATATATATGTCGTCTGTAACGAGTAATGTACGAAGGCAAAACAAAATGAACCTGGTAAGATGAAGATGCAGTTCCGAAGAGAAAAATAGTGGGAAAATGAGATGCTTCTGAATTCTGGTTCATGGATAGAGAATGATCAGTTATACTATAACCTCCCATGAAAGTTGACAAACATAAGCTCAAGGTTAAGAGAAAATTATGAAGCGCAGATGATGCTGCAAAGTCCATTCTTAGTGATCTTATGATTCTCTCTTTCTGTCTGTGTGTGTGTGTAGCTATATAGTTCTTTGAGTTAATTAACCGTGAGTGAGAAGAGAAGAATAGTAGTAATTATTATTAACTAATAATGAGGCTTTCATACATAACTCAAAATTTGTCATGAGTCGTCAATTCTTATGGGCCGTCCGATTCAGTTGAGACATAATTAAAAGCTCTAAAAAATGCATTTTCAATTTTAAAATTTAAAAAACAGTATTTCAAAATTTAAAGGAAAAGAAAAAGTACTCTTAAAAGTATTTTAAGAAGTAAATATTTACGGTTAAGTTGTTAAAGAAAATAGTAAATATATTTATTAAAGTGGTTAAAATTATTATAAAAGTTGTCAATCCTATTACATAAGTAGTAATTGACCTATGTACTTACTTACAATTAAGTTGTTAAATAGAATAGTAAATATCTTTATTAAAATTGTCAAAATTATTTCAAAAGTTGTCAATCACATTACACGATTAGTAATTGACTCAAATATTTACTTACAACTAAGTTGTTAAAAAGAGTAGTAAATATATTTACTAAGGTAGTCAAAATTATTACATAAGTTGTCAATCATATTACACGACTAGTAATTGACTCAATTTTAGTTTTTTAAAACACTTTTAGGGATAATTTTATCTTTTTTACCAAATGTTAAAATTTCATATTGGTATTTGTGATTAATCTATCTTTTTAAATATTAGGATAGACTTTTTTAAAATTTTAGAATTACAAATAAATTTTCTAGAATTTTTCTTAATTTTAAATTTGAATTCAGGAGAATAATATAAAAGAACAAAAATAAGACATTATTTATTATTTATTTATACTAGTTTTCGCATATATTAAAGGGTTTCACAAATTATAAATCACACCGTCTAAAATTGGCGACGATTATATATTTTAGATAAAGCAAGATATTTTTTCTTAGGCGCATGTATATTTTTATCAGATGCAATCATATTTAGAGAATTGAAAATATATTTTATAAAATTAAGGCAACAAATCAAAAGTTTGCTTAAGGTTAGATGACATGGAAATATACATTTTCCCAGATTTTATAAATAATAATAAATTCAATTGATGATATATTGATCAAGTCAGCTTCCTAGATATTACAGGAAATCTAATGTAAATAAGCCTAATTGATTGGTGTGCGTGTTTGTGTATTATATTTGATATTAATGTTATTAATAATTATATTGCTATATTCATGATATTGATTATCTAAAATATAACACTGGATCCTTATTATACTATTAACTGGCAGGTTTTAGAATATGATTTTGATTTCATAATTGAATTTGAACTAGCTAGTGGACTGAACGTAATACCTTCGAAATTATTCAAAAAGTCATATGCAATATTTACAATTTGTGGACACTAGTGTCAGTTGTTATAAATTTTTTATGTATATTAATGCAAATTAGAATAAATGAACTTCGCCATATTAATTAATTTATACTATCTGAAACATTTTCATAAAACCAGGGAGCTAAATTACCTTAGGCCACAGAAAATATCATTACTCCAAATGTCTATCATTTGTTGCAAAAGGATTTGAATTTGCAGGAGTTCTAAATCAAATCTGATACGCAATAATTCTGGAAAGTTTTAGAAGAAAAAGAAAGGTATATTTGATTGCAGGATTTTTGGAAAATTAGTAATTCTCTGTCAACAATCTTACACAACACAATCATTGAGAAATGTAGGATTTTAGGCAACTATCGTGAGTTCACTTATTTCCAGTATACACACAGTAATTCTGCCTTATTATTAGACTCAAGTCTTTGATACATTGTAAAAAACACATTAGAAAGGAGAATTATGATCTAAAGGTAAGATAAAGTCTCCCTTCCTCTTAAATAATATTAATATCGAATAGAGCGAACTGTCAATTACTCTCAGACGTAAAATTAGCTATTTAAGAGTTTGAATATATTCTCAAGTGCTATAATTTTAATCACAATAAAATTATATTCTTTAAAAATTAAATATATTCTAAATAGTTATATATATATATATTCACTGAATCTACATACAATAAGTTTATTAGGTGTCATTTGATTTGATCCAACATCTTCCAACAGCATTGGGCCAACCAATTTGTTGGGTCAGATGAACATTGTGAGTTTTTTTCAATCAAAACAAATTTAGTCTTCATCATATCCTATTTATAATAAAAACAAAATATTTTTTTGTTTTAATTATTAGGTGTATTATTGACTTTTTCTAATAAGTTTTTTCATTTTTTCCTTACTAAATGTTGGTGTATGTTATTAAAATATGGACATAGTATGTATATTGTAATAGAGACAGTTAAAATTTATTAAAATTTGTATATAGAGTTAATAAATTTTAAAGTTTTTTTAATTTTTATGATGACTTGTAAAAAATAGGAGCATATGAGTAAATTTGCATTTGTTATGCTTTGAGCCACTGTTGCGGAACAAAAACATTCTCGAACTCTGTAATGTCAACCATCAACCTAAAAGATGTCACGAACATGTGATAAGAAAATTGCAAAGGATCTAATCTTTTTCCTTACATTGTGTTCCTTCTTACAGCACTACATTTGATGGTTGTTACAACTGAATTATCAAAGTATGAACTCTGTTCTTGAATAGTTCTGAACTAATTTTATGGACTTCGTATTGAAGGTTGGCCCTTGTGGTGAGCCACAAAATTATACAATTTAGTAATGAACAAATTATAATTATCATTATTTATTGCCTTAAATTCCAAAGGGAATAAAAAAAAAAAAATAGCAGTGATTAGCCTCTAAATGCCTGAAACATCATTGTTATTCCATTAAAGTACATCTCTCTCAGTCTTTAGATTGCAGAAAGAAAGAAAGAAAGAAAAACAAGGAAGGAAGATCATTTAGTGTGGCAACCAGACTTAAAGCGTAACTACAGATATTCAAACTATAGCCTCTCAAAATTAGTCTAATCAGTGTCAAAATCCCATTGACCACAATAATTCTTCTTCTCCAACTTTAATTTTGTGACCATTGACACTTCAAGCTTCAACCACTCTCTTCATCTCCTCTGTCACATGCCACCTTCAGTTTACTGCTTGCTCAGAATCATATTGGAACTGTCAGTTATGTCCAACATATATAATAATTGTGGAAGTTCTATCATCAAAAAGTGCTATTAATTGAGGTATTTTATTTGCTTTCAGGATTTACATTATAGTTATTCTGTTTTCCCCCCTGTTTTGAGTATATGAACAATGCTTTACATGATATTTGCAGGGCACAGAGAATCAAAATAAGTTCCAGAGGAGGTGACAAATCACCTGTGAATAGAGGAAGGTGCCCAGAATTGCGATGGCAGCACCCAGGGCATTGACGGGTTGACTGGATTGTGGAAGATAAGAATGGAAGAGACAATTACAGAGACTCTCTCATTGTGTTCCCAACACTGAATGTCAAGGGAGATATTTGATCAAGAGACATGTAAGACACTTGATTGTACAAGTGGTAGAAGACACTCTGAGCAACCACCCACCTGTAAAATTTCAAAGCATAATCCATTTTGTTATGTTGCTGAAATTCAATGAACAAAACTAATAAAGTTTCATTTTAGCCAAAAGTATAACAGAATTCTACCAATTTTAAGTAAACAATGATCAGATAGTCATAGGTTGTTTTGCTTACCATACGAAATTGGGACCGATCTGAGACACGGCTGTTTGCCAGCCAGTAGCCCACATTTTGGGACCTTCCACAGCTATGGCAAAAGGTGTGAGAATCAATAGAGACATCATTGAAAGGCAAGCATAATAGTTCATTCCACTAACTGACATCCCCTTCATTCCCTTCTTTGAGAATATGTTCCGGAACACAAATGCCAAATTTGATACCATAGCTCCCATAAAACCTGAAACACAAGAGTTTTGTGTACTTAGAGCACTGAAACAAATGGAATCAGAACCACAAGTTCATGAGCATCATATTGAAACATGCAATGAACTGCAAGAATTTTTAGCTTCATGGACCAGTACCAGTCATGTTGAAGTTAAGTTCAGTGACTGCAGCAAGTGCACAACCACCAATAATTAGTATCAGAGACAAGTAAACCGGCATAGGAAACGATTCTCCAAGCAAGAGACTTGAGATCAGGACACTGAAGGCTGGCTCTCCACTCTTGATGACGTGGGTGAATGAAACTGCAACTTTTGACATACTCACAGTTGCTGCAACATGCCCAATTGTGTGGGCGACAGCCACCTGCATACCCAATTTTCTCAGTGAGTCCTAAACCATGAATCCTTTACATCAACCCCAATTTTTTATGGCCATGAACACAGCAAGTGACTCTTATGAGGTCTCATTTTTCTGAGGTTAGACTTCAACATGAGAAAGGACAAAACTTTGCAAGTTCTTAAAGCTATTGCTATCAAGTTATTTAATCTTAACAGTAATATGTGGAACTCATAAAAATTAATTTCGACATAACTGCATGATGAATGGTCATGATTATCTTAGTATAAATTTATTTCTACCATTATTTTCCAAACTCATAAGCTTAAAGCTATTAGAGACAGTCCATAATGGGTTTATTATAACCTCTTAGTCTAAATTTGATTGTTTGCGTGTCAACCAAGAAATTTGGGGGGGAAATTATGACTTACGGGAACCAAGGCCTTGCAAAAATTAAAATCAACTTTGGGGGCTTCAGCAATCCTTGTGGCCCATGAGATCAACATCATGAGAGAACCAGCAGCAAGAGAGAGAGTGGAAGTAAGCCATGGGTAAGGAAACGCATTCAGAACCTTCTTATTGTAAATATTGAACACCACATTCAAAGCCCACCAAGTAGCAAAATACAAGCCAATCTTGAGCTTCTGAGCAGCCTGTTCACCAGGAAGTTCAATGTTAATCTCAATTGGTCGGGACCTCTCTGCCTCATAGGCTTGGCATTCAGTAACCCTCCTTCTGGGATTTGCCAGAAATGCGAAGCTCTTTGTCGATGAAATGTAAAGGCGTTTTTGCGAAGAGATGGAGGATTCAGTTTCTGGGTTTTGCTGAGCATATCGAATAACAGGTAGTGTGTAAAAATGAGGCCTTGGAACAGAAAGCTTTCTGCTTGTTGAGAAAGCACAGCAGCTCGTGGAAGGTGTTGTGTACTTGATTGAAGAGATCATTTTGAATGCTTCGAATTAGCTTTGAGCGTAATGCGCAAGGAATGAAGTAAATTTGCAGTTAAACAGGAGAATAGCTCAATGGGTATCTGAGAATCTATAAGATCTATTAATAAGCTGGGTTCTCTTGTTTGGTTGATGGGGTTGCTTCGGAAGTATCAAAATGCAGAAAGTTCAAAATTTTGAGCAATGTTGGTTAGGAAAAAGAGGTTTTGACCTTTTGGAAAGATTGGATGGTGAGAAAATCAGAGAGAAAGCTACGGAAAGAGGGAAGAGAAAGGAGAAGGTGGTTTTTTTGTTTTTTGGAGAGGGAAAGGGTTGAGCAGATGTTTATATAGGAGGAAGAGAGGCGGCAAGTCAGTCTCACGGTTGGTAAAAGCTAACAGTTAATTGAAATTTACTAGATTTTTTTTTGTTCCAGAATTAGTAATGATATTTTTATGGATTAAGTTCCTAAAACAGTTAAACTATTCCTTAAACTATCATACTATTGTTCGTTTACTTTTTAATAAAAAATTAATGGGAATGGAAATTACTAGTTTTAGAAAAATGAGCAATAAAATACTAATTTTAGTAGACTAAAAAAATTAATTAAATTAATTATTTATAATAATTATATGTTGATTTATATAAAATGTCTCATTTAATCATTTGTATTTGAATTATAATTGATCAAAATCTCTTAATATATGAAATTATATATAGATATTTAGGGAAAAAATATAATTTTGTGAGATAAAATAGATTGTAATATTATATTTAAGATTAAAAATAATTTTTTATCTAACTTTTATATTTAGAATATGAGAGACTATATTTTAGATTTTATTAAATGATTTCTAAATATAAAAAATCATTTTATATCTAATTTCATATCTCCGATATTTTTAAGATTAAGTGTACAGGCTAAACTAAATTAATATAAAAAATAATAATAATATTTATCAATTATAATTAAGGTGACAAAAGTACAACCATTTATTGAATCAATTGAGACAATAGTATCAATAGTTTAATTTTTTGTATACTATTTACTAAATCTTATAATAAGTAGTTTTAGGTCAATAGTTTAACTTTGCTGAAACTATAAAGTGCAAATATAACCTGTTACTAAAGCATAAACTTGACATATTATAATTTTCTTAAGTCAAAATTAATGGCATAGTTATAGGCTTGAAAGTATCTATTTATGTGGAAGAAAGTGACATGATCATGGGTCAATTTACATCGTCTAATTCGTCTATGGAGCGATTAATTCTTTCATGAACATTGTGAATATAACTTCAACGATTCAAATTGAGGTGTGTGTGTGTGTGTAAATTCTTCTTTCACATCTACTCTTAATCATTGCATTCTCAACTGTATAAAGAATTTCTTAACGGCTAGTATTAAAATGAACTTGAATTCCTGTCTGCATTTTAACTTCTAACTTTTTTTGCTTGAATTTCTAGTGGCTAGATTGATATAGCAGTTCAGGTTGATCATTTTTATAAACATGTAATCCCAATAAAATGGCTAATTTAGAACGAAAGAATCTGATAATAATTTTATATAAATTCAGTAACTGAGTAAAAGGTTAACTCATAACTCACGATATCATGTATAAATTTAAAATCTATTGTCAATATAAAAATTTTATTGGTGAACAATATGTAAGTATTTCTTTTAATACTATTTAAACCTAGAAGTATACTCTAACCCTAATAAACCTCCAATATCAAATTAAATGAAAAACAAACAAATATCACTAGAACAAAAATTTTAGGTATAATCTCGAAATAAAAATCTAAGTAAGTTTATTTGTATACTTGTTGTAAGACAAATAAAACAAACCAATATTTATGTATTATTCTACATGATTTGATTTTTTGAAATATCTTTGATTTTACATGACTGTTTTTGCTAGATATACAATGATTAACTATATTGGTCTCTCATGTGTTTGAACAAAATTAGTATGAATTTTTTGGAAATAAAATTTAGTCTTAATTATAAGATATAATTATTTTTTTTATAAAAATTAAGGAAGTTAGATGGACCACTCTTAAGTATTTATATTTATTTTTTTCATCAAATTAATTTATTTGACTTATAAAGTATTTATTTTAAAGAGATTATATAACATATGTTATAATTAAATAGTTTATTTTAAAGTTAATAGGGTCTTATAATTAAGACTGGAAAGTATTATTTTGTAGCTCACAAAGAATGTAGTTTGTTATATATTTGGAAAATAAATAAATTAGTTTCATAAAAAAAAGAAAATAAATAAATTACATTGTTTATAAATAAATAATATCATGTAAGAGATATAATGTGTTAGTTTAAATAATAAGAGACTTAGCATCCAACATCTCAAAGTATCTTTAATTAATAATTAAAATTAGACCCACAAACTTAAAAATATTATTAAAGTAATAAATACCAGATAATTGGAATGTGGAAGTTTAAAATTTAAGCTCAATTACACAAAATTCTAAAATTTTAAATCAAGTATAAATAACTCTATTAACTTTTAAAATAATAATTCACCCAATTTTTTAACTCTATATGAATAAATTTCAATCATAAATTATGTACTTCTTTAAATTATATTTTGAGATATAGGTAGAGAAGTAATGACTAAAATTATTAGCAGGATAATCAACAAAATATAAATTGAGGTAGTAAATAATTTTATTTTTATAAAAAAAAATATAAGAAAATTTATTTGTTATAAGAGATAAAAACTTTTTACACACTAGACCTCTAAAAAGGTAAAACCATAAAGATACATACATTAAATAAAAAAAATATTAGTAGAAGAATTAGTTACATGACATAAAATTTAATAATATTATTTATACATAATATCAAATTTAAAAGAATTATATCTAATTTTTTATAAAATATTACATCTAACCTTAATTATAATATATAGTTAATTTTTTAATAGATTAAAAAAATTAAAAAAATTAGTTAATTATAACTAATATAATAATAATTTGATTAATTTCTATAAATTAAAAAATTAAA
The DNA here is from genome assembly GCA_037074615.1 of Leucaena leucocephala. Classification (NCBI taxonomy): domain Eukaryota; kingdom Viridiplantae; phylum Streptophyta; class Magnoliopsida; order Fabales; family Fabaceae; genus Leucaena; species Leucaena leucocephala. The sequence goes on along the minus strand of CM073562.1, from coordinate 3,448,693 downwards.
TTAAATTATAATTAATTTATATATTAAAAAGTTTATTTGACTCAATAAATATTGTCATGCAATATCTTTGATTTGACGGTAGAGCACATGATACTGTTAGATTGTTTTTATATAAAAAATTAGATAAATTTAGTATTAACCTTTTACTAAAATTAGGATATAATTATAAAATTTAAAAAAGAGATTTATAAAATTATTTATTAATTTTTTTTATAATAATAAAAATTAAACTCATAATTTTATAATATATAAATTTATTTTTTATCGTCTCATTCACTGCTTGACAATGGTGGAGGCTTAACGATTGCAAGTGGGACAGAAATAATTGAGCTCAACCTGTAGCACCTGAGCATTCTTCACCGCAAATCTATGCATTAAACGACAAACGAACATGTACGCTGCTCAAAAGCTGTGTCATTGGTTAGTGGCTCTTAATCATAAAAATCTCAAACATCACTGAAAATCTACCTCTTCACTTGCATTGCCTAGCTCCAATGTTTTTTTTTTTTTTTTCTCGTTCTTCTTCTGTCACTGCCCAACTTGTTCATAAATCCATCAACCAAACTTCTCAAATGCTAACTTTATTCTCATTGCCCAATTTTGCTGATTTTTTCAGTCACTCATGATCTCTTGACAAAAGTCAATTTACATTACTAATATAAGTTAAATCCAATAGAAAGTGTTAATCATTCATAATATAATAAATTAATATTTAAATTTTTATTAAAACATATATATTTATATCTAATGTCTAACACTAATTTAAATAAAATTACTTTCAATAAAAAGATTATATATTTATACTTAACAAAAAATATATATTTAAATTAAATTTTTTAATTTTTATAAATTAATTATATGTCTAATTCCTATATTTAAAATTGAAATGAGTACTACATTCTTATTATACAGGAAAATTTGATATAATTTTCTTTTTTAATATATGATATTTAATATTATTAGTATTGATTTAAGTATTATCCGACCTCAAATAAGATATATGATTCTTTTAAAATCATCTTGAATTTTGTGAAAATGTATGAGATCCACCATAATAATTTTTAATGTGATTGATAAAAATAATAATATTAAGAATTAAATTAAGAATAATGTAGTTGGCAAAAAAAGTGAAGAGAATATTGAGGGCTATTGATAGTGACTTTTTCTGGGAAGTAAAGTCAATATATACTGCACATAATGTTGTGGCCCAAATCTCATTTAAAATAAAAATATTATTATATTTCCAAGACAATGCCAATATGGACAAGTATATAATATGGCATTATATATGGTACTTTAATATTTAAAATGAAAAATCAATAAATAAGAAAAAAATGATAAGACTCAATATTCATATAAAATTAAAAAGCATAGAAAATTAAGAATGCATGAGGTTTGCCATACATTTTTAATTTGATTGACAGAAAAAATATAATCAGGAATGATGGTATGTATTAAAAAAATAAGATTGTTTTTTGAAAAACGTAATAAAATATTAAAACTAGTGAAGAAGTTTCGAGGGGGATGATGGGGGCATTTTTGTGAGGAACAGTATAATTATGTGAAGTTATTGGTATTTTTATGGGTGAATTTAATTTTTTTAAAAAAAATATTAAAAAAAAAGACAAGAAAATTGGAAGGGAGGTGTTTTTGAGGGCGAGAATGGGGCAGTGTGTGGGGTCCACATTTGACAATGACGGAAGTAACATTTGGGTCTTGTCGACAGTATGTAACAATGAACAAGAGGGCAGAGGAAGGTTGTCTCCTCCGAGATTGGAGACATGACACATAGGCACCAATTTTGCTGTTTTTATTTTTGTTTTATTTTTTGTCTTCACTTTAATTTTGTATTTGTGATTTAGACTTCAGAAAAATTTATACGTTGCCCTTTAAAGCTAGGATTTGTATTATTTCAACTTTAGACTTTAGAATACTTTAAATTGGTCATTTAGAGCTTGGACTTCTATTATACAAAATTATATTAGACTTTAAACATTATTTTTTAATTTTTTAAGAGTTTGAATATGTATTGTGATTATGTGAAAAATTTTAAATTAAATACAATATTGTTCGAGTTTGAATGGACTACAGCAAAACAAAAATTTTAAAGGAAAAAATGTCTTCTTTTTTCTCTCATTATATTCAAACACCCACTGAATCTAGTTTCAGAAAATAGTTAAAATTATAAAGGACTTTTAAGCCCCTGGGCCAAACTCGCCGATTTTCCTGCCTCCAGTTGAATCTCCCAGATCACTTGAGAACTCAAATGTCATGAGTACTTGTAACAAAAACAAAATGTCATGAGACGTTTTGTGTGCAAGTGTGACCCCATGCACGTCACTAGGAAACCCAAAAAACGAAAATAAACTCAAGAAACCACTGATATCTTTGGAAGTTCACATGGACACTGACCCAACATCCATGATATACCGTTTTAAGTCAGGTCGAGCAAGTGAAATATTTTTTTTTTTTTGAACAAGAGAGGTTGACCATCTAAAGTAAACTACTAGATTATAAAAGGATCATATTCTAAATACTCTTTGACCAAAATATTCCTCAAATGTTGAAGACAATCATATAACACTATCGTATTAACTAACCCGTCTTTTGCTAATGCATTTGCAAGTTTATTTTGTTCTTTAGATATGTGATATATCTTCAGTTTTCAAGATAGCTTAACAAGATTATGTATATATAACATCAATAAGTTGCACCTGTCACTTGTAAAATTCAATAACATATCCACTATATTCTTAGCATCAGATTCAAGAATAATTTTTTTAAATTTTAAATCTAAAGTTAACTTTAATCCTATGTATATTGGCCATTGTTCAAAATACGGAAAATATGAATAGAGGACACGAGCGAAATTTACAAAGTTAGGCTTGGGCTGTTGGCTAGGTCGAGCTAAGCCCAGCTTGGAGTAATATCACTCTTTTTTTCCTTCTAATTGCCACTAATTGTGACTCAATAGTAAATTACTTATTGTCATTTGGTTCAATTGATAAAATAATGAGATAGACAACTATTTATAGCATATTTGATTTCTATAAAATAATATTTTATTATAGTTCTAGTCACGATATTTGGAGAGGTATCCTAACTCTTATATGTTTAGGTTTATATTTGAAGATAATAAATGGCTCTCCTTACCTGATATTGATATTTTCTAAAAGGAAATGAGATTTTACCCTGCTCTTGGATCGTGTGTGAATTAAACCCCTTTTTTAAAAAAAAATTTATACAAAAAAATAGCAAATTAAGGTTCAAAGTTTTTTTAATAAAGTTTGGGTAAGTTAGATCTTAGAAGCTCACTAGAGATAAGATATACTTTAGGTGCAAATTACGTTTATAAAGATAATCATAAATCGCAAATTAATAAAATTCTTACATAAATGATGGGATTGAAATTCACATCTAAACCACCTCTTTATCAACTTAGGATATTGATATTTGAAGTTCAAGGTAACAAAGTATTCGTGTTTGTGATTAATGGTAAATTTCATGCATTGTATGACTGAGACTTGTAGTGCTCTTAATTTTTCTTATATACACTGACATCAATTTTATTTTTAAAAACATATGCGAATCTTATGTAAAAAAAAAAAGTTACACTCTTGTCAAATTTGAAAATCTTATCTAAATTATCTTTCATTATCTAGACACATATTCTTAAAATTAAAATATCTCCTTATTTTTTTTATGGAGAGCATCTCAATAAAAATAAAAATAAACCATAGTTTTTTAAGAATAAAAAAATGTATGATATCAACAAAATTATAAAAATTGTATAATTGACTTAAAAATTAAAAAAAAATCAAGATATAAAAAATTAGTGGATTTAGAAACCCTTGAATCTCATTGACATTTGTCGTTATTGCATGATTTTAATCTCCAACTTGAAATTACTTGAAACTTCAGTTTTGTTGCTTAGGTGTGTTTGGAAAATACAAAGATTTTCGTCATATTAGAAGACAATGGGTTGTAGCAATATATATTGGTTCTAGAAGGGGTTTTAGCTACTTAAGTACACAATTTTGAAGTTTAAGTCTATATAAGTGTAAAAACTTTTTTAAAAGAGCTACTTTTAATTTAATATGATATTCTAATCTAACTCAATTAAATAATTATATAAAGAAAACAAGAAAAAGCAATGGGCTAGCTGTGCCTGGACTTGGGCTGAGTCATATCTGAGATTCTTATGGGTGAGGTCTAGCCTAATGACCCATTCTTGAAGATGGTAGGTAGGTTGAAGCTCCTTTTATGATTTATAACTCAAATGGCTTCTTTTTCTAATATCGAGTACGAAAAAAATAGTACTTTTTTTTTCATACAAAAAAAAAAGTATACTTTTTTTTTGGTACAGAGATGAGTTTGACACATATCCTCTATTAAAATTAAAATATAATATTAAAATTTAAAAAATATTTATAAAAGATTTACAATAACAACTACCAAAGAAACACTCACAATAGCAACAAAAATTAAACTTGCGTTATTATAAGATACTAGTCTCGCTCATTACCATATGTGTCAATTTTAAAAAAAGAGTATGAGTTGTTGTCTTATTTTTTTTTATATTGCAGAAAATTAAAAAATAAGTCACATTTTCGTAAAAAAAGAATGCCAGTCTATTAATGGTGTATTTTAATTTTTTATGGTTATTATTATGAAAAAATTATTATATATATAATATAGTGATATTTTCTACTAATCTATTATAATATGAAACTATGTTCACAACAAATTTGTTAGAAATTTTTTAAAACAAGATAATTCTATTAAAAGAAAAGTAAAATAATAGTTAGGCTCCTTTACAACCATTATAGAAAGGAAGGATTCACAATTGAGTGTTTCGATTAATTGATTAGGAAGTTGTTCTAATTTAATAGGACCATATTGATATGTGGCTGTGAAGTCCTCGAGTTTGGAGTCCAGTCTAGGATATCAAGTGCTTGCACAGAAAACAATGACCCATCAGCTTACGAGCAACATAAGCTCAAACCAAATACCGCTAACTACAACAATAGACAAGACTAACACCACGAAAGCATAAAAAGGAAGATTGAAGCAGTACCATGACATAAACAAATGAGAAATCGAACAAGAAAGTGAAGTAGCACCAAACTCGTGCCGACTTGCATGCCTAACAGAGAACAAAGATGAAGGGAAGGATGACAGAAAACATCCTTTGCACTGGTGAAAATGGGGTGCTTAAACCATTCAAGATTTCCACTAAGGGCAAGATTATCTCATGGGATACTAAAACAGCTAAGCTCATTTAAGTGACAAGGTTTGTTTTCCTTGCCATTCTCAACATACTTAACACAATACCTTTTTCCAAGATCTTGAACACAATTGTTGTATAACGTAAGTTGTGACCTGCAAAAAATGCAATAAAATATAATTTTCCATCACATCCCTTCAATTAAGCCTCGATTAAGGATACTAGCCATTAGATTGTGATTCAATGGTGTTAAGGATGGAGTTACAGTTTTATATAAAAAAATATGCTCTCTCCCATCCAATATATAAAATACTCATTCAGTTTTTAATATAAAATTTAATTAATTAATTTAATTAAATTAATTAATATGACATGTATTTTTTTAAAATATTTTAATTATCTTATTTAATTTTTTTATTTGATTAATATTGAGAGAATTAATTTTAAAAAAAAATTGATAAATATTAAAAATATATTTTATATTTAAAACCAACATCAACTAAACGATATATTAAAATGGAAGTAGTATTATTTTGGGATAGAGTTGGTCCATTTTATAAAGTATAAACTCACAATTTAATACTCTTTTAGTCTGTAATATAGGATTTAATTTATGAGTTGATCGGTGTCATAAATATAATACATATTTTTTTTATTTATTTATATTAAATTATTCATATTAATATTATACATATTCACAGGATGGGACAGTACTACAATAGGGCTATCTCGTGTCCCGTCCTAAAAAGGAACACGTTACAGTTTTTTTGTCTTTTATCTCACCTTATCCCCAGTCTTGTCCTAATCCCAATTAAGATGGGTATGGGATTGTGATGTCTTGATTATTTATTTTTTAGAACCTAGATATATTCTTGCAAAGGAATTAGATCTTAGATAAATCAATATATATATATATTATATGGTATAAAAACACACACACATGTATATTATAATAAAGTATAATTGATCACTTATTATTTTACTATTGAGTATATTTACTTAATTTGAACTATGCATTTCAACTTTCAATCAAATAAACTTAAATACTCTCATCAATATATTAAATATTTTTTTAATTTAGATAAAAGTCATTGTATGAAAATTTTGATTCAAACATATTTTATAAATTTAAGTCAAATATCTAAGATTTTTCTATAAAATAAAATAATATAAAACTATTAAATATAATATAAAAAATAGGCTATACATATTGGGACAAGACAAGGTCATCTCACATCTCGGTTACCATTTTGTCCCATCTTGAAATTTGTTGGGATTGAATCAGTTTGAATACCTTTAATGATATTTTTTAATAATAATCTAAGTAGCTATGAGAAAGAATAATTTAAGGAAGATATTTATATGTTAAAAAATATATTATATTAATTTAATTAAACATGTTAGTTGAGAATCCAAATCCCACTCGCGACTCATCCACCCCACCCCAGCATCACAATCATGGAGGGGAAAAAAAAAAACAGAGGCACCCCATAACTATTAGGCGCAGGCTCGTAACTGGCCCTATCACGAGGCGTTTGTATTGGATTTGGACACGCTCGTATTTTATGGGGCCGCCTTCACTTTGAAATCCGTTGAGTATATTCATTGAATCCGTTCTCAGCTCTCAGACAAAAGTTTTCCTGTCCCTCCCTGTCCCTCCTATTCTCAGTCGCTAACCCAATTCATCTCCTTCGTTTTCTTGTGCCCTCCAATTCTCCCACCTTCTCTGGCGCCGAATTTGAACTCCTTCCATGGTGGCGGAGAAAAATCTTGCTCCACTACTCACCCTGTCGAGGTGGGTCAAAACCCTAACCCTAATCCCAACCCCAACTCTTCCCTTCTTCCTTTTCTCTCGTCTCTGGATTCTCTGATCTCCATGGACTCTCAAAGGCTGTTACTTTCCCGAGAAAACCCTGGGCCCCTGGTTTTCCCTACTGGGCGAGCACTCCATCCTGTCACTGCAAAATCCATGCCCGCTGAGATGGCTCAGAAGCCAGTTCCTCCTGCGATATTGGAACGATTCAAGGCTCTGCTCAAGCGGCGCGACGATGAACGGAGGGCTTTGTTGGACGACGATGCGCCACCGCCGTCCACTGAGGATATTGTGCGGCTTTACGAGATAGTCTTGTCTGAGCTTACTTTAAATTCGAAGCCCATTATCACCGAACTTACCATCATTGCGGGAGACCAGAAGGAGCATGGGAAGGGTATAGCTGATGCAATTTGCGATCGAATTCTTGAGGTCGGTCTTGATAGCAGCGGAAAAGCTTTTTCTTCCCCCACTTCACACCTTGTCAATAAGTTGGGGATCGAAGCTATTGTATTCCTTTGGGTTAAGTTATCCCATAGATGTTTTTCCAAACCCTTGCGACTTCCAATATGAAGTTTTTAGTTCTGATTCGTTGAATTTTATTTATTTTCGTCTCTGCTAGTAGTATTCAATGTACACGAAAGGTTCAATTTTATTGTCTATTTTAATCGGGCTAATCTGGAAAGACTTCACTCCTCATCAACTTCGATTCTTAATTTAGCGGTTTTGGTTATGTTTTACATATTTGTGAGTTTGAGCAAAGGATATGCTGTTCTAGTCTTGATCGGAAACAGCTAAGTTTACAAACAGAAGCAGTGTATTCTGCAAGAATTGATTACTGTTATAAGCTATCGAAGACATTTTTATGCTCAGTTATAAACTGACTGTTTAGCACCGGGCATAGAGATATGAATAATTAATCCAAATGGAGAAAAACCTAAGGGCACTAGTAAAAGATTATTTAATGACAGAAACAAAAAAATCCATGCCTTCCATCTAAATAAAATTGTAATTGTTGTACAGTGTATAAAATCCATTGGTGACTTGCAGAATTGGAATAGAGCTCCGTACCTTTTTCTTTATGCTCAGTTGTACTTTCAGTTCATGTTTGGTACCTTATCTCTTCTCTAATCGTGACCTGTTTCTCACATAATTACCTTATAGTAAATTATTCTGGAAACGAGAATATGAAAAAGGGCTCTATCCAAGCAAAATTAGTGTCAAAGTAATTTGTGTGGACAGATTGCTGAGGAAGATTGTATGATGTTTAGGTTGTGATTGGTAGGAATGCAATTTAACTATGTATCATGCCATATGACCTTAGTATGTTGCCATTTTTTATTCTCTACACGCTAAGTTCTCAAGTATTTTTCCTTGTCCCATGGTTTTTTCCCACAGTTGTTTAGTACTTGGTGCTTACAACATTTTGGTGTTTGTTATCTTTTCCATTGATTAAATCCAAGTTCTTTTATTATTACATCTCAAATCTCTGTCTGTGATCTTTAGTTAGAAGCAGATTTCAGATCTATCATAATTAGGGCCTTGTATGAATTGGCAGCAAAATTTATAATGAAGAGATGTTTAGTAACATAAGCTGGGAAACACTTTCTTAGAGTGCTTTAAAATGTGTTATCCAATGGTGTATCTGCTTGCTGTTGATTTTTTGATCAAAGAGTATGGCTACTTTTCTGTTGATTTGGTTCATTATGTTAAATAATTTAGCATAAAATTATGTCAGTTATTATTTTAATCTTCCCTATGCAATCTTTTTGTCTGGCTTTCTGCCACTTCTTGAACGGAACCTTCATTTTTGAAATCACCTTTTGCCAGGTGCCTTTGGAGCAAAAGCTTCCTTCACTATATCTTTTAGACAGTATTGTGAAGAATATTGGTGGGGAGTATGTTAGATACTTCTCCTCACGTCTTCCTGAAGTAAGTTGGTTTCAGTTGCATTATCATTTATATTTGTGAAATACTTATTCTTTTTTTTTTGTGTATAATTGGTGAACTATTCTATTCTTTTCTTAAAACTTGTTGTTCTATTGTTTCTGAAGGTATTCTGTGTAGCATATCGGCAAGTTCAGCCTTATTTACATCAAGCAATGCGCCATCTCTTTGGTACCTGGTCAACAGTCTTTCCAGCTTCTGTTCTTCGCAAGATTGAAGCGCAGCTGCATTTTTCTCAAGCAGTTAATAATAAGAATATGTCATCTAGCACTAATCCCCCTAGGATGTCTGAAGCTACACAGCGATCTCACGGCATTCATGTTAATCCAAAATACCTGCGACAGTTGGAAAGCTCAACCATGGACACTGTAAGCTTTTCAATGAAACTTTTCTCTTCTTTACAAAATGTTGCGGGGACTGGACTGCAGCTTGTATATTAGGTAAAGCAACAATTGTCTTTTTCTCACCAATAGCATTGTGTACATGTAAAGAGGAATAATCCTAGTAGATCTTTTCATTAGAATAGTTCAGAGTTCCCACTGGGTTTCTCTGTATGTTTAATTTTCACTCTCCTTCCCATTCTTTTATTTTATTTCTGGCCAATTATTCTTCCACAAATTTGGAATATGAAATCCTCGACAGTTAAATTTCTGACTCTCAAGTTTTCTAACCAACTACTGGGGCATTTTGAAGCTCTTTCATATTTTATTATTCTTCATTTCCGTTTGTATTCTCTATGTTTATTCGTTTTCGCCTGTGTTCTCTATGTTTATCAAGTCCATACTTTTTTTTGGGATTAGGACAGTAAGGAGTTGAGTGCTTTCTGCTATATAGTGATTATTGCTGAATATTCGGCATGCAATAGGAACAATTTCAATCTATATCTGGGAACCGCTTTCACGATGGATATCAATTCTGATGAGGTTGGTTTTTCCCCTCAGGATGGGGCTGAAATGCTGGATTCGACAAGAAGTGTGGGACATACAAATTTTGGCCTCGGAACTAATAAGATGCATCAGGCTTCAATTAGCAGGCATGGAAAACATTATCCTGGTGATGGTCGGAATCAATTGCAATTTTCTACAAATGGACATCAGCGCCAAAGTCCAAGAGCTCTTATTGATGCCTATGGCAGTGACAAAAGGGTGGAAACTTCAATCAATAAGCTGTTGGTTGAACCGCTTGACATAAATGGTATGGACAACAAGGTGGTGTCAACTCCATGGCAGAATACTGAAGAGGAGGAGTTTAATTGGGAAGATATGAGTCCAACATTAGTGGAGCATAAGAGAAGTAATGGTATCTTACCGTCATCAATTATTTTGTCTAGGGATAGATCTAGTGGTATTGCTGCAAATAATGCTGCTGCTTTGAGCCAAGAAGCCAGAGGTGGTTGGGTTAATCAATCTCTGCTTCCTCCCATTAATGATCCTTCTATTATAGCAGAAGATGCATTTGTGCGTTCGGGTGTATGTTTCCTCTGCTTCTCTGTCATGGCCTTGTTTTTAATCGATGCATCTTAATTTCCCCTGATAATTCCTTGGTTATGAGGATTGTGTTGTGGATGCTTAAATTAAAGTAAATATTTGGCATTCATCCATGCAGGCATGAGTCCACCAGTTGTTTTTTTTTGTCTTGCATATTTCACTAGCACCATGATTGTCAGGATTGTTATCTTACATAGGATTGGCCAAGGGGCTGAAGAGATGAAATTGTAGGATTGGATTATAAACTTTGACATTTAAAATAATACGTATGCATGGATGAATGCATGTATATTTTCATAAATCAATTTCATCGGTAAGCATGATACTTATCAAAATCAAATAATCTATATGTCTATCTGTATATAATGCAAAAAACTCTTAACAAGATTCACTATTTATTTATTTATTTTTTTTTGTATCAAAAAAAAATTTATGATTCACTATTTACGATTCATGATAATGTGCTTCATTTCTTAAATTTTATGCAATGCATGGAATCTATATAGGGTCATTATGAGTCATAAGTTTCCTGAGTTCCAAGATATATATTATCACAATTCTTAATTCCCAAAAGCCTTTTACAGAACAAATGTAGAAGTGACAAATTTTGAGAAAGATTTTTCATTAGGAGAGAACGAACATTGTAATGGGATTGGGCTGGTGAACCTGGTTTAGTGGCTGTTGGTGGGGATCTAGGCATTGTGATGCAGTGTGTGTGGATGGAAGAAAGGGCTGGAATGATGAGTTTCAGGGGAGGGGAAGACTTTTGGTTCTGGGTTTTGCATTGAGTGTCCAAAACATAATATTCTGGCTTGGGAAAAGGCAAAACATGGTGTTTGTTTTTTTAGGGGGGGGGGGGTTTGCGGAGGACGTGCAATCCTATGATTTTGTAATCCGTGTCTGATCATGGAACAGAATAGTCTTACATAGGACTTGGGGTTCCTCATGGTCTGATGATTTAGTCCAATCTTGACAACCCTGCCTTCCAGTAGTATCTTATTTTTGTTTTGATGATAAATTAATTTTGGTCATATATTAGAGTAGTGGTTGGTTTTGGGTGCCAGTCTTGATGTGCTAATGCAGAGTCAGCTAATTAGCTTAACTGTTTCAATATCAACATGCAGTGCAATATTTTTGTATAGTTTTTGTTCCATTTAAAAGTAAACTTGATACTATTTAGCTGTTGAAACTAATAGTTCAAATATTCTTTCCGCAGAATGGTGGTGGATCATTGGGTCTGGTCTCCCATCCTCCTCCTGATGCCTGGAAGATTTCTCCTCATTTGCCTAATTCTACACAACACATTAATATTAGAGGTCAAACAAGGAATGCTCACGTGTCTCCTATTGATAGCATTCCAATTACTAAAGTAAACTTGCATGGGCTTGAGGCTCGTCCGCCAACTATACCTGCATCTTTTCGAACTAGGCCCCCTGTAAATGTGCATGCTAGTCATCCGCCCTCCTTAAAACCAATTTTTTCATTGCAGAAGGATGCTAGGAACCAATTTGAAGGAATAAATAGTAGTAACACCATTTTAGATCAAGGTGCCACTAAATCTTCATTCATGCCTGAACAGCTATTGGACACGGGTGAGAACAATAATATTGGTAAATTAACAATTCCTCAGATTCCTAATCAGCTATCCGGGCTAATTTCATCAAACCAGTATAACCGTGGACAAGCATTACAACGTCAAAATTTTCCACCTCAGGATATGCGAGAAAGTTTTGGTGCAGCGCAAGCTCCAGCAGCTTCTCCATTTAATCATGGGGCCCCTTTGCAAAGACACGGTGCTGCTATCAGCACAACTGTGTCCATGTCGTTACCTATTGGACGGTTTCCTTTACCAGTCCAAAACATGGCAAACAACACTTTTCCTATACAGCAGGGAGCCTTGCGTCCATTTCCAGCTCCTCGTCCTCCATCACAAGTGATGCCTCATACAAATGATAGTCCATATACCTCGGGCCAACAGCCAGCTGGTGCATTTTCTGGTCTGATCAATTCACTTATGGCACAAGGTTTGATCTCATTGACTGGACAAGCCCCTGCACAGGTATCTAACTCAAGTTTGTTGTCTTCTTCATACAATGATGACTTTGTTGTGTAGTCTGTGATTGTATCTAAATGAAATTATCTATTTTTCTAGGATTCTGTTGGAACTGAATTTAATCCTGATGTTCTGAAGATCCGGCATGAGTCTGCAATTAGTGCTTTATATTCTGATCTCCCTCGACAATGCACTACTTGTGGCCTTCGATTCAAGAGTCAAGAGGAGCACAGTAGTCATATGGATTGGCATGTGACTAAGAATCGGATGTCTAAAAATCGTAAGCAGAAGCCTTCTCGCAAGTGGTTTGTGAGTGAGAGAATGTGGCTTAGTGGTGCAGAGGCATTGGGAACAGAAGCTGTACCTGGTTTTTTGCCAACTGAGACCATGGAGGAAGATAAAGAAGATGAAGAGATGGCTGTGCCGGCTGATGAAGACCAGAATACATGTGCGTTATGTGGAGAGCCTTTTGAAGAGTTTTATAGTGATGAAACTGAGGAATGGATGTACAGAGGAGCTGTATACCTAAATGTGCCCAAGGGAACAGTTCCAGGCATGGATAGGTTGCAGTTAGGTCCAATCGTTCATGCTAAATGCAGATCTGAATCTAGTGCTGTCCCCCCTGAAGAATTTAGACAGGATGATGTGGTAAGTATCCCTTTTCCCATTGCTATGCTTCGATTAGCTTTAATTTCCTGAGCTCGTTAACCATTTGATTCTTTCGTTCCATTTTAATATTCATTGGTGTTTTTATCTTTGGAATTATATTGGTTGACCAAAGTTTTTAAGCCATGGAGGCAAGCATCAAACTGTCAAATATAGTTGTAACCTTAGTAAATATTTTTAGATTGAGCATTGTTGTTCCCGAATATCAGCGGAGGCTTCCAGGTACCTTAGTAAATATTGAGCATTGTTGTTCACGAATATCATCGGAGGCTTCCAGTTCTGGTACCTTGTAATTTAAGCAATCATGTAGTCTTCTCCCATGTTTGGAAACTGGGCAATCAATGCTCCTGCGGCTGAATGTACCAATTTGTGTTAAGTATGTGAAATTTGACTATGAAACAAAAGCATACAACATGACAGTATTAGTGCCCGACAAGACATAAGACATCTGAAGTTTCTGTGCTTCATAGACAATTGGCAGGAACAGATGATAAGAAATTCAATTTGTTTGTTTAATCTTTCCATGCTTGGCCATGGCTGATGAACACGAGCGTGATCCACGCTCTATGTTCTGCACTCTGGCTTACGCTTGAATCCTATCATGAGTCTGCACAGTAACTTGTATGAAAATGACGATCATGTTTGGGGATATTTATGGTTTAATAGAAGACTAAGATTACTTGGTGTTCCATTTGTTTTTCTCATGATGATTGCATGGTGCTTGACGTTGTCTCTAGGAAATATTTGATCTGATACATCTGTTTTTCTGTGTATGAAGGGCGCTGATGAAGAGGGTAGTCAAAGAAAACGAATGCGGAGTTAACTGGAGTTGACCTTTTTTTGTACCATAACTTGCCAGTTTCCAATTAGTGAGAGCTCTCAATTTCTTTGTTGTTTTAATGGCAGAGTTGTAGTTTCCTGTACCGTGGCTCGATGGCAGAATCATATACATGTATAATAGAACTAGAAACATGTATCATTTTTTCTTGTACCCTAATAGATTTTACATCGTAACATACAATCCCATGATTACTTTCTCCAAATGAGCGTATCTTTGGTTCTGGGTTTTCCTAACGGGGAGCTCCCAAATTGGTAAATTAATGTTTAAATTTTTGTTAGGAAGGGTGTTTATATTTAATGTCTGATCATATTTTAAATATGATTGTTTCTAATAAGATATTTGATAAGGGAAAAAAACAAGAAATAATCATAAAAAGCATTCAGTTTTATCCTTTCACAGAATGGACGGCATATGCTTAGGGTATCAAATGTACAATCAAAATGTTAACAATCAATATGGACATTTTTAAAAAAAAATAAAATATGTTTAATGATTTTAATTGTATTCATTTATCCGAAAAATCTGGAGGGAGTATTATTGAATGTTTATAGTAACTGTATTATACCATTATTCACATATATAGTAATATGCATATGAACCAGCACTACTCTGCTTTGTTCTAATTTTAAAGCGTTTAGTGAAAGACACAGCCAAGTGGCCATCAAGGAATTGAAAATAATATGCAAACCTCCAGATTCAGACAGAATCTCACAAATTTTGTGATTCTTAGGAGTTGATGTTAAGTTGCCTCATTTATTTAAGTTTTTTTTAAATGTTATTTTCTGATGGTTCTGATATATTTTATAAAAATAATTTATTATTTAGATATGTTATGAAAACTGTCTAAATTTAAAAAAAGAAGAAGAGAAAATGGACAATATTAATAACTGATTATGTGGCTCTTACTCACATAGTACATAAATTAATTGTCACATGGATGTAAATAAAATCTAAATCAACTGATTCCAAATAGATGCAATAAGATAGTTATGAGCATAATAATTTTTATTTTTACGTTGGTAATAAATATATTTTATTTCATCATTTTATTTTAAAAAATATTTATTAAATTTATATGTGACAGTTTACATGTTGCTTAATCAGCATTCACACTAGTAGTCCTGATTAATAGATTATGAGCATAAAAACTAATTATATATAATTGAGAAAAATGTAAGGACCCTATAAAAAAACCACTAAAAATTAATTAGAAATTATGTGAAATTATAAGGATTGAGGAATTAATTATTTTTAAAAAGACAGACGAAGAAATGGAAGAGAGACGTTGAGGTTAAGCAATGCAAAAATGGCTGTATATTTTCCAAACCCCCAGATTTTTTTCTCTTGATTTGAGAGCAACATCAGCATAAGCCTGAGCTAATAGATTCATGATGCTCAAGTAGGCACGTCCGATTGGAGCTGAAGGAATGGGCCTTCAAGATTCACTTTTTAACCAACATTTGACGCATAGTGATAAACGTTTTTTTTTTTTTTATACACAAGTATGAATATTATATACTTATTTTTAATTGAGTAGTCATATCTAATATTAATATCGTTTAGGAGAAAGAGAAATTTTATCCTATCTTTGAATCGTGGGTGAGCCCAACCCCTTTCTGAAAATTTATTTACCAAAAAAATATACTTATTTTTAACTAATTTAATTAAATAAATAAATTAATATGATATATTTTTTAATTCCTTCACTCATTCTTTTACTTGATTATTATTGAGGGAATATCAATATAAATAATTTAAAAAAATTGATAAATATAAGAAATATATTTTATATCTATAATTAAAATTAACTCTCTAATTAAATCTTACATTAAGCACAAGAAGAGTATATTATAAAAATTATTTATTTATTAAATAAGCACAAATATATAATAAATCTTTTACTGTTCTATATCTTCCATCCATCAGATCAAGATGACTACTAATTCTAGATCATGATATAAAATTCTTATTTTATGCATATATTTTATTAAATTATTTATAATTTATATATAAATATTTTATTTACTGATGATTAATATATTTTTATTTAAATATAATTTTTATGATTATATAAATATTTTTATATTTTTTAATTAAATTATATTATTTTAAGCATAATCAATTTGATTTCAATTGAAATGCCAACTCTTCAATTATTCTTTTGTAAATAAAATATTTTATGAATAGGTGTTGGTTTAAATGGAAACGGATTTAAGCAGTCTAAGTATAAGGTATCAAGTTTGAATTTGTACAAATATAAAAAATATTTTTAAAAATGTTATTTTAAGTTTAACTTAATTAGATAATGATATGAAAAAACATATTTTTCTCTCATTATGGTCGAGTTTGGAGTGTGACTTCTGATGACAATAAATATTGTGTTATTGTCACTTTACATGTTGGTTTGAGTAGTGTATTGTTGTTTTGAAAGGGTTCCAGTTGTTTTCAAGCTTCATAGATAAGGAGCTTGTGAGAATTTTAATTTAAAGAGATATTTGATTTAATTCACACTCGTCCCTAAAGTAAAAAAAAACTTGCGAATTCATAAAACTCACAAATCTCTGAATTCATCTTCAGCTTTCTCTTTGTCATCTGTATTTATATGTCTTCTTATAAGTCATGACTATATCTATTCGTGAGATAAAAAAAATAATTTTAAACTAGAAAAATGTATTTAGAGAAATCTATTTTTAGATGGATAAAATTTTCTCAATTTAATTCTAAATTTGATAAATGACCTTACTATAATACTTTTAGAGTTTAGTTTCTAAATAAATATGACTCATTTCAAAATTTATTATATTATGAAAGATATAATTAAAAGAAGAAATAAAAGTTCATAGATAAGTTATGTTATTTCGTCATAATCTTTTAAAAATCATATCTCTTTTATATAAAACTCTTTAAAATTGAGAATCATACTCTTAAACTGTGTTTGGAGTCTATATTTTCATATCAAAATAAGTTTCATATTAAATAGATTCATAGTTTAAAAGATATTTTAAAAATGCTAAAGAAAGATTAAAATTAGTGAAATACATGGCATAGCAAACTTAAAATGATAATTTAAAATAGATTTATATAACTTAAAATTACTTTTTCACTCCAAATATCAATTTGGGTATAGTTAGTATTATATTGCTAAGTCAAATAAAATATTTTATCAATAATAAAATTGATTCTGAAGAGTAGAATCCATTTTGTTTATAAGAAATAGAGTTAATTACATGAAATCAATTTTAGCTATTGAGTTTTTAAATTACTATGTTTTATATTACTAAAACCCAAGGATTTTCTAGAAATAAATGATTCTAACACAATAATAAAAATAGATTTTTTTCATGAAAATCTATTTTAGTGTATTAAAATAATTTAACTTTATCCAATCTATTTGCTTTTTTTTTTTGATAAAAATGAACGTCTTGAAAGCAATTTCATTTATAAAGAGCTATGAGAAAATAGATGTAAAGTGAGTTTTTAGATTTGAAAGATTGAGTTGTTACAAGATAACATGTAAGAGAGTTCAGTGGGATAAAATATCGAAATTGAAGCCAGAGAACTCACACAATGTGCTTAGAGATTTTCAGCATGCTTGATTTAGTTATTTATTTCATCTTATTGCTGTTATGAATTTTAAAATGAAATAGTTTTGATTTAGTATCTTAATAAAATGACATCTTGGCATTATTATTTATACTATTTGGTTATTAATTTTATTTAATTATTTTTTTAATCATTTGATATCTATAATAATTATGCAAATCTATATTAATATTTATATTTATTTATTTAAATTACAATTTACTTTTTATTCATTTTATTAATCGAATATTGTATTAATTATCAAAATTTTAAATTCATTGGGATTTTTAAATTAAAATATAAATTTATTAATAAATACTTATTAAACATAATATGATTATTTATATATTTTTCTACGTAATTTTTATCACTTTAAATTAACTAAATATAAAATTTTTCATCAAACTATTTTTTTTAGTGTAAACTAAACATCTACTCAGTTAAAAATTTTTCATTCCTTTTTATTCATTCTCATTTCATTCCTTTCCGTGAACCAAACAGACCGTAAGTGGTGACATGCCTTTGAAATAATTTTATAAAGTATTTTAAGTGTTAGTGTTAAATGATATTTTTTGTGCCAATTATTATTATTTTTAAAAATTAAACTTAACATACTACCATTCTAAAAAATTTGTCAACATTTAAAAATGAAACATTACATAAAATTAAATTACTAAAAGCACACTTTTACTGATTGTTTTATTATGTATAGGACATTAATGATGGATCACACATCACATTATAAAAAGAATAAACCAAAGAAAGAAAAAGAAAATTAACTATAGACATTTAATGATACGACAGTTCATATTTTGGCTTAGATATTTTCAAGTGTTAGATTCACCCTTCAATTGCAAGGGGCTCATGCTATGACAAATTTCACAATTTAAAAAAGGTATTAAAACATGTTATTTTCTTTTAACTTTTGAGATAAAATTATTCTTACATTACTTTGTTCAAAACCATTTTATGATTATGGGATTGTATAATTTCAATAGTAATATTTTTTTTAAAAATTAAACTCAAAATCTAAAAAAATGTAATAGAACCTTATGTTTACTAAACCAACTATATGTTGGTCTTACTCCATACTATTAGTGTGGGTTATGTTTTTTGCTGAATAAAAATATATGATGTTGGGTTTTTTTCTTTATTTTCTTCCCATTTCCTCTTGACTATTAGATCAAATTTTGAATTCTTCAGATTTGATAAGTTAACAAAAGTATTATTAATATATATAATTATTAAAATGAATAAAATAAATTCAATATGCTAAACCTAATAAAACATTTAGAAATTTAGTGAAGAGAAAAATTAAAAAAAAAACATAAAAAAATTATTATGTATAAAATATTAACTCTAAATAGTTCAAATTTTGATTTAATAATAGGTTAAGGGCCCGTTTGGATAGGATTTTAAAAATGGGTTTATGAAAAAAAATGGCTTTTGAATAGCTTATAGAAAAGGGCTTTTGAAGAAGAAATTATAAAAAAAAGTGGTTTTGAAAAAATGAGTGTTTGGATAGTTATTTCCAAAAGTACTTTTGTTATTGGTAAATTACGAAAAATGGTATGAGTATTAAATGAGGAGAGATAAGAGATGAGAGGAGAGAGGAGAGATAGTGTAAGAAAGAAAAGAGAGAAAAAGTAAGAGAGATGAGAGAGGGTGTAAGAAAAAGTTGGAGAGAGGAGAGATAGTGTAAGAAAAAATAGGGGTAATATAGTAATTGGTTAGTTCATAAGTGGTTTACTGTTTCATAAGCAACTCTGACCAGCTTATCTGAAACATTGGTTTTAAATCATAGTTTAGTCTAAAAGTCCGCTTGAACAAATATAACTGTTTGTTTTAAAATTTCTCAAAATTTAGGTTTTGAGTTAAACCTTGATTTTAAACTAAGGTTTATAAATTTCCAAACAGGCACTAAGAGGTATTTAGCACCTTAAAATATTTGTTAAGTAGTATTAAGTTTTCTAAACTAATTTTTGGTTCACATAGTTTCTTGAAACAATTTTTCAGTAGCTTTTAGTATTATAAAATATTTTTTATATAGTAACAAGTACTCTAAATTTAGAATAAAGAAAATTAAACATAGTAAAGTCAACTCGAAAATGTAATGAGTTGGGCCTTGGATAGAGCAGTGTCCTCCATTTATGTACACTTCTTAAGGGAGCCTAACAAAAGAGAGCCCACCTAGAGGTGACATATTGGGCTTAATTTAATTGCAAGCCCAATGAAGATGTGAGTGTTGATAACTATAATTGGGCTTGATTTTAAAAATAAAACCACCATTAAAACCACCATTATAAATAATTAATATGGGATCATCTAGAATTCGGTAAATAGCATGTAAGTTCAATCAGGTCATACACATAAAAAAAAAATACTTTGTTAGTAAAAATAAAATTTATTTTAGTAATATTTACATATTGAGAGAATTAGTTTTTAACTTGATAAGATATATTTCTATACTTTATCAAAAAATATGGGATCATCGATGATAAATTGTATTGTTTATAAATTATGAATATTTAACTTATTGTTTAAACTTTACATGAGGAGGCCTCACCTAATTAGAGATTTCACTTGGTACTCATTGATTAGATAAATTAGTCTCATTATAGTTAAGTGGAGGTACTACAAAAAGGATAAATCAAAATATCATATCATTATAATTTGTTTATTTCCCGGGTGATAAAATAATTCCCGTGTGTGTGTGTGTATGAGGTTGTGGTTGATTTGGATTAAAAAAAAAAAGAAAATAAAAAAAAATCCCATATATATATATCAGTGTTGTTTAGTAAGAAAAGAAAATTCAACTTTAACAAGGCTCAAATATGAAGATATGAGCTGTAAATAAGTGAGAGTGATCTATGATAATAAAAAATTTTATTTGAAATTGAAATCACCATATTCACAACTATTCAAATCGATATTTACAACCCTTTGTTTTTTAGCAAAAGTTTTTGATACTTAATTGTAATTGATTTTTTGAAACCTAGCTCTCTTTACCAAAAAAGAATTGGACATCATAAAAAATAAGGTTAACAACGTTGTGACAACATAATATAAGCCAGTTTCTTCTTAATAAAACTAATTAAAGATAAATTGGATGCTGATTCAGAAAGAAAAACACAAAGACAAGCGCCCGCACAAAAGAAACTTCAATAATTTCCTTGAATTTGATTACAAGTCAACAACTTCATGTGCTGAATCAATTCTACCTGTCTAAACAAACAACAATGCTTAAAAGTAGAGTCAAATTTCCAGTTTATTTTGGCAGGTAGAGTTAATAGTCCCGGTATTGATGAACACAGAGATATTACAGGTGTTCAAACTGGTGGCTTTCTTCTTGAAGATCTTCAAGATCTTAACTTTACCTTGTAAAGTGTTCGATGATGTAAAATTCACAACCCCACGTTTAAAAAAATCGTCACGAAAATTCGCATCCTTCAACAATTCATCTGCCTGAACAACCAAACTTGTTCTCACAGTAATCTCTCCATGATCTGGAACTGTGTCGCCGTTGATCGGAGCTTCGCCGACCAAATTTCCTCTATAATTAACAGTTGCTGTACTGTTCTGGAAAGTAAAACTTGCATGATTTCGATTCTTCACTGTGGCTACTACTCCTAATGTCACGTTCAGTTCCAAATCAGGGAACACTACAGAATCAAACCTTTCAAGCTTCACTGGTTGAATGATGATAATGGGGTCTTTAGGTTTGAAGACTGTGAAGAACAAGACGAGTAAAGTCACCGCAAGAAGAAGAATAACAATGGCTGTCACCCCACAACATATTTTTTGGCCTCTGGAACAACGTAGTACACAAGCCATTGTGATTTTCAGAAATGGGTTTATGGAGAATTCAAGGGAAGTATACTTTTGAACTATATGTGGCTGGTGGCTGTGGCGGTGGCGATGCAGGATTTTGGAGGATCCTATAAATGTATTGGACAAGATGTAGTTGTTATTGTTGTTGCAGACACTGGTAAAAGACTTGGATTTTCTGTGGAATTATTGAGGGGTTTAGTTATTTAGATTATGATGAGAAATTTGGTTGTGATATTTAATTTGTAAATGGAGATGAAAACTATGGATGAACAAGACGGCTGCAGGCATTGGGAGGGATTTGTTCTCTTCTTGTTTTTGCAATTATTTACGTGGCTATGTTCTTGTAAGAAGGCATATAATTTTTTTTTTTGAAAAATATTGGTTCAAAATATTTATTTTAAAATTTTAGTAGTCATCTACCATATTTTTTATGTATAAAAATATATAACATCAAAATTTATGTTTTTATGGCTAATAAAACTTCCAAAGATGTAGTTTTAATCAATTTTTTCCATAATTTCTTTCCTTTTTTGGCAAATTTATTACAGAAAGTATATGGTTCTTTGGGCCCATTTGGATAGGATTTTGAAAACGGGTTTATGGAAAAAAAAAATAGCTTTTGGGCAACTTATAGAAAATGGCTTTTAGAGAAGAGTTTATGAAAAATAGTGGTTTTAAATAAATGAGTGTTTGGATAGTTATTTCCAGAAGTACTTTTATTATTGGTAAATTACAAAAAAGGGTATGCGTATTAAATAAGAAGAGATAAGATATAAGAGGAGAGAGGATAAATGGTGTAAAAAAAGTAGGGGTAATATAGTAATTGGTTAGTTCATAAGCTCTTTTACTATTTTATAAGTTACTCTAACTAACTTATCTGAAATTTTGGTTTTAAATCATAGTTTAGTTTAAAGACCCGTTTGAACAAATATAGCTGTTTATTTTAAAATTTCTCAAAATCTAAATTTTGTTCAAACCTAAGTTTGGAAGCCATCCAAACACAGTTTGTATTGTATGGAGTTTGATGAATGAATTGCACCATGTGAACTTGATCAAGAATAATATATTTTACTTAATTTTAGCCTAATTTAACTGTAAATCTAGTCTTATAAATATCTTATCTAATGATTATTAAGGGTTTATATTTTCTTTTAAATTGGAATAGTGTTAAATTATTGTTCCCTTAAGATTAATAAATTGTTGCAAGGAAAACAAAGCTTTCACTACAGTAAAAGAGCCAACTAAATATTATCTTTAGACTTATTTATAAAAAATAAGTTATAGTTACTAACTCGTTTCCTATAAACACAGGCCTGGAGATAGTAGTTAATTTTTTTCATCAATTTATTCAATAATCCAGTTAAAGCTACAACCTTTAGGAATTCATTCCAAATTAACAATACACATCACACCTACAACAAATGTTCACATATACATACCATAGAAACTAGATTCACAAATTTCATCCTACAAAGAAGACAAGGCACCATGGATCAGAGAACTTGCTGGGTTGTTCATATTGCAGCTTTGCAGGGTGTTAATATTTATCTTTCCAGGTGGACCCCATTTGAATCTCATAACTCATAAGTACTTCTCTACTGCCTTTTTATGTCACATGAGCATCTCTTAGTACTTACTATCAAGTCTGTTCTTTTTTTGAGTCTGCAATAGTTCTTACTATCAAGTCTGTTCTTGTTTTTAGTCTGCAAAACTTTTACCATCAACACAGTACAGGAATAAACTCTTCCATTCCACTTACTTACCCTAGATCAACAAAGCATTCTTCTTCACCATTCTTTTTTGTTTTTTCCTCTTTAAATGGACAAGGATTTTTACAGAATTTCACGGAAGATTTTTTTCCCAAAGCCCCCTCTCATTTGTAACTTGCTGGAACACGGGCTCCAATTTCGCTATTCACATCGCTGAATCTTGTTCCTGGCTAGACTTGTACGACTGGTGGTGGTGGTGCTTCCATCTCGTTATGTGTAGTTTTCATCGGCTTTGAAGCTCTTGAATGCTTTGAGGAGGAGGAAGATGAAGCTAGAGAAGATGAAGCAGAACCCAACTTGACCTTTTTCCGCTTGTGCTTTTTAGGAACACGATGATGATGCTCATGAGATTGAGTGTCCTTGAACTTGCTTGATGATGATTGGCTTGAATCTGCATTATTATCTAATCCAAAGGATCATGTAATGAATCGTAAAATCATTTAGTAGTACAGTGAAGTAAATCAAGAAGATATTAGTGACATGAAGCAGCTCTAAAGAACAAATGTGAAGTATGATCTGAGATAATAACAGACAATGCAATGAAATGAGATTGAAAAATCGAAAATTGCTTCCCAATCATTATTCTCACCCTGGATCTGTAGAGAAACACAATCATGGAATTGAAATAAATCCTTGTTTGAACATTTATGACAATCATAATAGAGGGATCAGCGTTGGGGAAGTCACAGTGAACAGTTATCAGGTGCTGGGGGGCGAGTCACCCTTAAAGAAATAATTTTAAATAGTTGTGTAAGGCAAGAGAGAACGAATTCTTTGGTCCAAATTATAAGGTATGTCACTGATTCTTTTTTCTTACAAGTTTCCCCATTTAAGTCTATTAAATGTTGGGGTATGTTATTAAAATAGGGGTAAAGTTGGAAACTTACTAAATCTTTCGTTGTTGACAGAATTAACGAATTTTAAGGATTTCTTTGACTTGGATAAAATATGTTAAAAATGACTTATAAATAGGACCAGAATAATATGTAAAAAGAATTAAAAGGGAAGAAGAGGATACTCTCCTATTAATAGAGAAACAAAATAGGTCATATTTTCTAGCTTAACTTAACATGCTTAAGCATTTAGAATTGCCTTCCTAAAGTATCCATACTTAACTATGGCTCTTGAAACATTTGGTTCCCGTAAATCCAAATCGTTTAAATTTAGCAGATACAGAATAATGTGATTCTTGGCCAACCAAAGGCAGTGATTTGCAGCCTTTTAAATGGTAAGATGAGGTGGAGAACAACTCATCTTATGCTTTTGATATGTACTAGACTGCCACAAATTAGCTGTTGACACATGATTTCAGAGTTCAGACAACTTAGGAAGACAGACAGATTTCAGATATGATATTTGATTTGATTGTCCCACTAACATCTTTCACACATATGATGGCTCAGAAGAATCAAATCTTACAACAATTAGGTGATACTTTGTTTTCATAGGTCTATATTTATTGGTCATATTGAGGACGCTCATCACATGGAAAAGCACAGAGCCGATGTATGGTTAAACATAAACAAAAATAAGATTTTTGATGTGGACCCTACTACCACTAGATACCATTCTCATCAGTAAAGTCAAGTCAAGGGAGGCAGTAGATTCCCCTCATTGGGAAATTATTTGTCACGTGAAAGAACAGCCAAACTCACTTCTTACTATGGAGAAAAAAGAATAATATATTTATCAATTAAATTTCCCCCTTCTACTAATAAATGACCTGTGACACGCCCTTTCTTTGTACTATTCAGGTTTAGGAGACTGCAATGTATCACATGAAAACAGGTTATTGTTATTATTTAAAGGCACCACATTTTTCAAAGGTTTAATTACTTAATCTAGGTGAGATCACAGGTCATGGAAAAATATTATCTTTGATTTATTTAGATTACAAATTGTTGGTCACTTTGCAAAAGTTCTACAGAACAGAGGAACCATAGGGATCCAAGTACATTGAGAGTCTTTTTTGCAAAATTAACTGGAAGACCATTGAAAATTGTATGAAACTTGGAGACTACAATACTCATCTGCAAAATTAACTTTTTTGCATTCTTATTCTTTTTATTCTGTCCCATTCTATATAGTATGTACTAAATGGATCAAAACAAAAGTTTTTGGGAAACAAAAACAACATTTGGTCAACAAGAAGCTATTATAGGATACCTTGAGGGGGCATGATGGTGGCGGATAAAGGATTGGGATCTCTTCGATCATCCAAATTACCAAGCGAAGTTGAGAAATCAGGAGCTGTTTTAAATTCAGACATCTGCTTAAAAAAAACCAACAAAGGAACAGACAAAATGATGAAACATTTTTAATACTAGTGAACAATGATTTCAAAGGAAGAAATTAAAAAAAGTGCACAGAAGCAAGAAATCATATTCCTATCAGCTCCTCCTTACCCAACTGGGTCCACTCTCTGAGGGGCCATCCCATCCTATGTGAGCCACATGCTTAACGTCTGTGGGGTACCCAATTTCAATTTCGCGCTCCTTCACAACTAAAACATCAAGAACAATATTTCACAGCTCAACCAAGTTCCAAGATTGAAAGAGAAAGGAGTTTTTGGAATTTGAAATGCTCTCTATTTTTTTTTTAAAAAAAAAATTGGTTGTGCTGATTTCAGAAACAGAAAAACACAATGTATTAAGTATGGTACACGTACATCATTCAGATGGGAATGAGTTTCAGATTCAGACATTTTTCTCACTTTTGAGGTGGACAATCTCAAGTTTTCTAATAAATTCAAACAATAATCCAAGACTCAAATGTTTAGAGTGATTACCAAATATTTGAGTAATATATTTGAGGCTTCTATAGATCCCTTTCATCTTGGTTGACATAGTGGAAATAGCAAGCTCTGAAATGGGAATAAGCAGAAGAAACCAAAAGTTTCTCAACAGATAATGCTTTTGCCTGCAAGGAAAACGAACACATTTTCAGCTAAGAATTCATTGTCTGTGATTCAGAAAAATCTACTCCCTTTAAATATGCCCATTGCTGTGTGATTATTGCGCATTAATGTGTACATTTTAGTTTCAAACGACAATATTCTGAAAACGTAGGTAAGAGATTTTGGGGCAAAAACATACCAATACCTGAAGAGGATAATAACAATGTTGCCGGAAAAAACTCAAAGATGAAGGGACTTCTCCAGAGACCATTATTTCTGGGCCCCATTCGTCATCATTCTGAAACAAGCTTGTAATGGAAATACTGACGCATGCAAAGCCTGCCTCTTATGATGAAACTCTCGGCAGAAAAAAACCAACGGAAACGAGGAAAGGAAGATGAATATATCAAAATAGAGGAAGAACGAAGGCAAGAGCAATGGATTTATGAACATATGATATTTTTATTAATGGGGTAGGAAGGAAAGAAGGGGGGGGGGGTTTGAAAGAGGAGAGAAATAGGAGGTGGGTATCCATGAAACTTGAAAAATGAAGAAGAGAGAATCGGGAGGGATGAGTAAATCTTAATGGCTTGAAAGAAGAATGTTAGTTTTAAGAAGAGGTGCCTCTAATGACATGTTTGGTTGTTGGGGAGAGTAAAGTGCGGGTGTTATAGGCTCATAGGCCGTTTCTCCCATACAAAGTAAAGGACATCTAAGATTCTAAGAAATGCTGAAATGGTGTAGGACGCTGAAATTTCGGATATAGTCAATAAATTCAGAGACACAGGAGCTATATTTTGGGTTGTGTAATGTGTACGGAGTTTCCATGATTTTTAAAGGTTTTATGTTATCTTTCAATATATTTTTTTATTTGGCAAAAGATACATAACTTGGTGGAGATGATAAGGAGATTATTTCTATAAAAAAGATAATGCAATTTCAAATTCTAAAAATACACTTGGGAGATGGAAGAACCTTTTGTATTTTAAATCTTAAAAGGATAGCATACGTTTAACTAAATAAAAAAATTCTATAATTTTCTTAATATAAAAATTTTTAGAAAGAAATTTGACTCATTTATAATATAAGGGTATTGCAAAGTATTTCTTTTTTTTAGGTGATATTAATATCGGGTAGGGAGAGCCGTCTATTACCCTCATGCGTAAACCTAAGAACCCGAAAGTTAAGATGTCTCCTCAAATATTGCGACTTGAACTATAATAAAATAATATTATCTAAGAATTAAATACACTTCAAATAATATCATGTCTCACCCGAGTAGAGTTTTAACAACAATATTGGACTGGATTCATATTATTCATGGATCCAAATTCGTGTCAGTTGAGAGACATACATGGTTAAATATATTGGCATCAACCCTAGATTCATGTCAGCCTTGGATGCTGTCCCTGTTTCCTTGTCTATGTTACCACTATCTTCCCCACACTATATTTGATGCAATAAACTAATTTACATATAGTTATGAACCTTTTTTTTATCTACAATACAAGTCATATTTTGAAAAACTTATTCCAATTCAAAATATGTCATGTTTTGATGTGGTTTCATGTATTAATAATTTTCCTCCCAATTTTGCTCTTGCTATATTGCAATTGATGTTATGTTAGAATGTAATGCACTTGACTAATAAACTTTAGTTTTAAGGAAATATGTTTTAACTGTTTTTAAATATAATATCTTAAATTTGACTCCGTGTAAAAATAAAAAATATCTTTAAGATAAGTATTTTTAATTAGATATGATAATATTTAAATATAATATAATAAGGCAGCTGTATAAAAACAAAAAAGAATCTATGTCACTTGGATTAGTAGTGGAAAGAAATATTTCCTTTGTTTATAAATTTAATGAGTTATTCAATTTTTTTTTACTTTTTTAATATGTATGAATTTTTTTTTCGGAAATATAACCTATATTTTGGAAAAAGTACATCTGCTAACTCAAATTCTAAGCTGCAGATACATATTCACTTATTCAATGCTTCTGCCACCCATAAATTCTGAACACAAATATAGATCTTTAGTTCTTTAATATCAGAACTTTGATTGATTACAAGATTCACACTTTGTTCCTCTTTTTTTTTGTAATATTTTAATGTGAACTGTAGATTAAAAATCCCTAAGTATTTTAAAGCTGAGCTGGTGCAAGCTTGAAGTTTGTCATAGAAAATCCAAAAGGAATGGCCAAGAGCCACAGAATTAATTGAGATGAAGCCATTGAAATCAAAACAAAGATCATTATATTTATTATTAATTTAAATAAGTTGTGATATGTGTGAAGCCAGATAATAATTGTTATGATATTATATTTGTTGACATGTTTTGAGTGGAAGTGTAATTGTCAGCATGATGATCCTCTTGTGATATAATATTTCTTGTTTATTCTGATCAAAAAATTGGTTTGCAGCAATCATCAGGTACCTCTTCATTGTCCCCTTACTCCTTTGCTTGTTGGAGGCACGTTTGTATTCCAGTTGTTTCTTACCATGAACCACAGCCCTATACACACACACACACACACACACACAAGTCAAAGCCGATTGGCTGACGCAAGATATCAGAACAAGTGATTATGCAGGGATTTGAAGGGGAGGGTGAGAAAATTTTTGAGTTGGATGTAAAAAAAATTGAAAAAGTGGAGTTATACAATTTTATTAGAGACAATGTACTATATCATTTTTTAATATAAAATTTAGTTAATTTTTTTAAGATAAACTAAATAATCTAAACAAATAAGTTAATTATAACTAATATTAGAGTTAATTAATTAATTTATGTAGATTAAAAAGTATATAATATATATTTATTTTGAGAGATTAATTTGTCATAATTAATTTTATTTTTTTAATTTATTAAAAAAATTAATTAATTCTTATATTAAAGATATAAAAAAATAATAAATCCCTGAGGGTTTCGGAGGGGGAAGGAGGGTAGAATTATACAATTTTAATAAAGAGACAACGTAAGATGTAAGAGTAAGAAAAATTAATTAAAATTTTTTAACCCCATCCCTTTAATTTTTTGTAAATTCAAGTTAAAATTCCCCCCCCCCCCTATTCTTCCCTCAAAAAACCACGTACCAAACATCCCCAAAAGAGCAAAATAATATCCAACGAAAATTGCAAATTGCATAGCCATAAATTATACTTTTTTTTTTCTAATGATGGCCTGTCCAAATGGGATACATCGTTTAATGTGCACAAAATTAGACTCACATCCTTATTTAAGTCGTATCAACAGTCAATTTTGTCATAATTTAAACGTAATTTAATTACCCAAATCAATTATGTATTCGTTTCCTTTCCTTTCATTTTTTTATACAAGAATTTTAAAAAACTGTTAAACTCATTCACAATCTAGTGATAAGATAATTTTTTTTATCAATATTAGATATAACGAATAATTCATTACCCTCATACATAAACCTAAATATCTAAAAACTAAAATATATCCTAAAATATTAAGATTAAAATTATAATAAAATAATACTCTTTAAAAATTAAATATATATTAAATAATTATATATTTGACTTATTCATCAGTTCACTCCATTAGTTGATGGGTCATTTGTTTTTTGTGTTTACCATCGATATCTATCATATGATCCATGGGTCCAGAGCACATTCCTATAGTTCATTTGCTAAGAGCAAACGGGCCCATTGAAACCTAAGCCAATAAACACTTAAAAGCCCAAAATGAAGCACCTTCCAGTTCTACTTCACAAGTATTTTTAAAAGTCATGATTAAGGGCATTTTAATTACTCCAAAAAGTTTATAAATTGTCTCATATATAAGAATACCATACCCACCAAAATTTTGGATTTTGTCTTATAATTGGGAGCAAAGGGAGTACAGAAGTATCTCTGGTCTAATTTATTGCATACCCTGCCAGCAATTCCCAGGTTTGAGCTTTGCTAATAAAGGTACACATGCAGGTTCAAACCAGGACAAATGGAAGGCAGGTAAAACATTGCGTTTCACTCTTAACAGGATCCATTTTATCAATCTGGAGTTTAAGGATAAAGAGATTGAGGAGTAATTTAACATTTTCCTCTCTGCACTACTATTCTTCCCAGATGGAAAGAGTGCCACTTTGAAACTCAACAACTTTACACTATTGTTTACGAGCTAATGACATCTACTCATCAATACAGTAATTCAACATCATATCAGCATTATACTCGCAGGGAAAGGACCATAAAATACTCAAACTTTGACGATTTAACGAAAAAGGGAGTAAATTAATTATTTAATTTCTGAATTCTCTATCTCTTCATATATTAACACTAGCTTCATGAAATCTTACATATCTCGTACTTAACCATTGTGAGAGTGTTTGAGTAAGTAAATTGATAGCCTTAATCATGAAATCTTATATATGTCGTATTTAACCAAAACACACACAGGCTAAACACTTGCAGGTAAAAATCCTATTCAGTATTCAGCACACTGAAACCAAGAGGCTTTAGCCTTTATGGCTGCCTGCTTCTTCGCTCCAGACTTTCAGGATTAAATTGAATCAAGTCAAACGAAATGTCACATGATTTTTTCTCCTACAATTGCTATCAGCTAAGCTAGTGGAAATCGTAATACAAAATATTCCCCAAAAGCTGTTGTAAAAGGCGATTTGCATTCTACCCACCTGCTTAAGCTTCATTTGAAGTAAGCCTAATTACTTCTCTGCTAGAATTGATTGGGATTTCCTTGCCTAAAGTTTTTTTGGTAGTTTTGTTTCTCAGAGCTGCTCAGTCTTATAATCTCAAAGTTTCAATGAATTTATTGTTAACATTTTGGGTCTACCTAGTTGTCTACTTCATGTGTTCCATCCACTTTGGTGTTGAAATGCCTACACTTTCAGTTTATGTAACCCCTTCAGAAGATGATGAAAGTTAAAACCAGATTCTGCCCCCACTTCAGTCATCAGTAGAACCAGTAAACTCAGTTCCTTTCTTCCCAGTGTCTAAGAGAAGTTATGGCCAAAATAAATAAAGAACCTAATTTTATGCCAGCCTGCCTATCAATTAAAAACTTTCATTTTAATTTGTAGAGATACCTTAAATTCCTAAGGAGATTCAAAAACAAGGAAATTCAACACAAGCCTTTGAAAGGATGATCCTATTGGAAAAACAACACAGAATCAGATAGAGATGAAATGGGATTCCTATTATGACCGTCCTAAACTTACAGCTATATCAGGTTAACAAACTAAAACAGAAGATAACACAAAAATGCTATCTATCACTAACAAGTCCAAACAAAATGGGTTCAGATTATAATAAGAACGTATACAGAGTTGAAATTTCCTAATGCTCCTCAAAAGAGTGAAAGTAACATATACCTTCTGACCAAATTATAATTAAGCATTCTAAAGTTTATAATCAACTTAAAAGGAAACAGAAGAAATTAAATCCACCCTGATTACCAACTTGAAGGCCAATACCCGTGGACGCCATAGCCTGTCTTCCAGTTATCCAAGTAGACCACCTTCTTCACAGCCCAGAAAGAAACTAACAGAGCAAAAATCATAAACACCCTTTGCACATTAACATTCTTCACCTTCACAAGAACATGTGAAATAAATGCCATTAACAAACCCACAATGGTATACAAGAATCCCACAGCAAAACCCTCTGCTCCAAGCTGCATTCCAGACCCCTGATAAAAGAATATGAGCTTCGACGGATCATTACGGTCCAACATAAACATCGGCATCTTCCTTATGATATTGTGCATCGCACCAGAAACACTGAAGAAGTAAACGAACACAGCACCCAATAGCCAGAACTTCCGGTCATGGAGTAAAGTCTGACCAGCAAGGATTTTCTTCACTATAAAAGGTAAAGTAATCAAGAAACCGAGTGCAATCAAAATCAATTGGCCCTTCGAGAATAACGGAGGCCGATGGATCGGCCCTACAACGAGCTTCGTCTTCGATTCCAGAAATTCAGCCATGGACTCAGCGAGCCTCGAGAAATCTCCCTGGTCCATCTGATCTGACTCCTTGGGACCTTTATCAGGCGCAATAAGGCGGATGTGTGGCAAGGCATTGACACCGAAGAGAGCGAAACTAGATTGCGATTCTTTGAATTCAATATCGCAGAAGAACAATTTCCCGTGAGATGGGGACGAAGGGTCTTTATTGTTAGCGATGTAGGAGGAAGCGATAAGCGCGAATTCACTTCGAAGCTCCTTGAGGCGAAGCTCTGGTTTCTCGTGGAGCTGTGTGGCGTCAAAGAAGACCACAATCCAGTAAGGTCTTGGGGTTTTGACTGAGGTAAGGTATCGGGAAAGAGATTGGTCGTTGAGGTGGATTAGACCAGATTGGGATCTGGATTGAAGCGTGAGAAGCTCGTTGACTCGGTCATCACCGGATTCCGAGGAGACACTGAGGGAAATGAGGGATAGGAGAACGGTGACTAGAAAGAGAGATGGCGGTTTGGCAATGCTAGTCATGGT
This sequence comes from Leucaena leucocephala, assembly GCA_037074615.1. Classification (NCBI taxonomy): domain Eukaryota; kingdom Viridiplantae; phylum Streptophyta; class Magnoliopsida; order Fabales; family Fabaceae; genus Leucaena; species Leucaena leucocephala. Next base: position 3,416,108 of record CM073562.1, on the reverse strand, counting down.
GGCGATCTGCGATTTTGGGGGTTTCGCAGAGAGACGGAGAGAAAGAGAGGAAATGAAGGGTTTCGACGGTGGACGAGTAGAGCGAAGACGACGGAAAAAGACTTTGACAAATTCACTTCCCAGTGTTTCTCTAACTTCCAATCAATCAATGCCACATAAGCATATGGTGTGTAGCACTCACCAATCCTCTTTTTCCACGGTGGATAATCAATGATTTTTTGTGTGTAGTCCTTCAGTTTTAATGGAGAGATATTTTATGCCATGAATGTATAATAGTCAAAGCTTATGTTTTTCCCCCTAAACTTGTTCTATTTATATTTCCATGTACTCATCCTTATGCTAAATTTGTATGTTTTAATAATTCTATTTGATTAAATTATATATATTTTTTATAGATTAAATTTTAATAATAATTGGGTTGACATGTATTCGATTATATTTAAATTTAAATTATTGACCTATAAACTATTGTCCATTAATGATTCAAAGGTTAATTCAATTATTAATAGGATTGAGTTTGGCATAATGAACTAATTTTTTATGTGGTGAAAAAGTTTAAATCTTTATTAGAAGAAGTGCTCACATTTATTATATGAGAATATCTATACTTAACAAAAAAAAAATATTGATCCAATTTTTGAAACCAAATTAAAAGTAGTTTGGAGTTTTTTTTTATTAAAGAAAGAGTAATTGTTTTTTAACCATAAGAGTGAAAGAACAGTTAAATAACGTAGTAAGAAAGAGGTTTTGAATTTAAATTGGAATGTAGAAAATCAAAAGAGTTGCCCCAACTAAAATTTTGAGTATTTGAGTATTATTGCCAATATTTTTTTGAGTATTTGAGTATTATGGCCACTCACAAAACACCTGTTGTTGTTACATGGTGATGAGTGCCGAAGCTGGATCCTTCTTTCACGATTTGATCAGACTTATAGAACTGCACAATTAGACTAGCTATAATGTGTTCGTTGGAAAGCATTGTCAATTTTAACTTCCCCATTATCCGTCATACCTGCGAATCCTCCATGTATATATTCTCTGTTTTACTGATTATATATGTTCATCAGTTTGTCTTTACCAATATGAACACGCAAGGTTAGCGTCTGATGAGTTTTACTACTTTGAAATCTATGGCCTCAATTTCAATTTTGAGTAATTATTCAAATTCATTTCTCTGCTTCATTATATTCCTCATCCTTTTTACATTGGTTTCAATATCCAAACCACAATTCTTCTTCTTCTTCCTCTTCACTGTCTTCCAACTTCATACATATATTACACACACACACGTTAAGCATCAACAACGTTGTCTTCAGTGTCGGCTGAAGCAAAAATGAGCTCAGGTTGTTCCCTGCCAACTCCACAACTCCCATCAATCGCATTCTTCTTCCCCAACGCCTTCAATGCCAGATGCGCCGCCTTCTGCCCCGATATCATCATCGCCCCAAATGTCGGACCCTGTAATTCAATCCATTCATATATATTCAAAACGCCCATACACACACACATATATATCCAAGGAAGAAGAAGACTTATATACCATTCTTGGGGCTCCATCGATTTCTGCAACTTCCATACCAGTAACGATCATGCCAGGCACAACCTCTCTCGTCAGTCTCACGATCGCATCTTCTGCTGTATTCATGTCAAGGGCCTTCATCCCTGGAACGCTGTCGATCATCCCTATACTTTTCAGCCTCTTCACTCCGGTGGCTCCGAACGGCCCGTCGTGCCCACAGGAGCTCACCACCACCTTCGCCTCCATCACGTTCGGGTCCATGCACGACTGTGTATCGTGGTTCATCGATACTAACGCCCAGTTCGTCACCACCCCGGCGACTCTGTCTTCCTTCACGATCAAATCCTCCGCCGCCACCGCGTTGAACAACTTCACGTTCGGCCGAGATAGAACCTTGCTCATGATTGTCGACGTGAACACAGCCGCGTGCTTTATCACAACGTAGTCCTCTTGCTCGTCATAGTCAACGCCCAGCTCATCCAGGAAAAGGTGGCCCGGCTTGCGGACTACCATGGCGGAGAAGAGCTGCCCACCGAGCCAAGCACCGCCGCCGGGACTGACGGACTGTTCGATGATCGCGACACGGACAGATGGGTCCTTGCTGAGCTCATAGGCGCAGGAGAGGCCGGCGGAGCCAGCACCGATGATGACGACGTCTGTGTCAGCGTAGGTGATCATGTCGGTCATGTAGCGGCGGGTCATTTCATGGGAGACGATGGATTCTTTGATGGGTTGGAATTGGAAGGATTGAAGATCGTAAGGAGGTGAGGGTAGGGACATTGAGATGGTGGTGGAGGAAGTGGTGGAGGATTTGATAGGTGTGAAGCGAGAAGAGTGAATGGGTGTGCCATGGAAGGAGGAGGTAGTGAAGGAGGATTTAGGTTTTGATGAGAGAGAGGAGGTGAGGATTGCAGTGGCCATGGCTGCCATGGAACCAGAAGAAGACTCTGCTTCAGAAGAGAGTGTTATGTAAAAGAGGAAGCTTGAGAGAGTTGTGAGATTAACGGGTGCAATGGGATGGGTTTATAAGCAGAGTTGAGTGAAATATCTGAAGGAAAAATCAGGGTTTTTGAGGTAGTAAGATAGAATTTGAACGGTTGAGAAATGTGATTTGAAGTCACTACATTTGGGATATCATTAGTTGAGAAACTTATAAGTTAGTATCTGCTTTTTGCCCAGAAGCTGACAAGTTGTGGTGGGGAACATTATTGATTATATGGTCATTATGGTTTGAGATATTTATGTCAATAATAATTAATAATAATCTTTTGAATCGCTAGTTAGCATAAAACTGCATCATATTCAGCAGGTTGATACTAATCCAAAACTCTATCTTCTCCACTTGTCAGATTTCTAATTTGGAACTCGTAGATCCACAAAAGTAAATGAATTTAGAAAGTGATCAAAAGATCATTAATTAGTGAATAAAAAATCTGGATACAAGTTTCTTGCATACTTAGTTTCTTATCTTCTGATTAGGATCTCTCTCTCATACCACAAGAAGCATTTTCCAACCAAGTTAATAAAAACTGGATTTAATGAAAAATAAAAACTTGAACATGACAGCTGTGGGATTTGAACCCACGCCCTTTCGGACCAGAGCCTAAATCTGGCGCCTTAGACCACTCGGCCAAACTGTCCTAAGTTGATATGAAAAGCTTCAGTATAACCTTAGACCAATAAAATCTAAAAAGCAGCTCCTAAAAAAATCATCTAACGTGTTATTTGCTTATATATATATATATATATATATATTTTTTTTTTTTCAACTGAATATTATATGCTTATATCCAAACTACCAACTGTTTAAAACTAACGTATGATTATTGAACAATCATATATATATATATATATATATATGTACTTATTATTTAAAAAGGAAAATAAGAATTAATATAAAAGAAATCACATAATTTTTTCCATCCCTCAATATATATTACTTTTATAAAAATTAATATTCATATAATAATTAACTTATTATCTACATACGAGTATTATTTAAACTCAACTAAAATGTTTAAATGTATTTTTTCAACACATAGTAATTTAATATTATTTATAACAAAACATTTATTATTTTATAGTGGTTGCGTGTGTCTCTATATCCATCATAAAGTGATAAACCCGAGGTAAATATGTTTTCTGAGTTTAGTATAATACTATATATATATTTTTAATCTATTTTGATAATATATATTATAGTCTAATTATAATTTTTTGATTGAATACCTTCTATTAACTTAAATTGATAATACTAGATTTTAGTATTTTATAAAAGATTTTTTTATTATAAAAGTTTTTGGATAGGGGTTGGGTTCACCCACGATCTAAAGATATGTCAAAATCTCACTTCATCCTACGCGATATTAATTTTAGGTATGACAAGCCGTCTATTACTTTCAGGCGTAAACTTAGGCATACAAGAGTTAAAATGTCTTTCCAAATATTGTATCTGGAACTACAATAAAGTAATACTCTCAAAGATCAAATACGCTCTAAATAATCACATATTTTATTCTTTTATTAATTAAATTCACTGACAATAGATACAAAACAAGTTAAATATACATTCTTCCTCCTCTTTTTTTGGGCCACCACCTTAATTTTCATTCCATTGCTCTCCACATATAATTGTAATTAAGAATTTCATTGGATTGCAGCATTGATTTCTGTGTTTTCCTCATATTTTTATTTCAAATATGTAAGTCTAATTGTATGATCCGCATAATGCCCTTGTCATCCTACTAGGACTTCACTGTTGAAGCTTTACAATGGCAAGAACCTTACCCTCCATGTGTGTCCACCACAAGCCAGATTTGGTGGGACCAATATGAAGCTTGGCATCTCTCCTGTGACCAGGAAATAGACCACGGTTGGGGTTCTCAGAAACCTCGTTGTTTATGATTATTGCAAAGACTCCCACCGCTACCCAACTTCCCCACGGGAGTGTTATCTTAGTCCATTTGATTAATAATGAATCTGCGTGTATGCCACCATTAGTGGATTCATGTTTAGTACGTAATGTTGCATAAATACTAATTGGGTTCCTATAAATAGTAAACATTTATTGATTTATAATTCCAAATGTAAGAAAAAGGTAAGGAGTTGATGAATGCATATGCACACCAGATCTTCCGGATGCAATTAATGACTTGGTGGCTATAAATACAATGCTGTTTTATGAGCTCAAAACGGGATTTCTCTGGGAATCGATTATGGCATCGTCTGCAATATGGGGTTGAGTTTTTATGGCTCTGGTATGGTGTGGAAGAAAAGAGTAAGGAAGGAAATGGCGTGCTTACGGGGGGTGCAGTGAGGCGATGAGCACGACGGTGCCATGCTTTGAGTTTTTGCAGGGAGGAGCCTTCACCGAGATGCTGTCTCGCCGGTATGCAATTGATTGCGTTGTGTAGTACGGGGGAGACAAGGAAGGCTGTGTTTTATTGTTTCAGATCCAACCTCCGATTGTTGCTCACAGTTGAACAGCTTCGTCAAGTTTGCGTTAAGGACCTTCCCAGCATTCCCGCCCATCGCCGCCAGCAATGTTCCTAGTTAAAGTAAGCCCACCCTTTTGATCGCAGAGCATTTATTCGCAGATCGTTCCCCAGACAACCAAATGCAAATAATTATATTAACTCGCAATTCGCATACAAAACTGAAGGGCCTCCTTCTCTTAGCCTAAATATATGACAGTTAAAAAAAAAATAAAACTAGACTAGAGCGTAGCACATCATTTCATTTGTAAGTTCGTGGGTAAGATTTAATGTGTACCTGTATAGAGTTAATATGTACAGTTAACAAATATTATGGTCCTAAGAGTTGGCAAAAGAAGAGAAAGAACCATTCTTGATCATCTAGAACCATGTTTGCCATCCATACTAATATTGCATAAAAGTGTATATGGTTCTCACAACGTCAAAATATTTCACAGAGCAGAGCATTCATTCAAATTAAGGGAGGTGGAGTGGGTATTGAGCTAGAATCACATTTCACATATAACAACGATGGATTAATGGAAAACAAATTTATTATAAACCCGCATTAGATAGCAGAGTACCAAATTATACACAAACTGAAAAACCATTACACAAATTTATTTAAGGGGCAAACTATGTACCCCGACACTTCAATTTCTTAAAAGAAAAGCAGACCCAACACAAACAGAAAGGAAGCAGCGAAGGCAATTCAACACAATGTGTTCAGTTACCACCACGGAGGCGAAGCACAAGGTGAAGGGTGGACTCCTTCTGGATGTTGTAATCCGCAAGGGTCCTTCCATCTTCAAGTTGCTTCCCTGCAAAGATAAGCCTCTGCTGATCTGGTGGGATACCCTCCTTGTCCTGAATCTTGGCCTTGACATTGTCAATAGTGTCCGAGCTCTCCACCTCCAAAGTGATGGTCTTGCCAGTCAAGGTCTTGACAAAAATCTGCATGCCTCCCCTGAGACGAAGGACAAGGTGAAGGGTGGATTCCTTCTGAATGTTGTAGTCTGCGAGGGTACGTCCATCTTCTAGCTGCTTTCCAGCGAATATCAACCTCTGCTGGTCTGGTGGTATACCCTCCTTGTCTTGAATCTTGGCCTTCACGTTGTCAATGGTGTCTGAGCTCTCAACCTCGAGAGTAATGGTCTTCCCTGTGAGGGTCTTCACGAATATCTGCATACCACCACGGAGACGCAAGACAAGGTGCAGGGTTGACTCCTTCTGGATGTTATAATCAGCCAAGGTTCGGCCATCCTCAAGCTGCTTACCAGCGAAGATGAGCCTCTGTTGGTCTGGTGGGATGCCCTCCTTGTCTTGTATTTTGGCCTTAACGTTGTCAATGGTGTCTGAGCTCTCCACCTCCAAGGTGATGGTCTTCCCTGTGAGGGTCTTAACAAAGATCTGCATACCACCACGGAGACGGAGGACAAGGTGGAGGGTGGATTCCTTTTGGATGTTGTAGTCGGCGAGGGTGCGGCCATCCTCAAGCTGCTTTCCGGCGAAGATCAACCTCTGCTGGTCTGGGGGGATGCCCTCCTTGTCTTGGATCTTGGCCTTGACGTTGTCGATGGTGTCAGAGCTCTCGACCTCCAAGGTTATGGTCTTGCCGGTGAGAGTCTTGACGAAGATCTGCATGCCACCACGGAGACGGAGGACAAGGTGGAGGGTGGATTCCTTTTGGATGTTGTAGTCAGCAAGGGTACGGCCGTCCTCGAGCTGCTTTCCGGCGAAGATCAGCCTCTGCTGGTCTGGGGGAATGCCCTCCTTGTCTTGGATCTTGGCCTTGACATTATCGATGGTGTCGGAGCTCTCGACCTCGAGAGTAATGGTCTTGCCGGTGAGGGTCTTAACGAAGATTTGCATCTACAATATTCAAAAACAAAGAACTGTCGTAACAAAATTCAAAGGAGGCGCAAACAAGATTATGAATTGATAAGAATAAAACTAAAACAACTTTAACAAGGTTTTTTTTTCAACAAAAAGAGGAAAACGCAAAGAAATCCCCAAAGATTATAGCTTCGGGGAGCAGATCTGAATATAGTTTTCAGCCAATAAAATATTTTGAGCCCGTCAGAAACAAACATAAGAGAATTCAAACAAGGACCCGCCCCACGAGTTAAGATGCGGAGTCCTAGACTACTTATGATTGATCAACCGAGGACTTTCAGATCGAAATGGTAAACACATATAACCAGCCTTTAGATCTGCCAGTCTTTCTCACGAACGAAGGACGTGAATCAAACCACAGAACTATCGGTAAAACATCGAATCCGTATTTAGGCATTGAGATTGTTACGCCTAAAGAACTCAACGGTAAATCCGTATCAAAGCTCGATTCGATTAGCTAAAATATTGCATATACAAAAAGGAAAACAACCTCTCGTAGAACAACAACTAGGTCAAATAATTCACAGAAAGAAAAAGCGAAACGATCCAGATCCACTAGAAATTGAACAAATACAAGATCATCCCAAACCGCCACAGGATGAAGAAAAGAGCGAAAGAAAAAGGAAATTTGAATACCTTGAAGGAGTTTTAGAAGGCTTTCTCAGAGAAGAAATGGAGAGGAAATTGAAATGCGAATAGAGAAGGGGCTACAGGCTGCTTTTATAAGAAAACGAGGGGAACGACTTGGTTACGGCAACGGCGAAGCGTGGCCATAGGGCCAATCATATAAAAACACGTATCCAATGACGTGTCACAAGTTGAGAGAGAGGCGGCAAACGTTTGGACTTTGGAATCTATTCATTGCATTCTCCATGGGGTTACCTTGGGGACGACGTTATCTGTAAAGAGACGGAGACTCTGTATCATTTGGGGCCACCCGGGAAGGTGATATTTTAATAGCAAGTGGGCGTTTTTTGGGCCCACACTCCATTATTGGATGGCCACTGGTGGTTGCATTGCAGGTTGCTTCTCTGCTTTTTCTCCCTAATGATGTTAAGAATTTTCCAATATTAAAATATACGTATATATAATAATTGTAGGCTTTAAATATTAAATATTTATATATATAGTCCTCAAATTTTAATTATTTAAATATTAAAAAAATTAATTAATAAAAACAAACGTGTAAGTTTTAAATGTATTTTTTATTTGTTATTATGTTACTGTTCAGTTTAAATATATTTATTATAGTCTGTATTATAATTTGAATATTAAAATAAAAAAAATCCGGACTAGGGGAATAAAACAAGTTAACCAGATCTTTGTAATTATGATATTCAAGTACTTATTTAGATTCACTGCTAATAAAATCTAACCAAATCTCTCATTTTATCATGCGCAGCATGCATTCATAACTTTACCTTTCACTTTACTCTCAATAAAATCTGACCAATTCTAATGATCACGAGGATCTAAACAATCAATTCCATTGAAATCACACATCTATAGTGTCTCTCTCTTCATTTTATTCAGTTCTTTTCTTTAAAATGATCAAAATGTGAAAATAGTTTTAAAATAATTATCACCTCAGGTTCCATATGATAATAAATTTTAAAAAATATATATATAATGCTCCCCAGTTCCTCTATTCACTTTTCCATTTTTTTCCTTTTAAATGTTTAGGCCTGTTTGAATTAATTTTTGAAAAAATAGATTTTAAAAAATAAATTTTAAAAATAATAAATTTTAAAAATAGAGATATTTAGATGATTAGTAATAAAATTATTTTTTATATTAATAAATTATCAAAAAGGGTATAATTTAATTAAAATATGAGAGAGGAGAAATGGTAGAGAATAAATAAGAGAGAGGATAGAGGGTGGAGAAAAAATAGGAGAGAGGAGAGAGTATAGAGAAGAGAGAAGAAAGAGGAGATAGGATAAATAAAAGAGATTAAAAAGGAGATATGAGATATGAGAGAGGAGAGAGGATATAAGAAAAAGTATGGGTAAAATAGTAATTGGATAGTTCATAAACTCTTTTACTGTTTCAAAAGCTATTTTCAATACCTTATTTAAAATTATAGTTTTAAACTATAGTTTTGGCTAAAATCAATTCTAGACAAAAATTGTTGTTTGTGTAAAATTTTCTTAAACTGAGGTATTACCCTAAAATTAATTTTTTAACTTAGGATCCAAACACATATTTAAAGTATGAAAATAGTTAAAAAAAAATCTTACTTCAAGTGTTGTATTGCAAAAAAAAATATTAAAAAAATATTCATACATTCCACTCTTCATCTTTTTAGTTCTTTCTTTGGATTGATTAAAATATGGAATTATTATACCTACAACTTGCATTATCTGATAAGGCTGTACGCAAAGTTGGGTAGTGTGAAGCATGAGGCCTACCTAGCTGAGTTTTTTAAATAAATATTTAATGAGGGGTTTGATCATTAATACTTAGTAATATGTATAGAAAAAATTTCATAATTAATACTAAATACTTTTCAAAAAATCTATAATAAATATAATTAGTTACTGCTTTTAGTAATAAATAATCTAAACTTATATAAAAAATACTACCATATTAATTAGCTTAGCATAGTTTTTAAATATATTTAAAATTTTAACTACCTAATATTATTAATAAAATATCATATTTAATTAAATCAAACCAACCTAAAACAAGATATAATTACAGAAAAGGCCTCACTAGTTTAGATACCAAATATATATATATATTATTTAGTTTTTAATATAAAATATAATTAAAAAATTAAATATAAAATATATTTTTTATATTTATAAACTTTTTTAAGTAGATAAATCATAAGTTTAATTATGATTATAACCTGTTATAGTAATCTAATTGGTATTAAATCATATAGTTTTGATTTTATAGCAGCTGGAATCCATACCCATTTATTTCAGTCAATATATGAAACCTATAAAATACGAGTGACTTAGTGCGATGAATCGTATGGTAATAACCTTTATATGAAAATTAGCGAGTCACTCCTTGTGTGGATTTTTTTTTCCCTTTTTTTTTGGCTTCAACTACTGCCTCTACCCTCTACATGGAGTGGGCAAGAAAGATTATGTGGATGGGAACAAGTCATGATAATAGATCCAATTATTTGGTATCTGCTTTAGCTATTAAACTGATATGAATGTAAACTAATTCGATCTTACTCAACAAACTTTTCATGCCACGAGGAACACATGTTCAATCTCCAAAAAATATTTAATAAATTTTCTTTATTTTATGGTTTACTTGTTCTATTCTTTTTTTATTTTTTTTTTAAAAAAGAACTTTTGTAGACAACAAGCATAATTAATTTATTAGCTTATATATTGTGTTAGTGTAATTCAAGAACTCGATTAAATTCCTAGCCATTCAATAAATATAGATTAATTTAAAAAAAAAATCAAATGGAACAGAATCGAGAAACTCACAAATACCCAATCTATCAAGGTAATCACCAAGTAAAACGGTATGATTCTTATCGGCTGTTAAATTATTGAGATAACAAGTTGTAACCAGAAGTATCAAGTTGTCTGGGTGGTGTAGTTGGTTATCACGCTAGTCTCACACACTAGAGGTCCCCGGTTCGAACCCGGGCTCAGACAAGCCAAAGTGTTTTGTTTTTGTTCACACAGCTCTACTGATTTCAGGAAAATGCTCGAACCAACCTTTTGCTATCTATAGTGAAATTCGGCTGAGCAAGTTTTAGTCAACGTTGCTGGCTTGTTTCACGTACTTTTTTTTTTAAAAAAAAAAGAAAAGACAATATCATTAATCAAATGAGAAACAGTCACAATCACTATACCACGTGATTCTAACCAAGTTTAATTTCTAACAAAACTCCTGTCTTTATATTTATAAATTACTTTTAATATATTTAAAATAAATTAAAAAAATTTAAAATTTATTAAATATATCATATAAAGGTAAGAAAGTAGGTCAACTTTCGGATTGAGCCTATTTTATCAATTCTAATATCATAAAATTTAATAATTTTTTAATTTTATCTATATTTAATACAATTTTAGACTTTTAATATAAGAATTAATTGACTTTTTTTATATATTAAATAAGTTAAATAAATGAGTTAATAATGATCAAATTCAACCCTTCAAACCAAATCTATATTATATATTATTAATTTACCCAAATAAATAAATTAACTCTTAAATAGTTATAATTAACTAATTTATTTATATTTATTAATCTATTTAAAAAAATTAACTAGGTTTTATATTAATAATTAAAAAGAATATACATTATACCATATAGAAATAAAGTCAATATAATTATAAATGAAGAGTAAAATGATATATTCACATGAAAAATTTAATGTGATTTAAAAATTGGATTAAAATAAAACCTCTCTTTGCTTTACAAATAGTAACAAAGAACTAATTGTAGAGATAAGTGATCCAAGTAATTTAAGTCTTATATTAAGGATTAAAAAATTATTTTTTAAACTTATTTAAAGAAACGTGGCTTGTAAAATGCATTCATCACTCAACTTTATGGGCTTGAAAACGGGCGTTTGTTTTGGATTTCTTCCTATGAAACTCTGTAATTTACACAAACTAATAACTGTGGGTGGGGTTTCGATTCATGTTCCACTATATCCTTCAACTATTTCTCTTCCATGTCATCCTTTTCCATTCATAATATTCAACGAAGATTCTTTCGAGACACTAATCTAACACAATGACCAAAAACCATGAGCCAGTTTATCACTGCATTTCAGACACTGCGCACGTAAAAAGATCATGAAAAATTGAATGCTGAATCACTTTTCATCTAGAAGATATTAAAATATCACTAATTTTATATAGAATATAATGATCTAAACAAATACGAAAAAATATGTAGGAGGGGAAAATTTTGACTTGTAAATGATGACGCTTCACAGTATAAGCATAATCTATCAGTGTGTGTTTGGGATCACTTTTAAAAATAGATTATAGAGTCAAACTATGATTTTATGAGATTTGGGCTAAATAAGATTTTTTTTAAAAAATCAATTTTAGAACTCAAACTATAATTTGGAGTCTAAAACCATAATTTGAGAATAATTAGTCTCTTTATAGCTTTTTGGTACCCCTTGCCATGGTGAGTTTTTTATTAATTAATGATTTAAATTTTATTAATTAAAAAAAAGCTAAAACAAATAAAATCTAATTTAATTTCTTATTTAAAAATGTTGGAAAAAAGATAAATTTGCTAATAAAAATTACAATCTTCCATATTTTTCGATGGTCATCTAGATTGGTTCTCTAATAAAGTTTTCAGTAGAAAAAAAATTAAAATTTAGATAAATATTATAAATTTTTACTTTATTCAAATACATATGTATATGTATTATTTTATAATCATTTAAATAAAAAAATTAAAATTAAATTTATTTTTTATGTAATTATCATATTAGTTTATGTCTTTTTTTAGTAATTATCTATGGAAAAGTGATTATACTATTAATCATCCAAACATCTCTAATTTTTAAAATCAATTTTTTCTCAAAATCTATTTTTCCCAAAATCTATTCTCCATAATCTATTTTTCCTAAAATTTATTCTTCAAAAACTAATCTAAACACACCCTCAGTCATATCTCATCGCCGTGATTTCTTTGTGAGGGATGAGCATATCACCAAAATTATGCCCATGCTTGACCTATTAATTCAAGAAATTAAACGAACAGAATTAATTAACATTGATTAATGACCCAATTAATTATGTGTGAGGGTGTTGAAACTTACAAAGTGGCACAGAAAAGAAAAACCTTGTCGGCATAGAAGGGCGTCTGCGAGCCATGCTTCTGGCTTCATCCATCATGGTGGCCATCATGACTGTAACCTGATGATGAACCTATAGGCTGCCGACTGCCGGAGCCACCACTTTTTCTGGCGTGCCAGCCTCACAACACCCTACTACAAACATTTACAAAGTGGCATCAATACCAGTAATTCATATACATTATGATGAGATGTAATAATTTATAAAAAATAAAAAAACTATTCCAAATTATTGTTACCAAACCAATTCATTTGTCTCCATGCACTACTATAAAATAGGTTTCTAAAACCCTTTTTTAAATTGGTTAAGGCGGAAATAGTTTTAAAAAAAATTATTGTTAATATTGTTATAAATAGAATAAAATATTTATACTGAATATACAAGTAATTGGTGTAGAAAAAATTAACGGTTGTATTTTTGTAAATAAAGATAAAATATTTACACATAATATACATATGATATGTGTAACAGAAATTAGCTATAATATTTTTATAAATAAGGGTAAAATATTTATACTTGATGTGCACGTGACCGGTGTAAAAAAAATTAGCGGTGACATTTTTGTAAATAAGGGTAAAATATTTACATGTACACTTGACCGCTGTAAAAAAATGAGTGGTAGTATTTCTATAAATAAAGGTGAAATATTTATACCTAGTATATAAGTGATCGATGAAAATAAATAACATGTTTAAATCGGCTGTACCTGTGTCCAATTTAGATATACTATATTTATACCAGTTGTCATTTCATCCGGTATAGAATATTGTCACATCTATATACTGCTCAATTCTATCCATCGCTTATTTCTCTCATCATACTCCCAAAACCCTAATTTCCCTATTCCCTTATCTTTGGCTTCTCCTTCCTTTGGCCTCCTTGACGTCGTCTCCCTCATCTTCGACTGCTCCTTCCTTCGGCCTCATTGTTTATTGCTCCTTCCTTTAGCGTGTCACTGTTTGTTTCCCCTCTTTAGAAAATTTTGGTTTAAAAATGAAGAATCCAATGGGTTGGTCATAGTTTTTTTACTACTTTTATTTTCACTTATCTTAATTTATCGTGTTACTATTCTTAGATTTTCTTTGTTTCTTAGTTTTGGTAGTTCATTATTTTTTGTTTTTCTTATTTCTTTCTTTTTAGGTTCTGTTTAAATATATTTTTGTTCGCTTTTAAGGAGGTAAGTCGGAGGAATTGAGACACGGGTTCAAGTATTTTTTCCTTTTATATTTCATCTATTTCTGTTATGTCTTCAATTAGGTGATGACGTTTCTAGATTTTCGTTTATATGTGTATAATTAGGTTTTTATTTCTTTTATTTCTGGGTTCTTTGGCTTTCTTCTTTCTACACTTATTCTTTGTATTCTTTTTCATCCCTTTACTATTGGTCACTTATTTTTCTCATTCGCCCGCTTCTACTTTATCATTTATAATATGATATAATTTTTTAAAGAGGGTTTTTTCTTTCTTTCTCTTTTTGTTCTCCATTTACGTTTTACATGTACCTATTATTCTTTATCACTATCTTCCTTTGTCAGATTTATGATGCAGAATGAAAGAACTTTGATGTTTTAATGGTAAAACTGGTTTATGAGATTCTTTGATATGGATATAGAGTTTTTTGATTATGGAATTTTTTTACATTGTTTTTAAATCGGTTATAGGGATAAACCAGTTTAGAAAAATTTATGATTTCAATTATTTATTTATTTTTATATTACTTTTAAACTAGTTGTATGGTGTAATCAATTTAAAAAACTAATTTTTTTTATACCGATTGTACAATTGGTTGATTTGAACCTATAATATAATCTATTTCTTTTTCTTTAAAGGGTCATAGTGACGTGGGCCGAGTATATAAGAGGAATTGGGCCATGAGAAGAGTAATGAGGAAGGCTTACAGCCCACGAAGCCCAAGGAGGGGTGATTAGAGTTAGTTTTCTAAACTTGTATGCCCCAAGTGACACCCCAGTGTGTGGATGATGTGGGAGAGTCTCTATCATGTCTATTTTGTATTCATTTATTTATTTGAGATGTATACTATATTTAAGTATTTGAGACAGTTTTCATTACATAATTTTTGAGAAAGATAATCAATATTAATAGTCTTTCCTATGATATTGACAATAATTGCAATTAAAATTGCAAATCAATTTCCAAATGTTAATTCCAGATTTAATTACTTGCCAGATGCTTTGACCAAAATAGAAAGGCAAAAGGTTAAAGAATAGAATCCTTAAAGCACCCAAACACTTGAAAACAAAGCTACCATTTTCATAAAATTTATTTAATATTTGCTTCTATGTCATTTTAGTAAATGTGATTCCAAGTCATCCTTTTCTTCTGCATTCTTCGTTCCTATGAAACACAGGTAGATCAAACTAAAATAATCTGCTGAAGATGCTAAGAAACTTGTCGTCTTATTATTGCCTATTATGGGCGCCACACAAGCAGAAACACTGAAATCAAGGTGGGGATGATAGAGCAAAAATAATAAATTAATACTAATACTCTTCACTGTTAGTAATATTATAATTGATGATTGATATTTGACAGAGAATAATATATTTTGATGGTTAATGCCAAGTTGCTTCCCCAGTGTTCTTACAAACTTTGTGTGTGTTTGAAACTATATAAATTATAATTTTAAAAAAATTTTAACTTAAATTTTAATTTAATTTTTTTTAAAATAAATAGTCATATTTATTTTAAATTTTTTTTGAACTATATCATAGTTTAAAACTAATATTTTATATAAGGTATTGATACTAGTTTTTAGAATAGTAGAAGAGCTTATAGACTACATAATTATTATTTTATCATTACTTTTTCTTACACTATCTTTCCTCTCTCGTCTTCACCCTCTCTCTCCTCTTTTATATTTTTAATAAAATAATACTATTTCTAGTAATTTTTTTAATTACAAAAATCTTTCTAATAATAATTATCAAAATATTTATTTATTTAGAACTATTTTTTCCCATAAATTCTTATTTAAAAATCATTTTCTAAAAGTTATACAAAAATCTTTTTTTTTTCATGATTTTTTTTAAACTCTCATCCAAACAAACATTTAGCATTGAAACCATAGGCGTTTTCTTTATCACTGAGCTGTGATTGGAGTTTATGGTCATAGTCAACAAAACAATTCATTTCTCCTCTCAAGAGCTCCTTCCCTGTTTCAGGAGAAACTAAAAAAAAAAACACTAAATAATCCAATTCAACTCTGCTATTACACTACGCATCGGCTTCCAGTGTGAATCATAAAGAGTGAATCATATTTTAAAGTTTAAAAGTGAAGGGAGCGTATATTCTTCATTATGCGGAGCGGCATACCACAAAAGGAAGGAAGGAAGGTTTTGAAAAAGCCAAAACGAACGACAAAAATTTCCGTCTTATTTTCGTCCTACTAATTTGCATACTTTCTTTTAGGTTGGGAATTTCATGTTATCGATCCAACCAAAGATTACACGTTCCAAGACTACAATTATTTGATTTTAATGTATACATTTAATTATGAAATATGTGAAGTTATCGTATTTTAGTTATTACTAATATATTCATTATTTAATTCTATAATTCATGTATGATTTTCTTTCTCTCAAGACATTTTTGCTAGGCCTAAGCATATGTCTAATTGAGTTTGTCCGCAATCACTTTTGTGTTATTGCTATATTCTTTAATATAAAATATAATTATTTTTTTTATAGATTAATTAAAAAATTAAAAAATTAATTAATTATAACTAAATTTAACTATTTAACACAAATTCATATTATATACTATTAATTTATTTAAATTAATCAATTAATTTTTATATTAATTATAATTAACTAATTTATTTTATTCTTTTAAAATTAATTAAATTAAGGATGGGAGGAATACTATTGAGGAATATACTTGTTCCTATGGGGAATGCATGACAGTATGAGTGCTGTTTTTCCACAGCTCGACTTAATTAATGAAGAGTTTAACTATTCAAAACATAAAATTAACGTTGGCTCTAACTCCACAGTTAACCTACATGACGGATAAATTTAACAACTTTACCTGCTAATCCATAACAATTAGCCAAAAGATATGGTTCAACTCTATCGTTATTCCTTCATCGTTTCTTTGGCTTTTTTTCTCTCGTTCCTTTCTCATCACCTTCTTCTTCTTCTCACCGCCCAGCCTGCAGATTTCTGAGAGTATGATTGTTACTCAGAAGGAGATAACTACACAGACACAAGTGCGTACCACACCAACCTCAATACCTTTCTTTCTGATTTCACTTCCGACGACAACACAAACATTGAATATGGCTTCATCAATTCCTCTCATGGCCAAAACCCTGACACTGTTCACGCTTTTGGATTCTGCAGAGGCGATGTTAAGCCTGATTCCTGCCGGAGTTGCCTCCACGACGCCACGATCCTTCTCCCAAGACGATGTCCAAATCAGAAGGAGGTAGCTGAATACTATGACAATTGCACGTTCCGATACTCATATCATTCAATATTTGGAATATACAACGTCACTGATGAGACATTCTTTTTCAGGAGCACAAAAAATTCAACGAGACTTACGGATCAATATGTAAAGGTATTGTTGGATACAGTAAAGAAGCAAGCAGCAACCAGGGATTCTCATCGTAAGTTTGCAGCAGTAAATGATACTACAAGTGAATCTTGGAGTGTGTATGCTTTTGTTCAGTGCAGTCCAGATGTCTGAGGATGATTGTAGTTCCTTCTTAGGGAATGTTTCCATTAGAACCCCCCAAATAAATGGTGACGGAAAGTATGGTGGAACGGTTATCAGTCCTAGCTGCTATATTAGATATGAGAGCTACCTCTTCTATGATTACACGGCGGTTTCAGCCCAGCTGCCATCTCCTCAGCCGCCACCGGAAGGTACTTGCCTAGTCCTATCAATTCCCGTTTTACTTATTTTATGCCCCCTCCATATAGTTTTTCTAGGGATGATATGTTCCAATATTTCTAAGAGGCACTAATAACATATCTGAAATATTTTAGTATCATTTTTCATTTTACCCCATTAATTATATATGGGCTTGCTTATTCTCTCCCTTTCTCACACTTTTAATTTCTAAAGTATTTCTATAGTCCTTAATATAAGAGTTAGTTAATTTTTTTTATAGATTAAAGAAGTTAAATAAATCAATAAATTATAATTAATATAATAGTTAGTTAATTAATTTGAATATATTAAGGAGTATATAATATAAATTTATCTTGAAGAGATAAATTTAGTCATAATTAACTAATTTATTTGATTTTTTTAATTTATCTAAAAAAATTAATTAATTTTTATATTAAGTATGAGTGGTAATAGCATTTTCCCCCTTAATTTGCATGTCATCAGCGTGAACTATCTTGTGATCCATAACACAACTGACCCATTTGTCTGGTGTCCTGTGTATAATCAGGAGGAAGTGACAGCAAGGGATCACAAACTGCTGTCAAGATTACTGTCCCCATCATCATGTCAGTGATACTTTCTTGTTTGTTCGGTTTCTATTTGCCAAGGACAAAAACAAGAAAGATTAGCCAAACTATTCTCAGAGAAAACTGTATGTAATGTAAATTGTTTGCTCACCTTTAAACTTAATAATGTTTATATTATTTTACGATATCATGCTTATTAAATTGATATTCGCACATACCGGTCCAGTTGGAGAAGAAGGTCCCAATTTGAGGTCCTTGAAATTTAGCTTGGCTACAATTGAAGCTGCAACAAATAAGCTTTCTGAAGAGAACAAAATAGGAAAAGGAGGATTTGGAGAAGTTTACAAGGTGGTTTACTGATGAACTAACTACCAGTAACTAATTATGTATCATATTCCTAATTATAATAAGTCAATTATGATCTCAGGGCACTCTTCCTGATGGACGAGAAATAGCTGTCAAGAGACTCTCAAAAAGTTCAGTGCAAGGAACATTAGAATTCAAGAATGAAATTTTACTTATAGCCGAACTCCAGCATAGAAATTTAGTGACACTGTTGGGATTTTGCTTGGAAGAACAAGGGAAAATTCTTATTTACGAATACGTGCCTAACAAGAGCATTGATTTCTTCTTATGTGGTACAAACTTCTAACCTTATTTTCACATATTATGGTTAAAATTCTATGCATATTTTTTATATGGATTTTTCCCAACTGATTTGTTACTAATACTTTCATAATTATATGACTTAATCATATAGATCCTGAAAAACAAAGGTTATTCAATTGGTCGGAGGTGTTCAAAATTATTCAAGGAATTGCACAAGGACTTCCTTACCCACATGAGCATTCTCGCCTTAAAGTAATTCACTGTGATCTTAAATTAAGTAATATTTTATTGGATAATAATATGAATATAAAAATATAATGGTGAGAATGATTTCTACAGGAAATACTAATAGAATTGTGGGAACATAGTAAGTATTGATGCTTTTCTAACTAGTTAATTATCTTAATTAATAAATTGCATGAAAAACAAAAGAAGATTGTATCTATTTACTGTGTGAACATTGGCTTCATATATCCTATTTATTACCATGACGAGATTTCCTTTATGTCGTTATTTGTCCCAAATTGATCTACGTATATGTTTTTTATATTCTACAAACACTAACATATTTTCTTTATTTGTTTTGTTAAATTTTATAGTAGTTATATAGCTCCAGAATATTTAATACAAGGACAATTTTTTGAAAAGTCAGATATATTTAATTTTGGAGTTATAGTTTTAGAAATGCTTAGTGGGAAGAGGAATGCTGGATCCAATGAATCATACCTCTTAACCAATGTAAGTATTAAATCTGTGTTAATTTGCTCCTATGGTAATCATATTGTGATATATGAAATTAATATGCTAATTAGGTGAATTTGATTATCTAATTATTCGTGAATTAGGTGTGGAAGCAGTGGAATGAAGGAACACCATTACAAATATTGGACCCTTTTCTAATGGAATCATGTTCTCAAAGTGAAGCAATAAGATGTCTGCAAATAGGGTTATTGTGCGTTCAACAAAATGCAGAAGAGAGGCCAACAATGGCTCAAATTGTTTCATATCTTAGTGCATGTTTGGGAACCAATTCTGGGAATCAATTCTGGCTAAAACCTCGGTTTAGAAAAATTTTACACAAACATTAATTTTTGTCTAGAATTGATTTTGGGCCAAAACCTCGGTTTGTAAAATTTTTTGCCAAACAGCCATTTTCGTCCAAAATTGATTTTGGGCAAAACCTCAGTTTGAAACCATGGTTTTGAAGAAGCTATTTTTCAATAGATTTTGGAACTGGAAAAGAGCTTATAGATTATCTAATTACAATTTTACCCCTACTTTTTTTATACTCTCTCTCCTCTCTCCTCTCTCTCTCCTCTCTCCCCTCTCTCTCCTCTCTCCTCTCTCTCCTCTCTCCTCTCTCTCCCCTCTCTCCCCTCTCTCCTCTCTCTCTCTCCTATTTATTCTCTACCCTCTCTCCTCTCTCATACTTTAATCAAATCATACCCTTTTTAGTAATTTATTAATATAAAAAGTGATTCTACTATTAATCATCCAAACATCTCTATTTGCAAAATCTATTCTTCTCAAAATCTATTCTCCCCAAAATCTATTCTCCATAATCTATTCTTCCCAAAATCTATTCTTTCCAGAATCTATTCTTCCCAAAATCTATTCTCCAGAATCTATTCTCCCCAGAATCTATTCTCCAAAAGCTAATCCAAACACACCCTTAGTAATCTTTCCATTGAGTTACCATCTCCAAGAGAACCTGCTTTCTTCATGCATTCGAGGCCAACAACTATGGTAGCAGAATCGAGTTTGGATCAGACTCACCGTTCAAAGGAATCGTCTGAGCTCTTGCCTCGATGAAGTGAATAATTACTTCGTCTTTTTTATATGGAAATGTGTTTATGTATGTCGTGAGATGTATTAACTTTCATTTGGAGAAATGAGTAATGACCATGAATGTATATTCTTTTTTTCTAAACATAAATATATTTTTATCGAAGATTATATTATTTGAGATATTATTATTCTATCAAATACTAAATATGTATATATTTTTTAATAAAAATTTAAATATTTATTTGTCATATTATAAGAAAGAGTGGTTATTGCACACACCTATGATTCAATTACTCGGTTTTTGCACACACTTTTCTTTTTTCTTTTTAAATAATGACATTATATAAAAGACAAAAAAAGGATGGTATAATCCAAGTTTGGTTATATTCGAAAATCGAAAGGGACTTAGTGTAGGAGAAAATAAGCAATGATTAAGGACAAATTGAAATTAAAATAAAATTTATTTATGAATATTCCTATATAAAAATCCTGAATAAAACACCAAGTATTACGACATGAGATTTTAAAGTAAAAACGAAGGTAATTAATTAAAAAAAGGAACAGGAAAAATAGAAAGTTGCTCTAATAATCAGAGGTATCAATTATAAGTCATCTAAAGAGTAAAATTCAAATTTTTATTTAAGATAAATTTGATAAGTTAAGCGCTCTATATATTCCCACAAAGTGATTTAGAATAACTTATAAAATTATTAATATAAGATATATTTAATTAATTTATTATATTAAACAAGTTACTTAAATTAATTAATATAACATATTTTTTCTTATAATGCTCTAACAATATTTCTTAATTCTCTTCCATCCTCTCTTATTTGATTATTATTGAAAAAATATTAATAAAAATAATTTAAAAAATAATTAAAAAATATAAAAATATATCTTATATTTATAGTTAATATTTATAGTTAATATTTATTTTTTAATAAATATTTTAGATGGGAGTGTAATATTTCATATATTCATCTTTGAAAAAGTCAAAACAAAAAACAAACTTTTCAGTTTTATTTTATTTTTAAGTCATAAAAACACAAATCTCTCATGAATTTTAGATTATATGCACATAATTTTCTTAATTTTTAAGAATTTAAATTAATAACTTTATTAAATGTCAGCGTTAAAGTTAACAATTTTTATTATACAATATTTTTTTTTATTTTTATTATATACCACATCATTTAAAATATAACACTGGACAATTTATATATACTTTTAAATAGTTTTTATTTAAATAATATATAATCAAATAAATTTCTTAAATAATTTTTTAAATATTTTATATTTTGAAATATTTAAAAAATAATTTAAATTATATGTCAAGTGTATGTTTTATTTAAATATTTTGTATTTTTAAAATATTTTACTTAATAATTAAAATATAAAATATTAAGGTCATTAATTTAAATTTTTAAATATTAGAGAGATAATATATAACTAATTTAAAATTTAATAAAATTTTATATATTTTAGCATATTTTTAATATATGGTATCAAAATGCGTAGCTTTCTGACTTTCTGCGAATTCCCATTTAATTTTATGAAAGTTCATCGCTGACTGGACTTAAATACAAGTGTAGACACTGTAGGAGTATTTTACTTCAAAGTTACCAAAACTTTTTTTTTTTTTTTTTGGGTTCGAGGGGTCTGCGCCGACCGTAGACATGTATTTTATAAGACAAAGTGAATTATTATCGATCAGTAAATTAAACGAATAAATAAATATAAACACTTCTTTTAAAATAAAGTTCACAGATTTTGCATAAAAATTGATACATACGCCTCCTAACATCTAAGAATATATTACAGGATTTCAACCATTACGTTTATTTAATAAAATTATTTAAATATTTTGTGGATATAGTCAAATGTTACTAATTAGTTTAGACTTTCATGCAATAATAAGTTCTATTATTCTCGCGATTGTATCAATCACTGTAATTGACATAACTACACCAATCTCTTTAAATTACGTTTTTGAAGAAACATCAAGAAATTAATATTTTCAGGAATATGTGTTATATCAAAGTGCCGTGGAAGAAAAGTTATTGAGATTGTGGAAAAATACTCCTCAAATCCACTTGTTCAAAGAATTAAGCTAACCATATAATTTTCCGATCAAATTTTGAAAAATCAATCCCAACTCTTCGTCGGCTTCTTCTTCTTCTTCTTGGTTTCTTCCAAGTTTCAGACGATCGATATCTAATTAATCAGGTTTCACGAACTTCTTATTTTTCAATTTTTTTCCGATTTATACTTTGTAATGTTTTATATGCACGCTGCCAAAAAAAAAAAATACTAGATCAATAAGGTGGAAAGTGATGATGCTTTCTCGTTTCAATCACACCAATTCCGAAAATATTTAATCGTTTCACACACTATGAAAAACGATTTAGATTCTTTGTTCATATTTTAATCTCCTTTGGTTGGTTTGATTTGAATTGATTGGTCTGGATCATCAGTTTTAAACACCAATACACCATAATCATGGGGATGTTTATTGCTGTGTGCTGCTATCCCGCGTGGAGAAAGAGGAAGATTTACAAGAATATGCTCACAGAAATCTGTAATGTGAAAAGCCAGAATTTCAAATGGTCACTTTAACCTTAATTATTCCGAATGCATACTTACTTTGAACATTTATATTCTTCGATTCAGTTGGAGAAGAAAGTTCCAGCTTGAAGCCCTTGCGATTCCGTTTGGCAGCAGTTGAAGCTGCAGTAAACAATTTTTCAGATGAGAATAAAATAGGAAAAGGTGGATTTGGAGCAGTTTACAAGGTAACAAATTAGTATATGGTAAAAACTATATGGAATAGAAGTTTTAATTTATTCACATATTTAATTACCTCGTGAGTTTTATTTACTTAGGGTATTCTTCCTAAGGGACAAGAAGTTGCGATAAAGAGACTCTCAAAAGGTTCAAAGCAAGGTGAATTAGAATTCAAGAGCGAAGTTTCATTGATGGCCAAACTTCAGCACAAAAATTTAGTGGCCTTGTTGGGATTTTGCGTGGATAATCATGAGAAGATACTTATCTATGAATATGTCTCCAACAAAAGCGTGGATTACTTTTTATTTGGTATACTCTTCTTAGCTTGTCAACTCTATTTTAATATTATTGCTCCATATTTGACTAAACTATTTTAGTAAGAAAATAATTTCTTTCTGTTTTTTTTTATGGAGGCTTTCTACAGGCTCTCAAAAGCAAAGAGGATTAAGCTGGTCAGAACGATTCAAAATTATCAAAGGAATTGCTCAAGGGCTTTTATATCTACACGAACACTCTCGATTTAAAGTTATTCATCGGGACTTGAAACTTAGTAATATTTTATTAGACAATAATATGAATCCTAAAATATCAGATTTTGGCTTAGCGAAAAAATTTGTCATGGATCAAAGCCAAGAAAGCACAAGGAGAATCGTTGGAACATAGTAAGTATTTATTCTACATTTCCTGTCCTTGCATGTATATCCTCAACTTGGTTCTTAAATATCTTCATGAAGTCCAATGCTATATGCTAATATTTACTTCACCCTACTTATATCAATGGAAGAGTTGCATTTAATTTCTAATATTTGCAAATAGTTCTTTATATATATTTAGATACTAATAAGATAATATTATATGATTGTAGTGGTTATATGTCTCCAGAATATGTAAAATACGGAGAATATTCAGAAAAATCAGACATATATAGTTTTGGTGTTATAATATTAGAGGTGATTAGTGGGGAGAAGAATGCTAGCTCTAATGAACCACCCCTCTTAATTCAAGTGAGTTTCAAATTCAACTAATTTTTTCCATTCCTTACTCATTCCAACGTCTCATATATTTATTAGTTATTTCACAAAATTATTGTAGGCTTGGAAACGATGGCAGAATGGAACACCACTAGAATTATTGGATCCAAGTCTGATGAGAGGATCTTACTATTCAGAAAATGAAGTCATAAAATGTTTACAGATCGGGTTACTGTGTGTTCAACCAAATCCAAATGATAGGCCAACAATGGCAAACATTGTTTTATATCTAAGTAATAATAATGCTGCCATTGAATTGGAAAATCCAAGAAAACCTACATTCTTCAGCAGTGGACGTAGAAGAGAGGAATCAAACATGGAAGTGGATTCACGTTGGGCTCAATCTTCTGTGAATCAAATGTCTGAGACTAAGTTGTTGGCTCGGTAGATGTGTATATATCTATATTCACTTCCTTTGGCAATTTATGATGAAGAAAACAAACAATTCATCAGTGGTTATGTATACGGGAAAGTTCAAGGGACTTGCTGCAAAAAAGTTATTGTTCTTTTTTCTTTTTCTGATAGTTCATCTGTGTATAAAATATAATATAATCAAGAATCTTGGTGTGTGACATTTGAAAGTTGTATGATCACATATGTTGTTCACTCTTCAGGGATTGAAATTGAGAATCTGTGCACGGGCGTACACTATTGAAAATAAATTGGGTTAATGCCCAATTTTTCCTAAAAGTTTCCGGAATTGAGGTTATCTGAATTTTTTTCATAAATTACTATCGTTTTGAAAATATTAAAAAAATGAGCAAAATTACCCTAACAATTAAAATACTAATATTGACTTTGAAAAATTAACACTAACTATTAACATTTTTAACAGTTAGGTATGATATTTTAAATTCATATTTGTATGAATGTAGAAAATATTTTTAGAGAGCTACCGTCAATTGGGTAATATGATTTAGTATGATAGCCATATTAAAAAACAAGCAATAATGAAGTTAGTTCTAGCGAGGCAAGAAATTAGGGTGGGACATTTGATTCACAGAAGATTGAGCCGAACGTGAAATCAGCGTTCAGTTTTGGCTTCTCCCTTCTACTTCCACCAGTGAAGAATGCAGGTTCTCTCGGATTAATTTGCAATTCAATCCAAAGATTACTCAGATAGAAAACAACGTTAGCATTGTCGGCCTATCATTTGGATTTGCTCGAACACATTGTAACCAATCTGCAAAACATTTCATGACTTCATTTTCTGAATAAGATCTTCTCATCACACATGGGTCCAATATTTCAAGTGCTGTTCCATCCTTCCATTGTTTCCAAAATAACATGCTCAATAATTATTTTCATTAAGTACTTTGCTCATTTGCTGACCTTTGTGCATTTTGGAGAAGTTGAAATGAGCTCTGAAGAGGGGGGCAACAAAGCAGTTGAACTTAATTAATACTCACATGACCTAAGAGATCTGGTTCATTGGAGTTGACATTCCTCTGGCTACTAATTTTCTCTAAAATCATAACACGTAAACTAAAAATATCCCTTTTTTTTTTTGAAAATTTTCCACGTATTATATATTCAGGCACCATATCACCATTGCATGGATAAAACATTATCAAATTAGCTTAGTATTCAAAACATATAAGAATTTTTTAAAAATTAGCAAATAAATTTAAAACTTTAACTTATATAGGAAGAATAAAGTAAAATTGAATGATTTTCATGAAGAAATATGAATGACAATCCTGCTCGTATTTTCCTGATTTTGATTGATCGCATACATCTCTACTAGGCCGAAGTTTGATATCTTGGGATTCATATTATTATTAAATAAAATATTACTAGGCTTCTTATAAAAAAAACAATTATTAGGCTTCAAGTCATGATGGATAATTTTGAATCGTGAATGTTCATGTAAATATAAAAGCGCTCGAGCAATTCCTCTAATAACTTTTCACCGTTCAAGCCAATTTAATATTTTTTTTGCTCTTGTTGTGAACCTGCAAATTTGTCTTAAATAAGAAGGGTTAATGCTTTTGAGGGCCAAGTTAGATTCGTTAGCATAAAAAGAATTGAATTAAAGTGTTCAAAATATATGAATGATAAATTTGTAGAACATAAATAATTTTTTTCAGCATTAAGTATTCGACGTATACTCCCGGATCAGATTGTAATAAACCATTTAATCATGTAGCACTTTGAAATATCATGATTATTAATAAGCACATGGGAAGCTTTAAAACACAACATATGATTAGGTTAGAAGCATATACCAAATAAAAAGTAATCGATGCTCTTGTTGGGCATATATTCATAAATAACTATCTTCTCTTGATTTTCCAAGCAGAATCCAATCAAAGCCACTAAATTACTGTGCCGAAGTTTGGTTATTAGTAAAACTTCATTTTTGAATTCTAATGCACCTTGTTGAGAGCTTTTAGAGAGTCCCTTCACTGCAACTTGTTGTCCATTAGGAAGAATACCCTGCACAGATAATATGCATAAGGTAATATGGAAATAAACCATATATATATATATATATATTGTGTGTGAGAGAGTTTGTTTTATGTAACACCTTACTTTATGTGACCCAATTGGTACCCTTAGCAAGCGCAGACGCTTAATTTTTCCTTAAAACTTTGATACCAATAGTATTGCTTTTTCTTAAACTTTCGAAAAATCATATCTTTTAATCTACACATCCAAAATTACAAACTACTATTCATTTATCGCTTTGGATGTCTACTCTTCCCCTACAAACCTTGGGGTTCAACTCAGGCTATATTCCTGCTTTTGAACAAAGATAAATTCATATTTCATCATCGTTTAATGAAATTGTAGCTACTACTAATTTATATATTCTAGCTATACTTTGACATAGCACTTACTTTAGCTTATGCTTATTTCTCTTGATCTTTCTTATAGAAGTTACTTGCATTCCAATACATGCACTCAACATACTTATTTAAATTATACAAACATATATATAATCTATACTGCAGCCACAATTAGATAAATAATAAACAACTCATAATAACTAAGTGGCTTCCTTCAAATTTCCATCTCCAACTTCCTCTGCAAACGTGCTCTTCCTTTTCTAAGGACCTGTGGGTACGTAGGAGAGAAGGGGGTGAGATACGGGTGAAGCTCCGAAGCAAAACAATAACTCAATATATAATGTACAATGGCAATTAACTATATAAATAGCCAATGCAGAACAACACCTTACAAGCAAATACACATGGCCACGGCACAAAATCAAGCAAGGAAATTACATGTTCAAAAGCCTAACTATGATGCAAGCAACTAAGCACTGGCTACATAAGAGTAAATTTTACTACCTTTTGTTTCTTCATCCCAGTTACCTCCTCTTGCATGAACTTATTTCCTTGTATCTCATTTCCTTGGTGGACTCGGCATAAAACAATTCCTATATTATACATGTTTATGCGGTGTATGTTAGTACTAAACTTTAGCACATAACTATTGCATAATTAACTCCTCTCATACCCCAACTCAACCCCTTTTTTATTTAATTCTTTATTTAGTTCTTTTTCTTAAATTTCAACTTATTGGAATAGTTCCATCTCTTTAATTCATTGAAGCATTCAAGTTCAAAGAATACAACTTCCTTCCCTTTGCATTAAGGTTGGCCGAAACACAACATATATGTACTTGACTTGTTTATCTTCTTACTTTTAAATTCTTTCCTCTTGCCATTTTCCACTTTCAAGCTCGTTGAAATGCCTAATTTCAACAATTACAGCAACTAGCGTCATGCCATATCATTAGCTCATAAACATCATTTTGACCCTCAAATCTTTCAGCCAACAATATCAAAACAGATATGGAAATTCCAGCATCATTCACATATTTAAGCATTACACATAACATTAAAGTAGCGAAATTCCAATCATCACAATTATCAAACAAGTAATAAAATTTAACTCCACCATCTTTAGTCCACCTATTCAGCTCGATTCCTTAAATCTTTCTTAACCACCATATGACAACCTTTGAAAGTGCTTTTATACTTTAAAATGCTTATTCAGCAACTAGAAACATTAAAAGTGACTTTCATCGAAATCCCAGCCTCATTATCTAAGCACTTCCTCGGTCAAAACAGTGGGATTTTCTCGATTTAAAGCAATATTAAACCCCCATTTCGGCACTTTTAACGTAACTTTGTCATTTTAGCTTTCCTTAATCCTTTGCCTCATATTTATTCATTTTTAGATAACTTAAATCAAATTCCAAGATGTTCTCTGGAGACCTTAAGAACCCGTATCACTGTGAGTTAAATCTGGAAATTTTCCAGATTAATAAGTTATCTCCAGAACAATAATTAACATGCTCTGTTTTCCCAGAATCCCAACTTCAAAACTTACAAAACAGTCCCTGTTCTCGGCATCCTGCGTCAACATAGACAGTGACCAAAATTCATGATTTACCACTTAAACTCCATTATACTCTTTTGGCCTTACTTTCAGAAGCTGAGAAATTACATACACAAAGACGATAGGTCTTTGTTTCGGTGACTCAACCCAGAGCAGTAAGAAAACATGCAGCAATCAGAACTCCCCATCAATAATGGATTTTAATCTTGATTTCACCTGTTTAAACTTCATTAATTTCTTCATCAGTGATTTAATCTCAGCTTAATCGGTGACCCAACCCCAAAATCTGAAACCAGAGAGATCGGATACAAAGACGGAAGTAAGGAGCTCACCTCAGTTAGCCGACAGCATGGCGAGCTCGATGTCCGTCCTCCAGCGTCGCTCTCCTCTGATCCATCAGTCCCGTGCTTTCTTGCTTTCTCTCCAGTCGCGCAATATGGGAGAGAAGGGAGTTGGGTGAAGTCGCGCAGCTTGCTTCTCCTCTGCTCTCTCCCCAACTCTCGCTCTCTTCTCTCTCTCTCTCTCTGCGTTAGCTGCTTTCTTTGTTGCAGATGATGGTGAGGAGTGAGAGGAAAGTGTGCTCTGGACGACATGAGGAGTGCGGGCTGCTGAAAATGGTTCAGGAAGAATTATTATTATTTTTTATTCCTGCTTTACTCCCACTTACAAGGCCCTAATTCTTTTTTTTTTATAATAATTATTATTTAGAATAAACCAAGTGAAATCTTCTTTCTTTTTTTTAATAATATAATATTAGATAAAAAGAGTTATTTATTATTCTTAAATATAAATTTAGATATTTAAAAATTAAAATATTTTTTTAAAATTAAAATTAAAATAAAATAATATTTTTTAAAATTAAATATATTTTAAATAATCATATATCTCATATTTTCATCAGTTAAATCTAGCGACAAAGTCCAATTTTAATACTTTTTTTTTATTATCTATCTAATTTATCAGAATTTTACTCTAATTATATCAGGATCTTATCCATATTATATATCTAATTATAGTGGATGAGTCTTCTAATAGGGATTTTCTGTATATACTAAATTTAAACTCAAAATTTTACTTAAATAATATCAAATTATTTATTACTTAGATCAACCTTTTAATAATTCTTACGCTTTTCTTTACGGATTACTGCAACAAGTTTATATAGGCCTTGGCCCAATACAACTCTTAGATTTAGGTTACCCTTTTTTATCAATACTAAATTTATTGATGGACTTAGTAGATTTATAATATTTAGAATTAAATTTTTTAGTACAATAATTTATTTTATTTTTGGATTTTAGCCTTTTATTATATAAAAAAATAAAAATAAAAAATAAATAAATTTATCTTTCTTTTTTTTCTAATACTAAATTCATCTAATAATTTTTTAAAAATAATTCTCTTAATAAAATGATTATCTTTCTTTTTCCAACAGCTTCTCAACTCATAGAGAATTTTTTCAAAAACTTTTAAAGTAAATAACACCTCTAACTATTTTTTTAAATTCTTAAAAAAATAAGTTTATAAGAAAATAAACTCTTTCATAATTTTTATATTTAAAAATTACTCATTTCATAATTTTTTTTTAATTTTCTTGAGCCTCAAACTATTTTTTAATGCTCATTCTTCTCTTTATTTTTTCTAAAATTTTACCTTAATTTTTTTTAATTTTTTAAAAAAATATTCTTAATCTCAGTAACTTTTTATAAAATGTGGGATATTACATTTTACTAATACCTTGTAAACTTCGCCAAATCTTCCTTTTCCTATCTTATTAGCCTGAGAAAACGTATTCGTTGCAGCTTCAATTGCAGTAAAAGTAAATCGCATAGACTTCAAGCTGGAACTTTCTTCTCCAACTGATCATGAACAATGTATAGATTTTGAAAGTGAGCTATCTAAAATTGAAGTAATAACCATTATTGAAATGAGAATTGTTGATTGAAATATCTGTTTTTCCACATTACAGTTTAGTTTGAGCATATCATTGTCCTTCTTTCTCCATGAGTGATAACAGTACCAAGCAACTAGTGACCCCATGACTAACGGTCAAAATTGATCATAATTAATCAATCAGTAGTTCAAATCAAAGTAAATCAAACCGACGAAAAATAGAAGGATCAAATAAAAGAACCATGAGTCAGTGGATTTTTAGGGTTTAATAACCAATTAGTTTGATTCATCGTAGAAAGAAGAGGAAGAGAAGAACTTGGTTGAGTGATAACTCAAATTTTTTTATCATTCTTACATATTTTCCATATCTTTTAAGTATTTTTAGATAAAATTATTCATATTGTAGATGCTTCTTTAGAAAAATGTGTATTGTACCTAACAAACTCAAAAAGAGGATTTTTTTGGATAAAATATGAATATTTTGATTAGTTGAATCTTATAAAGATTTGTATTAATTTAGGAGCTGAGAGATAGAAGGATACCTTAAATAAAGAGCCATAAGACATAAAACAAGAGAAAAGTAAAGAATTGAAGTTTGAAACAAATGAAATAAATTAGAGATCAAGATATGAAGAAAATAGCTTTACTATACCTTTTGATGCGGCCAAAATCACATTTGTAGCGATCAACCATGAAGAATTGAGGAATTGTACTCTTTATACCGTTCGTCAAGGAGAGCAAAAGTTTCATGATTGTAAAAAATGAAAAATGAGACTCGTCCTTTTTATACCTTTCATCGAGGTGAAGGTGCAACTTTGTCATGATGAATGTATAAAAATTAAAACTTTATATTTTAGTAGTTAAAGCGAAAAACTACAGTTTTTAATTAAGAAACCCAATGAATGCTGCCACCTTGCACTTGGGGAGACTAAGAGGGAGAGGTTTAAAGCTTGGGAAAGAGGATTTGAGGGTTGGAGAATTAAGATTTGAGCAAAGAAGAGATTTGAAGTTACAATTCTTCATTTTTCTATTTATTCTTTCATTTTTCTCACTTAATTTCGTAATGAATTAGATTATTTTACTTAGTTTGGTTTATCTTGAGACTATGAGTAGCTAAAATCTTTTATTTTTAGAGTTGCCTTGAATTATTATATAGATTGAACCTTATATTTACCTCCTTTCATAAGTAATAATGATTATATGTGTTGATTTTAATATATTCTTAATGCTTCATGATGCTTAATCATTATTTGGTTGTTTTGTTCACTTAAGTTAGACATGAAAAAGCTAATTTAAGTGTTGAATTTGTTTAAAATTATGTTTGATTTGAAGTTTCTTTAAGAATGAATAGTTTTATTTGGTTCAAATAGAGATATTGCTCTAAAATTACACCCAAGAAAAAATTAATTCTTTAACTTAGTTTTTATTAATTAGATCAAGAGATTGTGAATTTTAATATAAAAGAGCATTTACTTTTAACTTGAGAAAATTTAATTAAGTGTTTTGAACCCTTTAACAAACACATATTGTTATTACTTGTGATTAGAAGATAATTTTACTAAGGTTCATGAAGTAAAAAGTGATAGATGACCCTAGAGATATCTTTTATCTTAAAGTTTGAATTTTAATTTAGTTATAATTAATTAACTCTTTAATTTTTATACTAATTCACTCTTTATAATATTATTTTCTCAAATATCTAAGTTCTCAATCTAATTAAAAATATAATTGTAAGAGTACATAATTTTTTGTTTTAATTGTGAATGATAATTTTTATACTATTTATGACATGTATACTTACAAAAACTAATGGTTCTGTGAGCCTTTAAATTATCTTGAGTTATCAGGTGTAGGGGTGTTCACAGGAAGGGTCAAGATTAGGATAACCCCATCCTGTGTCCCATCCCAAAACGGTACATGTTACACATTTTACGTCATATGTCCCATCTTGTCCCGAAAATGTCTCGTCCTGTTTGACACTGAATTTTATTTTAAAAAAATTAGACTACTAGATATTTTATGTACAGCCTGTCTATTTGTAACATATAATCATAACACAAAAAATAATAGAAAAAATTAAATCCTCCTTAATATGATTATCAACTTAAATTAACAAATACCATTAATTATACTATAATACTATTACTTTTTTAATTTTTTTCACTTTACCAATTGAAATTATTACTTCATCTATAAAGAAACAAATACATGTGAGGAAGAGAAAAATAAAATTATATAATAAATATAACAAATAATATGATATAACTAATATTATTTTTTATTTCTATTTTTTTTATAAAAATAAATAAAATAAAAATATATTTTTTAAAAAAATATTTAGAATTGGACGAGAGTCTCGATGGTTAGACCAAAATCCGCCCTGTCTTGACCCTTCTCTCCATTCTGACTTGATATATTCCTATCTCAATCCTTCACGGGATGAGATAGACCTGTCTCAAAATATCCAAGATCAAATCTAGATAACTCTAGATAGGAAAATTTAAACACCCCTAGCCAGGGGTTATATGAGGAAGCATTTGTTATATTGTTCAAACAAGAATTTCTCTGCCACGGCACTTGAATTTTCTTATTGTAATAATCAAAATGTTAATATAATAACTCTTTTATTGAATAGAAGTTATTATTAATATATTTTTATGTTGAGTTCATAATTATTTTATTATTTTTGCAGCAATAATTATTTGCATCTCATCAGTTTTATGAGTATCAAATTTTTATGCAGGACATTGTTACTGGTCTATATTTTCCCTTCAAATTCAATTTTTAGTCAAACAAAGCAGCTTTCTACATCAACCAAAATTGTCAACCGTGAGAATTCAAAAATTTGCCTTTTGATCAAAACGAAACAAATTGCGTAATACCTACTTTTCTATAACATTTGCCATCTAAGTCTGACTTTGACTCCACTCAAAATTTAAATGAATAAAATGAATTGGCCATTTAAAACTAAGTCAGATAATTAAGATGAGGTAAAGTATATTCAAGCCCTCTAGATGTAATTAAAGAAAAGAAATATAAAATTAAATTATAATAATTTTTTAAGGTTTTATAAATATTTTTTTGAACCATACAAAAATCTACATATAAATGGATGCTTGTATTATTTTAATTTTAACAAAATTTGAAAGATATTAAAAAAAATTGTGCACCTTCAAAGTTAATGATAGTATATATACGCATATCTTTCGTGAATATTAATGAAAGTATACATAGCATGTAATTTTTTTGGCAATATATAATTAGAAAGAGGATTAATCAATGCCAACTTGCGGCAGATAAAGTCTACGTTGGCAACATTTTTCCACTCACGTGGGAAAAAATAATAATAAAGTGGATAATCACCCATGGCTGAAGAACAATTCTTCCTCATGACAACCTTCTCCACAACAACATAAAAGCTAAAAAAATCATTGCCGGGTCAAACTTTGGAAACAAAAAAAAAAAAAATCCCCATAATAAAGAATCTGTTGATGGCCTTCTTCTCTCCTCTTCTTCAGCCTAATCTCACGGTCGCAGCCAGGTTTCTGGAAAAGCACAGAAACTGGTAATATCCTAAGAGATAATGGCGGCTACCCTTAAAAACTGTGCAATCTGGTACACACTAATATACCTGTGTGGTTTTGTTAGCTTGGAAACCTTAGCAGCTCCAACGTACCTTGATTATTACTGCACAGAAAATGGCACTTACGCTCCTGATAGCAGATTTCATGGCAATCTCAATCCTCTCCTTAATTCCCTTGCCACCAACGCCACTCAGGGAAAGGGATATTACACCGTCATGGGCTTCGGATTAACCGATTCCGTCAACGGACTTTTCAACTGCCGGGCAGACCTGAACATCAGCAGTTGTCAACATTGTGTCGCCGCCGCTGCCACCCAGATCACGCAGCGTTGCCCTAACCAGACGGAGGCCGTCATCTGGTATGAAGAGTGCATGCTTCGCTACACTGGCAGGTAATAATTAACCAACGAAACCATGCTATGTAAATATTTACTTGATCACGTTTCTGTTTTTCATAGAGAATAATAAGGTGCGTGCATCAGAAATGTTTATGAACATTTTGTGTTGAAACTAATTTCTTTTTTATGTTAATTACCTGTATCGTAAAAAAAAAAAAAAAATCTAGGTTCTTCAGGTTTGACAGCATCCTCCCTGGGAAGAACTTGGTTGACGGGAAGAACATCTCCGGCAACGACCTGAATGCGTTCAATCAAACCTTGTTCGGCTTGTTGAACAATATAGCAGAACAAACAGCAAGTTCACAGACAGCGGACAAGTTCGCCACCGGCGAAGCGAAGTTTGGCAGCAACCAGACTGTGTATGGGCTTGCACAGTGCACCGTTGAACTACAGTCGGCTCAGTGTGAGACTTGCTTGAAAAATGCCATCGGAACTTTTCCGATGTGTTGTAACAGAGCCGGAGGGGCAAGAGCTCTGCTTGCGGCTTGTACTGTCCGATATGAACTGTATCCATTCTACATTTCATCTGATTCATCACTGAAGTCTTCAGGTAATATAAAAAACAAAAAAAGTAATCAAATTTCAGAACTTGTTTATTTTGTCTTGTATAGTTTTGTTTGAACAGAGTTGGGGAAGTCGGCCGAGTATAATACTATTTTCTCAAGAAATAATAATAGAAAAAAAAAAAGAACAGCTTTGTGGATTTAGAAGCTTCCTAGACAATCACTAGACCTTCTTTTTTCTAGCTTACAGCACACATGTAATAATATAAATTTCGTGTTTATTGTTTGCTCTTGAATTGTCAGAGAATGAATATTCTTTCTATGGGGAAAAATGCAGGAAAGAAGAAGCTTTCATCACGAGCAGTTGCCTTGATTGTTGTCCTTGTTGTGGCTTCAGTAGTTCTGTTGGGATTTGTCAGCTTTTTGCTGCGGAGAAGAGCAAGGAAGAAACAGAGGAGTATTTTAATGGAAAATTGTATGTAAAGTGAAGAAAATGTATGAAATTAACCATTCACACATGCTTACCTTTAAAATTCACCTGTGCAGTTGGAGAAGAACTGGCGACTTTGGAGTCCTTGCAATTCAATTTGGCCATCATTGAA
Source organism: Leucaena leucocephala (assembly GCA_037074615.1). Taxonomy (NCBI): domain Eukaryota; kingdom Viridiplantae; phylum Streptophyta; class Magnoliopsida; order Fabales; family Fabaceae; genus Leucaena; species Leucaena leucocephala. Next base: position 3,380,417 of record CM073562.1, on the reverse strand, counting down.
GCTGCCACAAACAGGTTTTCACATGAGAAAAAAATTGGAAGAGGTGGTTTTGGAGAAGTTTACATGGTGACTAATTAAATGTGATTATTACAAACAATTTTTAACACTTTTTATCCAGTGTGGTTAACAACTGTTATACTTTTAGGGAACTCTTCCAGATGGGCGAGAAATAGCTGTTAAAAAGCTTTCAAGAAGTTCTGGGCAAGGAGCAATGGAGTTTAAAACTGAAATCTTACTAATTGCCAAGTTACAACACAGGAATTTGGTGGCTTTATTAGGATTTTGCCTCGAAGGACAAGAGAAAATGCTCATTTATGAATATGTACCCAATAAAAGTCTCGATTACTTTCTTTTTGGTGAAGTGCTTCTATCACTATACCAACTATAGTTTCAAGTTTAACATTGACAAGTTAAAATGCAATATTTCATATATGATTATGATAGCACCTATCATAAAAAACAGAGTTCACCTTTGTACTAACTTCAGTGACTCATGATCATTTCATAGATCCCAAAAAGGAGAGGGTGCTGAATTGGTATGAACGTTACAAGATCATTGGAGGCATTGCGCGAGGAATTCATTATTTACATGAGCACTCTCGACTCAAAGTTATACATCGTGATCTTAAACCAAGCAATGTATTATTAGATGACAATATGAATCCAAAAATTTCAGACTTTGGCATGGCAAGAATCGTTGCTATAGATCAAGACCAAATAAATACTAATAGAATTGTTGGTACATAGTAAGTATTTTATTATCTTTTTCTTTATCTCATCAGTTCCATGATTTATCCCTTCAGTGCACTTAATTTAGAGATAAACATATTCTGTGTTGGATAAAGTATTCTATGCTTGTCAAATGCCATTGGCGAAAGAGTTTGTGAGTGAGCTCTTGAATATGTGACACATATGAGAACCTTCTAGTTTTGCTTTGTTCAATATTATGTAGATCTAACTAGTATCGTCATTTTTAACAGTGGTTATATGTCTCCGGAATATGCAATGCACGGCCAATTTTCTGAAAAATCTGATGTATTCAGTTTTGGAGTCATAGTTCTTGAGATTGTTAGTGCAAAAAGGAATGCTCGTCTTATTCAAACACAAGATCTTGATGACCTATTAAGTCAGGTAAGTACAAAATCCAATAATCTGTTTTAAACTTTGCTAATGATGTGCATATCACCATCCTGAGTGGCGCAGCAAACATAAAGGCAAAAACAGAAAAACAGTAACCAATGACTCAATCATAAATGTAACTATTGATTTTTTTCAGCAGGCTTGGAAACATTGGAGGAATCAGACACCGCTTGAGATAGTGGACCCAGAAATAAAAGATTCATGTTCGCAGAGTGAAGTGATTAAGTGCATCCAAATAGGTTTATTATGCGTTCAAGAGAACCCAGAAAATAGGCCCACAATGGCAAGGATAGTTTCATGTCTAAGTAGCCTCTTAGCTGAACTGCCATTGCCTCGAGAACCAGCATTTCACATGGATACTGATTTGAAGCTGAACTTGGTATCATGGGAATCCAGTACAGGTCAATCTACCTATAATTCTACGGCATCCTCAAATCATGAAATGTCTAAGAGTAATCATTTTCCAAGATAGAGTACGAGTTTGATTATGCTTTTAAGTATGATAAATTAATAGAATTTCTTGGCAATGTAAATGCTAGATAATCTGAGTGCTCTTGCCTTTATTTCTTTGTATTGGTCCTGCTCATTTTGAGATATACATTCACAAAATCTAAATTTTTAACGACCCTTCAGCGGTCACAATTTAAAGAGGGAGGAAAGAACGTAAAATTGGTGCAATTCTCAAAGCTAAAGGAAGGTGGAGTATGCAACTGACCTCGAAGGAAGCTTAAACGATCGTCGGGTGCTATTTCCATTAATGTTGAAAATATCAAGACCATTTCCACTGTAAAATCAAGAAAATGGTAAGTCACAGTACGAGCCGCGACCATTTGTAAACTAATTGAATATTAAGTCGTAAAACTGCAATCGCATAAAATACAACAAATTATGAAGAAGGCATATCATCAAACACCTTTCGGGCATGGCACGGGTGCAGATTTCCATCTCATAAAACCATCAACCCATGGCTAACTAGTATCTCAGTTTTTGTTTTTTTGTACATTTGACCAAAATCGTATCTCATACTTAGGTCAACAACTACAATTGTGTTGAAATTGATCCATATATAATAGATTCAAAGGGGAAATACTCCCATAAAACAGAGCATAGAGTAGGCAAAAGAGACGTGTCACAATCACAAAGAATCTAAAGTTTTAGTCTTTTACCCGACACTTCAGCTATCATGAGTTACAGAGAGAGGAAAAGAATGTATTGTTTGGGCAAATTAATCAAAGTCTAAGTAAGATGGAGTATATAGCTAACCTCGAAGGAAGCTTAAATGGCCATCAGGTACTATTTCCTTTAATGGTGACAAGATCAAGGCCATTACAGATAGGACAGAGTGAGAGGCGAATGATGAATTAAAAATGAGGAGGGGCTAAACTTAAACCGATGGGTCTGGATCACTCCAGTCGTCCCCTCCGGCCCCGGGATTGTCTTCGGTCAGTATCTTCACCACATTCCACATGTACTCCGTCTCAATCCAACGACTGAGAAAGGTGTCAAACAGTCGTATTGCTGACGAGAAACTACAATCATATTTTGGGTCCGGCATGTGTTGAACTGGGTTAAGAATTTGGACTTGAAGGGTGATTCGGGTTAAGAAACTGATCAATGAACATCCAAGAAGCCACAACACCTGCCCGGGCCTCAGAGGCGTCGTAGTCAGCACACACGGTCATCTAGTCCTCGGCAGAGTAAGCACACACATCACTTGTCAAGTCATCGTGAGCGTCCTAGTCATCAGGAAGAAGCCACATCATCTGACATGTCACACTTCCATCCTAGCCATAGGCAGAGTCAGCATCCACCTCACACCACCATGTCATCTGGTCGTCCTAGTCAGCATCCATCTCATCTGCCACATCATCATGATGTCATAGTCAACAGCAAAGTCAGCAGCCACCTCACCCACCATGTCATCCGAGCATCCTAGTCATCAGCACAGTCATTATCCCTCTCAACTGCCATGTCATCCAAGGGTCCTAATCATCCGCCACCTCATCTGCCTTGTAATCCGACGTCCTGATCAGCGGTGGAGTCAGCATCCACCGCCCAGATTAACTTGAGCGAATTCAAATATTCCAATTGCTTCCGTGACAATGTTCGGTTTATGTTTACTACGAAGGAAGTCGAGTTTCTCGTCGTTTTTCTAATTCTGCAACATGACTGATTAAAGGTTTTACTGCGCAACTTCCCTTGTTCATCTTCCTTATATGCTGTAATATTTAATCTTGTTATATATTGTTCTTTGTTGGCCAGAAAGAACTCGTCAGTTATTAAGTCTCCATTTTTACACGCTCATACGGATATTTCACTTGCATCAGAATCTTTCCCTCCTCTTTTATGCTCTGCCAGGCTACCAGTTGAGAAGCATGCCATTGATGAAGTATCTGCCTGAATTGTTTGCGCTCTCTCTCTCTCTCTCTATATGTTAATGCTTCTGTACGTTTCTATTTAGGTTGCCTTACTTCTGTACGTTTTCTTATATTTTAGAGTTTCTCACAGCGTTTCTATGGCGAATTAAACTTGAAAGTTTAAATGAACACTTTTAAATTTCTCAAAATTTTATTTTTCCAAGAAAAAAAAAAGTGATTTTTACATATAGCATATGCGTGGAAAGAAAAATTAAATGAAGATAATCAAGGCCCAACAAATTAAGCATCCAGACAAAGCCATATTTATAGGCAAATTGTATGCATATGTTCTTTGTACCTAAAAAACAAATGCATATGTTCTGAAGTTGAAACCTTTACCCATCGTAAGACAAAAATTATGGAAATGCTGTGAGAAACTTTCAATTTTTTTGTGATAAAAACCTTCTCTCTATTAGAACTTGAACATTTGAATCAATGTCCAAAAATCTAGCGAGGATATAGTTCCGTAATCGACAACTCATTTAATGATGGCTCATTAGAGTTACTCCTTCCTTGTTCACTTGATCTTCTTGTCTTCTCTGATGAACTGTTATGTCTCAAAGTCGTCATTGTCTCAGATGAACTGCTGTAATTCACAAGAAATCGACGTTCCGAAGGTAAAGGGAGAGAGGAAGAGAAGCTGTTGAGCATAAATGAGACCGAGGCCATGCTTGGCCTATCAGCTGCATTTTCTTGAACGCACAGCAATGCTATGTGGATGCATCTCATTATTTCGTTCCTTGAACCATTGCTTATCACAGGATCCACTACATTTGAGGCTGTCCCTTCCCTCCAATTTTTCCATACCTGCAAATTTTATTCATTAATGGCCAACAATGTTAGTCCCAAGCTACTTTTACAATTGCATGTTGGCTAGTTATATGTGTATATATATATATATATATATATATAGTGTATACATAAATATAATTCTCTACTTTTGAGAGGGAAGCTGAGACTTACAAAACTTAATAGATCAAGATGATCCTGTGTATTCTCCACTTGAAAGGTGCTGTTGTTTTTCTTTCCACTTATGATCTCTAGAACTAATACACCGAAACTATAGACATCTGATTTTATCAAACATTGACCATACAATACATATTCTGGTGCCATATAGCCGCTGCATATTAAAACAAAAAAAAAAACTAGCTTGGAATACAAGTAATTGATAGTGTTATGGGTATATCAATCATTGAAAAGTCAGCATCGCTTACAAGGTTCCAACAATTCGATTAGTATTGCTTCGAGTTTGATCCATCTTAAATAGTCTTGCGGTGCCAAAATCTGATATTTTAGGATTCAATTCTTCATCTAATAGAATATTGCTCACTTTAAGATCACGATGAATAATGCGTAATCTTGAATCTTGATGAAGATAAAGTAGAGCACGAGCAATGCCTCTTATAATCTTGTATCGTATCAGCCAATTCAAATTAGTTTGCTGGTTTGGATCTGCAAGATTTGTTACCCTTGCCCGTTTAAAATATGCATTCTCATTCTCATATTCAGACAACAAAGACAAAGTGATAGATAGATGAAAAATGAAAAACTACAGAACTTACCGAATAAGAAGAAATCAAGACTTCTATTCGGAAGAAATTCATAGACGAGTAGCTTTTCTGTCTTTTCTAAACAGAAACCAAGTAGTCTTACTAAATTCCGATGGTGAAGTTTAGCTACCAACATCACTTCAGTCTTAAATTCTAGATCTCCTTGACTAGAATTCTTGGACAACATTTTCACAGCAACTTCTTGTCCATCAGGAAGTAGACCCTGCATTCATATTAGAGTTGAGACACGTAAATAATTAATTAATTAACAGCCACACGCACACTCAAACCTTTTTCACTTTCATAAATGATGAATTCGTTCATTTATTTCCTGCAGGTAACAAAGTTATTATACCTTATACACAGGCCCAAATCCTCCTTGTCCAAGCTTATTTGCATCAGAGAAGTTATCAGTTGCGAGCTTGATGGTGTTAAAATCGATTTGCAACATCTCAGTTGGTTTAATTAAATCATCATCATCCTTTGTTGTAGATTCAACTGTGAATTAAGGGCAAGCCATGAGTTATTCTTCAAATGAGATGAGGTAACAAATCTATATTGACTTCTCACACTTTCTTTGTTTTGTTGAAAAATCTCAACATAAAGAATTTTTTTTCCCTCAGCTGAAAGATTAAAGAAAGTAATTTTGACTTACTTTCATGGTTTTTCTTTGATCTTCTAACTATGAAGAATACTATGAGAAAGGCAATAAAGGCACCAATAATCAGCACAGTTACAATAATGGTAGTTCTTGATTTAGGGCTAATTCCTGCAAAATTAAAGTCGAACTTGCAGAGAGAACTCAGCGACATTATTTTACCAGATTATACAGGAAAACCACAAAAAACAAAATTACACTTCATATTACTTGAATAAGGATAAGTACCTTCTGTTGAAGATGTAGGATTTGGTAAATCAGGAACTCCTGGGATGTCACACCGAAGAAATTATATATATATATATATATATATATATATATCCTCTTCAAGCTTATCCAATCACATAATAAAGTTACGAGTTTGAGAGAGATAATACCTTGTGAGGAAGTTGTATTGGTTGATGGAGGGGAGAAAGGTAATTGTATTGAATCAACACGTGAAGGATCAAAGAATAAGAAATTCTCAAATCTAATATTGCAGCTCAATCTGATAACCCTCCCACCAACCTTGTCCTGACAACAATTTGGGATATAAAAAATAGAATCCTTCAAACAATCGAAGCAATCTTGCTCATTCAAATCAGGCGTGCACTGAACAAGACCATACACAGTTTCATCCTCATCAGCTTTTGCGTTTCCCGCAGCCACCTTACGATCATGAGATTCATCACCACCCTTAGCCTTGTCTCTTAGACTTTTCATCAGATCATTAAGCGCAACGTTGTATTTGTTTGCATCTGCTACATTAGTAAGGTTTCTAGAATCCTCGTAGAAGTCATGGTCCTGGTAAATCCCAACCATCGCACGACTCGAGTATCGAAGCATGCATAAGTCATAGTACCCGAATGCTTCTTTCTGATATGGACATAGCTTTGGAAGAAGGGTTATGGCATTGTTGAGACAACTACGACAAGAATCTGGCTTCACATCTCCTCTGCACATTCCAAGTGCGTTAACCATGTCGAGGGTTTCACCATAAGAGGAATTGTAGAAGCCATAGTCAATTTTGGTATCAGAAGTGAATTTAGAAAGAAGGGTATTGAGGTTGGTGTAGTAGGTACTTGGTTTTGTGTAGTTACCACTTTCATTGAAGCACTTGTGGAAAACGAAGTCGTCAGGCTGGGCGGTGAGAGGAGGAAGAAGAAGATGAGAAAGGAGTGAAATTAGAGCCAAGAAAATTGAAGTTGTTTTCGTCATCATAAAGGAATGAATGAAATCTGACATGAAATTAAATGTGAAGGGGCTTTCTTATTAGGATGTGGAGGAAAGTTTCTTTGGTTTAATTTTTGAAGAAGATCTTAAAAGCTCTCTTCGATAATTTTTTTTTGAAAAAAAAAACTTCTAAAAAAATAATTTTAAATAAAATGAATGTTGAATAGTTATTAATTTTTGTGAGGTAAAAAAATAAAAAAAAAATCTATAACCGTAGCAACAGTTCATCTGTTCTCTTCTTCACCGACGACCACTAGCCACGATAGTATGCACAGAAGAAGACGAGAGGCGAACCAAAGCAGATTTGGACAGTCATCGTCACTGGACACTCAGCCATGACGGAATCTAGACGGGGGCATGTGACGAAGAGAGGGTCAATGTATCACACTGGAATTTAAATGCCCACCATGAATTAATAACGTGTTGTCCATTCAAACTGTGGAATGGTCAGCGTGTACAGATTGATTGGGACGGCTTAATAATAACTTTCCACATGCTTGATGCTGTTCAGGAATCATGGGTTGATGGAAAGTGGAGAAGGAAAATGGGAAGCAATCTCGCCCTATAATAACGTGTAGAATTTTGAATCTAAAACTATACTTATAATAAGGAGAAAAAAAAATATTTTAAATTTCAGAAGGATTAGTCTCAGAGTCCACATGATTTAAGAAATTAAATAAATTAAAAAATTCTATTTCATGGGTTGATTAAACATGACTAATTTAATTAGTGTTTAGACTTTTTTTTCCTTTAAAAAAGAAAAATTCGGGGGAAAAAAATAATTGGTATGTTTTGACTGATTAGATATGTAGTTGAGAGTTTGGACCAAGATTAGGTAGGAGGAAGACTGGTGAGGCGTAAAATGGTCAACCAAATCAAGGTGAAAGAAACTTCAAAGAAAGGGATTGAAGCTAATTTCTTCTTGAAGGGAATCAATCCTCTTGCACACTTCAAAGCATGTTTTTTTTTTTTTTTAAATTCACGTCCATATTTAACATTTCTAAAGATGATATCCTTTTAAACGATTTTTAACTTAAATTTTAATTTAAAACTATATTTTTAAATAAATATTGAGAATAATTTTTTAAATAATAAAAAAATTTATATATTTTCTCATTATTATTTTATTCATATATTTTTTAGACACATTTTCTTATATATCTTTTAATTGCTCATAGTTGCTAGTCATTGAAACTAGTCTCTGGTTGGCATCGATGTAAAAGGGAACTAAAATTGTCATCGTGCTTTCCATTGCTACCATCACTAGTTCTCTTTGTCATACTCGCCATTCGTTGGTCAAATGTAACTTTTTATGATTTTATTTTAATAGAATCATGTTTGACATAACTATTGGTAATCATTATTCCTTAAAAGTTCAGAATCTAGATTAATGAATGACATACATGTTAATCCTTACTCCCACTTCCTTATTACTCTATTTCTCTCCTCAGTCCTCACACAAGTTTATTCATGGTCATTATTAGATAGTCCATTTTACTCTCGATTACTCCATGCCAATCCATTCCATATATATAGTATGTGAGGAGCAAAACAGAATGTAGTGTGAACCACATGAATTCGCAAGGAAAGCTTTATTCCCTGTCATACAAAATCTTTAGATTCACACGCAAGGCCAAACCTAGAATCCTAAGGAGCATAGAGTTGAGTAATTGAGGCATCATTTTTATGCTTGTTAAGCAGAGCTACGTACTTCGTCTCCTTCATTTTCCTCTCTGGGTTGCATCTCAAGCGTAGTGCTGAAATTCATTAAGCACGGGGGCCGCGAAGGTAAAGGGAGAGACGAAGAGTAGCTGTTTAGCATAAGTTCAACAGAAGCCATGGTAGGCCTGTCTCCTACATTTTCTTGAACGCACAATAATGCTATGTGAATGCATCTCATTATTTCGTCCCTTGAACCATTGCTTATCACAGTATCTACTATACTTGAGGTTGTCCCTTCCCTCCAATTTTTCCATACCTGCATGAAGTTCCTCATCAATTGTCAACCATATAAACTTATCATTCTTTACTTTAGAAAAATGGATATGTATACACAAAGAAGGTAGAGGCTTACAAAGCTTAAAAGATCTTGTATATTCTCCTCGTCAATCACGCTACTATTTTTCTGGCCACTTATAATCTCGAGAACTAGTATACCAAAACTGAATACATCCGATTTTGTTGATATTTGTCCATGCATTGCATATTCTGGTGCCATGTATCCGCTTTTTTAATCAATATGGAAAAACTTAATTAGATATAGATGATATCAAGTCTAGTAACTGTCTTAATTGGAAGTAATACTTACTAAGTTCCAACAATTTTGCTAGTCTTGCCTTGAGTTTGATCCATATCAAATAATCTTGCCATACCAAAATCTGCTATCTTTGGGTTCATCTCTCTATCTAAAAGAATATTACTTACTTTAAGATCACGATGAATAATACGTAATCTTGAATCTTTATGAAGGTAAAGAATGCCTCGAGCAATGCCAACTATAATTTTGTAACGCACTTCCCAATATAAATGAGTACGCTGGATTGGATCTGTAGTTATTTTGTCAATCAACAAAAACAATCAAACAAAGATTATATACATAGATATATGTGCAATCAAAATTATGTTAAAAAAAGACCCTATAACTTACCAAATAATACGTAATCAAGGCTTCTATTGGGAAGATATTCATATATGAGTAGCCTTTCTATTCCTTCTAAACAGAAACCAAGTAACCTTACTAAATTGCGATGTTGAAGCTTGGCCATCAATAACACTTCATTCTTGAATTCTAAATCTCCTTGACCAGAATTCATGGACAACCTTTTGACAGCAACTTCTTGTCCATTACGGAGCTTACCCTATATGTATTTATTCGAGTTGGGACATGTAATTAATTAATTAATTAACAAAGGAATATATATATAATGTGATGTTATTTATCCTGATCTAACATTAAAATGTCATTATGCATACCTTATATACTGGCCCAAATCCTCCTTGTCCAAGTTTATTTGCAATCGAGAAGTTATCTGTAGCGACTTTGACGGTTTCAAAGTCAAATTGCAATGAATCAGAAGGTTTAATTTCCTCATCATCCTTTATTTCAGCTTCATCTGAGAAAGAAGTCAAACAGGTGATGATAGAATCCCTCAAAGAAATATTAATGTTCCCAATTAAGAAGTCATTAATCTAAATAATAATTACCTCAGCAGTCTAAGTGATGATTCATATATAAAAGTAAAGGTCTTTTTTCTTTAGAAATATTATAATTAAACGTTTGATTTTCTCAAAATAAGCAAGAAACTCTTTCAGTTTCTTTCATATCACTATTAAATCATTGTCTGTTGTCAGGGACCATATTACCACCATGGCTTTTACTTTCCACTTTATCGTGCACGGGCTCAGTGGGTAACTCCAAAGGCATTCAAAAAGTTTAAAAGCTTTAACTTAAAATTATTCTAAAAGATTCTAGGGCGATGAATTTAAAGGTTGACATTGACAATTCACTATGTATATGGTAAGAATATTATTTTCCGTGTGTATCTTCATATTCTCAACTTACTTTCAACGGTTTTCTTCGATTTCCTAATTGCAAAATAGATGAAAATCAAGATGAGAAGGGCGAAGAATAAGGCACCAAACACCACAGCCAAGACAATGATAATGGTTCTTGATCCATTGTTTTTTCCTGCAAAAGCCGAACACGCTCAAAAGTTTATTAACATGTTTCTTGATCAGATCAACCACAACGGTAAAATTACTAAAGTTTAGTTTCACAATTGTGATTAATTAATAAAAAAATGCACTCATGTATCAGACCAAATCACATGGAACGTTAGGTGAACCAGGAGGTCCTGCAGTTTGGTTTACAAACAATCATAGAATGAGTTAATTAAGGAAATATAATAATTAAGTTTATATATCATTAATGATTACTTATTAATAGAGAGATTTCTACTCTAGCATACCCCATCACAAAGATTGACGAGTCTAAACTTCTCTTAGGCCTTATTTGGGAAATTCTTAAATTAAGATTTCAGAAACATTTTTTAAGTTAAACTTCTCTTACATGTTTACCTAAAATTACTTTTAAAAATCTAATCCAAACACACGCCCAGTGATTTACATAAGTAAGGTTGAGTTTTGAGAGATACCTTGAGTGGATTTAGTATTAGTGGTAGGATCAAGAGGTGGAGGAGATGGAGATAATTGTATTGGATCAACAACTGTAGGATTATAGAATCTGACCTTCTCAAACCTAAGATTGCAGTTCTTTTTGATAACCCTACCACCAACCTTGTTCTGACAACAGAGTGGGATATCTGAGATGGCCTTTTCCAAGCAAGCTTCACAATCTTGCTGAGTCAAATCAGGCGTGCACTGAGCAAGACCAAACACATATTGGAATGCGGCCGAGGCGTTTCCAGCAGCCACCTTACGATAAGGGCCACCGGCTGCGGCGTTGGTCTTAAGAACTTTCATTAGCCGATTAAGTGCATCTGTGTACTTGTCTGCATCTGCTGCATCTTCTTGGTTATTAATTGCGTTGTAAAAATCAGGGTCCTTGTAAATCCCAAACATTGAGCTACTTGAGTATTGAAAGCTGCATAAGTCATAGTACAAAAATGCCTCCTTCTGATTTGTACAGTTCTGGGGGAGAAGATTTGTGGCATTATTGAGGCAACTCCGGCAAACATCCGGTGTAACATCTCCTCGGCAGAGTCCGGATGCGAAAACCGTGTCAGGGTTTTGGCCGTACGAGGAATTGTAGAAGCCATAGTCATCTTTTGTATTGGTGGTGAATTTAGAAAGAAGGGTTTTGAGGTTGGTGTAGTAGGCACTTGTGTTTGTGTAGGTTCCTTTGTCAATGGAACAATTGGGATGAACGTAATCAGGGTGGAGCTCCTCCTGGGCGACTGTGAGGAAGAGAAGATGGGAAAGGAATAACGAAAACAGAGCCAGAAAAAAGAGGGTTTTCATTATTGGAATGAACTTTGATAAATGAAAGAGAAAAGCTTAAGAGATGCAATTTTGGTGTATTCAAGCACATCAACCAATTAATAACCTCAACTTGTTTATAGTATACACAAGGCAACATATAAGTCAAGGAAAAGATTCGAATAAGTCTAGGACATGTTTAATTAAGTATCTAGCTAATCAACTCATTAATTAATAATAACTTTGTTATCATTATCTTGAGTAAAACAGTACCCAACATTTTAATTTTATTTTGTTATGTATATCTAATATTATAATTTTATTTTATATTATATATTTTAATTTAATATTATAATAATGATTTATTTTTATATTAGTTTTTAAGATAAATTTATATTATATATATTTTTTAATTTTTTTAAATTAATTAATTATAATTAATTAATTAATTTAAAAAATTAATTAAATTTTATATTATTATTTTTCACTAAACTATATTGTTTAGAATTTGAAGCCACATGGAGCGCGTTATTCTAGATGGAAAATAGAAATAACGAAAAGTAGGGAGACAGGAGCGGTTGACGTTGAACCCACTGGGAGCAAAACTTTGAAAAGGCTACGTGATTAGACAAGACATGGTCAGGAAGAAAAGATTTCCATGTGAATAAAGAAAAGTGGAAAGAAAATATGGGAGAATTAAAGTTTACAATATTTTAAAAAAAATTATAAAAAAAAATTTAGATAATTTTTAAAAAATAACTTCTAAAAAAATTATAAAAAAATAATTTTAAATAAATAAGTATTTAGATAATTATTTCTAAAAATATTTTTATTATTAATAAATTATAAAAAATAATATAATTATTAAATATATGAGAGAGAAAAGATAACATAAAATAAAGATTAGAGATAATATAAAAAAAAAGGCAAGAGAACATATAAAAAAGTGAGAGAAAATGTATGAGAGAAATAAAGGATGAGAGATGCTATAAAAAAAATAAAGGTAATATAATAATTAATTTATCTATAATTTTTTTACTGTTCTATAAATTATTTTTATTAATTTATCTAAAATTTTAATTTTAAATTATAATTTAATAAAAAAGAATTTAAAAAAATATAATTATTTATTTTAAAATCTAAATTTTAACTAAATTTGAGTTTAAAAACGTTCCAATCACACTGATTTGGACTGGAGAAAAAAAAAAAAAAGTTGAGAGGAGAGGGAAAATAAACGGCGGGACCCACTACATTTTCACCTTGACTTTTCTTTCCAAATATTTGGAAAAAAAAACAAAGAACTTCCTGTTGCACTTTATCACCGTGCCAACTACCTCTGAATAAATGTTCACTATTGTTTTCTTAGTCCAGTCAAACCCACCAAGTCCCATTCATAAATATGGAAACTATATTTTTAAACATATATCATTTGATTTATTTTTCTTTCAATTTATTATTTGATTTTTAATATATCTTTACTTGAAAATATTTTTTTTATATAATTCTGTTATAAATGATGACATTAGATATAATAAATCAGGATATAAGAATGTTGCTGTCATTGCGATATTTGTCCATTTTCTTTTCACATAATTTTTTCTCTCCATCTAAATAAGAACAAAAATTAGGGAGGCTGGAGCGGTTGTTGAAGCCATTTGCAAGGAAAACTCTAACAAGGCTAAGTGATAAACATGGTCATGAAGGAATGAGTAGTGTGAAAAGATTGGAATAAGTGTAGGGATAATCTTGCATCTTTGCTTCTGTTACGTTTGGTTAATTATTTTGACACGGCATCTCAGAAAATGCCCACAACGTAACGTCCATTTACGAAGAGATAAGAATAGCTCTATAAGCTTTTGGAATTTCTAGTTATGTTTTTTATATTCAATTCTCTCTCTCTTATATAAATTAAAAATATAATATAAATTTATTTTAAAATATTAAATTTATTAATAATTATTTTTTTTAATTTTTTCAAGAAAAATAAACTCTTATACTAAAGAATAAATATAATATTAAATAATTTAAATGCTATATAATTTATAATTTAACTATCAAAAATACTCTTCCTCCTCTCATCATATTTATAAATAATTTTTAATATATTTTACATAGATACAAAATTTTAAATTTAAATAATTCTGTATTAAAATTTAACAATTTTTTAATTTTATCCTGATTTAATATCCATTATTATTAGGAGAATAAAGTCATCACAATAATAAATAAAGAATAAAATTTTATGGGAAAAAAGATAATAAAAGACCTTATAAAATTTAAAAGGATAAAAATAGCTTCTAAATTTTTAAAAGAACATATTGGACCTCTGTGTAACCTGTTATCTATAAATTTAGGATAAAAGTTAAAATTATTTTTTAGTCATTTATAACTCTTATAATAAAATTTATAACTTCAATAATTATTTTAATAATTCTCTCTAAAATATTTAAAAGTCTAAAATTATAACTAATTACTATCATATTTACAACTGGCATTTATAATTTTAATAATAATATTGATAACTTTAATTAAAATATTTATAATTTTAAAATTATAATTAATTAATTTTGATTTTATAACTACTATAATAAAATTTATAATTTAAGTAATTAGTTTTCATATAGCGAGGATAAAAAATGAAATTTGTGATACAAATTTATGATGCAAATCAAGAATTTTTTTATTGCAAATTAATTTTTCCATTGATTGTTTCCATCACAATGAAGGCACTGCAATTTTTTTGGGATAGGTTTGCGATGGACTTAACGATTAAAAATATTTCATTGCAAATTTTTTACTTTCTTATTTTACTCTTCTATCCTTTTATCTATATTCATCAGCATATATACACTGTATGAGTTTTTAATGATGAGGGTAAAAACACACCACAAGGAACATAATATAAACATTGTCTTATTTTTCATCTAATTAACATAAATGAAGTGGTACAAGTACAATCCAAATTAAGCTTTATTTATTTAATAAAAAAAGGTAACTCCAAAATATCATTAAATAATCCTCACTTGTGGAGGAGGAATATTATGGTTATTCAAAAGAAAAATATTAAAGCAAAACCGAAGAAAATGACAAAAACTACAGCTAATTATTAAATAATAGTCAAGCTCTTCTATTCAGAGCGCACTTCCAAATCCCAATACAATAGCTCTTGCTTTCTGCTGCCAAACAGAAGTAATATTAGTACAGTGTGGTAAGGGCACCAATTACCACAGCCACGATAGCGACAATTCTTGACGTTCTGTAGCTATTTCCTGCAAAAGCCAAACACAAGTACTTCAGAGTGATTATTAAGGTAAGCCTGTTTATAAGCCTGTTTATAAATTTATAAAATTTAAATTGAGCAATTATATTTATCTAGTCTCTTCTCCTCATGCGTTATTTAGAACCATCAGATAAGTCCTATATTATTATACATGACTGATATTCAATGCAAATTTGTTTTTTGTGTGTTTTGTACCTTCTGAAGAAGGTGAAGCTTTGGGTGAATCAGCAGTTCCTTTTGATGAACCGGCAACTCCTGTACAATTCAGCATTAAAAGTTTATCTATTATAATAATCGTAAGGTAATTTCAAATGGATGATTGGACTTAGAGCTCTTAGCCTTGAGCTTATCCATTCACAGAGATGGGTGCGTCAAATTTTTCTAAGTGATCGATGAAACTCAATATACATATATATACACCTGGTGGTGGTGAAGAAGTTGTTTTGCTTGACGGAGCAAGAGCAGGAGCAGGAGCAGGAGCTTGAGCTTGAGATAATTGAATTGAATCATAAAATTGGCCCTTCTCAAATCGAAGATTGCAGCTCAGTTTTATAACTCTACCACCAATCTTGTTCTGACAACAGAGTGAGATATCTGAGATAGCCTTCTCTAAGCAATCTCCACAATCTTGCTGAGACAAATCAGGCGTGCACTGAGCAAGACCATACACGGTTTCATTCTGATCAGCTGTTTTATTTCCCACAGACATCTTAAGATAAGAGTCACCAGACGCAGCTTTGCTTTTCAAACTTTCCATTAGATCTTCCATAGCATTGGTGTACTTTTCTGCATCTTGTGCCTTTTCTCGGTTGTTAAAATAGAAGGAAAAGTCATGATCTTGGTATATCCCAAATATTGAACGATTTGAGTATCGGAACATGCACAAGTCATAGTATCCAAATGCCTCCATCTGATTTGGACATTGCTTTGGGAGAATCATTGTGGCGTTTTTGAGGCAACTACGGCAAGTTTCAGGCTTCACATCTCCTCTGCAGAGTCCAAGTGCGTTTACTCTATTAGGGTTTTCACCAAAGGAGGAATTGTAGAAGCCATAGTCAATTTTTGTGTCAGAGGCGAAATTAGAAAGAAGGGCATTGAGATTAGTGTGAAAGACACTTGAGTCTGTGAAGGTTCCTTTGGCTAAAGAACAATTAGAATAAACGGTGTCAGGGTGCTGGGCTGATAGAATGAGAAGATGAGAAAGGAATGAAACAAGAGCCAAGGAAATTGTTGTGGACGACGTTGTCACCATCATGGGAATGAATTGTGGAAAATGATGAAACAAGGAATAAAGAAAGATTAAGATATGCAGGAAGGCTTACTAATACAAACGAATCCTCAACTTCTTTATAGCACACAAGTCAACGAGTCAACTATAGAAAAGATTCAAACATTTCTAGGAAAGCCAGTCCTGTGCACATGGTCACCAATTTTGATTTTGATTGGACGAAATTTCATTGTATGCCAACAATGTTCATCATATGAGCTTGGTCTTTGTAGTTGAAGACATCTGGGAGACTGAAGTAGTTGAAGCCTCACATGTGAACGTACGAAACTTCAAAGGAATTATTCATTTGCATTGGGACCACATGTTTTATGTTAAGGACCCAGATATATACAAAAGAAAACAAAGACCTCATAACAGTGTTCTAATGATGGTTAAGGTATTACAAATGTTAGTATATAACCGTGGTTAAGATATTAGTACATCCATACATCTCTCTATATATAACTCAATCACACATTATATGCTTGCATGGATCCCACATTTTAGAAACAAAATCAAGATGACAATTTCTTAATCGCATTTTTTTGGCCTTTTGTTTTTGTTTTGTGATAACAATATTTTAATCACATTTTATCAGTACACAATAGCTTGCAATAACAATTATGATAAAACATGTTCTTTTGTTTTTCGGTATTTTGTTAATTTTTTTTATTTTATAACTAAAAGTTAGATAAGTTACGTTCTGGCATAGTAGTCTTTTGTTAATTTGCTCTTGACTCAATTTCCTTGAACTTTCTAGGATATATCTAAAGTTATTGTGGAGTATACGTTTTCCCAACTTGGGTGTGGGTGTGAACACAAATACTCGAGGGGAGGTAGTGTTGTGTAGGACCAACTAGACTTAGCTCCTTATTTTAAACAAAAATCGTGGTTAAGGCAATGATGTCTTAATCTAAAGTTAATTAGATAGGATAGTCTTGTCAATGAATAAACACATTTTTATATGTCCCTTTTAAAAAGTTTCTAGATCTGGACTCAATTTCCTTGAACTTTCAGTTGATTTTAAGTTGTGTAACTATGCGTGGAATAAATTATGAGTGATTTCAACAGATACGTTCCTGATTTGTAAGGAACTTCTTAGATACCCCCCCGGGGGGGGGGGGGAGGATATTTATATCATTCATCAAAGATTGGGTATTTTATATCAACTTCCATGAATCAAGTTTTATTTTATTAAAACTCGTGTTATATATAAACCACATACATGAGGCTAGCTCAAGGGGTAAGGAATATAGGGTGTAATATTGATTGAGGTCAAGGGTTTTGTCAGGATAACCTTACAACTAGTCAACAATAAAATGAAGTTATTAGTTATTAGACCGCTACAGGTCACAATCTAAGAAGTTCAACAACATAAAAAAAACAAAAATCAGCAGGAAGGGAAATATAGAGGGAAAGGGAAGAAGGATTACAGAGGGAAATTTAGACAACAAAATCCTCACCTTTAACTAAACCCTAATGCTAAACTTTTTTTAATTAAGGGCAAATATTAATGGCTTAAGATTACAAATATAATCGAAGCCATGATCCTCCACTTATAAGAGACTGTCCATAAGATCATATGTTCCATGTTCAACTTCATACAACTTAAAATCTTCTCTTAGTCCCATTGATGCGCGTCTAGCCCATTCCTCATAAGTTACCTCCAGGTCTAGGTCCATACTACAAAATGAAGCCCATTTGCAACAAGTTCAAACTTTTTTAATGTATATTGTCCGTTAATTAATTTGGAGCGTATTCGATCCTTAAAAAAATATTATTTTATTATGATTCTAGTTGCAGCGATTGGAGAAGCATCCTAACTCCTGGGTGTCTAGATTTATGCTTGAGGGTAAGAGACAGCCCGTCCTGTCTGATATTAGTATCGCCTAAGAGGAAGGAAGACTTCGCCTTTATTTTAGATAGTATATGAACTCAACCCCTTTCTACAAATTTTGAACAAAAAAATAAAAAACTCATATTGGTTCATTGAGTGTAAAGCCTGGTTTTGTGGTTCCTACTGCATTGGATTGCACCCTTTAGTGTCAGAATGTGTTTTGTTTAGGCTGATTAGTGATGCGTAAGTTAATAAGCTCAATATAGTTACACAAGAAAAGAATCCCTACCACAAAAGTATAAGAATGCCTATCCATTTTTGCCTAACAGTCTGATTTGCAATGACCATCGCTTTTCTAGTTCTGGTTTCGTTCCTTTTCCATCTCTCACCGCCCAGACATCCATCTTCAACTATACCAACTGTTTCACTTCCCAAGGTTGAAGCGCCTACCAAAGCAACCTCAAAAACCCTTCTTTTAGATCTCACTTCCAACAAAGAAATCGACTATGGCTTCTACAACATGTCTCACTTCCAAAATCCTAATAGACTCAGCGCCATTGGGTCATGCAGAGGAGATATTGAGCCAAACAAATGCCTCAGTTCTTGTTCTAAGTAAGTACCGAAATCAGAAGGAGGCAATATGAGGCTATTATGAATGCTTTGTACGAACCTGAGTTTTGGCTCTATTCTTGGACTGGTGGGTATAACTTAGCAGATCCAGCCAAGTACAACCAAGTGGTGAAGGAGTTTTTTGGAAGAGCTCAGAGTTAAAGCTGCGTCTGGAGATTCACTTCGTAAGTATGCTGCGTCTGATAAGCCAAATATGACTTCAGTTGCAGTAATGCTGAGCAGCCACTCGGTGTCTCTCCCAGTCCCATCGGAACCTCCATTAGTTTGAAGGATTAGAGTTCAGAGGCTACAAGATCTAGTGAAGGAGGAAGAAACTCAGTTCAAGAGTCAAGAAATGAGACCTCCATTACAGAGCTATCTCCTCGCTAAATACACACCCTTGGAGGTCACTTTCAATATTGCAACAATTTTAATCTGCGCAGATTATTCTACCAAAGAAAATGAAGTCTTGCAGTTATCACCTAGGAATTAAACAGACCATGTGTATATATATATATATATATTGATGCAGAATTTTCCCCTCATCATATGTTGAATAGTTCTTCAAAATTCAGAGAGTGCCTCCACTTAGTTACTATGTCTTCAAAACTGTGCCATTTTTATGTTGAATCTAATGATCGAAAGAAAAAAGAAGAAAACATTTGAGAGGTTGGGATATTGCAAAGACATTGGAGAGTATTTGAGGCCCCAAGCCCCTATATCATATTGATGTAAAAGTTTTTACTATCCCATACATAATTCTAAGTACACATCTCCATATGAAGCTCATAATTCCAAGTACATGACTTAAAACACTCTAATAAGTATAGATCTCTGTATGAAGCTCATATATAATCCCAAGTACATGACTTAAACACATACATTTCACACATCACACGCATAACGCTAAGACACTTATACAACTCTCTAAAAGCCTTTAAATTACTAATTAACTATCAAAGAAGGCGTAGGTTCATATCTAAGAAAGCAGCTGAGTTTGATAATACTACCACCGGCCCTGTTTACCGAACAGCTTTGGATTTCCCACACAGCTCGACAAGCAACTTGTGCAATCACGCCTGGACAAATCTGGCGTGCACTGAATAACAAGACCATAAATAATTCCAGATCGAGTTCCCATGTTTCCCGCAGCCTACTTACGACAAGAGTCGCCAGATGAAGCATTGCTACTTAGACTTGCCAAAAGACCATCAAGCGCACCATGTCTTTATCTGTTTCATTATTAGGGTTCGCCATGCAGAAGAAGTCAGGATTCTTGTATATCCCAAATATTGAACTACTTGGGTATCGTAGAAAACTTCCTTCTTCTGATTCGGCATAGATTTGGGAGAATCTTTGCGCCATTGTTGAGGCAACTGCGTCAAGAACCTGGATTCACATCTCCTTTACAGGGCCCAAGGGCATAAACTCTGTCGGGTTGGTTGCCGTGAAAAGCACTGTAGAAGCCTTAGTCGATGTCTGTGTTCGAAATGAGATTAGAAAGAAGGACATTAAGGTTCGTTCGGTAGTTAGATGTATCTGAGTAGTAACCATTGCCCAATGAAACATTTGTTAATCTCGGCGGTGAGAATGAGAAGATGTGTAAGGAATGAAACAAGAACCAAAGAAATGATAGACAACGTTGTCATCAGCATTGGACTCAACTGTAATGTCAGGCATATATAGAATAGATTCCTCGACGTATGTGTATGTATATATATATATAGTAGTACAACACGTGTCGACAAGTCATTTAAAAGATACGAATATAATGCATGTCAACTGGTCAGCTCATTACTCAACTCTCGCTAGCGAGCTTGCAATTTCGCTTTCGTTGAGTTGTCGTAGTTCCCATTACGAAATGGGAATATCAATGCCCACAACGCCCGCGCTGTATTGGGTCGTTTTACGTCGTTAGTGACAAAGAAACGTAAAGGGATAAATTTTGACCCATTAATATGGGAATGATAATTATATATATAGGACGATTTTAGTGGCATAACCAGTGTGCGCTTAGCATTTTAATTTTTTAGTATATAATAATGGTATCATGTGAATCCAACATATATAAATGAAATTAGAAGGACAATCCAAATTTATCTAAGGACCCAAATGATCAAATGACAATGAAGTCACCATCAAGACTCTTATTGAGAAGCATGAGCCAGTGGCTATTATTTTCTTCTACAAAAAAAATAGAAACCAAATAATATTACTATAGTGTGATAAAGGCACCGGTTAGAAAAGCCGTAACAAGGACATTTCTTGATGTTCTGTTGCTATTTGCTGGAGAGAAAAACTGCCAAAGTTAGTTTTCTAATTGGATGTTAAAAAACGTATCATATTATATTAGGTTGGAATTTGTACCTTCAAAGGATGAGGACGCTTTTGGTGAATCAGCAACTCCTGTGATACATAGAAAATTTATCTATTATTTACAATCAATATACTTTAGTACAGAGATGATTAAAAAGTTGAGTTATTTATAACAGGAGAAATTATTAGACACTAATAATTAATTTGTCACCTCCCATTCTCTGTTACTGTTTCAGTAACACTACAGTGCTGCTATTACATTAAAAAATATATATATAAATTGTCCATATTTAATCTACAAGGTCTAAGCTTAATTTACACATCTAATCTTTAAAAAATTGAGAAAAAAAAATGGAAAAAAGTTCCCCATTAAAAATTTTATCGGGGGTAAGGATTAGTTAAATTTTTATACACAGAAAATATTGGTACTTTGCAAATTTTATACACAGAATCTGATACTCTAATTTAAGTCTTGCACACAAAAAAAAAATTAATGGGGTAAAATGTTACGGTCAGAAATTATTTTTATTAGGTAACTCTAATTGGTTGATTCTTGATTAAATTCTTTTGGCTGGTTTTGAGGATTAACGAACTAATTGAGAGTAGTGCAAAAAACTTCAAAGCACTCACTAAGGGAAGCATCTCGTTTGAGACTAATTAATTAATTACCTGTAGGAGGAGAAGCTTGTGATGGTGAATCCTCAGCCGCGAGCTCATCATCATAGTAGAACCGATAGTTCTCAAACCTAATATTGCAGCTAGGTTTGATAATCCTACGGTATCTTTGATGAACAACAACGTGGGATTTCTGAAATAACCATCGTCAAACAGTTTGAGCAATCTTGCTGAGACAAATCAGGAGTGCACTGAACTGCACCAAATACAGTTTGAAAGTTTGCAACAGATTCATTTGCAGCAGTAAACTTACGAAGTGAATATCCACTCGCAGCTTTGTCTTAGTGCTTGTAATAGCTCACTGACCACTTGGTTGTACTGGTCCTGATCTGTTATATTAAAAGTGTTACGCAAGTAGTACGAAACGTCAGCTTGCATGATCCCAAGTATCGATCTGTTTGAGTATCGAAGAAAGCATTCGCCATAGCCTCCTATGGCTGGGACAAGACTTGAGGCATTCTTGAGGCAACTTCTGCATTCGTTTGGTTTAACATCTCCTCTACATAACCCAATGGCGCTAACCCTATCTGGATATTGGCCATGGGACAAATTGTAGAAGCCATAGTCGATTTCTGTGTTGGAAGTAAGATCTGAAATAAGAGCATTAAAGTTGGTTTGGTACGTACTTAAATTTTTGTAGGCATCTTTGGAAAAGAAACAGTATTTATAACTCAAGCCAGGTGGATGGGCAGTGATAATGTTAAGATGAGAAATGAAGGAAAGCAGAACCGATGAAATGGTAGGCATTGCAAACCAGAGGGATTGGTCCAAATATGAGCTTGAGAGTAGAACTTGAAATGGGAAATAATGGACGAAGCTATGTATTTGTCAGTACATATAAGTACTTTGGAGACTAAATCCGGCAACTTCTCGTCAAATTTAAGCATTGGTGGTTAAGTACGACTAAAGTTGTGAGTTTTTGTTGAAGTAAAACCATAAAATTTAAGGATTATTCTTCTGTCTAGTAAATTGCCTTAAGCTAAACACTTTCCATGCTATATTTGCCAACTTTTTCATTAATTCTATACCAACTTCACTACCAACAGTAATAATTGGTTCTTGTCCCATAATCAATAAGTAATCCCGCAACAACTCACCAATTCTTCTCTTATACATTACCACAAACACCTTGTAGGCATTCAAATTAGTTTGCCAAAGCAAGCATCTTAATTCACACGTTAATAACCATACTTCTTCAGCATCCACATAATCTATAAAATTTTCCTCAGTTTTATTCTTTTACCGAAATCATTATACAAATCAAAATAAATAGCACCTTATTAATCTCCTAAAAAATTTTCAATCAAACATTATAGAATACCCATTTAAGTAATACTTCCTCTTTAATACTTCTACAACCCCCAAACTCAATCCCTCTTTTATTAACTTTTTATGTGATTCCCTTCCTTTTATGCTTCAAGCTTGTTTATGCATGTTTTAATAATTCCTTGTCAATTTTACCATTTATCAAATTCTAACATTGGCCCGAACTAATCCCTTGGCCGAAATATAACTACACACATACACATATATATTTTTGTTCTATGACTTCTATACTAAATTTCTTAGTATTTATTTACATAATTCCACTTCACTACAATAAATTCTTATTTCCTTTACTTCTTATTGTCGCTGTCCCTAAATACAATCTTTTAACCAAAGTAGTTGCTAAATGTATTAAGACCACAACAGCAACATTATTCCATTTCTCTATTTTCTACACCATACTTGGAAAGCTCAAAACATGATCTAGTAGCTTATAGCTCTCATTGATATTCAGCCATTCAAGCCTAATTAGCAACCAATGTTTCCTCAAAAGCAATCCAAAGATACAATCTAAACAGCAAGCTCCGATTAAATCCTTCCTTATAAAAACTCTTTATAACCTCATTGTACAACCTTTCGAAATATCACTGAATACCCAATTAATCATTATCATTTATTTTTTCCACTTGCAGAATTTTCCAAGCAACGACGACTATCTATTGTATAACTCTAACTTTAACCCCTAAAAATCTTATTTGGCATCAGGTATCACAAACCCATAATACTATCTTTAATTCCACAACTCCAGAACACTTGTTTAGCATAAAAGAACTACAAAACAGAGCGACAAATCTTTGTTTTCCGGAACCCACAACCAGAAATAGAACCAGCACATACAACAACTACATTCCATGATCTAAGCTAGATTCCATGCTTTTAAGCTACAATATTTACTTAATCAGTGATTTTATCCCAAAGCCCCAAATTTAATCTGTTGAATCGCCTCAGAAGCACACAAACACAGGGGACCTTCAGGCAACCCAATGACCAACAATTTTTGGTTCGATTTCAAGTTCGAAATGACTCGGCCCAAACATCACTCAAAATCCAACTTCAATCAGTGACCCAACCTAAAAATCGAAAGAGCAGAAGAGACGGAGGTAAAGACGGAATTAAATAACTCACCTTAGGCGGTCGGCGGCGTTGTAAGCCCATCGGTTCTCCTCCGACCACTCCTCCCGCGTCGCTCTCGTGCTCTCTAGTACTCTCTCCACCCGCGCGCTTGCCCTGTTCTGAGGAAGGAGGAGTCGATGATATGAATAGGTAAAGGGATAGGTGGACAATGAAGGCAAAGCGAGAGGACACGTAGGGTTTGTGATGTGAGGGAAAATGACTATTCTGCCCTCTCAACTATATTTACTCCTTATTTCATGAGATCACAGCATGAAAATATAATACTTGGATTATAATTGGATGGGGTATAATCTCGAATTAATATCCACCTACAAAAGTTAACATTTCTAATAATCAGTACAACAATGCTAGTTTTTTTTTAAAAATATTTTTAGGACAATATTAATTTAAAAAATATATTTCAAATATTCACATCTTTGACCCAAGAATTTTTAAAATAAAATTAGATTTTATCTCTTTATATTATATTTAAAAAATTCGATTAAATTTATATAAAAAGTAATAATTTGATTTACATCTTTTAATTATCTGATTTAAAATATAAAATTTAATTTATAGTATAATTTATATTTTTACTTCACGAAGGAGGGGAAGAGTATATTGATTTGAATTGAATTGAGGATGCTGTAAATTTCTCGGTTCTAAAACCATGATAAAGTAGCGACAACTGGACAACCCCAAGAGCCAGCTGTAATCCTTCACGTGGATCGATTTTATTGGATGTCTGACCAAAGCAGTAAAGGGCTGAGGATGAGACCAATAGCCGCTAGTTCTAGTTGAAGGGGATGAAGTCTTGAGTTTGAACTTATCGGAATATAGAAAATGACTTTGGAAAAGATACTAAATGAAATCTGACAAAGTTTAAATATAATCCAACTCTTTTTTTTTTTTTAAAAAAAAAAAAGGGGGCTGGGGGGCCGAGGACGAGCCCACTGCACTTCTCACATCAACACAACGTATCAAGTCATGCCTTTGAGACCGACAAAATGAGACTGCTTGGCTAAATGAATATGGGAGTTCATTTCAATTATTCACACTGGGGATTTGAATGGGTCAAAACGGGTCATTCATGGCGTTATAGTCGTCGTCCAATAGCTTAAGGCAAGTAGACCAAGGCTAATACAGTAATTCTCTGATTTTGTTTTGTTTGTCCACACCAACCATTTTAGTCGCATTCCGCCTTCACCAATCCTGAAAATTCACGAATACATCCTTCGAAACCTGCTTTTGGGTATTACTTCTAAACTCATATTTCTACCAATCCGTTTGATTTTGAATGGCTCCAGTTTCTTTGGTTATGCTTTCATTCCTAATCTCTCATCTTACCACTCTCACCTCCCTGCAACCTCCCGACTTGAGATATAAATTATGTTTCGATTGGAGAGGTAACTACACAAAAACAAGTACCTACGAAACCAACCTTAATATCACTCTTTCATATCTCACTTCCAACATAGAAATTGACTATGATGGCTTCTACAAATTTTCTCAAGGCCAAGATCCTGATAGAGCCAGCGCCATTGGATTATGTCGAGGTGATATTAAGCCAAATGAATGCCGTACATGTCTGAAGAATGCCTCAGTTCTTGTCCCCAAGTCTTGTCCGAATCTGAGGGAAGCAATGGGAGGCTATGATGAATGCTTTCTACGATACTCGAACCGTTCAATATTTGGGGTCATGGAAGATGATGATTCGATAAATTTGCCGAACGGGAATAATTTAACAGAGAAGGACAAGTACAACCAAGTGGTTAAGGAGTTATTGTATGGATTGACTAGCAAAGCTGCCAACACTGATTCATTTCGTAAGTATGAAACAGCAAATGGATCGGCTCCGAACTCGCAAACTGTGTTTGGTGCAGTTCAGTGCACTCCTGATTTGAATGAAGAAGGTTGCTCCAATTGCTTGACAGGGGCTATTGTAGAACTTGCAAATTGTAATTGTTCCACAAAGACAGGTGGTAGAGTTATCAAACCCAGCTGTAACGTTAGGTATGAAAACTACCGTTTCTTTGGTCCCCTCGTTGAGGATTCCCCGCCACCATATCCTCTTTCTCCTCCCACCTCCACCTCAAAAGGTATCATGAATTTTTTTGTCTCAGCAATTTTTCTTTTAATAACTTTTCGGGCCACCCAGTATCCTTTGGCATTTTTTCTGGATAATATTATACCTCTCCCTAAATATTTTTTTTAACAAGGTGGAATCGAATCTCACATTTCTCCCATTTTGTGATCTAACTAGTCCCAAGTACCCTTGGTTGGCCTCAACACTTATTAATTAATCAGTAGATATATATATTATACTCTTCCTGTCCTTAATTTATGACATATATAATTAATTTGATTAAATTAAAAAGCTAATTTAATTAATATAAGGTGGTTTTTTAAAATACACTAATCAATTTCTTTAACTCTATCCCCCCTCTCTTATTTGATTATTATTGAGGGGGTATCAATAGAAGTAATTTAGAGAAAAATTAATAAATATAAAAAATATATCTTATATTTAGAACTATCAATAATTCTTTAATTAGGTTATATATTAAGGAAAATAAGAATATTTAGAATTATTCTTTTAGATAGTAACTGAAATCGAATTAGTAGACTGCATCAAAAAAAGTCAGGCAGTCATGAAAGAAGTATTTTGCTATATGTGTTAGTCAAAGGAATGCCTGAATGAGTTTAAGTTTGTCCGGCCATTTCAGGGAAACATAAAGAACCAATCCGAACCATCATTGACATAGTTGTGCCGATTGCTGCAATAATAATGCTACTGCTCATCTCTATATTCAGTTATTTTAGAATATTGAGGAAACCCAGAAAACCCATTCAAAGTAAGCCAAATTAATGATATATCTCTACACTATTTCATGAAATTGGCTATTTCAAAGAAAAATATTTTGATAGCTAATTTGTTTGAATTCCTTATTTCGCAGCTGAAGCAGAGCTTCACTGTGAAATTGAGTTTATTGAGTTGATACAATTAGACTTTGAAACCATAAGAACGGCAACAGATAACTTCTCTGATGCCAACAAACTTGGACAAGGAGGGTTTGGATCTGTTTACAAGGTAGACTTATTACAACGTTAGGATGAGATAGATCAATCTGGCTGCTTTGTTGAAAATCATGTATCCTAAGATTAGCTTCCAATAACTCGAATAATTTCAGGGTAAGCTCTATAATGGAGAAGAAGTTGCAGTTAAAAGGTTATCCAAGAATTCTGGGCAGGGAGATAGAGAATTTAAGAATGAAGTAATGTTGGTAGCCAAGCTTCAACATCGCAATTTAGTTAGACTCCTTGGCTTTTGTCTGGAAAGAGGAGAAAGACTACTCATGTATGAGTTTCTTCCCAACAAAAGTCTTGACTGCTTATTATTTGGTAAGTTATAGACGCTTCTATTTTTCTTTTTACAAAGTCATAAATGATTTAGCTTTATTAATTTGTTTTATATCTGTCTCATATAGTCATTCCGTACAATTTATTTTGCTGCAAAATATTTGCTATGTGGAAATCTAAGACCATATGTGTGGGGCTTGTAGATCCAAATCCCGGTGGTCATTTGAATTGGGCAACCCGCCACAAAATTATAATAGGTGTAGCTCGTGGTCTTCTTTATCTTCACGAGGATTCTCAACTTCGAATCATTCATCGTGATGTCAAAGCAAGTAATATTCTTTTAGATGAAGAGTGGAATCCTAAAATTTCAGATTTTGGTATGGCAAAATTATTTATTGCTAATCAAACTCAGAGTGACACAAGTAGAATTGTTGGAACCTAGTAAGTACTGTACATCACAACAACTTATGAAAATAAGAGAGAAACTTGGATACTATTATAGCATGAGCAGCAACATATATGCTTTTTTAATTAAGTTTATTCATATATTGACATACAGTGGGTACATGGCTCCAGAGTATGCGATGCATGGGCAATTCTCAACAAAATCAGATGTCTTTAGCTTTGGCGTCTTAATTCTAGAGATTGTCAGTGGGAAGAAGAATAATAGCAGCTTTCATGAAGATAACGGACGAGATCTGTTAGACTTTGTAAGTGTCTCTTCCCCTTCATTTTGGAGGGAAAAAAAAAAGAACACGCTACATATGTGCATACATGAGCATGCACATACACACGTGCGTGCACACACTATGAAACTATTCAATTAACCACTTGAGGACATTTTTGCAGGCGTGGAAAAATTGGAGAGGAGGGACAACCTGGAGCATAGTAGATCAGGTATTAAAAAAAGGTTCAAGAAATGAAATAATGAGATGCATCCACATTGGGCTACTATGTGTTCAAGAAAATGTAGCTCTCAGGCCAACCATGGCTTCAGTTTTACTGACGCTTAGTAGCTACAGTTCTTCTCTTCCATTACCATCGCATCCTCCACTTTTAACGAGTACCAACTGCTTACCAGAGATGAACTCTTGGGAGTATAGTTCATCATCAACGGCAACAATATCTAACCAAGGAGGAAGGAAATATGTTGATGCCTCCACAAACGAAGTCTCAATAACTGAGCTTTATCCCCGCTAAATAAACAGACAGACTGTTTAAAGAGACAAATATTAATAACTTGAGTTTATAAGCAAAATCAAATATATAACCTCTGACCTATGGGAGAATTTTTACTATTGGCTACTAGACTACTGACAGACTTCTTTATATATTGATGTAGAATTTCTTCTTCATAAACTTAAAAAGTTTAAACTCTTGAACAATACATCAATTGTGCAAAAAGATTGGTGGAATTTGTTTGGTCATCAACGTAAGCTGCACCGTTGATTTATATCCCAATATACGTGGGAGTACGGCTCCTCCTTTTGAAGATTATTAATATTAGGTTGTAGGTTTTCTTATTGAGATTAAAGCAATAAGCACATGCCGTTATGCCAAAACATATTTGCCAAAAACTATCCAAGTTTGTATATTGTTTTCAGTTTGTTAAAAAATCGTTTATCAATAGTTTATTTGTCAAATTAAAATTTAATAAAGTTCGTTATTGTAAAGGGGAAAATAAAATCTGTTAAACATGTTATTAATTTTAGATTTTAACAACATAATATAAAACATTATTAATATCAATATAACGTATAAATTATATAACAAATTGTTTAATTCTTATTCTTAATCCATGAACAAAGGCAATTAATCTAGATTTTGAGGAGAAATACGTAAGTCTAATTATATTCTTATAATATAAAATTTTTTTATCTCTATTAATAAATATGTTTCCTAGAATTTAAATTTATATTATTCTACTTATAAAGGTGGGAATATTTACTATCTCAATTAACAACTACGTAATATTTTATTATACAGTAAAAAATGAAAAATAAAACCTAAAGCATAAATACAAATATGATAAGTAAAAAGTTAGCATTCAATATTTATTACAAAGAATCAAAATCTGAAAAAAAAAATATCATTCTTTCCATTAGTAAAGGGCCGGGGACGTACGAACGAGTGCACTAAAGTTCCACCTAACACAACGTGATTGACGGTTTGGCTAATAAATGAAGACCGACAAATGAAGTTTCACGGCAAGCCATGCCTTAGAGATCGCCTAACACAACGTGGTTGACTGTTTGGCTAATAAATGAAGTTTCACGTCAAGCAATGCCTTTGAGACCGACAAAATGAGACTGTGTGGCTAATAAATGAAGATGGGAGTTCATTTCAATTATTCACACTTGGGCTTTGAAACTTTGATTGATTCAAACCCGTTAATTGGATTGACTTGGCCCCAAAAAAGAAGATAAGATAATTGCGGTTGTCGTCCCATAGCTTAAGGCAAGTAGACCGAAGGCTAGCAGAGTAATTCTTTGATTTTGTGGTTTTTCCACAACGCCCACTTTAGTCGTATTCAAGTTCATTTAAGTTCCTTTTAAGTTCATCCTCTTACCAATCTGTATCTGATTCGCAATGTCTGCAATTTCTTTGGTCCTGCTTTCATTCCTTTCTCATCTTACTATTCTCACTGCCCAGCAGCCTCCAGATTTGAGATATAACTACTGTTTAAATAGAGCTAACTATACAAACACAAGCTCCTACCACGGCAACTTTAACATCCTTGTTTCAGAGCTCACTTCCAACACAGAAAATGACTATGGTTTCTACAATTTGTCCCTTGGCCAAACTCCAGATAGGGTTAGCATAATTGGGTTATGTAGAGGAGATGTTAAACCAAACGAATGCCGAAGTTGCCTCAAGAATGCTTCAATTATTCTCCCAAAGTCATGTCAGAATCAGAAGGAGGCATTTGGAGGCTATGACGAATGCTTTCTTCGATACTCGAACCGATCAATACTTGGCGGGGTTATGGAATCAGATGTTTCGATGTTGTTGTGGAACCCGTTTAATGCAACGGAGCAGGACAAGTACAACCAAGCGGCTGGTGAGCTGTTAAAAGAACTAAGTGACAAAGCTGCGAAAGGAGATTCACTTCGTAAGTTTGCTGCAGCAAATAAATCTGCTGCAAACTTTCAAACTTTGTTTGGTGCAGCTCAGTGTACTCCTGATTTGTCTCAGCAAGATTGTTCTGACTGCTTATTAGCGGCTATCTCAGAAGTTCCAAATTGTTGTGCCACAAAGAAAGGTGGTAGGGTTATCAAACCCAGCTGCAATATTAGGTATGAGAACTACCGTTTCTATAATCCGCTTCCTGAGGATTCAACGTCACCGTCATCGTCGCCTTCTCTTCCTCCTCCCAAGTCCATATCAGAAGGTATGTATTCGTCAACTTGTTGGTCTCATCAATTATTAATATGCGTCCACATATAATTTTCATTTTTATCTCGAGCCAATAATAACTGATTTTTGGGGAAAAAATGTAATACTTTAGGGCCTTAGGTTAACAAGCTATTATAAAAAATTAATGGTTTACGGGTCTAGATTGGTTTGAATGACTTCTATAGTGAGATCCAATATACGTAGCTAGGCTAGCCACGTCTTCAAGCGAATAGAGTACATACCCAAAGTTTGAATGATACTCTTCTTCTTTAATAGAAGATTTAATTAATTTTTTTAAATAAATTAAAAAATTTAAATAAATTATTTAATTATGACTAAATCAAATCTCTCTATACAAATTTATATTATATATTTTATAATTTATATAAATTAGTCAACTACTCTTATATTATTATTTGATTTCCTTAATCTATTTAAAAAAATCAATTAGATCTTATATTAAAAAATAGATTTAGTATATATCTTCATTTTTTCCACCATGTTTTATTCGTATTATACATTAAATGGAAGTATATATTGAGGTGAAACTTCAGCTACAGTTTCGCCAAAAAAAGGTAAAATTTTGGTGCCAAAAATTTGCCTTCAAGCTACTATTTTTTGTAGAAAATTTCAATGTTTATTTTGTAAGTCTTATTTCGGTTGTTCTTACTCTATTCTAGTTAAGGAATGCCTAAATCAGCATGAGTATGTGTGACTATTTCAGGGAATAATAAAAAATCAAACATAACTATCATTGCCATAGTTGTGCCGCTGGCTGCAATAATCTTACTGCTCATATTTGTCATCACTTATTTTAGAATGAGGAAACCCAAAGAAGCAATACAAAGTAAGTCCAATTAATTATCTCTTTACCATTTCTTGTACTGTGCTAATTTGATAGCTAATTTGGTCGAACTCTTTTGCAGCTAAAGATGAAACTGATGGGGATCAAATTGAATTTACTGAACCATTCCAATTAGACTTTGAAACCATCAGAATTGCAACAGATAATTTCGCCGATGCAAATAAACTTGGACAGGGTGGATTTGGACCAGTTTACAAGGTAGACTAATAACAATTTCAGGATTAGATAGATCAATTTCACTGCTTTGTTGAAAATCATGTATATTAAGATATATAGCTTCCAACTTCGATAATTGCAGGGTAAGCTAACAAATGGTGAAGAAGTTGCTGTCAAGAGGTTATCAATAAATTCTGGGCAAGGAGACATAGAATTTAAAAATGAAGTAACGTTGGTGGCTAAGCTGCAACATCGCAATTTGGTTAGACTCCTTGGCTTCTGTTTGGAAAAAGGAGAAAGACTACTCGTCTATGAGTTTCTTCCCAATAAAAGTCTTGATTACAAGTTATTTGGTGAGTTATAAGTGCTTTAATTAGCTTAATTTGTGTTCTATATCATTTAAGTTTAGTTGAATTATTATTGGAGATATTATAATTAGATGGTTAATCATTCTAAGATCTTAAATAGCTCTCTGTCATTGAGGACAAGATAGCATGATAATTTTCATTTCATAGTAAAATTTTTACTTTATTAATTCCTAAGATCATGTCCACGTGAAATTGTAGATCTACATCACCGTGCTCAACTAAATTGGCCGATGCGTTACAGCATTATTGAAGGTGTAGCTCGTGGCATTCTTTATCTTCATGAGGACTCTCGACTACGAATTATTCATCGTGATCTCAAAGCAAGTAACATTCTTTTAGATGGAGAGTTGAATCCTAAGATATCAGATTT
This sequence comes from Leucaena leucocephala, assembly GCA_037074615.1. NCBI lineage: Eukaryota > Viridiplantae > Streptophyta > Magnoliopsida > Fabales > Fabaceae > Leucaena > Leucaena leucocephala. The sequence continues at coordinate 3,347,561 of CM073562.1, read as the reverse complement.
TGGCATGGCAAGATTATTTGTTGTGGATCAAACTCAAAGTAATACTAACAGAATTGTTGGAACCTAGTAAGTCAAGTAGCTAAGCATCAAACAAGTTATCAATATAAAAAAGAAACTTAGGGAACAATATAAGAAGAATGTACCCTTGATTTTAATTAAACTTGTTGATATTGATATGCAGCGGATATATGGCTCCAGAGTATGCTATGCGTGGGCAATTTTCAGTAAAATCAGATGTCTTTAGTTTCGGTGTGTTGATACTTGAGATTGTGAGTGGGAAGAAAAACAACAGCATATTTGATGAAGAGAATGTACAAAATCTGTTAGGCTTTGTAAGTCTTTCCCCTCCCTTAAACACACATGATGAGATATAGCAAAATTGTGTACTAAAATTATTATTGATGAGGAATTGAAATTTTTGCAGGCATGGAAAAATTGGCGGGAAGGGACAGCCTCAAATATAATAGATCATGTGATGAACAATGGTTCAACCAATGAAATAATGAAATGCATCCACATTGGGTTACTATGTGTTCAAGAAAATGTAGCTCTAAGGCCAACCATGGCTTCAGTTGCATTAATGCTTAGTAGCAACTCTTTAACTCTCCCGATACCGTCGGAACCTCCATTTATGAGTAACGGAAGCTTACCGGAGACGAACTTGTCGGAGTATAATTCATCAGAGGATACAAGATCAACTGATGGACGAGGAAGAAACTATACTGAAGCCTCAATAAATGAAGTCTCCATAACTGAGCTTCATCCTCGCTAAATTTTGCCTTGCAGGTGAAATTTCAAAGATCAATTTTAATTTGATGATAACTCTTCCTGTAGAATATAATTATACAGAACGAAAGCTTGCAGTTCATATAAACATTCAAAACGAACTTTTTTTATATTTATCTTCCACGTACTTAATTCTAGAAAGTGTGTTGCAGACCATATTCTATTCACTTGGAAGAAGAAGTAGAAAAAGGAAAAAATATAGATTTTTATATAGTTTTTCACCGACTTATCAATTCTTTTGCAAGAAAAAAAATGTAGTCTCAAAAATTAAATTTAGAAGTTTCACAAGCTTCCATAAAAAAATTATTTCTATATAAGTAACAAAATAATCATTTAACCATTCATCTCCCCAACAAATTTGCCTCATGATAATATATTTGTCACGTCCCGAAATTTGGACCGTGACCGGCACGGAATATGAATAGTTTCATATTCCGAAAGCCTAAAATCTCAAATACAACGTTTAAAGTTTCCACAATGTTTTTCAAAATAAACATCATCTTTTTTCCAAGGTCTATGTGGAGCATTTACCTTTTTTATCAAAATAACACAAGTACTTAATAAAGATTAAACTCAATCTTGTTCAAAAACAAAGCTTTGGATCTGCGACGAGGCTTTTCACTGCTCAGCGGAAGGATTAGGGTCACCTGCACTATCTGAAGCCAAATAATCTACTCGTGAATAACGTCCCAAGAAAAATATGATTTAAAGAATGCGGAAGTCAACAATGCATAATCATGCTAAAAATGGATGTCATAATATTTCGTAATTTAATGCAAGCCTTTCTGTAAACGCTTGTATTTCAAGGAAAACAACAATCTGAAATAACCATTTCAATCAATCTAAAATAATCATTTTGAATCAATTGTTGAACAACAACTCTTTCAAAACCATAATCTTTCTGTAGGACTTCAACAGAACGAAAACAGACGTGGACACACAGTCCACGAGGGTAACTAACCATCAGACGCGGCCGAAGCCACGAAAATAGATGTGGACACACAGTCCATGAGGGTAAATAACCATCAGACGCGGCTCGAAGCCACGAAACAGACGTAGGTATGAAACCTACGACTAACAGACGCAGGTACGAAACCCACGAATAACAGACGCAGGTACGAAACCCACAAATAACAGACGCAGGTACGAAACCCACGAAATACCCATCGAGCTCGGATAACCAAGGTGCACCAAGGACTAACAGTACTGCTGTTAGCAACCAGCATTCTGTATTCCGTCCTAAAACATTTCCATCATGCGTGGGGTTCTTTTCACATGTAATGATCTCAATCATTTCAAATACCATAATCATTGATAAAGACATTTTGAATTTCAAAAACCCCAGCATGAACATTCAAAATCAAGTTACTGTAAAAACATATGCAATTCACGTAGGAATATTTCATGAATAACATCAGTTCACTGTCAAATCTTTTTCTAAAGCCTCTTTATCCATTTTCATGCATAATCGTAATCTTTTATAAATCGATCGAAAGAAAATCATTTCTAACGATTTAAACCATAATTTCGTAAAACTTGCTTTTCGAAATCCATATTTAAAATTCATCATTTGAAATAACAATGCATTTAAAAATGTAAATTTGTAGGGAACGTTATTCACTCACCTGTCACGCTCCTAAACAGTTACTCTTTCAGCCCAACCACTTCGATTACTTTCCTTTCTAAATCCCCTGGTATTTTGAAATAGTATATTAACATCCTATTTAAAGTTTCAACATAAATAAATCACTTTTAAGCTACAACCAAATATAAAGGCAAACACTTCATCATTTCTAAACATTGAACACATCCCTTACAAAACTTTGTAACTTCCAAATTTCTCTCAGAACTACTTAATTCTGACACTCGAACTCCATAAGCTTTCTATTTCATCTTTCTTTTCATATGTGTGTGCGTGTGTGTATGCATATGCATATGCATAACAATCCCCAATCACCTTTATTCTTCTTTCCACACCAGCAAATTTCAGATTTTTCAAGACAGAAAAAGGCAAACCCATACCTATGTGCACACGGCTAACTGAGACCAATCTAGCACATACACTGCACATACAGAACACCCTCACACATAACAGCAGTGACCACAGTGCATACACATATTTTCCTATGTATCATCCTTCAGCTAACTCACAACCTCAAATGCCTTATTGATAGAATTCTAACACAATCTCATAAATATATATAGGTGTGCACCCTAACCATCCTAGCAAGTCATATACACTTCTTATCAACCCAAAATTCCTTTTTCTAAATCCACCCACGGCATCTCCTGTCCAGCAACAATTTCACACACGTACATATACACAAATACTCCCATCATCACCACCTTTCCTCAGCACACCCGAACATAAGTATATATATATCTAAACTATCCCGAGCTCTTTCCTTATGGCAACACACACACACCCATAGGCCAGCATCAACTTAAAGCCAACACAGAAGGTCCCTGCTTCCAATAATCACCGTAGGCGACAACTATTGCGTCATGATATATACACCTTCTTTACAGTTGACAGGGTTGGATCAAGTTACAGAACCAAACATTCATTTACAAGCCAAAACCACAAGTCTCTGTTTTCCACAGCAAGCATATAGAACAGAGGAAGAGAAAAGAATATAAGAGAAAATGCAATTTACCCCACAAATAGCATACCTCAATCGATAATCCTCTAACAATATCAACCAACTCAAAATCAATCAAGCCCCTAAGTCCTTGGCGTTTACACACAGAAGGGTAAGGGGAACAAATAAAATCATGCATTTAAGTCATTCACCACGATAATCAAAACTTTCGACTCCTATTCCTTATTAAAAAGCTTAAATCTTACAAGATCAATCATTATCACCTTAATCTTCCATTTTCAAACAGACCCAACTCGTATATTGCAGAGAAAGAAAAGTTAAGGATGAGGGCCGAAACTGAGGGCCTACCTTGCACGCACTTACAACAGACCCTTGAAGCAACAAAGGAAGTCAGAGGCTGGCACTACAGTAATGGCGAAACTCTATTGGCGGTGAGATGCCCAAATTGAACAGCAGGCGAGAAGCACAATATTGCCCATATACAGAGGTGAAAAGAAGGAGAAGCACTCACCAGCCACCAGTTCTGACTAGCTAGGAAAGGCGACGGTGACGGCGACAGATCGCAGTATCAAGAGAGCTTGATGTCGCAAACTTCCGTCTCCCCTGCTCACGACCCCTCTGACCCATTTATCAAACCATGACTCTACGATTGATGGCAACTTATCCAACGCGACAACACAGGCAACAAATTGACGGAAGCACGACAACGATGGCGTGCAATTTTTCCCCACCGCCGACTCCCTTCCTCTGATATCGCTGAGAGTTGCAGAGAAAAATGGAGAACATTGTACAAGCTCTGCAGAGAAAAAGAAAGGAGGGGTAGAATTGTAATTTCGCACGCCAGAGAAAATAAAAACTTACACTTCTGCCGTCACCAAAATTCGAACACAGGACCTCTGATTTTCATCCTCCGTCCCTGACCACTCTGCTACCCATTATAATTTGAAATTTTCTGCCATAAATATATATTTATCTTTTGATAGCATGATTTTAAAATTTGATAAATTCCTAAACCATAACAATATTCATAACGAAGAGTTGAAGAAGAAAGCTTTTTCAACTATTGCTATCGCCATAGGCAATATCAAGGCTAATTTACAAGCAGATATGCTACACAAACGACGATCATGAGAAGTTTCCATGTTATATATCAAATAACCATAATCAAAATAAAAGTTTCAAAATGCAGAAATAAAAGTTACATATGTGAAATAAATGTCAAATTCCGTGACGCCAAGAACATAGTCAGGATTTAGTCATAAGAGGTTAAGATTGAAGAACACACACATATATATAAAGTTTATATAAGTTTCGGATATTAGTTTCCAAGTAAGTTATCAATAGACGAACGTATATATTCGCCTCTCTTTTAGACTTTTTCTGCCAGCTAGTTATTCATCACCATGTGCAAGTTCTTCTGGAGACTAATTGAGGCATCTTTCAGTATTAGCGAAGGTTGAATGATAGTGATCAAAGTGGTTGAATACAAAACACAAAATTGAATGATTCTTCTCCCTAGCTAGTTTCCTTAAGCTATGGGCCTACTAAACTCGTAGAAAGTTTATCAAAAAAATTCCTTCCAACAATAGTATGTTTGGGGAATTTTTGAGAGATGTTGTTTAATTAGTTTAATTTTTTTTACAATTAGTTTAATTTATTTTTTTTGTCACAATTAGTTTAATCTTTTGTTTATTATAATTATGGAATAAAGACTAGCATATATGTAGTTACATTTTTTATATAAGAGCTACAAAATATGATTAGATAATTCTTGTAAAAGAAAGGGCTACCACAAATTAGTTTTCTTTTTTTAAAAAATAATATTCTATATTACGGTGACGCTTAAGAGACCAAATTGAAAATTCACGTAAAGTCAGATGATCGAAAGTATACTTTTATTAATATTGGCCCGTTTAGATAAGAGTTTAAAAAAGGGTTTATGAAAAAAATGAGTTTTTAGACAACTTTTAGAAAAAAAAGCTTTTAGCTAAGAGTTTATGAAAAAAAAAGTGATTTTGAATAAATGAGTGTTTAGATAGTTATTTCTAGAAGTACTTTTATTATTGGTAAATTATGAAAAATGGTATGAGTATTAAATGAGGAGAGATAAGAGATGAGAAGAAAGAGAGGAGAAAGTGTGTAAGAAAATAAATGAGAGAAGGCGTAAGAAAAAGTAGGGATGATATAGTAATTGGTTAGTTCATAAATTCTTTTACTGTTCTATAAATTATTCTAACCAGCTTATCTATAATATTAATTTTAAATCATAGTTTAATTCAAAAATCCGTTTGAACAAATATACCTATTTGTTTTAAAAAATTTTAAAATCTAAATTTTGTCCTAAGTTTAAAATCTAAATTTGAGATGTTCTAAACACACATAATATGAAGAAAAGGCATGATGCCAAAGAAAAAATAATTTTGTGAGGAAAGTCATACTATTGTGAGGTAGTGAATAGGTTAATGAATGAGAGAGAAATAAAACAACTCTGTCGCAAACTATTTTCGCTATATCTCTATTTAGTCAAAAGTTAAAATATTAAACACGTGTAATATTACAAATTGAGAATGCCCACAGCAATAAAAATAATTTGTATTATTTTAATTTTTAATATGTAACATCAAATCAAACATGTGTTTAATATCTAAAGGAACAAGTCATTTTAATTAAATGGAGAAACAATAGAAAAGACACCCAATGAAGAGCTCCTTCCCCGTAAAACCCACCTATTAAATGAAATCCGATTTCTTCTTTTGGAAAGAAAGGTCTGGGCTGAAAAGTATGATGCCTAGGGCTACCGTGTGTGGGTGTGTGTGTAAAGTTTCCATGACATACTTTTCAATATATTTTTTGGGTCAGTCAACGAAAAGAATAAATTGGCCCGTACGTACCATAGCTTACGGCAACTTAAATATAAATATTTCATGGGAGCAGCAGAAATCTAAAAGAGAAGTCAATCCTTCTTTCATTCATTTTAGTTACTTTCAAGCTCATCTTTCGATTTTACTGATCCGTCTGATTTGCAAAAATGTCTTCCTTTTGTTTGTTTCTGGTTTTATTCCTTTCTCATCTTACATTTCTCACCGCCCAGCAGCCTCCCCAGTTTGAGATATATCAACTGTTTCAATCGAGGCAACTACACAAATTCAAGCACCTACCAAACCAACTTCAATATTGTTCTTTCAGAGCTCACTTCTAACACAGAAAATGACTATGGCTTCTACAATTTCTCCCATGGCCAAGATCCTGATGATAGAGTCAGCATAATTGGGTTTTGTAGAGGAGATGTTAAACCAGACGAATGCCGAAGTTACCTCAAGAGTGCTTCAATTCTTGTCCCAAAGGCATGTCCCAATCAGAAGGAGGCCATGGGAGCCTATAATGAATGCTTTCTACGATACTCCAACCGATCAATACTTGGTGGGGTCATGGAAGCTGACGTTTCGATCAACTTGTGGAATCAGAGTAATGCATTAGAACCGGACAAGTTCAACCAAGTGGTTGCTGAGTTATTACATGGACTAAGAGACAAAGCTGCAAGTGGAGATTCACGTCTTAAGTTTGCTGCTGCAAATCAATCTGCAAACTTCCAAACTGTATTTGGTGCAGTTCAGTGTACTCCTTGTCATGGCTCAGGAATTTTCAGAATTTAAAAAAAAAACTTTAGTAAAAGAATATATATTTATTTGGTTCAAGAAATGTCAATGGGAGCATGTTAGCAGAGTGGTCCAGAGGCGGAGGAAGAATTCTGTGGTCTCGTGTTCGAACCCTGGCAGTTGCAAGAGTGGAGGTTTTATTTTCTTTTTAGGCAGTCGAAATTACCAATTTACCCTCGTCCCTTTTTCCTTGCTGATGGCCGTACGCTCTCCCCATTCTTCTCTGAGACTTCGCAGCAGGCCAGCAGGAGGCGACGCAGACAAAAGCAGCGAAGGTACGGGGAAGAAGTCTTTACGCCATCGTTGCCTTGTTTCTGTCAATCTTTGCGCCTAGATCGTTGTGCCTGAGTTGTTCACTCAGCTGCAGTGCTTATTTGGCCATAAATGGAGCCAAGGGGAGGGAGAGCAAAGGGAGTTGCGGGTGAGGAGGGATTTTCTCGACAGTCAAAATGTTGTGGAAGAACTCTATCGTGGGTCGTGGTTATCGTCGTTGTCGCCATTGCTGTCTAGTATGCCTGTGTACTGTAGCAAGTATGTTTGATCAGTTCCATTTCTCCTGTCGTCGTCGTTGTGGAAGGAGCTTTCATGGTCTAGCGTTGCCATTGAGTTCCCTCTGCCATCACCGTGAAATTTCAAATTTTGAAGCTCTTCTCAGGTGCCAGTGCTGAGTGTCGCAGCTTGGATAATAGAGGTAAGGTTCCTTGACGCTCCTGCCCTGTCTCCTGTGGTTTGTGTTAGTTCATGGGTGCGGGGAATTCTTGTTGTCCTGAAGGGGCGTGTGTTTTTGAGCTCTAGGTAAGGTTGCTCTGTTCTGGGATTTTGGAAAATTCTGGGGTGAGTCATTGTGATGATTCTTCTTCATGGTTGAGTTGTGAACTTGCTAAGCTTTGGTGATGTACTTTCTATTCAGTGCTGAGAAGGCTTCGGGGTGTGAGTCTTTCTATTGAATGTGTGTGAAAATGCAAGGAAGAAGATCGGTAAAGGAGCATTTGGCGCTGGGGGGCTGTGATGCTTCTGTTAAGTTGAATTGTAGGTGGTAAGTATTTCATTTCCCTTCCACCACTTTTCTGGTTGTCTGTGTAATTTGGGGGTACTCTATCTGAAAGGTGGAAGCTTGTGAGAATAATATTGGAAGCTATTTGACTTGAATTTTAACTTAAATCATTGAGCTGAATTACTGCATTTTTGCTGTTGATTGCTAGTGTGCACTGTGTATGTGTATTTGTGGGGAATTATTGGAATGTTGGTGTCTGGCCAATCTTTGTGTATGTGTATTGTGTGTTATTGTTGTTGTGAGTGCATACGTAGTTGTGCATCCATTTTTTGCAAGAGAGAAAGAGGGAACATAAGCCTACTGTCATGGTAAATTAAGGTTTGTTGCTATTATGATAAAAGAAATAGGAAGCTAATGGAGTTGAATTATTGGAATCAAGTAGTGAAGTGAGGAATTTATGAGTATATGTCTTTGTGATGTGAGATGTTAGACTCAGCAAAATATGCACACTCATATATGTATTATGTGCGCTGTCATGCTAGTTTTGGGGATAATTATATTCCTGATGAGAGGAAATAGGTTGCTGTCTTGGATAGCAGAAAGTTTTGTTGCTGTAGAAGTTAACCGTGTGGGCAAATTATGGGTTATGTTTTGAGGTAGAGTTAAACTCATAAGTATTTTAACTTGGTAAAGAGAATGTCTTGAATATTAAAAGCAGTATAGGAACTATTTTGAGCTATTATAATTGATTTGAAGGGTTTAAGGTGCTAACCCCAATATTGAGATGAGTTTTAGGTTAAAGGATGCTTGCTATTAGTATAAGGGTTAATGAGCAATATATTTTGGAATGATAGAAAGTGATAATTCCATTGTGGATATGTAGTGATTGGGAAATGGTAGGAGCTTATGAATTGAGTTGTTGATCGTATGGCTGATGGTGCGTTATAGATTGAAATGTTAGATTAAGGATGATTTATTTCTGTTGAAGCTTTAATTAGTATGTTAATGTGTTGTTCCGATATACCAGGGAATTGAAAAGTGATTTTAATTGCAAGTGATTGGCTTAATTGGGTAAAGGTTTTAGAGTGTGATAGGTGAGTGAATAACGTTCCCTAAAATTTACATTTTCAAATGCATTGTCATTTCAAATATTGAATTTCAAATATGAATTTAAAAAAAAAACAAATTTTATGAAAGTATGGTTTAAATCGTTAGAAATAATTTTCTTTCGATTGGTTTACAAAAGAATTATGATTATGTACGAAAATTGATGAATACGTTTTTTAAAAGAGTTTGGCAAAAGTTGCATTGAACTAATGTCATTCATGAAATATATTATGCGAATTTCATATGTTTTCACAGTAATTTGATTTCAAAGGTACGTGCTGGGGTTTTTGGAAAGTTAAAGTGATTTTACCAATGGTTATGGCATTTAAACGATTGAGATTATTTCATGTGAAATAAACCCCACACATGATGGAAATGTTTTAGGATAGAATACAGAATGCTGGTTGCTAACAGCAATACTGTTAATCCTTGGTGCACCTTGGTTACTCGAGCTCGACAGTTTGTGGCCTAGAGCCACCAGAATTATTTCGTGGGATTTACTCTCGCGACAGTTTGTAGCCTTGAGCCACCAGAATTATTTTGTGGAATTTACTCTCGCGACAGTTTGTGGCCTAAAGCCACCAGAATTATTTCATGAGATTCATTCTCGCGACAGTTAGTGGCTTCGAGCCACCAGAATTGTTAGTTACCCTCGTAGACTGTGTGTCCACGTATGTTTTTATTCTGTTAAAGTCCTATAGAAAGATCATGATTTTGAAAGGATTGTTATTACAACGATTGATTTGAAATTGTTTTTTCCCCTGAAATACAAATGTTTACATAAAGGTTTGCATCAGATTACGAAATATTATGAAATATATTTTTAACATGTTATGCATTATTGATTTCCGCATTCTTTTAATCATATTTTTGGGACGTTATTCACGAGTAGATTATTTGGCCTCAGATAGTGCAAGTGACCCTAATCCTCCCGCTGAGCAGTGAAGAGCCTCGTCGCAGATCCGAAGCGTTGTTTTTGAACAAGATTGATTTTAATCTTTATTAATTACTTGTGTTATTTTGATAAAAAGGTAAATGCTCCACATAGACCTTAGAAAAGATTGTGTTTATTTTGAAAAACGTTATGGAAACTTTAAACGTTGTATTTGAAGTTTTTAGGCTTTCGGATTATGAAACTATTCATATTCTGTGCCAGTCGTGGTATAAATTTTGGGACATGACACTCCTGATTTGTCTGAGAAAGATTACTCAAACTGCTTGACGGCGGCTATTTCAGAAATCAAAAGTTGTTGTGAATCAAAGATAGGCGTTATGACGATCCAGCTGCAATATTAGGTACGAGACCACCCGTTTTTATGATTCCCTTCCTTAGGATTCACCATCATCAACAGGTATTCATCAACACAATTTTCAATGTCGGGTTTCCCTCTATTTTTAGTTAAGGAATGTCTAATTAAGCATGAGTATGTGGCTATTTCAGGTAATGATAAAAAATCAAACAGAACTGTCATGGCCATAGTTGTGCCGCGTGTTGCAATCATCTTACTGATCATCTTTATCATCACTTATTTTAGAATGAGGAACCCCAGAGAAGCAATTCAAAGTAAGTCAAATTAATTATCTCTTTACCAGTTCTTGTAATATTCTCATTAATTTGATAGCTAATTTGTTTGAACTCTTTAGCAGCTGAAGTAGCTGAAACTGATGCTGATGAAATTGAATTTAATATCGAGTCATCACAATTAGACTTTGAAACCATCAGAATTGCAACAGATAATTTCGCTGATGCAAATAAACGTGGACAGGGTGGATTTGGACCAGTTTACAAGGTAGGGTAATAACAATATCGTCAATATAGAAGACCAATTTCCCCGCTATGTTCAAAATCATGTATGTATTAAGATATGTAAGTTTCCAACTTCGATATAATTGCAGGGAAAGTTCTACAATGGACAAGAAGTTGCTGGCAAGAGGTTATCCATAAATTCTGCTCAAGGAGACAAAGAATTTAAGAATGAAGTGACGTTGGTGGCTAAGCTACAACATCGTAATTTGGTTAGACTATTTGGGTTCTGTTTGGAAAGAGGAGAAAGACTACTCGTCTACGAGTTTTTTCCCAATAAAAGTCTTGACAATAAGTTATTTGGTGAGATATGTAAGTGCTTTAGCTTCATTAATAATTTGTGTTATATCTCTCTCGTTTAAGTTTAATTAGTTTGTGATCTATTAAAGATTAAATCTATTTCATTAGCACTTTATCAATTCCTTAGACCATGTATGTCAATATGAAATTGTAGTTCCATATCACCGTGCTCAACTAAATTGGGGCATGCCACACAAATATTGAAGGCTCAAAGCCTTCTTTATCTTCATGAGGATTCTCGATTGTAAATCATCCATCGTGATCTCAAAATAAATAATATTTTTTTAGATGAAAATTGAATTCTAAGATATCATTATTTGTCATGGATCAAACTCAAAATAGCACGAACATAATTGTTTGAACCTAGTAAGTATATAGTATCTAGGTGTCAAATAATTTAGGGTTAAGCTGCTTAAATTAATAGCCCATAAGTTTTCACCAAAGAGCAGCCAACACTTGGAAGCTTTTTTTTTAATCTAATATATCCTGAAAATTTTATTCCATAGCAATTTTGTCCTGACAGTTAGTTAAGGTTAAGTTTAACCGTTAAATTTTCCTTTTGATCCAATTGTCTTTAATAGTCAAACTTAATATTGACTAACAGCTAAGGCAAAATTGCTACGAATTCATGACATATTATATCATAAAAAAAATCCAGGTACTGAGTGCTCGTCGGTAAAAAATTTTGGGCCATTTAAGGAGCTTAACCCAATAATTTACCAATATAAGAAAGAAACTTGAATATCATGATAATATGAGAATAACAATTCATTTTTTTAATTCTATTCATATTGACATGCAGTACATATATGGCTCCAGAGTATGCGATGAATAGATAATTCTCAATAAAATCAGATGTCTTTAGTTTCGGTGTGCTGATATGAGTGGGAAGAAAAACAACAGTATCTTCGACGGAGTGAATGCAAAAATTCTATTGGGATTTGTAAGTCTTTTCGCTCTCATAAACACACATGCACTGGTAGGCGCACATACGCACATATCATGAAATAGCAAAATTGTGTGTTAAAATTACTTACAATTGATGAGGAATTGAAATTCTTGCAGGCATGGAAAAATTGGAGGGAAGGGACTGCCTCAAATATAATAGATCCTGTGATGAACAATGGTTCAAGAGATGAAATAATGAAATGTATGCACATAGGTTTACTATGTGTTCAAGAAAATGTAGCTCTAAAGCCAACCATGGCTTCAGTTGCATTAATGCTTAGTAGCAACTCTTTAACTCTCCCGATACCGTTGGAACCTCCATTTATGAATAACAGAAGCTTACCAGAGATGAACTCGCTGGAGTATAGTTCATCAGAGACGACAAGATTAACTGAAGGAAGAAGAAACTATGTTGTTGAAGCCTCAAGAAATGAAGTCTCCATGACTGACCTTCATCCTCGCTGAATTTGGCCTTGCAGGTGAAATAATGTGCTGATTACTACTCTTTCCGGGAGAATACAAATTGTGAAAGCCGAATTCAGAAGCAAACCGTTTGGCGAAGAGATCTCTTCATGAGCCTCGCTGACTCTACCCCTTATCCTCTCTTGCAGTTTTGTCGCCGAATACTACCTGGCCTGATTAGTTTTCCTAATTGTTATCTATTTTCCTCTTTCACGTACTATAGAAAAAGGAATACAAAATGAAAGCCTGCAGTTCAACTGGATATGAACAGACTATATATCTATATGTTGATGCAGATTTTTATTTCCAAATAAAATTGAAAAATTTTAATCAATGTAATATATAAATTTTATAGGGATCTGAACTATTTATATGTCATGAACGTATGGCTGCTCTTGGCTAGTGTATTGTCACGTCCCTATTTCTGGACCGTGACCGGCACAGAATATGAATACATCATATTCTGAAAGCCTATCCTTATAAGTAAAACCATTAATTTCTCCATATCATTTTTCAAAATCATACAAATATTTTCTAAGGTTCATGCAGAGCACTTTCCTTTCCAAAATAATAAAAGTTCTTAAGAAGCAATTACATCAAAAGTAGTTCTTATCAAACGAAACTTCGGATCAACAGCAAGGCTCTTTACCGCTCAGCTGGAGAAATAGGGTCACCTGCACTATCTGAAGCCAAAAATCTACTCGTGAATAACGTCCCAAAAACATGATGTAAAGAATGCAGAAACTAAACAATGCATAATCATCTTAAAAATGTATTTCTAAACGCTTCGTAATCTAATGCAACCCTTTTCTTAAACATTTGTATTTCAGGGGAAATAACCGTATGAATTATCTGTTCAAATAGCTCATTCAAAACAATCTTTCTAAAACCATAATCTTTCTGTAGGATTTCAACAGAACAAAAACTGACGTGGACACACAGTCCACGAGGGTAACTAACCATTCTGGTGGCTCGAAGCCACTAACTGTCGCGAGAACGAATCCCACGAAATAATTCTGGTGGCTCAAGGCCACAAACTGTCGCGAGAATGAATCCCACGAAATAATTCTGGTGGCTCAAGGCCACAAACTGTCGCGAGAATAAATCCCACGAAATAATTCTGGTGGCTATGCCACAAACTGTCGAGCTCGAATACCAAGGTGCACCAAGGACTAACAGTACTGCTGTTAGCAACCAGCGTTCTGTATTCCGTCCTAAAACATTTTCATCATGCGTGGGGTCCTTTTCACATGTAAAGATCTCAATCGTTTCAAATATCATAATCATTGATAAAGTCACTTTGAATTTCTGTTACCCCAGCATGAACATACAAAATCAAGTTACTGTAAAAACATATGCAATTCACAGAGAAATATTTCATGAATAACATCAGTTCACTGTCAAATCTTTTTCTAAAGCTTCTTTATCCATTTTCATGTATAACCGTAATCTTTTGTAAATTAATCGAAAGAAAATCATTTCTAACGATTTAAACCACAATTTCATAAAACTTGCTTTTCGAAATCTATATTTGAAATTCATCGTTTAAAATAACAATGCATTTGAAATAACAATGCATTTGAAAATGTAAATTTGTAGGGAACGTTATTCACTCACCTGCCGCGTTCCTAAATTGCTACTCTTCCCACCAACCACTTGCTGTAAAGCCACTACTCAATCCCCTGATATAAAAATAACATATTAACAATTTGCTTAACGTCTTTGACCAATATAAGCATCCCTACTTATCACTTCCACCACTAACACACCATTAATCATTTATACGCACACTACAACAGAAGTCGCTTCTCTTACTCTATTCCTCTTATTCCTTGCAAATAATAACAACATTTCCCTACATATATCACTTTACTTTCAAATACCGCGATTTAGTTCACTGATCACAGAACTCCAACTTTATACGTACATATACATATGCACAACAGCCACAATCTCCAATCACTTCTTCTTTCATTCAATTAGTAATATCCATGCTTATGTGCAAACATCAACCGTATTCCAAAGCACATACACTGCACATACCGAAAACCCCAGCATACAACACCCACACACAGCAGCAGCACAACAGGCACATACACAGCGCTCCACCACAGAAACAAAATGACAGCAATGCTCATCGATCATAACCATGGACAGCACACACAACACGCATATCTTCACAGAACCCGCGAGCACAGTATGGCAAACATATATATAACACTGCAGCAATGTCCACAAACAACAGAAGAAGAAAGTTCCGACAACATACCACGCACTGTTAAAATTCCATGGAGGTTATGCAACTCCAACATCCTTCATTCTTCCATACTTCCTTCCTTTCCTAAACCCAGAGATCACACACCCTCCCCGCGAAGCACTGCAAAGCAGCGACAGAGAAGAATGCCAAAGATATAAAGTTGCTACGGTGACAATAGATGACAGCGACGAGAACAGTCGTCGGTCCTAACAATGACACCCCAAAACAGGGGAACACCGGAGTCCAAACTGAACAGAGTGAGCTCAACTGCTCAAGATAACTAGCTGGAAAGAAACGAAAGAATTTGAATATGGATTATGGTTTAAGAAGCTTACTCACAGCGTCCACAGAGCTGACCACCGAAGAGCAACCTGGAAATTGAATTCGAAGACTTGCTACAGTAGCAGAGACTTGCTACAGTAGCAAAGAACGGTGACGAACAGCTGCAACACGGCGACGACAACAACCACGAGGGTGGTTTACCGGAAGAAGTAACCACTGGCGCTAGCACCCAGCTCACTAAGCTTGCAACACTCCTGCGCCTTCCATTCTCCCTCTCACAGCAGCGTCATTGCCGACAGAAAAAGAAGGAGAGCGGGGCGGAAAGCTTCATAAAGATGATGACCGAGACTCTCCGTGCCGTGTACTCTTCTCCCACGCCGCACGCTGAGCTCCTGCCGTCCCGCACCTTCCCACGCTGCAGCCTGCCGTCACTGTTCGCGGCTCGCAGGAAGAAAGAAGAAAATGATGAAGAAGAGCAGAGGATTCGGTGGAAATAGACAGAGGGGCAAAATGGTAATTTCATGCGTCTGAGAAAAAAAACAATTCACCTCCGCTTTCGCTGCGACTCGAACCCTGGCCGGATGGTTTCCCCTTCGCCACGTGAACCACTCAGCTAACACTTCTCATTCGAAATATTCTACACTGAATATACATATATGTTAACTAAATTCCTGATCATAACATTCTTCCCCTCTTAAGAAATTCGGTCCTCCGAATTTGAAAATATGCACACCTTAGTTCTGAAATAATTGTGGGTATTTGATTCGCATCTCAGCCTCCAACTCCCAAGTAGCTTCTTCCTCTGAGTGGTTTCGCCATAACACCTTTACTGAAGGAATCTCCTTCGACCGCAACTTCTTCACTTGCCGATCAATAATGGCCAATGGATATTCATCAAAAGACAGGTCCTCGTTCACCTGAACTTCCTGATATTCAACAACATGAGATGGATCATACAAGTACTTTCGCAACATCGATACATGAAACACTGGATGTATCCCTGATAGCTCTGGTGGTAAGGCTAATCGATAAGCTACTGCACCTACTTTATCCAAAATCTCAAAAGGGCCGATAAACCTCGGACTTAACTTACCCTTTTTACCAAATCTCATAACCCCTTTCATTGGTGACACTCTTAAAAACACTTTATCTCCGGCCATGAACTCCAATTCCCTACGACGATGATCTACATAAGATTTCTGTCGACTTTGAGCCGCCAACAACTTCTGTTGAATCACCTTCACCTTTTCTTTAGCATCTTGAACCAAATCAGGCCCTAATATCATTCCGTCTCCAACTTCGAACCATCCAATTGGAGATCTACACTGCCTCCCGTACAACGCCTCAAATGGTGCCATTTGAATACTTGATTGATAACTGTTATTATAGGCAAATTCTACCAATGGTAAATGTTTGTTCCAACTTCCGCCAAAATCCATGACACAGGACCTCAACATATCCTCAACTATCTGAATTGTCCTCTCTGACTGTCCATCAGTCTGAGGATGAAAAGCAGTGCTAAGATTCAATCGAGTGCCCAAAGCTTTCTGAAACGATTTCCAAAATTGAGAAGTGAACTGGGGCCCTCTATCTGAAATAATAGATACTGGGACTCCGTGTAACCGCAAGATCTCCTCAATGTAAATCTCAGCGTATCTAGCTGCACTGTACGTCGTCTTTACTGGTAGAAAATGAGCAGACTTGGTCAATCTATCAACAATTACCCAAATAGAATCAAAACCTTTAGCAGTACGGGGCAATCCCACGCGAACTTCACCTTCTTTTGGGTTAGCCTTGTCATCGGAGCTGCTATTCTGGAAAAATCCTGAACAAAACGGCGATAATATCCTGCTAGTCCTAAGAAACTCTGAATCTCCGTTACCGTAGTAGGTCGTGGCCAGCTTTTAACTGCCTCAACCTTACTAGGATCAACTTGGATGCCATCCCTCGACACCACATGCCCTAAGAAAGTGACTTCAGTTAACCAAAACTCACACTTGGAAAGTTTAGCATAGAGCTGATGTTCTCTCAATCTCTGCAACACTATCCGCAAATGATGCTCATGCTCTTCCTCACTCTTGGAATAAACCAGGATATCATCAATGAACACGATCACAAACTTATCCAGGAATTCTCTGAATACTCGATTCATTAAATCCATGAATGCTGCAGGAGCATTTGTCAAACCAAAGGACATTACTAAGAATTCATAATGACCATAACGAGTCCTAAATGCTGTTTTTGGAATGTCTTCCTTCTTAATCTTCAACTGATGATACCCTGATCGCAGGTCTACTTTTGAAAAGCACTGCGCTCCTTGCAACTGATCGAACAAATCATCGATGCGCGGCAACGGGTACTTGTTCTTTACTGTCACCTTGTTAAGCTGTCGATAGTCAATGCACAATCTCATCGATCCATCCTTCTTCTTGACAAATAACACTGGTGCACCCCAAGGAGAAGTACTAGGTCGTACGAACCCCTTATCAAGCAATTCTTGCAACTGACTTTTTAATTCCCTTAACTCAGATGGCGCCATTCTATAGGGCGGAATAGAAATTGGCTGCGTACCAGGAATGACGTCAATACTAAATTCTATCTCTCGATCTGGGGGTAATCCCGGCAATTCCTCCGGAAAAACATCAGGAAATTCCTGAACAATAGGAATTTGGTCTAAGCTGACAGTAGGCCTATCAACATCTTGGATTACCGCCAAAAATCCCTGACAACCTTTTGCCAACATTTGCTGGGCTTTTAAAGCAGAGATTAAGTTTGTTGGCTTATCTACTTCGTTTCCAAACAACACAAACGAAGTTTCACCCGGAAAGTTAAACTTTACCACTTTCAGGTGACAATCCACCGAAGCATAGCATGAGGCTAACCAATCCATGCCCAGTATGACATCAAAGTCTATCATATCAAGTATCATCAAATCGACAAAACTTTCTCTACCCTCAACAGACACTTCACAAGATTTGTACACTTGTGAAACTGACAAAGATTCCCCAACAGGGGTAGCCACAGTGAAAGGACAATCAAGTCTAACTGAATTCTTATCCATCATCTTAGCAAAATATTTTGAAATATAAGAGTGTGTCGAACCAGGGTCAAACAATGCATAAGCCTTTTGAGAACATATAGAGATAATACCTGTGACCACAGCATTGGAAGCCCGAGCATCTTGCCTTGTCATTGCGTAAACCCTAGCTTGACCTTGGCCTGAAGGTTGTGCTCTCTTCTTTGGAGGTCGTCCTGATGTACCTCTACCCATAGAGGCAGAAGTTGCTCCTACAGACGGAGCTGCAAAAGTAGTAGGGTGGGGAGAAGGTCTAGCTGATCCATAACTCGAGGCTGATTGAGCAAACGGACACTCTTTCTTCATGTGACCCGGCTGTCCACAACCATAACACACCCCCAAGGACTTCAGACAAACCCCTGAATGGTGCTTCCCACACATATTACAGGTAGGCCTGGAATAACTAGTCTGGCTTCCCCCAGACTGAGGTCTAGTACCTCCAAACTTTGGTCCCGAACCTGGAATGCCCACAGAAGATCTATAAGATCTGGGCGCTGGCCGCATATCAGCTGACGAGGGTTGGCCCTGAGGGCGGTTACCCTTAAATGATGATCCTTGGAACCTTTCGTTCCCAGTCTTCTGCTTCTTAGAAACCCCTTCTTCTTCCATGTGCCTCAACTCAATTCTCAAAGCACAATCAACCACATCAGCATAAGAAGCAAAATGATTCAGCATCGGGGCCACAGCATCATGAATATGTATCGGTAAACCCTGAATAAACCTGCCGATTCTATCCCTCTCCGACGGAATCAAGGTAGATGCATACGATGAAAGTTCTGTAAATCTTCTGTCATACTCGGCCACAGACATCCCCGAAGTACACTTCAACAGAAGAAATTCTTTAACTCTAGCATCCTTCTTGCTCTGGGGAAGAAAACGCTTCAGGAAAAGATCCTTAAAATCTGTCCATGACAATAGTGATACTCTATCCCCCTGAAATCCTGATACCGTCTTACTCCACGCATTCGCAATCCCTTCAAGTCGAAACAAGGCAAACTCCACGTATTGCACATCTAAGCATCTCAAAGCCCGGCATCTCTTCTCAATTCCTTCCAGAAACTCAATGGGTTCCTCTCGAGAATCAAACCCTGAGAACTTCGGAGGATCCAACTTTATAAACTCTGATAGCCTGACTGCGATGGATTCTTCCTCTATAACCTGGGGTGTCTCTACCTGAGTCTCATGCCTAGAGGATGTAGAGATCTCAGGAGACTGTGGATGAGATGGTTCTGCCTCAGATAGAATTTCCTGAAGGGGTCTAAGGGGTCGACCTCCTCGAACCCTAGCACCCCTACGACCCTGTCCTCGGCCTCGAAGAGGCACATCACTTCGCTGAGCAGAGCCTTGATCCGAAGCCCTAGAGCTCCCTCTAGACTGTACTCGTCTAGGCGGCATTTAACTATTCATAAAACATAGAAAATATTCAGTTTATAAGTTCGTTTCTGAAATCATAGGAAAACACCACTTTTGAATTTCTTTTAGAGATCTTCAGAGATGCCACAACTATAGTTATGCCCGGGTTCATAACGATAATTGAGACCCCACCGAAGTATCTCTGCTCTGCTTAACCATAGAAAAACTTTGGCTCTGATACCAAACTGTCACGTCCCTATTTCTGGACCGTGACCGGCACAGAATATGAATACATCATATTCTGAAAGCCTATCCTTATAAGTAAAACCATTAATTTCTCCATATCATTTTTCAAAATCATACAAATATTTTCTAAGGTTCATGCAGAGCACTTTCCTTTCCAAAATAATAAAAGTTCTTAAGAAGCAATTACATCAAAAGTAGTTCTTATCAAACGAAACTTCGGATCAACAGCAAGGCTCTTTACCGCTCAGCTGGAGAAATAGGGTCACCTGCACTATCTGAAGCCAAAAATCTACTCGTGAATAACGTCCCAAAAACATGATGTAAAGAATGCAGAAACTAAACAATGCATAATCATCTTAAAAATGTATTTCTAAACGCTTCGTAATCTAATGCAACCCTTTTCTTAAACATTTGTATTTCAGGGGAAATAACCGTATGAATTATCTGTTCAAATAGCTCATTCAAAACAATCTTTCTAAAACCATAATCTTTCTGTAGGATTTCAACAGAACAAAAACTGACGTGGACACACAGTCCACGAGGGTAACTAACCATTCTGGTGGCTCGAAGCCACTAACTGTCGCGAGAACGAATCCCACGAAATAATTCTGGTGGCTCAAGGCCACAAACTGTCGCGAGAATGAATCCCACGAAATAATTCTGGTGGCTCAAGGCCACAAACTGTCGCGAGAATAAATCCCACGAAATAATTCTGGTGGCTATGCCACAAACTGTCGAGCTCGAATACCAAGGTGCACCAAGGACTAACAGTACTGCTGTTAGCAACCAGCGTTCTGTATTCCGTCCTAAAACATTTTCATCATGCGTGGGGTCCTTTTCACATGTAAAGATCTCAATCGTTTCAAATATCATAATCATTGATAAAGTCACTTTGAATTTCTGTTACCCCAGCATGAACATACAAAATCAAGTTACTGTAAAAACATATGCAATTCACAGAGAAATATTTCATGAATAACATCAGTTCACTGTCAAATCTTTTTCTAAAGCTTCTTTATCCATTTTCATGTATAACCGTAATCTTTTGTAAATTAATCGAAAGAAAATCATTTCTAACGATTTAAACCACAATTTCATAAAACTTGCTTTTCGAAATCTATATTTGAAATTCATCGTTTAAAATAACAATGCATTTGAAATAACAATGCATTTGAAAATGTAAATTTGTAGGGAACGTTATTCACTCACCTGCCGCGTTCCTAAATTGCTACTCTTCCCACCAACCACTTGCTGTAAAGCCACTACTCAATCCCCTGATATAAAAATAACATATTAACAATTTGCTTAACGTCTTTGACCAATATAAGCATCCCTACTTATCACTTCCACCACTAACACACCATTAATCATTTATACGCACACTACAACAGAAGTCGCTTCTCTTACTCTATTCCTCTTATTCCTTGCAAATAATAACAACATTTCCCTACATATATCACTTTACTTTCAAATACCGCGATTTAGTTCACTGATCACAGAACTCCAACTTTATACGTACATATACATATGCACAACAGCCACAATCTCCAATCACTTCTTCTTTCATTCAATTAGTAATATCCATGCTTATGTGCAAACATCAACCGTATTCCAAAGCACATACACTGCACATACCGAAAACCCCAGCATACAACACCCACACACAGCAGCAGCACAACAGGCACATACACAGCGCTCCACCACAGAAACAAAATGACAGCAATGCTCATCGATCATAACCATGGACAGCACACACAACACGCATATCTTCACAGAACCCGCGAGCACAGTATGGCAAACATATATATAACACTGCAGCAATGTCCACAAACAACAGAAGAAGAAAGTTCCGACAACATACCACGCACTGTTAAAATTCCATGGAGGTTATGCAACTCCAACATCCTTCATTCTTCCATACTTCCTTCCTTTCCTAAACCCAGAGATCACACACCCTCCCCGCGAAGCACTGCAAAGCAGCGACAGAGAAGAATGCCAAAGATATAAAGTTGCTACGGTGACAATAGATGACAGCGACGAGAACAGTCGTCGGTCCTAACAATGACACCCCAAAACAGGGGAACACCGGAGTCCAAACTGAACAGAGTGAGCTCAACTGCTCAAGATAACTAGCTGGAAAGAAACGAAAGAATTTGAATATGGATTATGGTTTAAGAAGCTTACTCACAGCGTCCACAGAGCCGACCACCGAAGAGCAACCTGGAAATTGAATTCGAAGACTTGCTACAGTAGCAGAGACTTGCTACAGTAGCAAAGAACGGTGACGAACAGCTGCAACACGGCGACGACAACAACCACGAGGGTGGTTTACCGGAAGAAGTAACCACTGGCGCTAGCACCCAGCTCACTAAGCTTGCAACACTCCTGCGCCTTCCATTCTCCCTCTCACAGCAGCGTCATTGCCGACAGAAAAAGAAGGAGAGCGGGGCGGAAAGCTTCATAAAGATGATGACCGAGACTCTCCGTGCCGTGTACTCTTCTCCCACGCCGCACGCTGAGCTCCTGCCGTCCCGCACCTTCCCACGCTGCAGCCTGCCGTCACTGTTCGCGGCTCGCAGGAAGAAAGAAGAAAATGATGAAGAAGAGCAGAGGATTCGGTGGAAATAGACAGAGGGGCAAAATGGTAATTTCATGCGTCTGAGAAAAAAAACAATTCACCTCCGCTTTCGCTGCGACTCGAACCCTGGCCGGATGGTTTCCCCTTCGCCACGTGAACCACTCAGCTAACACTTCTCATTCGAAATATTCTACACTGAATATACATATATGTTAACTAAATTCCTGATCATAACATGTATCAACTTGAATTCACTCCTACTGTTGCCGGAAGGGTGCATTGTCGTGTTAGTCCATATTGGAGGGTGATCTTAAAAGAGGAGCTCCAATTCCAAAAGCTAGCCTTGGCATTATAGTTCTCCTATAACTTGTGCTCATTACAAAATCTTGATTCTCCTACCGTCTTTAGTAATATAGGAAATTGATTTTAGTCTCAAAAAAGAAATATCATGTGTGAAAAATTTCAAAGATGATAAAGTGGTCTCTTTGAAATTTACCCCTATTAAAGTCAAGACAACTCTGTGGATGATATTTATATTATTCAGGCACGAAATTGACGAGTACTTTACAACAAAAACCTCACAGCGAAAACGAAATAATGAAACTAGTGCCGGCTATTCCTATAAAACAGAGCTGAAAGGTTTAAACTTTAAACCTTCCCTGAATGCAATAATACTCTGACAAGTTAAATGGCCAAAGCTTATTTAGCGTTGCTTCAATTTCTGTACGTGCCTGATTTACGGCGTTGTTCAGTGCATGCCTGATTTGAATGAGTCGGAGTGTCGTAATTGCTTGGACGGGGCTATCTTGAGAATTCCAGAATGTTGTGATGGTAGCGTAGGAGGCAGAGTTGTTAAACCGAGCTGAAATATCAAATTTGAGAGTTACAGATTCTATGAAGCTACGGTTGATGTATCAATTTCAGTATCAGTATCAGCTCCGGCGCTGGCACCGCTAGTTTCTCCACGTTCCGTCAATATAACGTCGTCACAGGGTAGTTTTCAACCTTTATCAAATTACTTGGTTGGTTTATTCACAAATCGTTTTTTGGTTTCTCGTTGTTGACCCGTGTTTTCGTATCTTTTCTTTCTTTCTTTTTTGGGCATCCTCCGTTTTCTCATCATTACAATATTTAACCCAATTCAACAGTGCAATAAAAATATATAAAGGCAAAAATACCATCTAATCCTCCTCTCAAAATGTTCCACTTAAAATTTTAAAAAATAATTACAAATTAATATTATATAGTCTCTTTTCTAGGAGTAGTTCTAAGTATAAATTATTTAACATGTTTTTTCTATATTTATTTTCTAATTAATTATATGTCTTCTTTTCATCTATTTTCCCTCATCTCTTTTTCTACCCATTCTCTTTCTCACCTATTATCCTTATAAATGAGAGTATATTTAAAAAATAAATTATATCTTTTATATATTTATTATTTTTAATTAATTTTAATGAATAGTTTAATATGTATAATTTGGACAGTGATTACTTGCAAGACATGAATGATAAATCTCTGTAATAAGTACTTCCAAAATTTTATGTTGACTTTCCAAAACTTCACACTAATACGTACGTGATATTTCAACTTTTAACATGGAAAATTAAAAATAAATAAATCATTAGTACGATAGGTACAGGAATTATACATCAAGTTTTCAAAATTTCAGACTGGTACTGAAAATTTTGTAACTAATGATTCAACTTTTAACATAAACGATTGTAAATACTACGTTGTTACAAAAATTTAATACTGATCATCCACAATTTACCATATTGACTATAAAATAATTTGCAATTAGTTTTTTAAAATTTAACATGGTGGATTTTTTGTCCTGCAGAATAATTAGGCTTTAAACGTCCGACATGACTCATCACATATCTTTTTTTTAAAAAAAAAATCAATCCGATTGCTGAATAGGGCTTTCTTTCTCAGAAGAACACAATAAATCAACCTATAGTTGGCTTTGTAGTACTTCTTAGCCTTGTTGGGGTTTATGTGGCAAGAAGAAGGAAGCTGAGACCGGCTTTTCAAAGTAAGTGCACATATCAAGCTATTGGTGAGACTATGCCAGAACAATTTTTATTATTATTATTATTATTATTTTACCAATCAAGAGGGACCATGAAATTAAAATAAAAATTTTATGAGCTGACTAACGATTATCTCTCAAGAAAAATTACTTGTATATATAAGAATGAAGTAGTTGAACTTACTAGCTAAAATTCCTCTCTCCCAGGAGAACTTGAAGCTGTCAATGAAATTAAGCCTGCTGATGAATTAATACGGTTCAACTTTGACACCATCAAAGTCGCTACAAATTCCTTCTCTGATGCAAATAAGCTTGGGCAAGGTGGATTTGAACCTGTTTATAAGGTTACCATAACACTCTCATACTAAATACTCATCCAATCTATGGGATGGTTTAAAAGTATCCTGATTGAAACTAATAGTAAGGCATGTTGCGGTATCATTATTAGAAATCGTTTAGGCAACCAGGTGGCTGGTTTTACAAGTAAATTGGACTCATGTAATGTCATTGAAACAGAGTAATGGGTAGTATACAAAAGACTACAACTGACTTAAAATCTACATTTAAAAAAGATTATTTTTTAATATGATTTCAAGAATGTTACAGATATGTTAGCAAACCTCAATATTAATACATGCAGTTTACTAATGGTCCAGATAAAGAGATTCCTATAATTACTATAGGACATCAAACTGCAGTATATTTCTAGAGTTCAAAACAATATTGTAAATACTCTAGCCTAAAAGGGATTGAATTATACGAAAATATTATATGTATCCTCTATATTTGGAGTCTATGCTTTTTACTGAGTGTTTGGGATGTAATTCCCTTTTAAAGTAGTCTTATTTATTTCGGGTACTTTACTTGGCCTTCACATATACCAAAAAAAAATACCCATCCAATCTTATTTATAAGGAAGAGGTAGAATTTTTTTTTTATTTTTAAATCACATCATTAAACTTTTCATATAAATATATAATTTTATTTTTTATTTATTATTGTGTAAGCTTTATTTCTATAGGGTATAACATATATATTAAATAGGGGTAATGTTATAAAGTTATTAAGTTTTAAATTAGGGTTAATGAGATTTAAAATTTTTCTTAATTATAATAAAATATATTAAATATAATTTATAAATAGTACTAGATAAGTAAATATCAGTTCCAAGTCCAATCGCCATAAATGTTGGATCTTGGGCAACTTGAGGGCAGGCTCTCCAATGGACAAAATATTGCCGTCAAAAGGTTGTCAGGTGCTTCTGGGCATGGAGATACTGAGTTTAAGAATGAAGTACTACTAATGGCTAAGCGTCACCGCCGAAAGTTTGTTCAGCTACTTGGTTTTTGTTTGGAAGAGAAAGAACAAATCCTTATCTATGAACTTCTTCCTAATAGAAGCCTTGACTACTTCATATTCGGTAATGAAATTTTCTTTAAACAAAAATCACTTCACTTTTTGGTTGTGTGAATAAATAAGGAACAATCTTGATGATTCTTTAGATGTTCATATCTTGATTGAAACATGTAGATCATATTAGACTTGGACATTTGGATTGGGAAACACGTTTTAATATAATAACAGGTGTTGGTCGAGGACTTTATTATCTTCATGAGAATTCTCAACAATAAATTATTTACCGAGATCTTAAAGTAACTAATACTCTATTAAATGCAAAGATGAATCTTAAAATATCAAATTTTAATATAGCAAAACTATTTATCGGTGATGAGGCTCAAGCCAAGACAAATCAAATTGTGGGAACCTTGTAAGTGTAACAATCTGATAAAGCTACTTACTGCCTAAGTACTTGAATGTGATTCTATTTGATCATTTTTAACTTGCAGATGGTACATGGTACCAGAGTATACAAGGCATGAACAATTCAAAGTTAGATGTATTTAGTTTTGGAGCTTTAATTCTAGAGATTGTAGGAAGCCAAAAGAATGGCGGCATCCATGATGAGGAGAATATTGAGCGCCTTCCAAGCTTTGTATGTTTTCCTTCTTTTCATTATTTATCTTTTTGTCTCTAAAACTAAAGGTCAACCCAATACATAAAGCTTCCCCAAGATGCAATATGGGAAAAAACAGATATACATAGTTTTACCTTTAAATAGAGAAGTTATTTTTAGGATTTGAATATGTCACCTATAAAGGAACATCATCGAATATTGCAGATCCCACAATAAATCACAGTTCAAGAAGTGAAATTGTGAAATGCATTCACATTGGCTTACTCTCTGTTCAAGAAAGGGCCGCTAATAGACCATCCATGGCTTCAGTTTTGCTTATGCTTGACATCGACTCTTTCTCTCTTCCAGAACCCTTGCAACCTGCATTTTTTATGAATAACAAAAGTTTATCACTGGTCAAACCTGAGGAGCACAGTTCTGTGTCAGCAAGCTCAAGTGAACAAAATAGTAAAACTGCTGATATATTATCAGTAGACGAGGCCTCAATAACTAAGCTGCATCCTCGTGGAAGGTAAGGTCTACATTCAGTACTCATCATAGCGATAGGAATATGATGCTTCTTATCACTGTGATAGGAACATCTTTGTTTTTTATTCTGTATATGTTTAACTAAAAAGTTATTTAAAATATAAAAATTAACATTCAATTAGATTTAAACTATCCAAAATCAATCTAGACTGCTCAAATTCAATATGAGCACCCCATGATAAGCATAGAATGTTAAACTCATGAAAAATAATACTCTTTCTATTCTTAATATGGAACCTAATTTAATAGCTAATTTTAATCTTAAATATAAGACATACTTTCTATATTTATATATTTTTTCAAATTACCCCTATTAATACTCTCTCTACAATAATCAAGTAAGGGAGGGAGGGAGCAAATTAAGAAAGATGATTATGGCATTTTAAAGAAGCATAACTTATTAACTAATTTCCTTAATATAATATAATTAATTAAAGAAGCCCTATATTAAAGATCAGAGAAGTAATCCTTGATCATTGCCAAGATAACGAAAGAATCTTCAATTGCATCAGCATAAGACTCAGCCTTTTATTTTTATTTTGGACTAAGTAGTTCATGCGTAGTAAATAGGGATTTTGAAGGACGATGAAGGAAGCAGTGAAGAAATTAGCTTTTCTTGCAGGTTTAGGCTGTCAAAGGCTCGAAGCACTGTTGGTGTACAATGGAAATAAAAGCTATTCAGATTCTTCCTGCTGCTTGTACAAGTTTGAATGCAACCTTGTGAACTTCCAGAATCTTTATACCACTTGTATGAAAAATATCGATACCCCCACAAAAAAAAAACTGCATTTTCTGCATACTTCCTAGTTTTTTTCCAATGTCCAGTCATGGGAGTAAAACTCAGTTCCACAAGTTCATGTGAATCTGAAAGTAACTCAAGTAACTACTAGATTCTAACTTCTAGATAAAACATGATAGGCATCATCTTGATGAACTAAGCCGAGAGATTGAATTTGAAGGAAGGAAAGAAAGGGACAGCTGCTAAAAGAACCTTCTCTTCTTATGGAAGACTTGAAAATTTGGAAAAGAAAGAATCTTTCCGCTAATTGATTTAAAGAAGACAAATGCTTTTAGAAACTCCTCTTCCCATTGGTTCAAAACCTTTCAGTTGCTGTGTTTAATTATTTCTGCTACTCTGTATCCTTCTTTCTTTTGTTTACTTATCAATCTGTTTCTTCCACAGCACACTTACAAATCTCAATACCTCAACAGAACTAATGGGAAATCAGTGATATTTTAATACCATATGAACCAATGGCCTATGGGTCAGATATTAAATTGATAACAAATACTACATTTGACATCAGCCAAAAGGCCTAGAAGTCATTGATAATTTTATTTTTGTAGTTTCCCCCCAACCAAAGTTCTGACTACAACGAAATTTTATAAACCATGAGGTTGCCCCTATTGATTTTGACCCTGTCAATATCCAAAGGAAACAGTATTTTTCTTTTCCCCTTCTTTTTTGGTGGGATAAAACTAAGGGGTGTAAACAGTGATAACACTTCAAAACAGAAGCCAAGAGAAAAGATAATATTAAAATACCAGAGAAGAAGGTTCATTTCATATCCAATGAAGCATTGGCAGTTATTATTATACTATAAATAAACACAAAATAAGCATTTGGGTGTTTCCTAAAGGCAACATGGAGCTGAAAGAGACATACATGCCTTCTTCTCTTTACTTCATTCCATTAGTGAAAAGCTTCATATGTATCCAAACAAATTAACCAGAGAAGCCTAAAATGAAAATGTTTCCCTCCCTAAACAGCAGAAATTTACTCCTGGTTTTACTCTCAGTTTCTGTGTTCATCGTCCCCAATAACTCCCAGATAACCTACCTTCATAAGGCCTGTTATGATCAACCTAGTAGCAGAAATCATGCAAATTTCAAATCCAATCTCAATTTCCTCTTGAATTCTTTGTCTTCTCAATCATCCCTTCACAGCTTTTACAAAGCTTTTACACGCAACATTTACGGTCTCTTCCTTTGCAGGGGAGATGTTTCCATTCAAACCTGCCAAAACTGTATCAAAGTAGCAACTCAAGAGATCAAAATTAAATGTGCAAATAACCATAGTGCAATCATTTGGTATGATCAGTGCATGCTCAGATACTCTCAAAAGAACTTCTTTGGAGTGGCACAAATTTCGCCAATAGCACTCATGTGGAATCAGAAAAATAGAACTTCAGTCAATCAACCTGATGTCGATGCGCTAGCTCTGATTTACCAACTTATAACAGAAGCCGCAAATACATCTATGCTGTTCCGAGCAAACGGTTCAGAGGTGGTGACAAATAGTTCTGAGCATCGATATGGACTAGTGCAGTGCACAAGAGACTTAAATAGTAGTTCATGCAGCTTCTGTTTGTCACACTTGGTGGTAGAAGCACAGAAGTTTATCCAACAGAAGGCTGGTTGGCACATATTTGGTCCAAGTTGCAATATAAGACATGAAAATTACATCTTCTATCAGCAAACTTGGGGACCAGAGATTTCCCCTATATCACCAATGAACCAGGCAGCACCAATGAACCAGACAGATGGTGCAGGTAAATATTTTTTCTTCCTCTAATGTTTTAGTTTCTTCAGAAGTTCGAGTCATCTCTAAGATTGAATTGTCCAAGTTTGAATCTCAATCCCAAAATCAATGAAAAAGGATTATTTTTAAATACATACTACAACTAACCATTTTTTTCTTTAATTTTTTTCCTTAAGAAAATGTTTGATGCTTAAAGTTGGATAAGATTCCGCACCTATACTGACACAATTCTTGGAAGAGCAGGCTCTGCAGAAGAATTCACATCGAGCGCTGTAGCCACTGTAGTTATGCTTGTACCAATTGCAATGGCTGCAGCTTTTTTGGGTTTTGCAAGCTATGCATGTTTTCGCAGGAAAAGAAGACTTAGAGGTATGTGATGAAAAAAATCAGGATCCTCTGAAGTTTATTTTACTTGAAGTTTGAAGAGAGAAAAAGAGAACGAGGTGGAACTTATATCCACCATGTTTCTCCTACATGAGTGATCCCCACTTTTTCCCCTCTTCCCCTTTCTGATCCTCAGGTCGAAAGATATGTTACATGATGAGAGTGAAGCCTGATTATATTTTTCTACTTTTAACTATTTTGATATATTTGATATAACTTTCTAACTAATTTTTTTTTTATCCAGGGGGAGAAACAACTGATGAAATTCTGTTGCAGAAGTTGGAGACTTCAAAGAAGCACCACTCGGAAGAGCAAGGAACCACGAAAGATGAGTACGACAGTGAAGTTCAAAACTATAGTTTGAAGACCATAAAGGTTGCTACAAACTACTTCTCAGAAGAAGCCAAACTTGGGAAAGGAGGATTTGGACTCGTTTTCAAGGTTGGAAAGCAAACTTTCTTACTTGAGTATATTGAATTCAAATGTATGACATGGAGGTTGCATAGAAATTATTAAAATCAATGACTGTTAATGAACTACATTTTCCTAAGATATATCAATTCTCATCTTTGACAGAAAACTAGCGTTTTTTTTTTTTTCATATTCCTTTATTGTTATTAAACTCAAGTATACATGCAGGGGAAGTTGAGTGATGGCAAGAAGATAGCAGTTAAAAGGCTTTCATTCAAAACAGGGCAAGGCCTTGAGGAGTTCAAGAATGAAGTGACATTGATAGCAAAACTTCAACACAAAAATCTTGTGAGGCTCCTGGGATTCTGTGTGGAAGAAAATGAAAAGCTTCTAGTCTATGAATACATGCCCAACAATAGCCTTGATAGCTTCTTGTTTGGTTTGCTTCTCTCCCCCTTTTGATTACATAAATATCTATATCTTCTTGTTATTATTAATAAGGAGCTTCGTTTTAAGCAGATCCAACAAAACGTCAACAGCTAGATTGGTCTAAGAGGAGGAATATTATAAAGGGAATTGCAAGAGGACTTCTGTATTTACATGAGGACTCAAGGCTAAAAATTATCCATAGAGATCTAAAAGCAAGCAATGTACTACTAGACGAAGAGATGAACCCAAAAATTTCAGATTTTGGAACTGCTAGAATTTTTGTCAACAATCAAATTCAAGCTAGTACTGAAAGAGTTATTGGTACATAGTAAGTTTTTATGATTATCACAATTCAACTAAAATCCATACGTCACACATACCATATAATGTTGCTTCAAAATTATTCACAATTGTACTGTTCCTTAACCTTACACAGAAATTTAATGTGCACCTAAAATATGTTCACTCTTATTGCCTATCCTCTGACTCGATAAAGGATTCCTGAACATTCTATAGTGGATACATGGCACCTGAATATGCTTTAGAGGGATTATTTTCCATCAAATCCGACGTTTACAGCTTTGGCGTCATCATGCTAGAAATTATCGGTGGAAAAAGAAACACTGGCTTCTACCAACCAGAACAAGGTTTAAGTCTTCTCTCCCACGTAAGTGTTTCCTTTTCTTTTTTTTTAACTTTGTCCCCTTATTTTTACTTGGAGGCTTTTCATGATGGTGAAATGAGGTTAAAAGTTGCTATATAATAAATGAATAAGAAAATAATGTCACCTTGTGAGAGATTGAACAGGCATGGCGACTCTGGAATGAAGGCAAAGGACTTGAACTTGTGGAGGGTGACTTGGTCAACACTTGCAGTGATAAGGATGAAGCATTGAGATGGATCCATATTGGGCTTCTATGTGTTCAAGAGAATCCACAAGATAGGCCCACAATGTCATCAGTAGTTCTCATGCTAGCAAGTTCCAGTAATCTTCCTCACCCATTTGCTCCTCCATTTTCAGTCGGCAGATTCTTCGCTGCTGCTATTCAGTCCTCCCCCTCCACAAGTGTTTCCAGTAAGAAAGTTTCATGTGATTGTTGACTCAGACCATTCTCCTCACTTTCCTGTAATTATTGAGATGAGGATCTTCCTAGAAGGAACTTATGGTTGACTCAAATACGTTTCGCTGTTGGTTTTATCTCTGCTTTTTACTTTAGTGAAAGAGGAAGCCTTTGTTTCTTCTGCTTATTATTTTTCCTTATTGCATTAGCCGTAAATATGTGGGGGGAAACGAGGGACAATGCACCTGTGCAACAACAACAAAATTAGAAAAAATGTGAAAGCAGGGGACATATTAAGTAAAAAAGGTGCATATTTTGTAATTTCTACCTCAATAGCGTTTGTTGTTCATCTTTATCCATCCAAACAGATATTTCTATGCTTCTGAGTTATGACAATGACTATATGACAAAAGATTAAACTTAGAAACTTGGATTAGGAAGTTTTATACCATAAAACTCAACTGGAAATGCTCTAACTTTATTACAGAATTAATATCAAACACATAAACAACTTAACCTAGGTCAAATTGCATGCCAGCCGCAATTGAACAAAGAAGAGAGTACAAAACTTGAATTATCTTATTTGGATAGGTCAATTACATCTGCATCACTGTGGAATTATCGTTCAAACCATAATTTGGAGACAAGCTAATAAAAGCGAAGTGGAAAGAAAGATTGAAACGAGGTGTGGCCCATGAAGCAAGTAGGAAGCTGCAATTTGCCTGGGCGAATGGGAGCTTGCTGTTGTCACCGGAGCCAATGAGAGGGACAATTCAAAGATCGAAAGCTTGAATCTATTTCGCAAAGGAGAAGTGCGGATTCTGCAACGCCTAGATCAAAAGGCAAGATGCAGAGCAAGAATAAAGGACTTGACTTGACTTCACTTGACAACCAATTTTAAAAAATAAATAAATACCACCGAAATAGTTAGCGCTCACAATAACCTTACTGTTTCATTATCGTTTAATTTTTGCTCACCATGTTTAATATAAAGAGTTATATCATTAATTTAAATAAATTTAAAAAATTAGTTAAATTATTTATTTATAATAAATATATATTAGTTATCTTATAATACTCTTCCAAATTACATATATTATAACTATCCATTAATTGAACTATTTTACTATATTTAATCATAAAAAAAATTATAAAAAAAAGTATAAAATTAAAAAATAAAGTCGATTCAAATTTTATAGTAAAATTTTAGTTTTAAAATATAATTTAATTCAAAAATCTGTTTAAATAAATATAACTGTTTATTTTAAAAAAATTTAAATTAAAATTTTATTCTAAAATAGCTTTTAAATCCATAGTTTGGTAACAGCCAAACAGGCCCTTTATAACTAAACAGTACCTTTTAAAGCAAATTAAGACATGATAATACACGTTGTTACTTCACGAATTAACTTTGTCCCCATTAAGATAGCTCGAGTTACAGGAACACCAATCTGGAGAACAATGTTATTTTAAGAAAAATGCACACTGAATTATGTGGATCTATCCATGCACATTGGCTTGATCCAATACCATGATGTCTAAGAGAGAATCAAGAAATGTGAATCTAAGCTGGCATCTTGTTGTATAATTAATGCTGAAGCTTCAAGTTTAAATTAAGGCCACTCATACATATATGTTTTATGTATTGAAGCAATTAAAGAAGCAAGTTAGCCAAGAGGAACCTTCTCAAACGGCAAACCACACATCTCAGGTACATTAATTAATGCTCTATTTCAAAGGCTGAACATAATTTACTAATCTTTATTTCTTTTAAAAAAACATAATTTACTAATTCATCTTAAAAAGAATGGTAACGTACATCTTAAAATTAAGAAATCAACCCAAATTGACTTGAGTGGTTACTAGTCTATAAAATCAATAGATACAATAGTTCAATTAATAATATTTCTTTAACACATATAAGAGATTATTAGAAATATTGTGTAAGGGTATATCAAATAAATAAGCATATTTTTTATGACTCGGGTTTTAAAGATATGTCTAAAAGGCATATTTCATGTCCTTCTACAGTTTATAAAATTATATTGTAGACGAAAAACTAATAATAGATTATTGTTGATATATTTTTTTTACATATATTGTCTTAGTGAGTTTTATCATATTCTATCAATTTTATCACTTTGTATTCTTATAGTAATAGTTCTTTTAATTATGGAGAGTGATATTTTCTAATTGATTAAAGAGTTATAAAATATCTCTTAAAGATAATATGTCTTTAGACGTGATTTAAACTATATATTTTATTATTTTATAGATTTTATTAATAATTTTATTTAAGATATTATAGGATATTAAATATTTTATTATATTTGAAGAGACTAAGATTCTCTTCTAAATTTAACTCCGGTATGAACTGGAAATGAAATATGATCCTTTTTTTTCTTGGTTGAAAACTTGTTGGCGGAAGAGTCCCTTGGGCCACCCATGGTTTAACACTTTACAACCTCTCCTATTGGCATTATTCAAAAAGAAAGCAATGCCTTGCTGTCATCAACTAGACGTTTGGTCACTAATTAAATGGCTTGTAATTCTGTACTAAAAATATCCTCTCATGTCTTGGTTTTAACAAATAATAAAAAGTAAATATTTTTAAGTAATAATCACCAAAATAAAATTAATATCAATACACATATCATATTTTTTTTAAAAAAAAAAGTCTATCTATCTCACCCTTTTTTTCATTGCCCTAAAGTTTTCTTTCTCCGTTTCTTTGCATGATCCAAGGCCTAAGCAATGACGTGCATATATAAATTTTTTTTATAAACAATGTCTTTATGAACAAAATTATACTTCTTATAAAATTATAAACAATGTCATTCACCTCAAATTTTGTACAAAATACCGACTAATTTAATATCTAGTGTATGATTCAAAAAAAAACAAAACTTTCAAAAACTCAATATCTTTATGAGATAAAAACTTTTTAAAAGTGAGAAATCATGTATTTCATCCTATTTATAACTTAATACTGTTAGAGTATACATGTTAAAATAAAACAAAAATCTGTCAAAAATTAAAAATTAAATAGATTCCGAGTCTCATACTCAACCAAAGCCTAGAACCAGTTCATGATTTATAAATACCATGGCTAATTAAAATCGTAAAATTCTACAAAGAAATTATTTTTAAAACCAGCTCTATCCAAAATCTGAATTATCTTGAAGAGGTAACATTATAATTTGTTTTATTTATAAAATGCATCATGCGCTTCAAGCCAAAATGAACATAGGATTCTCATTCTTTTCATCTTACACCGCACCAAGTCACAAGAGTACGTAAATCTAAAATATGGTAGAGATTCATCCAACAGATTGAATACAGTTGTAACGGAACATGATTTGTGAGCTAAAAATATGAACAAAATTCAGGAGCTATTATAGATTATTAAAAGGAATTAAATCCAAAACCTGCCATTTCAATTTCACTCTACATTCTTTCTTTTTTTCGGTTTTGCCGTAATAGCTGTACATCATCACTCAAAAAATCCCAGGAGAAAAAAAATCTTGGTAATTAATCGATCAAAACGAGGTTAGTTGTGTAAAACAAAGAATCCAAGGCCTAAACGACACGATGCCCAGTAAAACGACATGCAGATGAATCTACTGCCGCAGCTCCTTTCGGAGCTTCTGAGAGAACGACTTGCAAGCATCCAAGCTTAAATCCATGGCTGCCGCAAGAGCCACAAACGCCGCCGCGTCCTCCGTGCAAGTCACGTGCTGCAACCCAACTTCCACCTCTGGTTTGCTCTCCTTCCCCTCGCCGTCCACTGTTGCCGACATCACAAACCCCTTGTAGAACAGTTGCTTCTCCAACCCGAACTCCGACCCTGATCCAGAACCCGACCTCGATCTGGACCCGGATCCCAGGTCCCAGCTTCCGTGTGGGCTGTTGACTGGGGTTACCCCAGAGGTGACATCTATTGTGAATTTTCCGCCATTTGTGGCGCTGATGGTTGAGCCCGCGAGGGTCACCGGTTCAGCGGTTGCCGGGAGGACATCGAACTTGAAACCCACCGAATGGGAACTGTTCTGTTCGCGCCAAGCCTCGAGGCGCCCCCAAGGCTTCCAAGTGCCGTCGCCACCGGGTTGGAGGATAAGCCATGCGCCGGGATTGGACCGGCTGACGCGGTGGGAACCGGGAGAGGGGACGAACGGCGTGACCATTGAGGCGGCAGCTACAGGGGAACCGGATAGGTCGTGAATCGTAATGGACCATCCTTTTCGCTCAGGCGATTGGTCCTTCTGAGCTTTGAGCGTGTTGAACCAGCCTTTTGAATTGCTTGCCTCCGATACAGATGACCTAGAAGCCAAATTCCGATCCCTGAAGCTGAACTTGCAAGTGAAAACCGGTTGTTTAACATTCCCCTGGATTTGAAACACCTGCGGGCTACACTCTGGTTCGCCGTCGAACCGGAAGACGAATCTCGGGTCCGGTTCAGCCCGGACAGTCAAGTGTAACAACTGTTCCGACGACGCCTTTTTCTTCTCACCCAAAGAGACCCAACCGTTCTGAAACATAGAAGCGCGAGATTCAGCCAAGGTAAGATCCAACGGCACCGAAATTTTCCCCAATAACTTGGCAGTACAGAAGCCAAACGCAGATGTAATTCTCCGACCCTTGTAGACGGAAATCTTCATAGTAGGAACCTTGGACGATTTCAGAAGCTTCTCAATCAAAGGCTTGCTCAAGTCGAAGGAAGCAGCTAATGAATGAGATTGTGAATCACCGGCGTCTTGCGAGACAAGAGGAACGGTAGCGTACTGATGATCGAAAGATTTGAAATCCTTGAGCTTAATCTTACAAAAGCAAGGAGGAGAACTAGAGGGATGAACTTGGCCGGAGAAAGAAGAAGGCTTGGAAGCCGCGGGAGATTTGATGGCCAAGTTTCCGACGAGGATCCGAACATAAGGACACGGATCCATATCGCGGGGTGTGGTTTCCGGCGAGTGAGACGACTGTGAAGATAGAAGAATTGTCTGGAGGAGAGAGGAAAAGGAAGCTGCGCTTATAAGAGTCTGGTGAGAAGGAAGAAGACAGTTGTTGGGCAGGCAAGGCGAATGAGACAGCCTGTAACTTGGACGATTTTTCGTTAACTTTTTTTATATGATGGGAAATAGAAGGAGGTCCCATGCGAGCTGGCATTTTTTGAACTGATCTTCGTATATAATTTTTTTTAAAAAAATTCTAATTATAATTTTATGAGTAACTCGTTCGAATTTTATGAGTTGAGGGACTTGAATCCCACCTTTTATTATAGAGGAGAAACGTGAAATAAGTGCCTGATTGGCAACAGTTCTTAATAATTAATTTTAACTAAAATTTTAGTTTAAAATTTTTTTATATAAACAGTAATTTTTATTTAAAATTAATTTTAGTCAAAATTATAAAATCATAATTTTGTATAAGGTACTAAAAATAATTTTTGAAATAATAAAAGAGTTGATAGACTATTTAATTACTATTTTATCCTTACTTTTTCTTATATCCCCTCTCTTCTTCATCATATCTCCTCTTTTCTCTCTCCTCTCTCCTCTCTCTCATCTCTCCTATTTTTTTCTCTACCCTCTCTCCTCTCTCATACTTTAATCAAATCATACGTTTTTTAATAATTTATCAATATAAAAAGTAATTCTACTACTAATCATCTAAATATTTCTATTCTCAAAATCTATTCTCCAGAATTTATTTTTTCTAAAATCTATTCTCCAAAAATTAATCAGACCTAACTAAGTATATCAATTTTGGTGATAATTTTGGATTTGATTAGATTTAGTCAGCAAGTTTCTTTAATGATATTTATAGCAATTTAAAAAATTAAAAAAAGTTTTCAAATTGATGGGATTTTATTTGAACCCCTTCAAGAGTGTGCAAAAGTTCAATAATTTTGATTTTCTTAATTAAAAAAAATAGATAAAGAAATAAAAAGAAGGAAATGCTTGTCTTTGGTCTTTTTTTTCCTTTTTCATATATATATTTTTTAAAAGCTACTTATTTTATTTTATGATAGAAGTTGTGAGCCATATAACTATTTAGAACGTATTTAATCTCTAATAAATATTATTTTATTGTAGTTATAATTATAATATTTTAAGAAGTATTATAATTCCTGAATGTTTAGGTTTATGTCTAAGAGTAACTGATAGCTTATTCTACTCAATATTCGTATTACATAAAAGGAATAGAGTCTTCACTGACCTTTTAATTATACGTGAGTCTAATCCCTTCTAAAAATTTATGTAGTCAAAAAAACAAAAGAAATTATGCAAAAATCTTTGAATTTTGAATTGAGTGAATAATTTCATTTACTCCATAAACAACTCTATAAACTTTTGAATTTGTACAGGTAACCCTCTTCTCATTAACTATACCATTATTTCACTAACGAAGCATACTATTTTATTAACTAAATAATTCTTTTTAAAAAAAATTACTGTAATCCCTTCAAATTTTGAATCAACTTATATCATTTCCTAAACTTTAGGTCTATAAGATAAATTATATGTCACATAGAGTTTAATAATGGACATCCTAATTATATGAGAGTTATATTTATAAATTTTAAATTCTAAAGAGATTTATTGTCAAATTTTGGATAAGAAAGTTATTTCCACAAAACTTCAAATTCAAAGAGTCCTATATAATGTAATATTTTTATATTATTTAGACTTTAGGGCTTTTAGGCTAAATTTGTTGCGGGGAAAAAAGACTTTGGATTAAATATTATTTTTTAAAAAAAAAACAATATTTTCCTTTAAAAAGTATATTGCAGAATAAAAAAAACGCTTTCTTTAAAAAAATAGAATGCAGAATGAATGAAAATACTTTCTTGGAGGGCAATTTTAGAAGGTTTAATTGCAGTAGTTTATTGTAACAGAGATTTGAATATATAAGTATAAATAGGGAGTTGAAAATTTGGGCATCAACATTGATAATATGTTGAAATGAAATCATTCGATCTGTTGTTTGCTTCTAATGTTGATGATAATTAAAATTAGGTAGCAACTACCAATTAACCTAATCGTTGCTAATCAACCTAATTAGAAACGATTATTCTCTGTTTTGGTTTAATTATTAATTATTAGGTTGACAAATTGCTTCCCATTTTCTGTTTTAATTCTTTTTTTTTTCTTTTTCCACAGAATCGTACACTATGACATATCTTAAAGAGTATACATATATGGCGGATAGACCTAAACCCATCACTTAACATAAATTTAATATGTTAATATTATATATATATATATAGTTGATTTATTGTAATTCACATTTAACATATCATTAATCTTCATCTTTAAACATAATATAAACTAAATGTGGACCTTATAAGTTGTGCAAAAAGTTTGAAATTAAAAAAAAATACTGCCTGCATGGATTAGGGTAGTAGAGAAAATATTCAATAAAAATGAGTTTGAATGACTGTTGTTTCTATTTAAAAAATTTTCTAAGAATAACTTTGAAAAAAAAAATGATCTTGCATAGATATGTTTTTAGATGTGTAATTATCATAAGTAATATGACTTTTATGTGACTTTCTTTTCTTTGCCACAAAAGTAAAACAAGTTCCCTCTGGTTAACCGTGGGTTTAGAGATAAATTATATATTTTGTTGTTTCAAAACTCTAAACTCTTACATAAATTGTATGGCTTCCCAAGAGTCACACACACGCATGTGATTTAACGTTTTGATTATCCTTTTTTTTCCTTTCTTGTTACTCTTTATCATCTTTCTTAAAACATCAAATCATAAAATTCTAATAAAAATTGTAATTTTTTTAGTTCAAATAACAATATTTAAAAAAATATCATAATTTCTAGTATATTTGAGAATAATTAATAATTTATTCTACCTGATATTTGTATCATCTAATAAAAAAATATTATCATATTCTTAAATTGTGAGTGAGTCTAACATTTTCTTAAATATTCTTACAATAAAAAAAATAGAGAGAGAAAATTATATTTAATAACCATACAAGGAATCAAGTTGCTAAGAACTCTGAAAATATCAAACAATTATAAAGTTCTATTGAACTTAAGATTAATTTTTTTAAATTATAAAATATAAAATTATTCTTAAAAAATACCTTAATTGTTATTTTTTAGTCTCCAGTATTATTCATTCATCTAAGAGTTATTATTCTTATTGCTTAATTTTTTTCCTTTTGCTTAAGTTTTTATTTTTTCTATAGAATTGTTTTTCTTATTGTTTAAATTATTTTTTCTTAAAATAATTCTCTTATTTTATAATTTAAAAAATTAATTTTAAATTTTATAAAACTTTATAATCATTTAGTAATTTTTTAATTTTTTTTATAATTATATTCTTTACATAGGACTTACACAATTTTTCTTAAAAAAAATGCCACAGCCACATATAATTGGTCTATATTATAATCCATGTTTTGTTTTTCTTGATGAAAGTCTAATCCGTAGTGTTGGTTGCTAATGTATCGATGCGACATGTTCCGGGCGGGCAAAGTAGAAAAAAAAAAATCTAATACTTGTAAGTGGAATTTATTATAATAAAAATATTATTTATGTCAAAAACTTCAAAAATTAAGATTTTTTATAAACAATTAGAATATAGATATTAATTCAAGAACTTTAATTTTATTTTTATTAGGAAAAGGACATATGGGTCTCATAGAAATAATTGAATGACAAAAAAATCCTACCAAATGCTATAATTCATTTCAAATGACATGGGACCTCACATGATTTTTTTTTAATTATAATAAGACTTAAATGACCTTGTAAAATAAAAAAACATTAAAAAAGATATGAGAGTTAGTGCGTTTTGCTATGAAATAAGAAAACAATAAAAATACTATTACCGATCATAGATTGCTCCCAAGTATGTTCGTAGGTGGGTTTACTCATCATTGTAGCTGGGGTTATTAGTGCAGCTGATGGAGTTATTAGTTGCAAGTGCTGGATTGTTATTTCAGGCGCTAGGGTTGCTATTGTAAGTGCTGTGGTTGTAAGTTGCAGCTAATAGGGTTCTTAGTGTAGGTGATGAGCTTCTTAGTTGCATGGACTGAGGTTCTTAATTGCAGGCGCTGGGGTTATTATTTCAGGTGCTGGGATTGTTAGTTGCAGCTGATAGGGTTCTTAGTGCAGATAATGAGGTTTTTAGTTGTAGGGGTCAAGGTTCTTAGTTACAGGTGTTGGAATTGTTATTTTAGGCACTGGGGTTATTAGTGCATGTGCTGAGATTGTTAGTGCAGGTGATGAGGTTGTTAGTTGTAGGGGTTGGGGTTGTTAGTTGTAGGTACTATGGTTGTTATTTCAGGCACTGGGATTGTTATTGTAGGTACTGAGGTTGTAAGTGTAGCTGATAGGGTTATTAATTGCAGATGATGGGGTTCTTAGTGCAGGTAATGAGGTTGTTAGTTACAGGTGTTGAGGTTGTTATTTTAAGCACTGAGATTGTTATTGCAGGTGTTGGAATTGTAAGTGCAGTTGAAGGAGTTGTTAGTTATAACTGATGGGTTTTTTAGTGTAGGTGATGGGGTTTATTATAAAGTAAATTAGATTAGCAACCAAATTATCTTTTACCAAAGAAAAATATCTAATAGATTTTAAAAGACCACGAAGTTGAACTAGACATATATATATAAGCAAAGTAAGATGATTAGTAGTACATTTAAGTGAGAGTGTATAGTTATAGCAAACTTTAGCTTGATGTTACAGCTCAACTATAAGTAATGACAACCTATACTAAACACAAATTATTAACAACTCAACCACTAATATAATTATTATATAATAGAAGTGTTAACTTTATTATTTTGTTAATATTTTGTTGTCAATTGGTACTGGTTAGGATGTTATGTTCAAAAAAGCAGTTGTTGTCAATTAGTGTAGTTGTTGTATGTGTCATCGGGAAGTTATTATTATAGGTGATATGGTTGCCATTCCTTCACCACGGGGTTGTCATTTCTTATTAGTTCAGTTGTTAATATTCCCCAATATATTATTGAGTTTGATGCATTTGTTGAACTTGACATGAAATACAATACTTGCTTATTCAACATGACAATATTCTTTCTGCAACAACTTAAAAACTTGATATTTTTTCAAAAGTGTTCAATTATATATATTGTTTGTAAATTTCACAGTCTAAAATGCTTGGGTTGGTAAGTTTTTTCTTCTGATATTCAGGCTCTTTGCCACTTGCACGAGTCAACATTTCCCCATGAAATGTGCAGAAAAGATGTGTCTTTTGACAGAATAAGTTATTTCTTTTTTCATCTTGAACCAATATCTTGGCCACCATGGTCATCATTTGTGAATAAAAACAGGAAATGAGCAAACCACCATTACATTGCACATGGATCAAAGTTGAATGAAAGCTAAATACTATAAAACTTAAAATTAGTCATTACAAAAGGTACAACAAGAAGCAAGAAATAAACATTATTCTCTTGGCTAGTATCTGCTTGCAACAGACTGAACTGCAGATAAAAAATGTGTAAAATCTTCATATTTGTCAAATAACTCCATAATTTTATCATTGTCAAACAAGAAAACAGGAGAAAATACTGAAATTAAATACAAAGAAATGATATTCAAATGACTATATTAGATTGCTTATCCAGAGCAGGTGGTGGATGCAATTTTGCAAATCCAATCCACGCAACAATGCCAACAGCCATAATTACCCAGCGAAGAATGCCATACTTCATATCACTACTCTTCATTTTCTTTTGAGTCTACAAGTAATAAAATCGATTAGGGAAAAAATTAATTATTTTCTTAAACGATCCATAACAGGTTTTCAACTAAACTAGATGTCAACCCAATCTATCTCAAATGCAAATAACAAGCATGAAAATAAACAAGATTTTATGTATTCAGTCAAATTTAGTCTTGGGTAAACCTACCACCAGAATCCACAAATCAAGAAGTTAACTGAAGGGGGAATGATGTGAACAAATAGAACAAATTATGTTCGCTCTTTGGTTAAAAGACTTAAATATGAAATGACATTTCTTAGCCCAAATTTTATAAGAAAGAAAAATCGGACTAAGGGAAAAAAATAGAAAGATTAATTTTCTTTAATTCATTAGCAATGTTATGTCTAATAGTTACTCAAAGGTTTATATTCTTTTTAGTCCATTCCATTCAATTCTATATATTAAACAAATCATGGTCTTCATTCTTTACCAAAATAAAAATACAAAGTTATTCTACAAGGAAGAAAACATGACTGTTTACAAAATATTTTTCAAGAAATAAATAAATGAATTCTATTTAAAAGCATTTCTTATAGCCTCAGGAAAAAACCCATTGTGTCTATGCAAGTAG
Source organism: Leucaena leucocephala (assembly GCA_037074615.1). Classification (NCBI taxonomy): domain Eukaryota; kingdom Viridiplantae; phylum Streptophyta; class Magnoliopsida; order Fabales; family Fabaceae; genus Leucaena; species Leucaena leucocephala. The sequence continues at coordinate 3,304,414 of CM073562.1, read as the reverse complement.
CTAGATATGGAATATTAATTAGATAAATGGGTGTTTAAACTCAAATTAATAAATCTCAGTGCAGAACCGATTTATTATAACCTAAACCTATACCACTCAGAAGTCAAGAGAGGAAAAGAATAACCGCATGTCTGAAACATTAACTAAAAATCCTGATACGACACAATACCAGTTTTAAGAAATGCCTTTGCACTTGACGAAGTTGAAGGTCCAGTTGTCCCCGCTGCCTTCTTTCCAAATCCATGCTTATGTATTTCTGCGTGCAGCTCAGGCGCCTTATGAGAAAAAATGCGTCCAGTGAATAGTTAATAAATATAACAAATTAAATTTCAGCAGAATCCTTCTAAAATATCAGAGGAAGGAAAAGAGAAAAAGGGTACGATAGCAAGAAAATCTGAGCAGCAATTGTAGAGAGACAAAGAGAAGATTGAGTTGATCGAATGAAGAGAGAGAGACAATTATATCTTAGGGAAAATTTCAATCTTAGGAACAATTATATCTTTTTACAATTAGAGAAAATTTATATGAGGTCTTATGGGATTTGATATTAATTATGTCATTTTTTAAGATTTTTTGACATCTTATACCTTCCATAGGATTTAGATATCATTTTTCCTTTTTTATTTTAAAATTAATTAAAATACTTATTGTTTTGAAAAGTATTCAAAACCGTTCTACTCAGTTAATTAGCTAGAAATTGTAAATGCCAAGCCGTGGTCGTAATGGGCACATCAAATGATAATTCTCTCCACGCGACCTTGACAAGGTTTTCCAATTTCAATCAACGTGACAAATTATCGACTTTGATAATAATATACCACCCTCTTCAAAATTGGCTACACGTTGATTCAAAGACGCAAGTTATCAATTTAGTTTTTTATTTCTTTAAAAAAAATAATAAATCACGAAGACAAAATATTAAATATTTTTCGCATTCATATTGAAAGGAGTCGTCGTGCATCAACCAAAATTGGTTGAGTTAAGTCAAAGAGGATTAGTATTAAAAAATTATTTTTTATGTAAAAATTATTTATTTAATTTTAAAAAATTAATAAAATTAATAAAATTATTTAATTATAATATATCACTTGATATCCTTAAAATATTTTAATATAACATTAAATTTTATATATATTAAGCTTATTTAGCCTAATGCAAGATTAATTAGACTATAAAATATATAAGTTTAGAATGAATTCTATTTTATTAAAAAATATTTATAAGAATAGTCATCATAATTATAAAATTTTAATTTAAATTAATAGGTTATTTGAATACTTTCTAATATAATTTAAAAAGGATGTTGGAAGTGACATGACTCAATGCAGAGAAGAAAAGTAGAACGATTATAATAGAAAAAAATAAAATAAAGAAAGATAAAAGAATTTATTATTATTTTATTTAAACCAATATTAAAGGAGGAGAGGAGAGAGGAGGGGAGGAGAGGAATTTTTATATTATTTTATTTAGTTTAAGAAGGAAAAAGAGAAAAAAAATTATATAGACAAATTTATTTTATAGAATATTTTAATAAACTATAATATATATAGTATTAAGATATTAAAAAAATTATAAATATATTAATAATATAAAATAAAAATATTACTCTTTTTCTTAAAATTTTTCAATTTTAAAGGAGAGATAAATCTTAAAAGGGGCCTTCCTACAAAATTTACATACTCAATCAAATAAAAAGAGAGGAGTCAAATCCATTCTTTTTTCTTTTTTCTCTTTCTTCTCAAATTATTCATACTAAATATAGTATAAAAGATTATAAAAAAAATTTATATATATATATTATTTTATAGGTTATATAGATTGATATAGAGATAATTTAATATTCTAAAATATTTTTATATTTTTTTATTAGTATTTAATATTCGAAGTTAATGTGATGTTATATATACATGTGTGCGTGTACACACATATATAGAGAGGGAGGGAGGGTAAGTAAGAAGGAAAGAAGAGGAGAAGATGGAAAATGGGGAGATGAGCTGGAAGATGAGGGCACAACGGAGTACAGGTAGGGGTAGCTGACAGCAAAGAAAGACCCAAACAAGGCTGTATCCTGTCGTTGTCATCGCTATTCGCTATCACATCCCTTCCCTTCCGTTGCGCCTAACTCTCTCCAGCTGTTTCCTCCATTCGTTCCACTTACCTTAAATATTCCTCATTATTCATTGTGGGTCCCACCCCCAATTATCATCTCTTTGACTTCCTCCCACCTCTATTTTCCTTTTCTGGAACCTACTTAACCATAGCTAGTCCCTCTTTCCCACCAATAACATTCACTTGCTCTTGCTTTACTGTTATTGGGGATTTAATATCTCTGTTTTTTTTAACATTTCAATGCCAAAAACAAAATTTTTAAAAAAGAAGAAAACCTTACTATTAATCCATAAATCCTTCTAATTTTATACGTACAATTTTTTTTATTAATTCTTTATAATTTTATCATTTATAACTTATAGCTATTAATTTATACATTTATAATATGTTAATTAGGGATAATTTAGATACTGATAAAGTGACATGAAAGTTTCTATAAAATGAACAAATAATTTAAAAAAAAATAAAATGATAATAATCATATTTATTTATTATCAAACTAAGAGTAAAAACTATTTTACATATAATCATTTCTTTATATATATAATTTGTAATCTAATTAATTTTAATTTTATTTAAATTTATATGTCAAAATTAATTCAATTATACTCTAAATAATAGCTATAAGATCAGTCATCACCGCTATTTATCTTATAAATTAATAGATAAAAACTAATACTTGAGGAAATTATAATGGTCCAATAAATAAAACCATGATTAAAAATGCAGTGAACATATTAGTTTTTTACAAATAAAAATGAAGGGAAAAGTTTCATCAATCATGATTCATGAACTGTATAATATACTCCATTGTCTTAGGTGTAATTATTTTAGTAATATTTATCAGTGTGAAACAATATGTTCCTTCATCAATATTTATATAAAAAATATTTACTCTAGATTAAATTAATTCATCCATCATCTCAGGAAATATATACTCATTTCATCATATTTATAAAATAAAGAGAATATTTACTTTAGTTACATTTATAAGATAAAAGGATTTTTTTTAAAATATTCAATTTTAATCTCTATTTATTTTTTATTTATTTATGTTAATTTTATTTTTAATCAATATAATATTATTAAATAGAGATAAAATTAAAAAGTTGTTGAATTTTATTATATATTTAATAAAGTTTAAGATTTTTTAATTTGTATAAATTATACTAAAAATAATTTATAAATAAGATTAATATATACACACACACACGAGCCCTTGCTATAGAGAAGATAATAACAAAGGCCTCTTTCCTACAAATTGACATATGATTCCCAAGGCCTTTAATTATAAAATTTGGGACACTTATTTGTTATTTCCCTTTATAGTTACTACACTCGGTAATATATTTAAAAAAGAGTTAATCTGGGCCAATGAGAAGACAATTACTTTATGATTATGTAACATATAAATTTGAAATTAAGGGTATTAATTCGAATAATAAATAATTTAATATTATTTAAATAATAAAATTTTAAATTTAAATATTAATATATATATATATAAATTATTAAAAAAAATTATTTACTATAATTAAATACAAGACGCCATTAAGATTTGAATCTAAAATTCCGACATACAAATTTGAAGTGTATCATGTTAGGGAGGGCCACGTTGAGGGATAGGTGGACCCACGTAGCGTGCGGCGGTGAGACGGAATCTTGTTCTCAACTTTTATTACAAGTATCTTTTATTTCTTGACACTGTATATCTGAATTCTCATTGGATCTTAGTTTTCTTTTTCCTTTTAAAAAAAAGCAAAAGATAAATATTTCAGTTTGCACGTGAACCTGCACGTGCATGTGTTAAACGGGAACTATGAGTCTATGATAGATACTCTAAGATGAGTGGATGACAGGCTATGCTAGAGAGCTACTTATACCTTTACTTAGGGGGAATAATAATCGAATATAATATATAGGATTTTTTATTTATCTTGAAAATGTTGGCCAGATATTTACGCAAAAGTTCAAAATGGAAACTACAATTATTATAATTTTTGAAAAGTTTTATTTTCATCATATTTTTATATTTTATATTCAATGGAATCAACTGAGGTAGTTTTTAATTTTTATACATTTCCACAAAAATAAGATAATTCACCAAAAAATTTGTAAGTAATGCGGTTTTCCTATAAATATTAAAAATATATTGCTAATATTGTAAATTAAATCTATTGATGGAATATATCTTAATAGCAAATAATAAGCAACATTGATATATAAGTATCAAATATAAAAGTTATAAAGAATTTTACTGTTCATGCGTGAGGGACACTGCAGGCTAGCAGATTCTGTATTTCCATCCGGTTTTTTTAGGCATAAACTAAATTATATATTTCAAAATGAGAAAATTTGTCGAAGGTAAAAAGGAAAAAAAAAAGAAAAAGAAAATTTGTATAACTTGAATAAAATTAAATTATGTTAATTTAATTGAAATAGGAATCATTATTTTAGTCAACCAAATATTATTATTATATTTGATTTGAACAAAATCCCACTCCGTCATTAATTATTAGCCTTTATTCTCTTTGATTTGAACAAATCCTTCACTGTGGAGAAATCATTTACCCCTTCTTTGGAGTAGGAGAAAATGAGTGAAGGAAGAAAACTAGCAGCGGAAATAGAGAAGAAGATAAATTTTCTCTTTTGTTTATCTATCCTTTTTATTATATTTAATTTCAAAAAATTATCCATTTTTTTATTTTTTTCCTTAATAAATTATATTTTTTGTGACAAAAAATATTTAGTTTTAAAATATAATAGCATGAATATATATATATATATATTTATCAAATAATTTGATTTTAAAGTGTTTGATGATAATAATGTTGATACGATTTTTTTATTATGATATTTAATTTGATTTGAAACCTAATATATTTTTATATATTTATAAAAGTATTTCAATTATTTAATAATTTATCTATTTTTTTTTCTTTATTTTGTTTTATTTATCTAAATAAAAAGGATGATAATATATTCTTTTTTATTTTTTTTTCTCTATCTTCTTTTTATCTTCTTATTTTCATAACTTTTCTTCCTATTTAAACGGTGTATTAGTGCCATAGTAAAAGCTACTTTAAAATTTAAATCTCAACTTATAAATAAAATTTTATATTTAAGATCAGAATAAATATTATTTATACTCTTACTTATAATTACAAAAAACAAAATAATAGCTAAAATTTAACTCACATCTATTTCTCATAATACTGCAGGGCTCCATGGAATTAGCTCTCTCTGTTTTTTTTACATTGGAAAGCTTTAAAATACTTTTGCTCACATTTCAGTTGTTAAAAAATTATACTTGTTTATTTCAATTTGATCTTATCACTGAAGTGCTCAGTAACTAACTAACTAACTAACTAACCAAAATCCGGGGGAAGTATCAAGCTAGACAAAATCGGACTGGTTTAAAATATCAATTCATTCTGATTTTTTTTCCTGAAAGATTCTGATTTAACCATATGCGATTCTTTAATTGGCAAAAAAAAACACACACACACACACACACACAATATGCAATTCTTGCTCACTGTTATGATCCATCTTGCAGTAGCATCTCTCTCTCTCAGGCATCAAAGCGTTTGGGCGAGATTTGTTCTCTCTACAAATTTGTTTTTATTATAAATTGATAGTATAAGAATCTAAAAAGTTTAATATTAATATTCTTGTAATTCCAGTACAGCGGGGGATATCATATGGCAGATGGTAGATTCAAAACAAAAGCTAACTCACTTGGACCAAAGCATTATAGCCATATCGTTGCCAGTGGCTCTCTTCATCATCCCTTTAGGCCGTTACAAAAAATCAACCACGAAACTAACAAACTATTAGTTAATATAGTATATGGTCTTATTCTTATTAAAAAATATACATTTAAATATAAAAAATATACTTGTTTGTTGGGAGAAATAAAAATCTCTATTAAAGAGGGAAAATTACCAAAAATGTTAATTTTTTTTACTATTTTTAGAAACTTATCTTTCTAGTATTCCCTCATCTATTTTTTCCTCATTATTTTCTGTATCCAAATATAATAAAAGGGATTAATTTCAAATTCAATATAACTTTGAGATACTCTTGACTAAATAAAGAAAAAGTCAATTGCAAATAGCCTTATAGAAAACTCAGATAAAATACGAGATTGTAGATTTAATCTGACTTGTAGCCTTGGGCTGCATATATTTACTCCCTTTAAGTGGAAAGAAAAAACAGCATGATTATAATTAATGAAGTGGATTAGGGGGAAATGGGAATGGTGATTTTGCACATTGCCCAAAACACTACACACGAGTGATGAGCAAATTAAAGCGAAGTCATTCCTTCAAAGGCATGATCTCTACATGAAGACATACATACTCAATTGGTTTTTCGCTGTGAGAGAGCCCATATCATTTGATTATATATGCGTGTATAATGATGATTAAGTGAAATTCCTCACAACAGCCAAAAAAACATCATTAAGAGCAGGCTCTCCTTAATAGAGTGCAAAGGAAGGATTAATAATGTCTCACACGTGGCTTCTTCTTTCCACTCTTCCTCCTATCCAGCTCATTATTACCAGATGGACATCCACAGCCTGCGCATAATGTGTTCAGCATCATGATTCCTTGTAGTCATATAACACATTTTGATTTTCTTACAATAAATTGAGAAGGACATGGCCAACAAACATTCTGAGTTGATTAATAACTTGTCATGAGTTTGAATTTTATTTCATTTGACAATTTTATTAATAAGTAATTTATAAATATTTTTATAAACGCTCTATAAATTTAGAGGTATATATTAACATTAATGAGTCATTGAGACTCAATTTATCTAATTTTTTTATATAAAAAAATTAAAGGAATATACATCAACAATTTGAAGTTACAATGAGATCAAATTTATTATGACCTTATAGAAATAAAAATAAACCAGACCTTTAATAGAAATCTAAAACCTAGCCTAGTTAGAACCTATTGAAGCTTGGCATATTCAATAAATACGTCAAAGTTTAAGCTTATTTAAAGGGAAGACATTTTCTTCTAAAGCCTGTCTCACAAGCCTATAAATCTGTTTAATTATACGTATGTTATAAATAGACTTAATGTTTATTTAGATATTTCTATTTATAGATATATGTATATATTTTTAAGCCTTTTAAAACCCTACATAAATGTAAACTTTAGTAGGCTCAAAGCCTACTTACAACATTCAAAATTTAAAAACCGAAGTATTTTTAGATGTCTACATTATAAGTAAATCTTTAAAAATATTTTTAAAGACTTAGGATTGAGTTTAAAAAAATATGTATATAAGTTTAAATATAGATTCAAGCTTTAAATTTTTATTATAAGTTTGGCTTAATTAGCTAAAATTTAGTATGATTTATTTCTATAGATAAGTTATACTTAAACTTTAAATTCTTAAAAAAAACATGTATACAAGTTTAAGTATAGACTCAAACTTTAAATTCTTATTATAAGTTTAGGCCTAATTAGCTAAAATCTAGTATAATTTATTTCTTTAGATAAGTTATACTTATATATAAGCTTTCGGGTTATAGGCTACAATGTTATTATTAAATCAAGATTAAATTTTAAAAGGTCTTTTAACACATTTTTTATAGATTCAACTAGTGAATAGGTGAGATATATGATTATTTAAATCGTGTTCAATCTTTAGAGAGTACTATTTTATTGTGGTTCAAGTTATAGTGTTTGAGGAGATATTATAACTCTTAAGTACCTAAATTTATACTTGAGGATAATAGACAATCAACCTTATTTAATATTAATATCACCTAAAAAAAGAGAAGTTTTACTATATTTTTAAATTGTGGATGAATCTAAAATTTTTTTTTAAATTTTTGTAGTAAAAGAAAAAGTTCTTTTAACTAAACCTATTAATTCTCTCGCAAAAGCTACGTTGACTTTCGTGCCAAAATATGCAAAGCTAAATTTAAATGTGCTATTCGAATATACTGATAACCTATTTTTCCCGTGTTTAGTTGCCCCCATAATAATATTGAAGACTAATCCTTTCTTTGGAGGAGGGGATAAAATAAAAGAAAAAAAAATTGAGAAAAGGAAAAAATGGAGTGAAGAAAAAACAGGAAAATAATTTATCTTCTTATATTTGAATTTCGAATTAAAAAAAGAAAACACGAAATGAAGAAAAATTACTAATTTCACAATAACAATAATGCTCATACTGAAAAGACGTGGACACCATTTTTTTTCTCTCTCCTTTGGGACAGTTTTATTAGGAAAATGTGTTTTCTTTTTAAAATATTTTCACTTTTGAAGAAAAATTTTGGAGAGCAAATATATGAACTCTATACCTCTTTTCTCCTCCATTTTTCTTTTATTGTTATTATTTTATTTTTCTATCCAAATGAAAGAATAACTATTTTTCCTTAGATTTTCCCTCTAGTTTTTCCCTTTAAATCTGGACATTTTGTTAAAAATAATTGTGTATGTAATTAATTGTATTGGCTCCAGAGAAAGACTGATTTTGGGGCCTCGCAGGCCCGACCACGTGGGTTGAGGGAGTGGGCTGTCTCACGGGCCTGGGAGACCAGCCCTTAGCGGATAAAAACCTTTACGCGACCAGAAACCGTTCAAGCGTGCCAACTCTTCTCTTCAAAGAGAGAATAGAAACGAATATTAAACGCTTCTTTCTTTTGGTTACGAATTTGTGATTGCTAGCTGGATTACTGACATGTTTAATTAATTAATCATATTGTCAAGCTGCTCCACTATATATGCCACGTTCTGTAAATTTTATGTTTGATTCAATCTTAATTATTACCCCGAGATTAGCAAGTTATAGAATCTTTATTTTAATATGGATTTATGATTATTGATGCTTAATTACTAAGCTATGTTAATGCATGCTATTGCAACTAGATTAACGTTCATATTCCGATGATTCATCACGCTAATTTCCTCTATCGCTATGTAACAAGACCTGGTCAACCCAACTCCGCTCAGGCTGACAACATTAACTCTATGTTTTAATTGTTGAAACATATGATAAAAGATATATTTATATCTCATAAGGACCGTGAGTTTAATTTTTACTTTTGTTGTGAGGGCTTCTTTAATAGGTGATCTAATAAGTTTTATATAAATGCTCTTTGAACTTTGGGGCTGTGCCTTGATTTTAGTGGAATAATGGTACTAAATTTATATAAATTTTTTTATTAAAAAAACTATGTTTCAGTGGCGGGAAAAATGAAAAGAAACTAGGGAGAGGAATATTAAGAAAATAATTTTTCTCTCTCTAGTCTTTTTCCCATCCGATGTTACTATTGGACTTCACAATTAAGATATGAAATATTTGGTTAACGATTATGCCATTAACTGTAACAGAAAACGGTAGTCAGAAATCCAATTGTTCAAATAATGATGAAATATTAGTTTACACATTATTCCAAGAGAAGCAAACAAAATCATATACTATAAAACAGTTTTGAATCTTATTATTCACAATCACACACACACACACACACACACATGTAGTTTTTCTCCACAAACAACCTTATTGAAACCATAAAGACAATAATCAGAAATAAAGCTATAGCAATATAGGAGTACTAGTTTTGCACAATACAATTATTCTCCCAAACAAAACCAAAACAAAAAATCATAGATATCCATGCCTACAATTGAGATTGTTATAGGCATGTTGATGAGGAGGAAGAATATTACTGGACGAAGCAGCAGCATTAATGTTGTTCATAACATGTTGATTCTCAAACACATCATTGTTATTATAGTTTCCAAATCCACCATGTTGTGCTCTTCCTCCAACAATAACTGATGAAGAATCAGCTGCAGTCAAACTATTATTATGCTCCATCATCAACATCTTGTTCGCCATCTTCCCTAACTCCTTCTTCAGTTCCTCCATTGAAACCAAAAGTTGCTGCAATTCATTAAACCCTAATTCTTCAATAGGGTTTTCCCACCAGAACTGTCTCTGCCTCGCCTTTCTCACCTGGTCCAGCTCTTCTCCTCTCTTCCTCTCCATCTCCAGTTGCCCAAGAACCTGTGTCAGCTGCATGTTCAGCTCCCGGACGTTTTCTTTCCGGTGAGCCTCCACCAGCGGGTGAGCCCCGGATTCCGACGGAGGGTTTCGGGTGATATACCGGTCGATGATGGATTCCACCTCCGGGTGGCCGAAGGAGAAGGCCTTGTCCGCCGGGGAGAAGACGATGATGGCGATTTCAACGCCGCAGAGCGTGCAAAGCTCGCTGGCTTTCTTGAAGAGCCCCGAGCGACGCTTTGAGAATGTGACTTGAAGATGACTTTTCTTTGGTATTTTCTCAATAGGGATCTTTTGGCGACCTGAACTGGACTTTCTCTTCATGTTTGAGGGAAAAATAGAAAGCAGAATATGTTACTGATGTTGGAATGGGGATTAACGTTTTGGTATTTATACTGCTAAATATTTGGTTTATTGTAATAAATCAGATTAATTCACTGTCCCTTCTTAATGATTTGTTACTTTTTATTATTAGTCCAAGATTAGCAAGTTATAAAATCTCAATCTCCATTTATGATTGAAATATGTACCTCCTCTCTGTATACTTACTGCTTGGCATTATAATTCAGATTTTGACTTTAGCAAAATCTTAATAGAATTAAGAGAATTTTTATGTTTGTTATAATATTGACTCACGTAAATATTATTGTCCAATAATTAAATTTGATTTAACAGTATAAGGTTCATCCTGGGGTAAATAAAACCGCAAGGATCAAACAATTGGCCACTAATTAAGAATATGAAAACTGAATCAGTTATTGAATCGATCAAGACTCGAGATAGTAAATAGGGTTAGTTTAGTTGAAATAAAATAATATAATACTCCTCTAGTTATTAATATATAAAATATTTAATTAATTTTATTAGATTAAAAAAACTAGTTAAATTAGTTAATATAACATGCTTTTTCTAAAACACTCTTGTCATATGTTTTAATCACTCACTCCCCTTATTATTTGATTATTGTTGAGAGAGTATTAATAGGAATAATTTAAAAAAAATAATAAATATAAAAAATATATCTTATATTTAGAACTAAATTAACTTTTTAATTATGTCATATATTAAGGAATAGAGGAGTATAATTAAAATATATAAAATATTTATATATAGTTATAAAAAAGTGATATTTAAATTAAAAAAAAAGGATCCATAAGTAAAAGGAATATTCATATATAAATATCACACATAATTCAACTAAACAGAATTATAAAACTATAAATATGATGGATTGTTGTTTTCATAACTTAAAATGACACCATTCAATGTTTGGTAAATGGAGTGAAAATATAAAATTTAATTGGGTCCATCTGTTTCTAGTTCATTGGTTTAATCAATTGACCCAAGCTGGGTTTGAATACCATGATTCCTATTAAAAAATTATCGTAGGCTTTTCCATATAGAAAAAAGGACTAAAGGAAAAAAATATATGTAATTTTTCTATATTTTCGCTGATGATTTTTTCAAAAAAAAAAATTGTGATATCAATTAAATACCTAAAAATATTTCAAATATTAAAAAATGATAACGAGATGAATCATTTATAGTAGTTATTATTAATATTTCGAGAATATTTTCAGATACAAAATATCAAAGGAACAAGGATGATCCTTCATTCTCATTCAGTAATTTTGTTCTTTTAGGAAAGTTGATAATAGGGTGAAATACTAGTAAATATGGTAAGCTGTTCAGGATTTAAATTTAGAATAAATTCATTTATAGAAACTCGACTAAATAAAATAAAAGAATATTAAAGATAAAGATGAAATTAAAGCTCGAGAATCCATTCGCAACTTCCACCGCTGAATTATCTTGTAGACCTAAACCCATGCAATGTACGAGTGGAGTGAGCACATAGAGATGCAAAGCAAAGTGGACAATCAAAGAAAACAAAACCAATGTTTAATGCCCAACATGTTCAATCAATTTGTTTGGACAAAATGTTCAATGCTTATTCAAATAGACTAACTACACTCAAATGGATGATCCATCTGTTGGCATATCTTCTATCTGATGACCAAACAGGTACATATGCTTGAATATGAAATTCCATTCATCTAAACATAAATGACATTGATTCATAGATTTAAGGTACAATATAAGATGTTTGATTCTATTAGAAAATGTTATGTTGCATTCCACTATTCTTCACCCCTCCTATTCCAAGAAAATTTCAAATAGTTCACAATTTGGTTAATCAAAATTACAATTCCACTCTGTTTTAAGCTTCAAAAAAATTATTAAATCATATTTTCAATTAGGTATTAACGATATATGTTGTTTTTAGTTAATAAATAAAAGGTTAGATATGTTATTTTTAAATCTTCAAATGTGAAGAAATTTATCAACTACTTAAAAGGAGAATTCATATACTGAATTTCTAGTTTCTAGTATAACAAAATAAATATTAGTTATATATTCAAGACTTAGAAGATTGCTTGATCTAAATAATTTTGAGAAAAAACTATGTTTAGAATGTAAAATGTTAAAATTAATTTTAGCCCCATTTCTATAAGCTTCATACTTTGATTATGAACACTTACTTCTTTGAAAAACAATCACCACACCTCATCATGCATGTTGAGTTCAACATTTACAAAAATTTCATTAAGAGGGGAAAATAAGGTTGAAAGTTATACCAAGATAAGTAAAATCAAGAAATTTAAAAATTAAAGATATTAATATATGAATATTCGAAGGATGGAAAAATAAAGGAAAAAACCATTATTTAATCAAAATAAACTGTATCCTTTATGTTCCCATGTAATATCATCGAACTCCATGAATGGAGTAAACGAATGAACAGCAGAATATTTCCAAGGCTGGTATAACAATTCCAACAGTTGTAGATATAAGATTGTAAGCCATTGATAGGCGATGATATATAGAGCAAAGGGGAAGCCATAAAGATCAAGATCAAAGAAGGACCATCATCTGAAGCAATCTTCCTTCTGTCAGCACTCTTAGAGGAAAGACCAAAGTTTGATGCGTAGTTCCCAAATTGCATTTTTGACAATTGAGCACTTCCTTCACCAAGAACTTTGAGATCCCTCGACATAAAAGTTTCTAGTTTAAGGATGAAAGAATGTTTTTCACCTATCCTGCGATTGGAAGCTTTCAATGAGGTCAAGAAAACTAAAGGTAAATATAAACAAACCAACTTCCAGAATCTCTTGCCTTTTTCTTTCTTCAGAATTCATCATATGATATTCCCAATTAAAAAAAAAAACCTAAATCCATACAAAGGCAAGGCAAAACTTCTTGAAGCATGAGGGCTAGATTTTTAAGAAATGATCGTTTCCAGCTTCAATACAACGAATGGGTAATGTTGCAGGTGGTCCACCTTTTGAAGACTCCTCAAAAACAATTGTTATGGCGTCTATAGTATATGCTATAAATACGACAATATCTGAATTCTGAAAAACAACTTTAGTAATTTTAATCAAAACAAAACCTGGAAAGCAACATGATAAAAATCAACAATGAACATAAGTTAAAGAAAAAAGAATCTGTCAAATAAGTTGATTTGATGATGTCATAATTAAAACCTTTATTTGAACACGAAGAAGATCCTCTGAATTGCAATCAGCAGCGAAAGAATGGATTTCTACAGGTTGTATTATATCAATTTTCCGTCCCACCTTTTTCCAGGTGTATGTGTCTTCTAATCCACAACAAACAGAAAATCATCCTTGATCCAATGAGACACCTCGAAAAGATAAAAAGATCTTCAAACCCAGACTTTTTTCTGAATAACTTCTGTGATGAGACTAAATCCCAAACCTCATGAGCCGAGCTTATGCTTGTCCACTGAAACAACAATAACAGCTGATGACGGTAAGTCACTTTCAAAACGGAGAAAGTATAACACAATTTCTTTGTTACATTCAGGTAGAAGAATCTAAAAATACTCAGCGAAAATTGAAACTAAATCAGTAAAGAAAAAATATAAAAACATAAGTGTAGAAAGGCTTCAAAAAAATGGAAAAGAAAAAACCACACGAACGCCTAAACCTCTTTACATCGCCATGCTTGTTCCTCTTAAGTATCTCCGCTGCCATCCTGTATTTATTTACCAACCTTCACCTATTTACGGTAGAGAAAAGGACGTCCATAAGATTGCTGGCGTTTATATATTTGGCAGTACACGTATATTCCATAAGCTCTAGATAGATGCAAGGAAGAAAATAATATAGCTTGGAAGTCACATAACACAATATTATAATTTTTAGTCGTGCACGAAGATGAACGGGAGACAGCAAAATGAGAGTTTCAAACACTGCCAAATGTTCTTGACCATCGCTACTTAAACACGGTCAACCTTGTTTATGAGATTACCCTGCACATGCGATGACAGAGAGGAAGCTGGTCATTAGAGGAAAAGAAATCATATAAATAAAGACGCAAGTGGGTAAAGCAAGAGAATGGAGTGAGAGCCAGACCCTGACATCCGCTACGACAGCGTTGAAAGTGAGGGCAGCGCCGTGTTGGTCCTAGGCCAACGATCAGAATATCTTCAAAACCTCACACATATAACCCAGAAATCGTGAGAGTCACTGATCTGACGGAAGGACGACACCTCACTTTTATGGATGCAAAACAGGGTAAAAGTCAGGGGAAGGAAACCTACAACCACCATTATATAGACTGACGGCAGTGCCAAGTCCGAGGAGCCCAACAACGCATGGTTAATTAAGAAGTCTCAGGTTTGAAATTTGGAAAGTGGGCCATCGGTGTGAGAGGAAATAATAAATGGAATGATAAATTCTGGGGTTTGGACCAAAACGCATACAAGCCCATTTGAAAAGTGAAAGTTGGAGCAGAAGAATTAAAACAAGATAATGGAGATAATTATCTGACGTGGAACAATAACCTGATGAACAGTACATTTCTAGTTATATATTGATGATTTATATATATATATATATATATAACAGTACATTTCTAGTTATATATTGATGATTTATATATATATATATATATATCCTCAATCACCTCACTTGTTCTTAATCAAGTGATGGGGGTTTAAACCTCACTCTTGGACATACAAAGCATACGGTGGCTAACTATTTACCCTTCATTAGAGATACCATAGTAATAGGATGAGTCAGTGCTACTAACAGTAGATACCATGGTCTATATAAAAAAAATTATAAATATCCACAAGTAGTAGATATTCTTTCTCCTCCAATCAAGTTTGACACAACCGGTCAATAGCTAAATCACTTAAATATGATGTCATAAATTCAAATTATACTATGCACATGAAAAAGTCTTTGTTGTGAGAAATAATCTTTACACTTCAGGAGAATTAATATCTAAGCTATCAGTTAGAAGATATCACTCAATTTCTACCAATGGTAAAACTATGAATATTGAACTTAATGGTCTTATAGTATGGTCGTATAAAAGCTTCAATGAGAGGTCATTAGTTCAATCATACCTATAACTTTAAATTGTTAGTACTTGTTCCTTTAATTAAAAAAAACCTATGAATATTGAAGTATAAAAATAGAAAGCTCTTTGGTCTCACAAGATTTATGAGATATAGCGGTCGATGGGTTTGAGAAGAAAGCAGATGTTGAAGGATCAAACAGTTAATTGGGTTTGATGGGAAAAAAAGCATAAATTGATATGTTAAAATTAATGTTTGCACTTTATAATATATAATTATGTATAGAGTGGGCTTTTTTTTTCTTTGGTTATAAAATTTTTTGTAAAGGAGTTGATTTCACTAATGATCTAAGGGTATAGTGAAGTCTCTATTTCTCCTAGACGATACCAATATCAGTGTAAAAAGTGGGTATGGACTCTTTATCTTTTTATTCTTTTTTCTTCTTCTCTCTTATTTGCTAGAAGGGCCCATGAAACATTTATAGCCCAACTCATTCGAAACAAATCCAATGCGTAAAACACAAACATATGCAAGCGGCCTTATCTTTCTTTGGGCCTCACACTAATGGGCTCTATGCGGATTAAGATAATCTGGCCCATAAGGTCCAACTTCAGCTCCAATATCCAAGTGTAACCTCATCACTTTTTTGCTTTTTCGGCTAAGGAAATATATTATCCTATTGGAGATAATTCTATCTAAGTATTATGGGGTACTAAATATAAATATTTGTTTAACAAAAATTCAAATCTTAGTTCACTATCTTATAAGGAATTAAACCTTTCTGTTAAACCTAATATATATCTGGTGGTAACCTCATTACATTTGAGTTCAATGATATCCTATAAAAGAATGATATAATTACTCCATCCAATACACCTAAATGCCAATAAGTCAAAACATACGTTTCTATAGCACTTCAAAATTCTCCATCATGACCCATGCCTTAATGATATTTAATTAAACAATGTATTGGAGGATTCCTCAAAATTTTGTTTCTCTTTATTTTTTACTCTTCAATGATATTTAATTTCACTTACTTTTAAGTTAATAATTGGCAATGGGGCAGCCAGTGCGAACAGCAGGGGCTAGGTTGGGGGTGAAAAATTCGTATATATCTTTTTAATTTCAACAAATTAAATAGATGGGCATGATTCATTTCCCTTTCTATTAAATAGCAACCTATACCAGCAGAGACCAGCTTGGTAAGAAAATCCTTAGCTTTTAATTTCACCAAACAAATTACACAGATTCATTCTCTTTAGCTAGACATGAATTCGAATTAATTAATCTATCATTGTCCATTTCTACATTAATAAACATTTCAGAAGATTACAAACTAATATGCAAGCCCTATGCCATACTCTCTCTCTCTCTCTGACTTTTGAACTGAACCCTATCTGTTTCCTAGTCACTATTGGTTAGAACATGGGAAAAAGAAAATACAACTCTTGAACATCAAGACACTAAAGCAGAACCCAGTAACATGAAATTCAGTACCGAGGAGCAGAAAGATCAGTTGAACCATGAAGGTCCAGCACCATATCCATCACAAGGTAGAGGCTGCTGCTGCTGCGGCATCTCATTTGCACCAAACATCCGACTTTGCGCTGGGTGCATCATAGAGGAACTGCTTCCAAAGATTTGATCATCTAAAAACAACCTCAAGTTTTCGTCAAAATTCTCATCATCAGTTGTCGGCATCATCGCAGAAGGTTCACAAGCGTAGTGGTTATCATGTGGAGGAACCATTTGATCAAATGTTTGACTATTCTTATAAGCCGGTGGCGCCACCACCGAGGATCCACCACTTGTATAGAAGTTATTATTATCATGTGGAGGAATATTCATAATGTTTTCATCAATCATTTGATTCAGAGTCGGTTCTTCTGTCAATGACCCACTTCTAAAGAAGTTTTCAATAGCTTCCAACCTCATCCTATCATTAGACATTGTGCTCCGAGCTCCTGCCTCCATTGACGAGAATCCACACGTGTACACGTTGTCGTCGTCGTCGTCTTTCATCAACATATTATATATATCCTCTAACATACGATTTTGATTCTTCGCCGGCACCATCGGCGATGATCCACGTGTGTAGAAGTTGTCATTGTTGTTGAGAATATTCATGTTATTCTCAAACATACGATTTTGGGTCCCCGCGGGCACCTTTGACGACAAATTGCCTGTGTAGAAGTTCTCATGGCTGTTCTGCGCGATGTTATACTCAAACATCTTATTCAGATTCCCTGCCAGCACCATTGACGATGATTCACCCCAAAACATATTGTTCCGAGTCCATGCCGGCACCACCGCCGATGACGATGATTGGCCTGTGTAGAAGTTTCCACTTGGTGTGAGTACCATGTTACTTCCAAAATGCTGATTTGAAGTCCCCGGTGACAGGAATGACCCACATGAAAGGCCGGAACTTGCTCGGAGCTCTGGTTTCTGAGTCAACAATGCAGTAAAGGAAGAACTCGGAGGCGGCGGCCCCGAGAAGAACCAATATGAGTAGGAGCCCGGAGGTTGAGAGAGTGTTTTCTGCATTTCCACCAGTCGCTCCGTCATCACCTGTTGTTTAGCACTAGAAAGAGTCTGAGTCGGTGCAGCCATCCATGTCTCGTTCCTCAGTTGTCTCCTTTTTTTCAGTTCCTCTCCTCGCTTATCCTCATAATCCGACCGTTCCATGATTCCATTAAGCTCAGCTTTCTGTTGCTCTATCCTCAGCGACGTCGGCACTTGACTCTTGTACCTCGTGATCACGCTGTCGACGTCGGGACTGCCGAATGTGAAAGGCTTGCCTCCCGGAGACATCACCATGAAAGCGACCTCGACGCCGGTGCCAACGCAGAGCTCGTCCGCCTTCTTAGAAAGGTCAGCTTTACGTTTTGTGCTGAGCATTTTAGGGTTTCCCATCGGTTTGAGTTCGATTTTCCTCCTTACGCCTCTCGTCTTCTTCGGTGGAATTGGTTCCGCCATTGTTAAGATACTGAACTCTGCAAATGCAAAGAAGAAGAAAGCTCAAGATTGATGAAGAGTTGATTTTTTGAGGGGCACACAGAAGTTATTAGTGGAAGGGAGGTTTAATTTATAGGGTTACAAAGGTGATTTTTTTTTTTTTGGTGAGTGACATAAAGACAGTGGATTCTATAAGCTTAAACGTGTTCATCATGCAGAAAGCAGAGCATTAATCCTCTATTAATGTGCATGATTTTGCAGTAATTTGCTTTAATTTTAAAGTTCAGTTTCATGCACATTGTATAATTTGTTTACATCAGTTATCTTGTAGATTAAGGGTTATATATATATATATATATATATATATATATATATATATATATATATTATATTAAAACCAGTAGTAAATAGGCGGAATCACGAATGTGCCAATCAATGTCGGTATATTAGAGGTTGTTTAATTTTGTTACATTAGAGATATTTCAAGCTTTGCCCTTTACTGACTTTACACACTCAAAACCCATGTGACTATTGTGAATGAAATAAACTTTAATTAGTTAAAACTAGTCAAAGTAATAAATACTAATATATGAACTATTTAATTTAATTAACTTAAATAAATAAATTAAATTAATTATAATATGTTTTTTTAAAAATATTATAATTATCTTTCTTAACTTTAGATCTCACTTTCTTACTTGATTATTATTGAGGGAGTATTATGTACAATTTTAAAAAAATTGATAATATAATAAAATATATCTTATATTTATGACTAATATCAAATCTTCAATTAAATATTATAATAAAGATCGGTGGAGGAGCAGCATGTAAAAATATATAAATTTTTTTAAAATACTCTTATTTATGAAGTGGAATTGTGGATTTAATTTTAATAATTGATCTCATTAAATGTTCTCATTTTTAATAGGGGAAAAAGTTAAAAAATGTAAATATATATTTCAGACATAGTTGTAGTCCCTTATAAATATCACCAAGTGATCTTAAAAAAAAAATGTAAAAAGCATAGGAGAGTATTTCATAATAAATATTCAAAATGGTAATTGATTGATAACATCAATATAAACTTAATCAAAAAATTTGAAAAATGTTAAAATCAAAACCACTTGTACTTTGTTGGTTTCAATTAATATTATATTTCAGCTAAATTTTTCATCAATTGAGTTGGATTGCACAAAGGATTCTCCATATACATATAGATAAAAAAAAAACCCTTGAATTAATAGTGAAATTAAATAACAATATTGACTACGCTATAATAATTCATGAGATATTTTAAGTAAAACAAGAATAGTTATTCCTCTTACAAAGCCATAAATGGCTTTAATACCCATTCACAGCATAGGACGTTAACATTGATTAAGTTTAACTTAACTACACATTTCTTAAGAAAAATTATTAAAAAAATAATTTTTGGTCTTAAAATTTTCAAAATTTACCATTACTTTTCAAGATTTCTTTAATTAAATTAAATTCCAGTATCATTTTTTTTCTAGGAGAGAAAGTCAACAAAATAATTCTAAATGCAAGGGCATTCGTGAAATCTTTTCCAGCCATTTTTAATATAACATATTTAAAACTATGAAAACTTTTTAAAAATTTGACGTATAGTAAGAAACATGGAGTATTTTTCTTTTGTAAAGAGCTCAATGGCTCAATTAATATATATATATATATATATATATATATATATATATATATGTAAAATACTTATTTTTTTCCCTGACTTTTTTTTATGTATTTGAAGCCTACCATATATAAATTTATAAAGAGAGCCTAGTATAGTATGGACTTCAAAATTTGAAAATAAATAATGTAATGTCGATCGATCATAATTAAGATCGAAGTTTATGATTAATTTCTAACTATATGTCATCTGTTACGTTTTTGTGGTTGATAATTTTAAGCCTTTTCAAATTATCTATATGAAGAAGATCAATTGAATCAACACATTAGATCCATTAATCTTTTGGCCACACGTTAGACGGTTCATTAATTGAACAATATCATTGGAATTTTGAAGAGATATGCACAAAGAAATAGAAATTGTTCAACAACAAATGAGAAAAGAGAAAGCAAATCTAATTTTTGATTATTCACAACCCAGCTCCAAATGTTACGTTAGAGAAGAAGAAATTGGTCTGAATTTTTGGAGGCTTCCTCTTGCCCTTATCTTTCATCAGATCAGATTATATGTGTTCTCTACCACTGATTTACTTGACGGCCTTGATTCTACCATGTTGCTCCTGGTATATTCTGTACACTAACCACGAAACAAATTAAGTAGTACTAAAGAAAGTTGTTACAGTTGTATGATACAATAATGAGCATTATATATGCTTGAGAGTTGACCACGTGCAATAATTATACCCGAGTTTCCTACTTTCCTTGATTAGTATTGGTTCATTGACTTTGACTTGTACAACATAAAAAACTCTAGGATATTATTTTATATTCCCTTCTATCCTTAATATAAGACATAATTAGTTGATTAATATAGGATAGATTAAAGAAATCAAATAAAATAATTAATTATAATAAATGTGATCTGATCTCTCTAAAATATTTATATATAATATTATATTATATATCAATTTATAAGTTAGATAAATTAGTTTGAGAAAAAATATTAAATATTAAATATATTAATGTCTTATATTTATAACTAAATTCAATTCTCCAATTAACTTTTATGTTAAAGATAAGAGGAGTAAAACAACCTTCCGTCTGATGTTATCTTGGGGTTATTTTAAAAATTAAACTAAAGATTGCTCGGTCGTTGTCTTTGAGGAGCTAAAAATAAAATAAAATTTTTAAGTAACTAAATGAAATACAACCTAAATTAGATAATAGAAGTTTGATTGGATGACTAACAAATAAATACAATGAATAAAAATATATTTAAATAAAATATTTTTAGTATTTTTAATTTAAATATTTAATTAATAAATAGTGAATAGAACGATAATACAAGTGATTAACAATAATAAAAGTAATTCTCTAATTTAATAATAAAGGCAATCATAACTTTAACATATATGGAAGTTATAAACAATAAATTAAGAATTATAATTTATCTTTTAATTCAATAACTGAGCCACCTCGAATTGTCACAAAATATTTTTTAAAGTTCTAATTTATTAACTGCCACCAAAATAATAAAATATGCCTAAAAATATTAAAAACTAATGTTAAATTATAACTCAATAATTTATAAAAATATAATTTAAACTAACAACAGACACAACGATCCAATAATTCAAGTCACTTTAAAAAGTCACCAAATATTCATTAAATAAAATTAAAGTTAATTAAAGAACAATCTCAAATGATAAACAAAAATCTAGTCACAATAATCTTTAAGAAGTATAAATAAATTATTATAAATATTCTTAATAATTATAAAATTAATTTTAAGATCTAGAAGTCATAATATAATTATTGAGTATAGAATTAAAGTAATTTATACTTCTCTTTTAATCTCAAACTCATACTTTTATCATTGAACAGAGAATTAAAATGACTAGCTACGCATCACAGATATCAAACCCAACGACATATTCACGAGCTCAGTTATAACGGTGGACTAGAGATGGAGTTTAGTAGCTGTGAAACGTTCTGCTGAAGTCTCGGCGTGTGTATTGGTTGTGTGATCTATGCGTCTCTCTTGTGACGTCTGTGGTTCACGGCAGCCACATAAAGGGTCTGTGAAATATCACGTCTCCCCCCTGCGTTCTGTTCTGCGCCACTGTGTGGGCATGTGCGTGGAAAAGGTTGAGAGGTCTCGCGGCCAGTGCTCTGTGATGTCGCCCCCCGCTTTTCAATTGCGTTCTGTGAGTTTTTTCAAAACACCTACAGAATTAAAATTTAATGGCCAAATCATAAGGTTTTACCCATTAGATCTTATAGTATAGTTTTTAATTTTATAGTACTTTATTATCATTTATAAATTTAAATTTCTCTTAAATTATTAAAATATAAAATTATAATAATATAATACTTTT
Source organism: Leucaena leucocephala (assembly GCA_037074615.1). Lineage (NCBI taxonomy): Eukaryota > Viridiplantae > Streptophyta > Magnoliopsida > Fabales > Fabaceae > Leucaena > Leucaena leucocephala. The sequence continues at coordinate 3,281,884 of CM073562.1, read as the reverse complement.
TATTTTAAAAATAATTATTTAAAAATATTATAAAAATATGATAATTATACCCCTATTAAATACTAATTTAATATAAGGTATATTAATATAAATAGTGCATAAATAATATAATTAATGACTAAGATAATAATAAATATCTATTAAAATGATATGAATAAATATATAAAAATATATGTTTATTAAGGAGTTAGAGGTAGTATTTCGTTGAACCTTATTGCATCTCTCATCTATAGTGCCCAAAAATTGCATACGAGGCTTCACTCCTTCATTTGTCACACAATTCGTTCATTTGATGACCACACAAAAGAAATATTGATACATTAAAACCTCCCAGTTTTTTGAATGAAAATTTTACGAATATATTGTTGAGAGAAAATCTATGTACGAAGAGAAAGCATCAAAGGAAAAACTATGTCCTCTCATCATCCACTACCTCTAGCTTAATTAAAAGGGAGCTAGTGATTAAAAGTACGGAAAATCTTCATTTCTATAATGTCCAATTCTTAATTAAATTTGACAATTGAGCATTTGTAACAAAAACCCTTTGGTTTCCTTTCTAAGATTATTAGTTGTATAGAAGAACATTTAAAATGGAAAAAAAAAAATCAGCGCTTTATTGTTATACGGTTTTTAGGTATACGTGTGAATCCAATTAAGTATCGGCTTACCCATACAAAACTGAGTCATGATCAAGACTCAGTTATGTTACACATCAAATACACGAAAGAGAGGAAGAGAATTTCTGAGATCAGTTTCTAAGGGGGTGGGAGTTACTGAGCGTGGGTTAAAAATTGACTCTCAATCCTTGTTATCTCTCATATCTAGAGTTTACTGGGTATTGGGTTGATTAATTTATTTTTCCTTTATTATTAAATAAAAAAATGCCTCAACTTTTTACTCAGTTGGGTCTAGGCCCTAACCTACTATTGAGATGTTATATATGAGTTATATATAGACAAGCCTCAGAGTGAGATTTATAAATTTAAGAGGCTCTTCTTTCTAATGAAGCGAGATAAACCAACAAATTCTAGATCAGGTATAAAATTTTAAGAATGGAACACTTGGGGCTTTATGCGTTGTGCATCACGGATGACGGAAAACGTCCCAATCTATATAATGGGGGATGGAAACCCGTCATACGTAGTGGCCATTAAATTCTAATGTGGAATCTTGTGAATGGACATTATTGCTAGTTTATACCAATTAGATGTGTGAACAAGGTTGATCCAGTCAATTAATAAGGAGTTGTCTCATAATATATAAGATTACGAGTTTAAATTTTACTATTAATATGAGGATTTTATTGATAGACAATCTTAAAATATCTATATAGTCTAAAGATATGTCTGACTATGGTGAAACTCCTAAGATCTAACTCATCTAAATTCTTTCGTATAAAAAAAAGTGAAACATAGCTACTGTAACTGTACATCAATTTAACAACATGATGGGAAAACATAATGCAAGAGTTCATGAGTATTTATCTGACTACTTATGAGTCGTATCTTTTCAATTCACTTGTTGACTTGTGTACTGCATAAACAAGTTGAGGATGTTATTTAGTATACTAATAATTAAATACTCCCTCCATTCTATTTTATAAAAGATAATTTTTTATAATTATCTCTTTTAATATAAATATTTTTTGTAAGAATCGAACTCAAAACCCAAACAAATATAATAGAATCTTATATTTCTAGTTTACCGTGGTTATATCTCTTTTTTGTAGTAATTTACTTATTTTGATCTCTCTCCCTACACACACACACACACATATATAAAGGTATGTTGAGAAAATGTTCTATTTTTAACATATTTATTATCTCTAATTAATTTTAATCAATTTTTTGATAATGTGATTAAGTTAATTGTCTATTATAAAAAGGAACAGAGGAAATACTGCCGTGTCGCTCATCTCATTTCATTCCAATGATGACAATCTCTTCTATCATTTCTTTGGTTCTGGTTTTGAGTTTTCCTCATCTTCTCATTCTCTCCGCCCAGCCTAGCTTCATTTATTACAACTGTTCCGTTGGCAAAGGAACATACATAAAGCCAAGTGCCTACTACACCAACCTCAATGCTCTTCTTTCTGGTTTCACTACCGACACAGTTATTGACTATGGCTTCTACACTTCTTCATCCGGCGTAAGCCCTAATAAAGTTCACGCACAAGGGCTGTGCAGAGGCGATGTCGAGCCGAATTCTTGCCGGAGATGCCTCAACGATGCCAAAACCCTTCTCCCAAAACTGTGTCCAAATCAGAAGGACGCTTTTGGATACTATGACGTTTGCACTTTTCAATACTCAAGTCGTTCATTGTTAGGGATATATCGATATCCTGATTTTTCCTATGGTTTTAATAATCCTCAAGATGCTGAAAATACAGAAAAGTACACAAGTGCTCTTAATGATCTGATGCAAAGTTTAAAAAGAAAAGCTGTTGTTGGGGACTCTACTTTTAAGCTAGCTGTGGGATATAACATAGCCGATGAGTCTGAAACTGTGTATGGTCTTGCTCAGTGCTCGCCGGATCTGTCCCGACGAGATTGCGACGCTTGCTTAGCGAATGCTATCTCGAAAATCCCAGATTGTTGTGAGAACAAGATTGGTGGTAGGGTTATCAAATTCAGCTGCAATGTTCGATTTGAGAGGGTCCATTTCTATTCTGATTAATCAGTACCCTTATTAATTAATATGTTTTGGAGCTTTCAGGTGTAGTTTTGTGTGACTTTTACCTTTTCTTTTTCTTAAAGACTTGTGAGTTTTGATTAGCTTTAAATATCTCCCTCTTCGTAGTTCGTAGTAATTAAGTAGGAGTGAGTTTGTCTCCAAGAATACCCCTTTTGCTTTTTCCAATAACTTCAGAAGATGCATATACTAAATGTTATATTTGTCTTGAGAATTTATTTAAACCATCCAAAAACATGATTTTCATATACGAAAACATGAGTAACTTGATATAATACATGGTCCATAAGATTATTACAACCAGGAGAATTATATTGGCCTCTAATCTTTTGCACAGTCAAACTTGAGCCCATTACCTAAACCAAAATAAAAACCCAACTATGGACAGTAGTTGCGTTAGGCAGAAGGGGAAAGTCCCTTGCAACTTGTTAAACTGATGTTCGGGCCATCGTTGAGAGACATATCTATATTTAGTATTTAGTAATATTTTGAGCATGATTACTTCCAAATAAGAGTAAAGAGACCTCTGCCTATAAAAATCAAAGATTAAAGCACAATTTTCAAGCTTAATACATCAGAGGATGAAAACTCCAAAATATAAGTATGTTTCTCAAAGATGGTAGCCTGGCAGAGCATATAGCATATAACAAGACTGAAAGATTCCCATGCAAGCGATTGTCCGTACGGGTATAAGAAAGTGACGACTCAAATATCACTTTAGTTCTTTTTGGCTAACAAATTTAAAAACAACATATAACAAGATTTAATACTGAATAATTATAATTTATAATGAAGATGAACCAGGGAACTTTGCGTACGTAGTAATTAAATCTTTAATCATATTAATTAGAAGTTCAACAACTCATATATATATATATATATATATATATATGAGCAGCTTCAAGGCCAACGCCTAGTTATAACTGAGGCCCCAGTTTTGATGCTTGAACAGTATCTTCTGGTTCAAATGCATGCTGTGCAGGTAATGGGAGAGAGAATGAGTGCAACTGAAGCCATGGCTGGCCCTTCTGCTACATTATCTTCAACGCAGAGTACCACAAATGTGGATGCATAATCTTATTGGTTTATTGGACGGCTGTGATTCCACCACGCGTACGTTGTTCCACGCATTATGTCAAACTAAACTGCAGGATCATAGTACATATTAGTGGAATGGGCCCAAAAAAAAGATACACATGGGTGGAAGAAAGACGCAATAATAGTTTACGCTGATGCGCGGCATATAAAGTTGACCACTTATAATATTTGTATCCCTAGACCTAATCCTATGTTTCCGATGACTTGACTCGTGGGATGTACTCCTTCCGGTCCTAATCAGTTTAGAGGTTTGTTTTGTTCTTAAATGTAATATTTTAATAGTTTTCTCACATTATTTCTATTAGATTAATATTTTATATTTAAAATTAAAACTGATCTTTAACTAATTTCTATATTTAAGATTAGAGGAGTATCAAGATATTATTCTATATGTATTACCAAACGTTTCAGCATCACTTATCTAATGGAGCTCAAAAATTGCATACCAGGCTTCGCAATTTCATTATTTGTTACACAACTCGATCCTTGACATGATGGACCACTTCTATGATTTGCTTATTTTATTCTTAATATTAGAGTTAGTTGACTAATTTATATAGTTAAAGAAACTAAATAAATTAGTTAATTATCATCAAATATAAACTTTCAAGAAGAATTAATATTATATACTCATTAATATACCTAAATTAACTAACTTTTATATTAGTTATAATTAATTGATTTATCTGACTTCTTTAATTTATCTAAATTAATTAATTAACTTTATATTAAGTAGTAAATACTGTATGTCTCACACCCACGCGAATAAGACTTAGGCTTATGCTCGCTCAACTAACCCTTTTTTCAACTTGGAACTCTTAAAATATTCATAATATTGCTAGTTGCAAAAAACAACGTTAAAAATGGGGGACAAGCAGGTCTTTATCCAATACTCGTGCGTCACGGATGACAGAAAACATCCCAATCTATAATGGGAAATGGAGACCCGGCAGACGTAGTGGCCATTTAATTTATATTCCCATGTGGAAATGAATGCACATTGTTATTGGCCTATAACAACAACATTATTGAAAAAGATAATGCAAGAGTTAATGGGTATTGATCTGACCATAAGAATATGCACTACTACAATTATGCGTATGATCTTTTCATTGACTTGTTGACTTTACATAAACAAGTTGAGGAATATGTTTTTGTACTAATATAGCTGTAGTTACTGCCATCTCTCATCACATTTCATTATATTCCAATAATGACAACGTTGTCTATCATTTCTCTGGCTCTGGTTTTGTTCCTTCTCCTTCATCTTAGCCTTCTCTCTGCCCAGCCTAGCTTCACTTATTACAAGTGTTTCATTGGAAAAGGAACTTTCGCAAACAAAAGTTCCTATCAAACTAACCTCAATACTCTTCTTTCTAATATCACTTCCAACACAATCTTTGACTATGGTTTCTACAGTTCAAACTACGGACAAAGCCCTAACATAGTTCATGTACAAGGTCTGTGTCGAGGAGATGTGAATCCTAATTCTTGTCGGAGTTGCCTCAACGATGCCAAAACCCTTCTTCCAAAGGTATGTCCAAATCAGAAAGAAGCATTTGGATACTACGACTTCTGCATTTTTCACTACGCAAGTCGCCCATTGTTGGGATACCTAGATCCTGGATTTTCCTACAGTTTTAACAACCCAGCAAGTGCAGGAGACACACAAGAGTACACAAGTTCGCTTAATGATTTAATGAAAAGACTAAAAAGAGAAGCTGCTGATGGGGACTCTAATTTTAAGCTTTCTGTGGGTTACAAAAGAGCTGATGAGTCTGAAACTGTTTATGGTCTTGCTCAGTGCTCGCCTGATTTGTCTCGGGGAGATTGCGACGCCTGCTTGGAGAAGGCTATCTCAGATATCCCACTCTGTTGCCAGAACAAGATTGGTGGTAGGGTTATCAAACTCAGCTGCAATATTCGATTTGAGAGGGTCCATTTCTATAATGATTAATCTCTTGAAAAGATATGTAACTCAAATATATATTATCAGTTGCCCTTATTATTGGGGGCAAGGGCCCCTTCAATTTTTCTAACCTTTTAAATATTTTTTTTTTGTTTGTATCATTATATTCTATATAAAATGAGTGATATTTTGATATGTAACGAGCAAAAAAAATAGTGTAGTTTTAATTTTTTTTATGATTTTTCAAATAAAATAAATCAAAATTACCCAATTTTAGAGTATTTTTCTTTGAAAAATCATAAAAAAAATTCAAAACTCCACCCTTTTTGCCCATAAGATATCATAATGTCACTCATTTTATATAAAATATAATAATGCAAAGAAAAAAAGAAAAAACATTTAGGAAGATAGGATATTACAAGGAGTATTAGAGAAGGGGAATTAAAGACCCTTTACCCCTTATTGGTGCATATTTATATACGTACTTGGCTTTATGTGTTTAGAAATAAGTAACTCATCTAGGAGTGAAGTATACCAAATGTAAGATAGTTTCAATTGAGTGGTTTGTGAGTTTCATCAATAGTTGTATATGGAACTCTTCATATATAAGACTGTTTTAAATCTCTTTCTAATTAGGGGCGAGAAGTGATATCTCTCTAGGACGAATATCCTTTTGATCTTTGTTCCGACAATGCGCCCACTCTTAGGAAAATTTAATCCCCTGTTCGGCTCGAGAGAAATAGTCAGAGGAGGGAGGGAATAATTGGAAAAGGGTTCTTTCCATTGTGGGCCTTTTCCATTGTCTCTTCATTTAGTTAAAACAGTATTTTTTTTTAAGTGCTAAACACAAATATGATATTATATATTAAAAAAATAAAACGATACAAATTATTATTATTATTATTATTATTGCGGGCCTTCTCAATATATAATATCATGCTCGTGTTTAACACCGAAGACGTAAAAGGCTTGTAATAAAGTGGTTCCTTTTCTGGAATAATTGTGGTTGAAAATTTTTAATTATTTTTTTATTCTTTCTTCTTACATTTTCTTTCTATTATTAAATTTGTTTTAACTATAGTACTTGCTATTTTCAATTAAATTCATTAAAATCTTTCTATTATTAAATTTGTTTTAACTATAGGGAGAGAGGCGAAATGAAAAGTTCGGCTATTTGCGTGTGTTGGCAGCCAGCAGTGGTAATAATTTTATAAAAATTAATATCTTTAATCTATATAAGAAAGAAAACTGTCTCTTATATTAAAGAATTTGGTCCCATATAAATCAAGTGGCCCCAATGGAATTGAACAAGTCCTTCAAGTTTCCCTACTAAAGTCTTCATCTCCTTGACGTCTGATGTTTATGTTTAAAACTGCTAAATCTGTTAAAAATTAAAATATAGTAACTTAGTTTTCTGAAAAGTCACGAGCCCGATTCTAATATAAAGAAAAAGCTTAAGTCTTTTTTCTTTTTTTGTATGGGTTTTGCATCTTTAATGAGCCATTTTCCCTAAGATTCACTCTCCTCAATAAATTAGTTCAAATAAACAAAAAAAATTAAAAGAAACAAAGTTGGGATTGGATCAAAGTGTCATATATAAACATGCAACATTTACTCTATGTTTGGATGGGAAGAAAATTAGGGAAGAATAATATTAGAATGAAAAACTCTTAAAAATAATAACATTTTTTACTATTTTAGGATTTCTTCTTCCTTATAGTCCCTCCCCCTATTTTCCACTTTTCTCCCCATCCAAACATACCTTTTTATATGAAAATAATGGAGACTCCACAACGTAGGTGCGCATTTAAATTCCAACAGTGGTGGAATATTTAGTGAATGGAAATTGTGTAATATATACAGTGAATTCAAACGTGGGATATTGTAGTGATCGAATGGGACATTAATTGTTGGGTTATATTTTCTCTTATGTAGCTAGTTTACTGTTTTGAGTAATTAAGAAATAAATAAATTAGTTAATTATGTTTAAATTAGCTGATTAATTTAATTTATTTAATCTATCAAACAAGTTAATCAACTCTTATATTAAAGATTTGAAGGGTAATAATGAGCATTGCTGCCACCAAAATCGCCAAAACTTACTGTAAGAAATGCAAGAGTTGCTTAGTAATGAACAGAGACCATAATTAAGGTTGTGCAGGACTAGTAACATTCCTTCACTTATTGTTGACTTCGTAGTACTATAAATAAGTCGATCGAGGATGTTAATTATTGTGCTAATTAACAAGCCTTAGCTTATCACTACCATCGCTCATCTATCGATCACATTTCATTCCAATTTATAATGATGACAACTTCATCTTCTTCCTCTATCATTATTTCTTTGGCTCTGCTTTCATTATTCTTCCCTCATCTTCTCGTTCTCTCCGCCCAGCAGCCTGATGACCCGGTTTATCACAGGTGTTTTATTTCAAGTGGAACCTACAGAAACCCAAGTGATCCCTATCGCACCAACCTCAATAAACTTCTTTCTGATCTCACTTCCGACCCAAATAATGACTCTGGATTCTACACATCCTCCGTCGGTGACAACCCTTATACGGTTTACGTGCAAGGCCTGTGCCGAGGCGACGTGCTGAATGGCAATACTTGCCAGAGTTGCCTCAATAATGCTACCGTCCGTCTCCCGAAGCTATGCCCAAATCACAAGCGAGCATTTGGATACTATGACTATTGCACTTTGCAATACTCAAATCGTAAAATGCAAGCATTGTACATGGATCCTTCATTTTCCTACAGTTTTAACAACCCACAAGATGCAGCAGATGGAAACAGGTTCACAAGTGCGCTTAATGATCTAATGAAGAAACTGAAAAACGATGCTTCTAATAGTGAAAATGATCTTAGGGTTGCTGTGGGAAGCCAAATAGCGGATGAGACTGAAACTGTTTATGGTCTTGCTCAGTGCACCCCTGATTTGTCTCAGCAAGATTGTGAAGATTGCTTACAGAACGCTATCTCACAAATCCCAGGTTGTTGTGGGAACAAGATTGGTGGTAGGGTTATCAAACTCAACTGCAATCTTCGATTTGAGAAGGGGTTTTTCTATAATATGTGAACTCAAGTATATATATTACAAAGGTCTTGGAGTTTCCAGATTTATATATAGTTTTGTGTGAGTTTTATAGTTTTATTTGTGGATTTATGTTGTTGAAAACTTTATGGTAAGACACATTGAATGTAAGATAGTTTGAAGGGTGCGTAAAAGAAATTTGTATATAAATAAATTGATCGGTTTATGTTTATGTTTCGTCAAGAGTGGGGTTTGAATAGTCATGTATGAAAAGTGTGGAATAATATTTGTGTGCTTTGAATATCCCTATTCTTCCTCGTATCTTCTCAAGTACGTACGCAGAGTACAGTACACCATTTCGGTGATGAGCACTTTTAACTTAACTCATTAGATTTGATGGTCTAAATTTAATTTCTTTTCAATTGACATTTTTTAAATAAAAATTATTTTTTGAAAAAAGATGGTTGAAGGATTATCTTTATTTTAGATCATTTGCCCATTAAAATAATTTATTTTAAAAAATAAAGATAAAAAGGATGGATCTGGATAGTCCAAACCAGATTTGGACAATCCAAATCTAATGAGCTAACAGTACATGTATGTGAAAATAGCTTTCTCTTTTCTTCTCTCTCAAATAATTGCCCTTTTACCTTGAACAAGACCTTACTCTCTAACAATAATCTGACCCCTCTCGACTTTAGTTAGTGAGGCATAAATGGGCTTCAAATATTGAGCGGTGAAGGAAGCCCATACATAACAATGAAAGCGCAACGTAGGGGACACATGAATTCCATTATGGAATGTAGGGAATGGACATTAATTATTGTTGGGTTATAATGTGACAAGTGCCGTATCAAATCAATAAAATCATTGGAAGAAAATGCTAGTCATTACCTAATGAGCTGGCCATAAGGATGTGCAGTATTAAAATATATTAAAGAGTCCCATATCATATTGGACAATAAATTGGAGGCTTATAATCTTAAGGTAGGTCCTATAAAATTAGCTTAAGATATTTTGATATATATATATATTTATGTAATCTCTCTAAAATCTCATATGACATCAGAACTATTCCATTCGAGAAATAAAAAAAAAGGAGACAAAAATGAATGAAACTGTATATGGTCTTGCTCAGTGCATGCCTGATTTGTCTCAGAAAGCTTGTGACGCCTGCTTAGAGAACGCTATCTCTCAAATCCCAGCTTGTTGTCAGAACAAGGTTGGTGGTAGGGTTATCAAACTCAGCTGCAATCTTCGTTTTGAGAAGATCCAATTCTATAACGATCTATGAACTCATCATATATATATATATATATATATATATATTTGTATGAATGAGTTTACATGAATAAGTTGAGGGAAATTTGTATGAATAAGTTGAGTGGTTTGTGTTTCGTCGAGACTGTAGTTTAAACAGTCATGAATGGAAAGCTTGAATAATACAATATTTATGTGTTTTGAATATGTCCCTCTCTTCTTCCTCGTATCTTCTTTATTAGTACGTACGTAGAAGTATGTCGATCTACAACAATATCCTTTCACTCTCTCTAAAACAGGGCGTTGTCGATACACACACCAATGGATTTCATAATTATTGTTGAAGAGAGAATAATTTCAACTTTATGAATCATCTAATAAAATAATTAAGTTTTCCTTTTATTTTGGGAGCATACTGACATAATTCAATATGTACATTTATTGAAGATTGATAAAAAAATTATAGTATTTTTTACTAATGTACGAATTCTTTAAACAATAACTTGTAAAGAGAATTACTCAAATATATAAGACACTTCTAACATTATCATTGAAACCAATGAGAGACTTAAAGCTATGATTGGCTTTATCTAAAAATAAAATAAAAAATAATAATTTTACCCTCGTTTAAACACCCCCAACACACACACACACACACATATATTACAATATGGAGACCCAAAATTTTTCCTCCTCCAAGTGAATTTCTAAATCTTTTAAATTATACCAATCTAGTTTTCTAAAAATTTCAAAAGTCCATATTGAACCGAGAACTAAGAAGAACAATCTACGGTCTACATTGTGTGTGTGTGATATATATATATATATATATATATATATATATATGAGAACGTAACAGAGACCTCGCAACGTAGTGGACATTATTTGAATTCCATTGTGGAATGTAGGGAATGGACATTAATTGTTGGGTTATATGACAAGTGCCGAATCAAATCAACAAAATCATTGGAAGAAAATGCTTGAATTATTACTCAGTGACCTGGACACAAGGATGTGCAGTATTAGAATATATTAAAGAATCTCACATTGACTAATTGGGCAATGAATTAAAAGTACATAATTTTAGTTTAAATTATTCTAATAGATAGACAAATCTATGACTTACTGTTGCCTCTGTTGTATAAATATGTTGGCTCATGGATCACATTTCATTAATCTATTCGATCATGATTACAACTTGTGTGATTTCTTTGTTTCTTGTGCTCTCTTTCCTTCCTCATCTTATTCTCCACGGTTGTTCTTCTCCTCCTCCTCCCATGTCCCAGTATAAGTGTACAAAAGCATTAGGACCTCTCGGCACCCTGCAGCTAGGTAAAGCTTATGAATTCAACCGCAATAACCTTCTTTTGAATTTCAGTTCCGACAAGGAGATTGCTTTTGGCTACTATACCTTCTCTGTGGGTGAAGACCCTGAAAAAGTTTACGGTCAAGGGCTGTGCCGAGCCGACGTGGAGCCGGATTCTTGCCTGAGATGCTTCAACGAGGCCAAAACCCTTCTCCCAAAGACATGTAGGATTCAGAAGGACGCATTAATATACCATGACTTGTGCAGTTTTCACTACTCAAATACTCCAATGCAAGGCTTGTACCTGGATCCTTCATATTCCTACAGTTTTAACAACCAAGAAGATGCACAAGACCCAAAAAGCTACACGAACGCGCTAAATGATCTAATGCAAAGCCTAAAAAGCCAAGCTGCTGGTGGTGGGGACGATTATAAGGTTGCTGTAGGAAGTGAAATATCTGCCACTACGCCTCAAACTGTATATGGTCTGGCTCAGTGCATGCCTGATTTGTCTCAGCAAGATTGTGACGCCTGCTTACAGAACGCTATCTCGCAAATTCCACGTTGTTGTCTGAACAAGATTGGTGGTAGGGTTATCAAATACAGCTGCAATCTTCGATTTGAGAAGATCAAATTCTATCACGATATATGAACTCATCAAATTAGCTTTTTCGTATTGAGTGGTTTGTGTTTAATATAAAGTGTGGAGTTTGTGAAGTTGCATCGTAGTGTTAAATAATACTCCATCGATACAGTACGGAGGTTTATTTTAATCTTAAATATATATGATCTTAATTTATTTTGTTTCTTAAATTTATAAGTTTTCTCCAAATATTTATATTGATTATTACACTTAAAGAAAGTTTTCATCATATAATTAAAGATATAGTATTTCAGCAAAATTAATATGTATTTGTTATAAATAATTAACTAATATTTTTAATATCTGGAGATTAGTTATTTAAGGAGGATTGAATGGAGTATTAATACAGTTAATTGATAAGACTTCGTTGCTCAATTGCTCTTAGTTGCCCTTCTCCATATTGTCCCTCCTCTTCTTTATTAGTTTCTATATATATATATATATATATATATATGTGTGTGTGTGTGTGGTGGCTTCTTTTCGGTAGCGACCTTCCTTATTTCAAGTAAATCTAAGCCTAATTAACGAGCTTAATTAGCAATCCATATGTTACAAATAACCAAAAAACATCAAAATCAAATGGCGGCTGGCGGAGGCCAAATAAGGTTAAAAGGTTCAAAACGTCTTGTTTGGCATTAAAATCGGGTGCCGATGATGAGGAATCTTTGACAGCATTATCAAACTTAGCGGGAGCCAGCTAAGGCTTCATCTGGGGCTGCCTACACACAACTTCAAATTCTGCAACTTCTTTGCTTGACAGATATCACATAGCTGTCACTTTGAGCTAACTTTCGATAACGTGGAAGGTTCAAAAAATCCAGAACGTGAAATTTGTACCTCTGTCCGTTAGCTTCCCAACGCATCTCAAACCACCTCAATCAGACATCATTTGAAAATGTTACCTTCAAAATACTGAACCTTTATGTCATAATGACTCAGCATGAAAATACACGAGTATTTTTCTTCTCAGTTTGTGTCTGAATTTCTTCAAGAACAATTACCATCACTAGTGAAAATTAAAATACTATATATATTTGAAATAAAGAATGCCCTTTTTAGTATTATCACTGCCAATCACAAAACATAAAGGAAATGACATGAAAACAAGAAACACAAGAACACATCAACACCAACTGAAACATAGAGAAGGACATTCATGACAATGAAACATAAACCAGTCCTAGAAAGGGCGCTAGACCATAGCCTAGAAAAGTTCAACAAATTAATGAAACTCTAACTCTTTTTTCAGTTCATCAATGTTGTGAATAAGTTTGTCCAATGTTGCTAACATCTCCTCCTTCTGAGCCCTAGAAAGAGTGTGAAGTGGTGCAATCCACCACCGGTAACTCTTCTCCACTATCTCCTCCCTCTTAGCCACCGGTTCCTCTTCTGCCGGCTTCTTCTCCTCCACTGCGCTTTTTATTTCAGCATTTTGTTCTGGAACCTCATCTGCCATGGCTGAACTTGGCCTGCAAAAAAGAACACTTCAAAGTTTACAGAGAAAGAGAAGAAGAAGAAGAAGAGAAGAGGGGTGGTTTATGTGATTGAGTGAAGCAACTAAGAGGATTGGGTGGTTTATAAATAATACAAGAGATAAAGAAGGCCGTACGATCTTACAAGTTTCTTTCTTTGAGTGACAGAAGGATGGTGGATTCAATGTACACGTCTGTTCTCTGCTTAATTATAAAATTATACAATTAATTATTTCTGCTATATACTAATGTGGCCTTCATGCCAGATTTTATGGGCATATATACAATGTACTGATGTAACGTGGCTTTCATGCAGAAATGGATCCTCACTGTACTTTTTCTCTATATACGTCTTTCCATACACGATTTTCTTCCTTGATTGTGATCAAATGGCTAAGAAAATTAATAAAAAATATAAAATGTATTTTCTTTTTTGAAAAGAAAAAAGAGACAGACAATTCTATGTTGTGCATTGTGCTAGTGGGGCTTTCGTGCAAGTAACAGGCATTCCTTTGCTGTATGTGCTGATGTGGCCTTCACGCCCAATTTCATGGTGGGCTTAATTGTCTTTATCAACAAAAACGTTATACAGTATACCGCTCGGATCCTTACTATAAAATTTAATTAATTAATTTAAATAAATTAAAAAATTAGTTAAATTATTTATAATGATTATATATTAATTTTTTTAAAATATCCTTTAAAGCATACGTATTTAAACTACCCTTAAATGAAACTACTTTAATGTACATGTGCAATTATATAGAGATATTTTGAGAAAAAATTATAATTTTGAGAGATAAAATGGATTAAGATTTTATAATTAGGACTAAAATAAATTTTTTATTTAACTCTTATATTTAAGACTAGAGAGAGCATTTAATATTCAATATTATTGTATTAAATGAAAATTATTTTCTAGTCACTAATTAACAAACTATTAATTAAAATGGTAAACAACATGAAAAGAGTATAAATCCCTATAGTACATGTAATTTTTAATCAAGCTTTGTGTACTTTTAAGTAACGGATAAAATGAAAAAAAAAAATAGAGATATGATTTAAAATTCAATAAAACTACAAGAATGTGATTAAAATAAACTTACATGGGATCTAATTAAAAATTAAATTAAACTATCAGAAATTGTAGACTAATTTTCTATTAATTTTAGTTCGAAATTATGTGGAAGACAAATAAATCAACATGTTGAAGATGGTGCCAGGTCAGCAATTGTCAATGAGGACCTCGTAATTGATGAAGCTCAAATTTTGATTTATATGAAAGAAATAAATAGACATTTTTATGCCATCGATTGAAATATATAGGAACAATTTATTAGGTACTGCATGAGGTGTCCAAAAATTTCAATGTCATAAATCAATTACTTAAACTAGATCTTTTCTTCTTTAATTTCTTTCACAAAATCCATCAACCCTTATATCTTATCCCTATAATGTTACCTTCTGAACGGACTTTTTAGCAGAAAATAAAGAAAATTGGGGAAAAAAAGCCTCTTACTATAAATTTTATTAGTAAGATAGACTTGATAAATTTTTATCCACACAAAAGTTTGGGATTGCATAAATTTTATACAAAGAAAGTATGTACAAGTAATCTAATTTAGATCCTTCGCATAAAAAAAAATTAATGGGAGACTTTTTGCCAATATTTCCCATTTATTTAAAGCGGGGATGTCAAAAACCAAAGCTTTTGAACACATAAAATGATTCAAAATTCATTCTATAAATTAAGAAGAAGAAGAGGAAGAAGAGGAAGAAGAAGAAGAAGACATTAGGAAAGGATGTGTCAAGTTTCGTATATAATTTGGTTTTATTACACATTTTCCTTACTCCCAATTAATGTGTTCACTTTTATATAGAGATACAGTTTCCCTATCTTTCACCTTCCAATTTGAACCTCGCTCGATGGATAAGAAAATCAAAGTTTCCAAATTCACCCAATAAATTATCCACCATTAAGTTTTATAAAGCTTTTCCCCTTAAGAAAAGAAGACGTACGGCACCTCTAACTTTTATGAAATATTCTACACTTAGAAGAACAACCACTTACATCCAAATAATATAAATTTAGCTGTTATTATTCTTCCAAAATTTTTATTTCTACGCAAAATTTCCTTGTCAAAATGAATGGATTTGTCCACAAATACAATAATGGGGTGTAAAAAATACAAGTATTTTGTAACAACAAATAATTCAGGATTCATTCTCTAGAATTTCACGAAGAATTGTCACATTTTTCTTCTGAAAAAACTGCTTGTCAACTCATATTGGAATTTTTGAACCCACCATGATATTTTATTAGAAGCTTTAAGGCAAATTTAGCAAACCAATTAAGTTTAAAACAGACAAATATATGAAAAACCGTTAATCTGTAGCACACTCATCCACAAAAATCAAAACCTGTTACAATTTTGACTTCAACTTTGAATTGCACCAAACATATATAGGAATTTTTGAGAAAAATCAAGTGTTAAATGCGAAATATTAGACTTTTATTTTGACTGAGGTATATAATTAATTAGGTCTCTAACCTGGATTATATTGTTCAGAGAAGAGAGGGAGAGGAAAATGTGAGGATCCGTATGGGCCCACATTTCATATAATTGCATATACATTCAGTGAATTATACCATAATGAACTCAAATTCGTTATAAAAAACTGTTACTGCCTTAGAATGGATAGTAAATAAAAAGGCTTAATTTCTCCATTGCTACGAACATGACATTCTGTTAGAACTCCTTTGTTCTCTTTGCTTTACTCCTTTTTCTTCGTACAATCAGAAGTCAAAGGCTTTGTGGCCTCCTCATATAAAAGCTCCTCTGTAAATAGGATATATCTCGCGATGTTTGCCTCTTTAATTAAAAAAAAAAAAACTACAATCAGAGTAGTGTGGCTTACTTTAATTGGTCTCTGTACTGTTGACCATACCATGGAGGAAGAATCAGATTCATTTCATAGTACAGTTCCATCTTCATCTCTGTTTTTTGGCGGACAATACCATGGATGAAAAAGAAGAGCTCTTGAACGATAAAGAAAGCTTGTGTTCGAGAATTGTTCAAATGGAATCAATACATGCACTATTACATTCATTAATTAGTTGAACTTTACCATTCGAATTTTGAAGAGATATGCGCGCACACAGAAGAAGAGAATGCCCTTTATTATTATCATCATTCTTAAAAATGCACAATCGCAAAGCGCAAAGGAAATGACACATGAAAACAAGAAACATAAGAAGCCATATCAGACAGACACCGAGAAATGAAGCACTGAAACATAAGCGACATAACAATGAAACATAACGCAATCCAAGAACAAGGCTGAGAAGATTAGTCCAACAACTGAAGTTTGGCCATAAATAGGGCGTCCTCCTACCTTAACAGGACCGGTAGTATCCCGGTGGTCCACTTAGCTCTCCCATGTTCTGATACTGCTGGAATCCTTCAGGTGCAGGTGGCTGGGGAGGCGGCGGCGACATCATCATCATCATCATGTTCCCTTCGAACATCGTCGGATTCTGAGTCATCATCTGAGGTTGCACCGGAGGTTGCTGCAGGATTGGCTGCGGGAAAGGGGAAGGAAACATCTGAGCTGCTGCAGGTGATGGAGCTGCCATATTCGGCATTGGTAGTGGTGGCTGAAGCTGTGGCGGTGGCGGCACATGGCAGCCGGAGGAAGAGCCGCCACCCACGTAGAACTGAGACGGTTTATTGTGGAACATACCAGACTGTTCACCTCGGCACCACATAGTCTTCTTCATATCCTCCATACGCGTCTTCAAGATCCCTAGTTGATCCCTATTGAGATTACGAATCGGTTGAGCAAACCCGAACTTGGTCTCCATCTCCTTCAACCTCCTGTCCAGTTCTTCTCCGCGCTTCTTCTCCACCTCGAGCTCTTCCACGAGATGACTGAGATGAGCGTTAAGTTCATTGACGGCAGCGCTCCGGTGAGCCTCCATCATTTGCATGGAAGCTGACGGAGGCATTGGTGGCACGCTGCCATTCAGGTAACGATCCAAAACAGCATCAACACTGGGATGGCCGAACGAGAAAGCCTTTTCGCCGGGAGAGAAGACGATTAGGGCAACCTCAGCGCCGCAGAGAGTGCAAAGCTCACTGGCCTTCTTGAAGAGGCCGGCACGACGCTTCGAGAAGGTGACTTGCAGGTTGCTTTCGTTCTCCATCTTCTTTATCTCAATCTTCTGGCGACCCTTACTTTTCCTTCCCCCTGCATTTGATGAGCTCGCCGACATGGCTGAGATTAACCTGCAAATTCAGAAGTTACAGAAAGAGAGAATGAAGGAATTGAAGAGAAGGAAGAAGTGTCTGAATGGAACACAGAAATGCATGGAGGTGGGGGCTATTTATAGGGCTTCTGGCACGGCTTCAACACCGTGGTTTTGTAAGAAAAACAAAAACCACTGTTTTAATTAGGGGGCCAGTAGTAATTATTACAAATATTACTTACATTCATTTTTTTTCAGGGTTCAGATTTTTTAAAAAATCTCTCTGATAATGGCTATAATGGCACTGGATATTCAATGTTATATTAATATGGCAGGAACTTTAATGTTTGGGAATGGTGACCATAATTAGGCTGTTTAATTATATTATATTATTCAATTCCACGAAATTCACTGAAAAATATTGATCTTTTCTTCTTCTTTTTTTCCTTTGGAAAAAAAAGAGTTTAATGGTTGAAAGTGAAAGCGAGATACATTGGAGTAATCCAAATGTTCTCTTTAACAAATAAACGCGGAGTTTTTTTAATCTTAGTGTGTGTTTGGCAACCGATTATAGGAATAGATTATGAGGAAAACTATGGTTTGGGAAAATAAAGGCCAAACACTATTTTTTTTTTAAATCGATTGTGTACGCAAACCATGGTTTGAGTCTTCAAACCATAGTTTTGAAAGAATTCATGTCAGAGCAGCTTTTTTGTTCATTTGAGGGTATAAACTCACTGGAGGGTATAAACCCACTGGAGGGTTTACATAAACCCATCTGAGAAATCTAATTTTAAAATTTAAAAAAAAGATAAATTTATTAATAAAAATTACCATCTTCTAATATATATAGTTAATCTTAATAAAATTTTCAGTAGAAAAAAAATTAAAATTTAAGTGAATATTGTAATTTTTTATTTTACTCAAATACATATATATATTATTTTGTAATCACTTAAATAAAAAAATTTAAAATCAAATTTATTCTTTATATAATTATCATATTAGTTTATGTCTTTTTTAGTAAATTGTATATGGAAAAGCGATTCTGCTACTAATCATCCAAACATCTCCAATTTTTAAAATCACTTTTTCTCATAATCTATTCTTCCCAAAATCTATTCTCCAGAATCTATTCTTCCTAAAATCTATTCTCCAAAATCTAATCCAAACACACCCTTAGTTTACTTTATATATCGGTACCAAATCCTATAAA
Organism: Leucaena leucocephala; assembly: GCA_037074615.1. Taxonomy (NCBI): domain Eukaryota; kingdom Viridiplantae; phylum Streptophyta; class Magnoliopsida; order Fabales; family Fabaceae; genus Leucaena; species Leucaena leucocephala. Next base: position 3,263,006 of record CM073562.1, on the reverse strand, counting down.
ATTAATCCTTTTAATATTTATTTTTTGAAACTTTTTTTTATGAGTTCTTTTTTTGAAACTTTTAATGGCTCTTTTCAATTGTCAAATAAAACAATATTCTTTTGAAATTTTTATGGCTATTTTAGTGAGCTCCAAAACGTTGAACTGGTATTATAACATAGCCGATTAATTGATTAAAGATGTGTGCAACAAGTAGGAAGATGGATTCTTTCAAATTATGAGTTTATGAAATAAAAAATGAAAACACTTTTAACACTTGGTTTTTAAAAACATGGCATGTTTCTAGAATGTGATTGCTGATGACAAAGACATTCCATTTTTTCATATATATATAATGACCTTTTTTATTTGCAAAAATTAGAAAGTGATTATAAAAGCATTTGTTATATGACCTTTTTTTGCTGGTATCTACCTAGTCTTCACTCAAAATCTATCCATATGTGTAGCTATTATTTTACATGTAAAAAAAAGGAAACTATTTTATCAAAAAAAAAAAAAAGGAAACTATGCAATGACTCTTTAATTATTTTCTAGATTTAAGTCCACTTGTTACACACACACAAGCACACACAATTTGAACATTTTCAAGGAAGAGTTTTTTTGTTCTTCCCGGGCTTGATGACACCTTAATTATTTGAAACTAATTGCCAATAAAATAGAGCCTAGATATATAACACATTCATTTAAGATTATTTTCATATCCAATATTTTATATGCATATTAGTTAATTCGATATATTCTATTGAAAACTAAGTCAAAATGTTTTTAGAACATGTTATAAGATAAATTGAATGAATTAATTAAGTATATAGTATTATTAATATTAAAACTTCTTTTTGATTCATGCCCATACTCTCATGGATAAAAATGCAATTGATTGTTTTTTTTTTACATCTCCTATGATATTGATGATGTCTTGAGTTACCTAAATTGCTTTAACATTTTTTGTATATATACTTCAACTACATCAATGTTGTCATATGTAAGAACAATTTGCTCAATAGTCTCTTTATCTATTCTGATTTCAATGGTACTTTTCTATGTCAATTTTCTACTTCAGTACTTTTCCTGTCACTATCTCTATAAAACTAATTTTTATTAATTCTTCATTCCCCTAACTCTATAATATCAAACTTAGTGGTATAATTTTCTTCAGTTTATAAAATTGGCTTTTCATTAGAGAGAGAGAGAGAAAATAAAATAAATAGCCCCGTTACTCCTAATGTCCTTTGAACACTGATTTGCAACTGAAAGTTGATTTTGTTTGATGATAAGTATAAAAATCAAGAGAATTATACAGATACCATTACTCTAATTAACTGTTTGGTTTGAAGAAGAAAGAGATCAGAGTAATGGAACTCACTTTACATGCGAATTCCACCAACTCTGTTTCTCTCCCAAGGGACCGTTAAATTATTGAAAAGAGTCATCAACCTATCACTGCCAAACAAAAAAGACTCACGGTGACAAATGGTCATCTCCAAAAAACGTCATTCCTAAATGGTCATCAATAGTTAATACCTAATAAAGTATAAGAAACAAAACTCATGAGATTTTTAAATTTAAGTCGTATTTTCCAATGCTAAAATTATATTAACTAAATCTATTTCATGAACCAATTGGGTCGTTTTACTTCAAGAAGAAACAGAAATGGACGTTCACGGGAGTCGCTACTGATTCAGAGCGAGGAACAAACATGTGTATGTATCACAGAAGGCGACAGACAAGATGAAGTAAAGCAAGGAGACCCCTCAAAAAAGATAAAAGAAAGAAATGTTTATATTTGATCTTAGATTTCTCATGTAATCTTGGTAGCTTAATTAATTAAAGCCATAATTAATTCCTAGGTTTAAGACCGTGGTCAAATCGTGCAACGGTACAAGAGAAAAAACTAATTAAAGCCACCACCAATCTATTAAAATCTAAATGAGACTTGGTGGTAGCAAAATTCTCCTATTGTGGGTTTCCATTCCTGTGAAATTGACTAACTAGTTGCTAGTAGCATCTGATACCTGATAACTCCAAAAAAAAATTAAAATGAAACGTCGAGTCAAGTGTCTTAATAATCTTTGAAAAACGGAACATTTCTGATATTTTTTATATCGCTAATAACATTTCTTAAGACAGTAACATGGGCTAATTAATTTAGAATCCCAGCAAAGGTTGAAACATTCAAATATTGCTAAAAATTCAGTGTATTTTATTCTTACTTTATCTGTAACAGTAAATTTCAGGAAGTAGAAGACAATTTTAGTCTTCAATTAATTTCAGAAAGGATCTTACCATCTGCCACTATTTAATTGATACAATATTTCTCCCCCAAACGGATGCCATGGTTATACAAAATATGAGTTAACAAACACTTAACCATTCATATCAACAAATTATTAGAGCTTTGGGTGAATATGTGACTAAGGATCAGAATTAGATTGCTATAATAGGACAAAATTGAGTTTTGCAAAAGCTAGATGACCCAGAAGCGTATTAAATCCTAAAATATAACACCGGACAAATGAAATGATGGCCCTTCCTAAAAGGAACTTTGGTACATCAAGTTGAGCCTAGTGTTTCTCCATGGATCTATCTATATACAGTTGCTTCATCCGAGAGTAGTAGGAGGTTTCCTCTTACCCTTGCTAGGCGCTAGGCTAAGAAGAAATTCTGTAAATGTATTCTCATAGTCTGGTACTTTTCCATATCCTGCAGAGAGAAATTAACATAACGTTTATCCAGAATAATAGCCATCGCTGCAAGTGCCTTCATTACTAGGAACTCAAAACAACTATTAGATAGCACTGCATGCAAACAAATCATTTAGAGCTCTTCTGTGATTCTGTCTGAAAAAGAAATTATTCAAATATAAGTCAAGCCTGCATGTAAATGGCTCGGCCAGATCGCTACTCTTTTGCACCATATTTGACTCCCAGACTAAAAAGTGAAAAAACAGGAGATTAATTATTTCCAATTCCAAAGGGTGACACAAGGAGGACCTTCTGCAGCAGTAGTCGGAGGAAAGCACTGAGAGAAACCAGAGTTACCGGAATTAATAGCATTGTGAAGTTAAGGATAATAGCAACTCATGAGAAATGTTTCAAGCATTGTGAAATTCTCGCTTTGTTCGCGTGACGGGGTGAGTATGGTCCAGAGGAAATGTGTGTTGGGTTACAGAAATTCTTGAAATGTTACAGCTTAGTGATATTCCTATTCCATTTTTACTCCCTGAGCTGTCAGTGTGTGTTGCATTGTTGGTGTTTTTGGGATCTCTGTAAAGGTTGTGTGCTGTGATGTGTGTGTATAGAGAGAGACACATACAATCAGACTTCTTTCTTAATTTCTTATACCACTGTCAAACATAACTTTAGTTCTGACTTCTGACAAACAGAGCATGTTTTGAGGAACAAAACTGCAAATTAAATTATCTTTTTGGACCTAAGCATACAGTGCGTAGACAAAAAAGTTCAACGAGATCAATGAGGGAAATCCAACTGACAGAGTTGAAGGCTGCAGGAGAGTACACCATAGTTCACAATAGATTTGCAATAACAACCAGAAACTACATAAATCGCTTAAATAGTAAACACAATAAATAAATAAATAAATAAATAAACTGTACTTGCCAGGAAAATAGTTGATATCAATGACATAAAAGACATCCTTGGTCCCGTGTTCCCGAATCATATCCATGTTGAACAAGCGGAGACCCTAGACATGGTGGTGCAGATTATTTTAAGTTTAATCATCAAGAAAAGAAAGAGCTTTGGCGGAAAAGGAAGTAAAGCAACGCAAAATTACCAATCCCTGACGAAGCTCCCTCGAAAGCCTCTCCAACAAGGGCTTTGGCGGAAATTCTGCAACAAAAATACTATATTAAGCACAAAGGAGCCACTTGTTCCAAACATTTACTCGAATATACGTATGAACATAACTACAGTCTAATGAAACAGGGGATGAAAAAATTCAAATTCACTCATGAATGCAATTTCTAGATTAATAGATCTTATTTGAGGTTTGAACTAAACAGTAACTCTTTGTAAAAGATTATACAGATGACATTGATTGGAGCATACATATAAAAGAATAGTTCATAAACAAATATCCCTTTTATTTTCTTTTGGCAGGAGGAGGAAGAAAATTTTCCAAGTCTCACCAGCAATATTGGGATCTAAATCGGCATCATCTGCAGAAGCCGCAGCACTTGAAACCCTTGGAAATTGGATTACACCAGCCACTTTTGACATGTCATGTTTATTGATATTAGGCAGAGAAAAACGCCTTACAATCTTTATGGTTTCCCCAATAATATAAATCTTAAAGAGAAGACCACCTGCAATGTAAACCTTCCTCAGTAAATTACAATGTAAATTAAATTAACCTTATAAAACATTAAGACTTGCGTATCAATTTACAAACCATGATTGACAAACTCCTGCAAAATCAATGGAGGTTCAAGCGTTGAAAGAGAGAACTCATCATAAGCAAGAAATAGTTCGTGTGACTTTGCACTGCCATCCACAACTAAAGGTTTTACAACTGAAATGGCAAGTGAACAGGTGAATATTTTAAAATCTATATCAATGCAAGAGATGACAGTAAATCTGAAAATACTCAAAAAGGACAATCAGAACAACTAAGAAATTCTGCAAGCCAACAAGCTACATATATTCTTTGGTTCATTAGACATAACATCTAAGAAGGGGATTAGTCTACAGAGCAAAACCAAGTCCCATAGAAGCTCATTCAAATGTATAAATTTATTCTCATGCAACATTCAAGATCAAGTAGTGGAGATGTTGACTGAATTCACACTCCCCGAGGTCAAAGCAATTACCATGCTCCATTACTAGTTACTAGAACTAAACTAGTGATCCAAAAAGTAAAAAGAAAAGATATATATACCTAGTGGAAACTTCATTCCAGCTTTAGCAACTTCAAAAGGAATGGATGACTGGTCTTTTGTGACAACCAAGTGTCGCGGAATACCAACTTTTCCTATAGATAAAAAGTTGATTAAAATACAAAGATTAGTCAGTATTGAGCAGGCTTAGTTTATCAAATAAAGAATACAGATTCAACTTACAACACGAAAGGCAATAAACTTATTCCAACATTTCAGCTACATGATAAAACAATTCACTGAGAATGTAACCCTAGACAAAATTCTATTAAAACTATAGTAGTTTCGACTTTTCATAAACAATTCATATAAAGAATCCCAAGCACTCGGGATGAAAAGTTCAAATTTCCATTCTTTAACGCAAATAAGTTACCATTGCAGTCAGATAAGTTTAAATCTGCCACAACTTGCTGCATTGATTGGCGATTTTGTAAATGTTGAATTGCATCTGGAGGATCAACAATGACCACTTCAGGGTGTTTTTGCCTGTAGTCCTTCAAACAAAAAAAGATAAAAGGTAAAATTAGACATACCATTTACAACAAAGGCTTCAAGGACTATAAAGAAAGCATGTGACAACAATTATAAATTGGTCTGCTTTTGGTAAGCTGGTCAACAATGTACCAAAAAGATGGTTTAATACCTACGCGAACTACACCATCAAGCAAACTTTTCCTTCAGATTACAGAAGAAGCAGGAAAGCAAACTTTCATTGATAATTCGAAGATGAGATTTCTCCATATCATTTACAGACAATTTCTTAATACATGAATGATAGCGTCCCAACCAAGCCACTAATGACTTACTTAAGAAGACACAAATGGGCAAGAGAAAAATCAGCAACAAATAATTAGCTTGTTATTTTCTGTTTGTTTCAGTCATCTCCTATTTTAGTGTTAGTTGACAAATTAGTGGGGTACCCACGATTAGATGTAGTAGTAGTGGGAGTCAGTTACCTATTTTAATGTTAGTTATTTCAGAAAAATACCAAAACAAAGCTCTATAAGTGATTATATATTGGCCATGTAGCCCTGAGGAATAACACGGATTATTTATAGAGTGAAACACAGATTTTCTTGGCTTCTATTATATTGTCTTTGTGAGAGATTCTTATAAAGGTGATTAGGAGAGGTTACCCTATCAAATTGGCCTCAAAGCCAGGATGGCCGAAACATGCTCCTCTGTTACTGCCAACATAGACACCGATACTAACCCGAGAGGCATCCACGCCCCTGGAGGAGACCCTCTGGCAGCCATTGCAGCCAAACTCGATATTTGGAGGAATTGAGAGACAAGGTCGCGACTCTGGAAGTATAGTTAAGGAACAATTCAGCGAAGAAAAAGGCAAGGCACTGGAGAGATGAACCTAAGGAAGAAGGGGAGTCTTACCAGAGGAACTGAGTACCTTATGTAAAGATTGAATTCCCCAAATTTAGTAGAGGTGAACCCGCGGGGATGGGTATTGAAAGTTGAGAAGTTTTCCGGTATGACCAAACACCGGAGGATGACAAGGTAGAGATCGTAGCAATATACCTAGAAGGATATGCACTCGACCTGTTTCCTAGATGAACTCGAAGAGAACTGTACTCTATTGGGAGGGATTGGTCAAAGCCTTGAACGAGCATTATGGACCTCCAGAGTTTTTGAACCTTGAAGAGTACCTTTATGGCATCAGACAGACGTGGAGCATTGGAAGTACAAGCAGGAATAGGCCAAGAGGGTCGCTCATGTGATGAACTAGCCTGACCATTGCCTTCTTAGAGTATTTCTAAACGGACTAAAGGAGGAGCTTTAGTCGGAGGTACGCTTTCACAAACCGAGAACCGTCTACCGTGCATCCAACCTGGCCATCGAGTTAGAAAGAATTATCGGGTCGGGTAAGGCATCCAAGTCCAGATACTCTATGGGCCCAACCCAGTCCAATCACCCCAATCTCACGGGCCCAGTCGTCTCCCAAAGCCGACCAAACCCAGTCAGCCCACACACCAACTCGTCAGCATCATCTCCAGCATTCATTCCTTCCTCAATGCAAGGACCTTTGAGACAAAGAAAGTGGGACACAACCGTCAACAACGATGGGATAAGGGCCTCTATTTCCAGTGTGGTGCTCCATTCTGGCCAGGACACCGCTGCAACGTCTCTTCCCTCTCCTTGCTGAAAATTGACAACGAAGAGGTTACTCCATACATGCTTGAACCAGTAATGGAAAATGAAGAAGGTGAGCCTCACACTATTGAAATTTCTTCAACGCAATACTAGGTAGATCTTCGGCTTCAACAGTAAGATTAGAAGGAAAGGTACATGATTATCCTGTAGTCATTTTGGTCGACAGTGGCTCGACCCACAACTTTATTTCAGAGGAGATCGTCGACAAACTCCATCTGCCATCGCATGCCACTCCGCTCTTCGAGGTCCAGATAGGTGACGGCAGAAGAGTGAGATGTACTCGGGGTCTAAGCAGAGGTCAAGGTAACAATATCTGACTTAGTGATTAGATAGTCATTCTTCCCTTTTCCATTGAAAAGCACTGATTTGGTGCTAGGTATCAAATGGTTGGCTTCCTTGAATACAATTCAAGCGAATTGGAAGGAAATGTTTATGATCTTTTGGGAGAATGGGAAGAAGTATAAAAACAAGGGATCAATTCACAAATTGGCTCACTTATTCAGTTCTAGAGTATGCAATTTGACACAGAATTGTCACCTGGGAGTACCACAGCAGTAAATGTGAGCCATTTGTCAACAATTCTAGGAGGTATTCGCATGCCTCCTCACCATGGGCTCTACCACTCCATCCCATTGCTACCAGAATATGTTCCACCAAATTTAAGGCCGTATTGATACCATCATTATCAAAAGGATGAAATTGAGTCACAAATTAGAGAATTACTTGAACGTGGATTCATCTGACCTGGTTCTAGACCTTTCACCAGCCTAATTTTTTGGACCCTATAAGGTGATCCATAAGATTGGTCAAGTTTCTTATGAATTAGAGCTGCCCCCTAGGGCTAAGATACACTCAATCTTTCATGTCTCTCTGCGAAGGCCAGCATTGGGACAGCCACAAGGTGATCAGCCTGCACCACGACCTCTCTCTTCAGATGTGGAGCTACTTCTTACCCCACTAAAGGTTCTACATCATCGGTGGACTAAAGACAGAAGCTTAGAATTACTAGTTCAATGGAAGTCCTAGAAGACTCAACCTGTGAAAACTATGATATACTCTGGGTGCAATTTCCATCTTATCGACTTGAGGACAAATTGTTTTTCCGGGAGGAAAGTATTGATAGCGTCCCAACAAAGCTACTAACGACTTACTCAAGAAGACACAAACGAGCAAGAGAAAATTTAGCAACAAATAATTAGTTTGTTATTTTCTATGTCTCAATCATCTCCTATTTTAGTGTTAGTTGACAAATTAGTAGGGTACCCAGGATTAGATGAAGTAGTAGTGGGTAGAGTTGTGCATAAAGCCCGCGGCCCGGTATGTCCACCTGAGCCCGCAATAAAAATGCCTTGCCCAACCTGATAAATATCGGGCAGAGCTAGGCATTGGGCTGCAAAATACAGCCCATGCATTTTTCGGGCTGGGCCCCGGGCATGGGGGCTACCCTGCCCTGCCCATCAGCACCCCTTCTTTTATTTTTTTCTTTATTTTTTTCTCTATCTTAGAAGGGAGAATATGATAGCTATTGGTGACTAGAAGGTCATTTTAAAAATGAGTAGTTAAATAGGTAAGTTGTATATTTTAATATTTATAATTATACTAATTTTTCTTTTTTTTAACTTTATTAATTATCATATGATTACATTACAAATTATAATTGTTTATTTTATTTTTTTAGATGCTTTATCTTTGTCAATATTGGGGAGATTGATGCAAAGTTACAATTACAAACTACTTAAACTTTAAGGCTTATTTTTTATATACAATAGATCTCAAGATTTTAATTATCTTTGTTGCCTTATTCTTAATGAATTATTGATATTATTTAACTCTTGAAGACACATGAAAATGGTATTATTTTAAAAATTCATAATTGTAAATTTTTTTCACAACATGAGCATGGCATCACAACTTAGGCATGTCCAGTCCACCCATGCCCTGCCCAAAATTGTTAAGTCTTTTACCGGGCATCAGGCTACATTGTTTTTTTTGGGCAGGGGAGCTACCCTGCCCAGCCCATACACACCCTTAATAGTGGGAGTCAGTTACCTATTTTAATGTTAGTTATTTCAGAAAAATACCAAAAAACAAGCTCTGTAAGTGATTATATATTGGCCATTTGGCCCTGAGGAACAATACGGATTATTTACAAAGGGAAACATAGAGATTTTCTTGGCTTCTATTCTATTGTCTTTGTGAGATTCTTATAAAGAGTGATTAGGAGAGGTTACCCTATCAATGAACCACAAAGACTTCTTCATTCAGAAGTTTTCATCTTTATGGCTCACATTAATTCACGTCTTCAGAATTCTGGAATCTAGATAATTACCACAGAAAATTGCATTTCGTTTGTAGCATATTTTGCTACTAAAACATAATCTCATCCAGCCTTGTTCTTTACCTACAGAGAGGTTAGAATGCTTATGCAAGAAAAACTTTCAAGAAAACAACACTCCGTTGAGATCAATGAAAAGGGCAAAAGTTGTGCTATGTATCTTACATGGAGGAAGTTCTATTTTGTCTTATTCTTACCAAACAAGAATATGAACTGCAACATTCCACCACGTCCCGCAAGAAAATATATATTTATATATATAAACAATATTAAAGAAGCATTTTAACTGAAACAAACATAACAGAATGTGTAAAGGCTGACCAATCAATCAGCATTTTCATTACATAGAGACATCTAACCAACTGTCAACTTCCCTAGCTCTATTCTGATAAAAAGAAGCACCTTTATTCCCTCTTTCAGGATAATAAAGACAACCTGATTAATGTTCACAAATGAACCTAAGGGAACCATCTAGTAATTGAAGAAAACCTTTGCGCGGTTAAAAAGAGAGAACATCGTATACTATCATAAGATTGCTTTTTCTTTCCCAGATGACAATTAAGCAAGGTAAGCAATTACTGCCAATAGAACTGGCCATATTCCTCTTTCAAAATATCACTGGACATTAGTTTTCCTATATTTCCCTGTTTTAGTTGTTTCACTAACTACTTTTAGGATCCAAGGACTGTCTTTTTCTCTCCTCTTTCTTCTGAAACATGTCTGCTTAGAGATGCCCTTGAATGTCTAAACGACTAGTATCGAAATTAACTCATTTTGAAATTTACATATTCTCTTGTGAGTCGTGTAATGCTTCCAAAAACATGCAGGCAGTATAAGACTCATTCTGAGTTCTCTTATGAATCGACGCAAAAACTGATTGGAACCACAAGTTCCTAGCTCCATTTAACAATATTTTCATGTGATTGGAATTTTAAAATTATCAGCTCTTAACAAGAATTGGCATTAACCTTGATATGTTTAAACATTAAACATAACGCGCATTAGTTAAATTCCATAATTTGATGATAAAATGAATATCCTTAAATTCCCTTTGTACTTAAATAGAGGTTAAAAGTACTTTGCGAATCACTATTCAATCATTTAATATTAAGATATTAAGCTTTGTCAAGAAATATACTGATTATGGTCATGACAAAAAATTGTGAAGCAAACTATGAACTTAGGGGCAAATTAAATGGAAGAAAGAGTATTACAATAATATTTATTTCTAATAAAAATTATTTTATGATACCTTCTTTAAACAGCATTTTCAACCACAAAATGATGCAGTAAAGACCATAAAAAGGGGGGAAATTTCTTCTTCTGGCAACTAAGTTCAATGGCCTATCAATATTTAGATTAATCATGAAATGTAAATTCTCACTTGTTTAAATTATTGAGAGACTGATTTCTACTATCTGATCACCATTCATGATGAGGAGAGCAAGAATTCTGCAAATTATACCAGACAAAAATAAGTTTTTTAGAATTCAGAGGATTTAACCCTTCAGCCATTCACTGTCATTTTATGCTTCATTCCCAATCCTAGCTTTAGTAGATGCCAATGATTTCGAACAAGCACATGCAAGATCACACATTTCAGGATTAACAGTACAATGTGAAAGTTGAGAGAAGTATTTTGGTGTTCACAAACCTCAATAACTTCACGCCACTCCTTCCCTGACAGCTGAAAAGAACACAGCCTGTCAGACTATATAGGGGAATACAGAAACAGAAATAGTTTATTTTATAACACAGAACAGACTATCACCTTGAGAGCAAGAAAAGGCAGAACAACTTATAATCCAACTAGTAAACAAAAGGGCTCAGGATAAAGACATTGACAAATTACAAGGTAGTACTGGGATAATTTTGAAGGAAATCACACCTTATGCAAAATAATGTCAAAGGGACCTTGTTCCGACAATGGCTTGTTTGGATCAATGGAAACAAAAGATATACCCTTACTCCTGCATCATGGATCATAAAAATTTTCAGGATCAATATTTTGAGGTCTCAAGAGAGCACAAAGTATTGACACTTCAAGACAATTCATCAACGAATTTTTGTTTTAGGCAAATATGTTCCAGAGTAAACTGGTACGTGAAAATTAAAAGTCAAAAGGCTCAATTATTGGTTAAATTGATTAATTAAATGAAAAAAAAGAAACATAAAAGAAGAAGCCATTTCTTGTAATTAATAATCATAATCCCATATTAGCAGCAATGTTTTCTTGAAACAGAGCACAAAAACGTGGATTAGAATGACATAAATCAACATATCAGACAAGCAAGGATGGTTTTTAATTAGAATAATTTGAACCAATAACAGAGAACAAAGTACTAAAGTTTGACTTTGGATTCTCGTTGAGGACTAATCCAAAGGGCATATATGGTGGAATATTCTCATTTAAATTATAACGCAGAAAAGACCAAGATGTCAGATACCAAGAAGCGAATCAATGTGAGTTTCGGCTTGCGAAAGTGATAGCCAGGGTACAAAATAACTCCACCACCATCGACAAAGACACTACCTGTGCCCCCCCACCTCTGCAAAAGCCGCTTTAGCACAGGAAACAATCAAAACTAAAAGAAAACACAAAATCCTTTGACAATCCATTTCTGGAAGTTACAAAGAAAAATGTTGCATAAATATCCAAGCATCAACAGTCATACTTTTCCTTGTATGATGAAAAAAGTGGTAAATACCTGGCAAGACTGATAAACTTGGGCTTTAAAAAGCTCTTCTTCTTCTTGGAAGTCAAGGCATACCCAACCACCAGTTTCTGTTGCGGTGGAAAACCGTCACCGCAGATCGAATGCCCCATTGAATTCATTTCTTTCTCTTTCTCCTCCTCTACTTCAGTGTGGACTTCTCCTCCTTCAAACCTCATGTTCGCACTTCCCAATAACCCTAAAGAAAGAACAAATCCTTTGGTCTTCAACGTCTACGTTTTCAATTTCCTTGTAAACTCCCGAAAACGATCAACCAATACGGAAACGAGGAATAGCGAATCACACAAGAAATGGGACCCCTCGTGCTAATATTATTATGGAATTTGAAGCAAAGGGCATCTTTATATCTTCTTGAGCAGTATGTATCCGTCTGAAAGAGGATTTAAAAGTTAAAATTAAAGAGCAGATGAGGAATATTGAGGTGCCTGTCCAGAGAGAATCTGGCTCTACAGGTTCAGGAATACGAGGGAACATGTAAGTGAGAGAGAGAGAGAGAGAGAGAGTGGAATGGATTTTTGGGGGGAATATTCAGTGTGCAGAGAGAGGATAGTCTTCGTTGAGAAGAGATAGTGATATATAAATACTGGGGAAGAAGGGATGAGAGCCATGAGACTGGTGGGAGCCGCGCTGGCTTTCTCCTCAGCTATGTCTTCTTTTTACCATTTTACCCTTTTGTTTTGAGAGATATTATATTAATAATATATAGGTAATATTTTTTAATTATTTTATAAAAATTTATATCAAATTACTTACATCTACTTGTTTAAGTTATCTATTCTCACTTGATCATGTATTATATTTTTTTAATATTTTTATTTAACTTAAACCCATGATCAAGTGTAATTGAAAATTCTGACAAAATAAATGTACAGAACTTTATGTAAATATAATTATTTGTAAAATATATTATCTATTTTGAATATTAAAATATATTACTATTTTGGTATTTGATATTTATTTTTAAAATTATAAATTAATTTTTTATTTATTACCAAGATATTTTGATGAAAACAAATTTAAAAATGTATTTTGATATAGAGAAAATAAATTAATTTTAAGAAATCATGAATGATAAATTTAAAAATCATCAATGGTAGGTATATTTCCAGTACATGTTTTTTCTAAATAATTAATTACCATAATATAAGGACTCATTCATTGCATGAGGAAAATGAATAGATTTATATTGATGAAAAAAATTAATTTTGACAGTGAAATAATATTTATGTACATGCTTAAAAACTTAATAAAATAAAAATTATCAATTAATAATTATAAAAATAAATATATAATAAAATAAGAAGGAAAAAGTATTAATTAAGTACAGATTTAAAAACAAAATAAACAAGGGATGAGATGCAATCATCTCACGTTGGAGCTACGTAAGGGCAAGTGTGTCATTTTGTAGGATTTCAAATATAATTGTCAACTCGAAGAAGATACAGTAAATTTATGCCCACAGCCCCACATATTTCACCGTGTGAAAGCACGTTTGGGTGTTCGCCAAATAAAAGAAATCAGACCGTAAGTGACAAAAAAAAGATTAAACGTTTGGGAAACCTACATCTAGATTTAAAAAAAAAAAATAACTTAAATTTTAATTTAAAAAAATTAAAAAAAATTATATTTATCTAAAAGAACTTCTAAATTAAAATAATAATTTAAGATAAATTGATAAGAGTAATTTTTAAAATAATAAAAAAATTTATGAATTATTTAATTACTATATTACCATTATTTTTTCGTATATCCTCTCTTCTCTCTCATCTATATTTTCTACTATCTCTCATCTTTCATCTCTCATATATTTTTTCAATCATTTCTCATCTCTCTCTTCTATCTTTTTTATTATCTCTCTTCTCTCTTATATCTTCTCCACACTCTCTTCCTCTCCTTTCTTTTTTTCACTCTCTCTTCTTTCTCATATTTTTAATAAAATTATACTATTTTTTATAATTTTTTAATTATAAATATCATTTTAGTAATAAATATTCAAATACTTATTTATGATTAATACTACTTTTTTTATAATTGAAAGCAATTAATATGTTTATTAATGGATGGGTATTGGTTTAAATTATAATTAACCAGCATCCAGCTTAAATTTATCTGGAAGGGGGAACAGTAAGGAATATTTCTGAGAATATGCTTGGAGTTGGAGTTAGGCAGTTACGTAAATGCGTGATTCTGGGGATCAAAATCAATCTTCTCTTTTAGTCTCCCAAGAAATAAATTGGTGATGTTGAAATGTTTCTGAGTTTCACTCTTGCATTGACCATAATTAATCCGTTATCAACAATGAAGGATTTAATATCATATTTTAACCGTTAATTAATCAATGGTGATTGGATCAAATAGAATATACTCAATTCTTCCTAAGCACGTTTGGAAGCTTAAATCTTGTTTGTAGGTGAAAAACAAAATACTAAAAACCGGAAAGGACTTGTTATTAAAACTGACCAAGACAATGATTTAAATATTAGTGGTATAATTGTAGTTAAATTGGAATTAACTCAATTACAATTAAAGTAAAATAATGTAATTGTCATACAAAAATATTCACATATAATAATATAACCCTAAAAAAAGTAATATTCTCAATAAAAAATTTATTAACTTAGCAATAAATAGAATATTTATGTATCAACTGTATACAATCCAATAAAAAGAGTTATTAAAGAATAAATCTAATATACTATTATTTTTATGCTCAATAAAAAAAATATAAAATTCAATCCATTCAAATTGTTTAAAACTATTGACCAGACTATATGAAGAGATTAAATCACGTCAATCCCAGTTAGATTTTAAGAAGAATTATTATGATGTCCTATTAAAAAGTTTGACAAGTAAATAGTATAAATTTATTGTGAGTTTTTGCTCTAAAACTTATTATTATATACTTTTAAATTATTATTAAATTTTTAGTTAATTAAATTATTGCCTTAAAATTTTATAGTAATTCCTTTAGACTTTAATACCCAAAAAAAAAGTTACATTGAGAAGAGATTAAACTTAACAATATTTAAATATAATGTAATAGTATACTAAAACATACTAACAATGGCTATTAAAGTATTAATGATGATTCTTGATTAGATCAAGTTGGAAGGAACCAAGTTTTCCTTAAATAAAACCGACAACTCAAAAACTTGTGGATAAAAAAATTACTTTGAAAATATTAAACTAAATAGAATTTAGAGTCAACAATGGATAAAAACATTAACAATGGTCAGGAATTTAAAAAAAAAAGTTTTATAAACAAAAAACATAAGAAAAATGATATAAAAAATTTAGAAATTGATAAATATTAAAATAAGACAGTTAATAACAACATATCAGATATTATTAACTACAAATAAAGTATTATCAATACAATATTTTATTTTAATATTTATTATTTTTTAAAGTTATATAGAAATAACTGAAATAAATAAGTTGTTGAAGTTACTATCGACCTTACACAAAGTGATATAAATAACTGTTGTGAAGTTGCCGGGGTTACATCAAGTTGGTCAACTCTTGTAAAGGTCAAAGTTTATTTTTTGAGAATTGAAGTTGATGCATGATAATTAGTTTGTGTTTGGCAGCATAATTTTTAGAAAAAAATTAGATAAAATTTTAGTTTAATTTTTTTTAAATAAATAATCATATTTATTTAGAAGTGATTTTTGTTAAAATTATAATTTTAAATAAATTACTGAAATTAACTTTTATAATAGTAAAATAACTTATATAATATATAATTAATATTTTATTTTTATTTTTTTATATCATTTCTCATATTTCATCTCTCATCTCTCTTCTTCACTCTATCTTCTCTCACATATTTCTTCTCTATACTTTCTCATCTCTCTTCTTTCTTCTCTACCCTATCTTCTCTCTCATACTTTTAATCAAATCATACCTTTTTATTAATTTACCAATATAAAAAGTGATTCTATTACTATTTATCTAAATATCTCTATTTTTAAAATTTATTCTTCTAAAATTTATTCTTTATAAAATATATTCTCTAAAATATATTCTTTCTATAATTTATTCTTAAAAAAGTTAATCTAAACATGTTTAAAGATGTTTTCAAGCAAGAAAGAGGTATTTTCTTTTATATATGCTTTGAAATTGGATGTGCCAAATCTTACAAATGAAGATTGAGATATTCCCTTCTGATGCGACTAATAAAAGGATTTGCCATCTTCTCATTTTGTTTGAGATGGTAGGATAGGATATCTCTGACGTTCACCCAATAATATAATATTTATTTAGTCTTAAATAAAAAACTAATTTATAATATAAATTATATTTTATATTTAAAATTAAAAAAGTATGTTCATGCTGTATTTATAAAAATTAACAAAAATTATTATGATAATTTCATAAGTAATAAATGGTAAAAGTTATAGTACCGTACATGATTCTATGCTTTAATTTTGTATTGTGCAGTAATGTTTTTAACCGAAGTGTTCTAGAATACTCCAGCTGTTTCTTTTAAATCTTATTAGTGTGGAGTTTGACACTCAAGTTAATTGAACAGTCACATGGATGATTCAATTTACTGTTGAATCTCGTTTAGAATTTTGGAATCATCAACAACGTTAAATTTTATATTTTTGAGTTTAAAAAAAATTGTATGAAAAATTAACTCTAGTTAGTTGGACTAATTAGTGAAGTAGTTTTTCGACCATACTGCTCAAAAGTTTTGAACCGAATTAGATATTACTATTTTTTTCTTCTACTATTAAATCTAAAATGATATTATTTTGAGTTTAGCTCACATGACTTTAAGCTAAAAAGACGTAAGGTGGGATTGGAACCTACTATCTTATAAGTTATAAGTATACTCCCTACCAATTACTCCAATTTTTATTGACATTTATTATTTAAATTTTCAAGACAACAATAATTAAGGCTTTTCAATTATATCTTATTCTATACTTTCATGACATTAAATGATGACTATCATTTTTTCATTTGTGTTTATTAATTTATAAATAACATTCTCCCATATTCTATATATAAACAATAGTTTTGCTTCATCTAAAAATGTAATGTACTTTTTCAATTTTTACCCCAATTAATTAAGTACCTGTTTAGATACCTTTGTAACCATATTCTTGTAAGCACTTTAAATTAAATAAATAGCTATTAAATATCTATAAAAGCTTATAGATTAAATTATAATTTGGAATAAACTTGTAAAAATAGCATGTGTAGGGAAAATGGTTTTTGGGCTGTCTAATGACTATTTGCCCTTATATTTTTTTCACACTCTCTCATCTCTCTTCATCATCGACTCCATCCTCTCGACTGACAGCACAAGGATGCCATTCGGCCTCCACACACTATCATTATCGTCCCCCACTCCTCTATTCCATAACCGACATCCTTCCATCAGTGCCCTCCATCATTCCATTTTTCATCAGTTTGACGATGATAGGAGACAAACAAAGCATATGACAGAAATATAAGTAGTCAACACCCATCGAAGATCCATAACTGAGCAGCAGAATGACGCATGGCCAACATAACTTCAATGACAACCAAAACAGAGATGACAAAACAAGGGGCGATGACGATAGTACACAGAAAATACAAATTTAACATTTCACCTTATACCCTTTATTTGAATCCATAAGATCGCGGCCCGCCCTTCTTTTTTTTTTTAATTTTTAATATTTTTAAAAAATTATTTTTAAACTTTTAGAATACTAATACAAAATTTCTAATGTTATATTAGTATAATTAAAATATAGTTAATGTTATACTCTTAAAAAATTTTACTTTTTATAAAAAATATCAAATTTTATAACTATAAATCTAAATAAACATTAACATAATATTAATCAATTATAATATGTTAACACATATTAATAAATAGATAATTATTTTTACTAGTATTCAATACTAAAAGTATTCAAAGTAATATTTTGGTAAAATAAATAATAATATTAAAAATAAAAAAAATAAAAATAAAAAAAGTGGGCTGGTGGGCCAGCCCGCCCCAAAACGGGCTGGCATTTTGCCATCCCAAACCCGCCCCGTTTTAACAGAAAATGGGCCTAGCCCGTAGGCTGGGCCCGTTTTCCCAGCTCTAATAAGATCTACAGAGGTTAACAAAGGTGATGATGGAGGGGAAAAACTAGGTTGTGACGATGAAAAATGAGGTGCGGAAGGAATAAGTAAGAAAGAAAGGGAGTGGCTCCATTGTCAACCCCTCTCTTCACTTTCAATCCATCTCTCTGTTGTAGGTCAATCACTGGTGAATGTCATTGGAGGTCGTCGTTCTTCTTCAGGTCATCGATAGATCTCTATTATAGGTCAGTTGCCGGTATAGTAATTTACTTATCAAAAAACTTATTACGAGAATAATTATCCAAATACTTATAAAATTTATAGAATTAATACAAATAAAAATAAAGGAAGAGAATTAATAATTAGGATCTTTCGTGTATTTTAGAATATTGTTTATTTATATTTTATTTAGTAAAAAATGAATTTTTATTTTTTAGGCCATATTTTTCATTTTATAAAAATCTATTTTCTTTATTTTACGTTTTTTAATTAAAAAATACAAACAATAAATTGTAACTGTTTTTTTCTGGATAAAATCAATTTTTTTTTTTCAAAATTCAAAAGAAAGGATAGGATTTGTTCACGTTATGCTGATGTAGGAATAACCATACTGCCTAACATAGGAAATCATGATTCAAGCATATGATGAGACAAAAGAATTTGATTATTGAACAATCATAAGGTCCTTTAGCCCAAAAAGAGGTCACTTGCTTGATACAATAAATGGAAGCTATTCGCTAATTAAAGAAACAGAAATCAATTAAATCACATGATCCCATCCGTACTATTTCATATGCATTAATAACCTCGACATATTATTATTTACAAGAAAGCAAACAAGGGCCTTTATAAAAATATATTATTGACAACAGTATTAATTAATTTTATATGATGGGATTAGGGGATAAGCATCATTAGTCAACATCAAGAATATTTTATAACTAATCAAAATTTTACTCAAATATGTGCACTTTGTAATCTTTTTTTTATATATAAAGAAAAAATTTAGATGGTTCGTCATCAGTTCTCTATTAATAGAAAATATTTAGAGGAGATTTACGATATCGTCTACTAAATAAACTCTCATAATAGTAATAAAAATTGAAATCATGTCCTTATATACGAGTTAATTTTTTACCATCTATAGTAATTTTTATTTATATATTATAATCTAATAAGCATGTCCCATATCAAAACTAATTGAATCTGAGGTTTTTAGTTAGATTACAAATAAATTAAGTGTTAGACATATAAAAAAACCAGGCCCATATCATCCTTTCATGGCTCTCCTACTAATTTTATAGAAGCAATTATTTTTGGAGATCCATTTGTTCTTATTTTGGAGAAAGACCCTTCCATTCCTTCAATAGTTCAATCTTACATTCATCCTCTCATTTGGTAGATTCTGGATTAGACACATTTGTAATATTCTTATACAAAACTGAACTGTGACATTTGATCATGTTAAAAGAAGTTAATTATTGTGCTGATTAGTCACTAAATAGATATTGAAATCGTCATAATAAATATTTCTTACATAGCATTCTCTTAGAAAATTTTAATTCTAGGCTTCCTAGCTAGCTAAAAAAAACAAGTAAAGGAAAAGATTTAGAGGAAACAAACATAAAAAAAAAGATTGGTTTTTTCTTTTACATGAAAAAAAAGCCAAATGGTATTTTGGGGTCCAAATTGAGATATCTTTTTGTTAAGTAAATACGAATTATATTGACGAAACGAACAAAATATGAAAGTTAGAATACGAATTATTGGTATTAAATTTAAGTGATTTAATTTTACTCCCAGAAGTGGGGAAAATAGCCCCCACATGCTCTTTCCCTGAATCGGTGGATGATCCAGCGACCAGGGTGGCCAACTCATGCAATCTCATCGATAAAGTGTGCACAATAACATTATTATTTTTTTAAAAAAATAATAATGTAGCATGTACAAAATAATATTTTTTAAAAAAACATATAGGGTTGAATTGTCATATTAGTAAAAGATTTAAAAATTGAAAATTTTATTTATTCAACAACTCAATAATAGTAATAAGGTAAAATCAGACAAAAATATTATTTAAATTTTAAAATTATAGATAAAATAAATAAATAATAATATATTTTTATAAGAATCTCTTAAAATTTTAAAATTTAAGTGGTATCTTTGTGAAATTTTTTAAATAATAATAATGACCCATATGATATATTTATAGACTCATTAGTAAAATTTATATATAATTTATTTGATGCACGTAATAATGGAGTTGCGTGCCTTGAGAACTCCTAATAGCTTACACGCAAATTAAATCACAAAATTTTTGTCTTTCATTCATATACTTACAAAATGGCATATGTGTTCACCCATGCATTTCATGATTTCTGATATCTTACATAGTTTTCTAGCTATCTATTTGTCTATTCTATCTTATGTTCTTTAATTATAAAACACTATTATCCCCATTCTTAAATGGAAGAATTAATAAAAAAAATATTTTAATCACAAATATAATATATTAATTTATTTTTATCTTTTAAATTTATAATTTTTTTAAACTCTTCTAAATGATGGTATATGTTAAGAATTTTTGATTAAGAGAATAATTTCTAAATATAAATGATTAAAAAGAAAATTATAAGATTTATAAATCATTAAGACTACCATCGTTTTTTAAATTTCATAGGATATACAAGACCAGCATCTAATTAATTCACAAAAAGAAAATTTTAAAATTGCTGGTTATAAATTAGCTTGATTTGATTTTATATTAAAAATATCACATCAATAAAAAGAACAAATAAACAATTTGTTACCTACTCAATATTGATTCGAAATTTAAGGATGTGTTTTTTACTGTTTGGATGTACATTAAAAAAATAGGGACTGCTTTTGAAAATATAATATGTTACTGCTAAGCACATTTTTTTAGGAGAAATAAATACCCAAGAATCTTAAAAAAAATACTACTTATATTTTAAAAATCTAAATTATAAATTTTTATAAAAAGATATCATTATTTATTTAAAATTGATTTAAGATGTTAAAATTTAAGTGATATTCTTATAGTATTTTCTCATGAATACCTTTTTTTTTTTTTATTAATTTGGCTTCTAAGTATGTTAAGGGCACTTAGGCTTTGAAATTTTTATACCGACAATTTAGTAATAATATTAGGTAATTTATATTTGGCTAAAGCTCCTTTTTTATTATAAAAAGAAAATTCTCAATTTTGAATTATTTTTTAGTAAAAAAATTGAATTCTTTGAGAGAAGGCGAATTAGAGAAAGTGTTTCAGTTTGTGAAAATTTTGGACTCTCATAAAAGTAAGAGAAGTTTCCCCGAAATTCTGAAACGAAATATACTGGGAACCTGGGTTCAAGTCTGAAGCTGAAGGAATGTATATGAACTGTACTTATCATAAAAAATGGATTTTTCATTATTCTAAAAATTTATATAATAAATTTATAATTTCAAATAATACATACAGTTTTAAAGGAAAAAAATTTATGTCCTTAAATTGTTTCCAATTAAATTAAGACATATAATTTTTTTATAATATTGATTTTATATATCATATATTTACTGAATTCATTTATTTTTAAATCTTTTTCTTTTCCTTTTTTGTTTTCTTGGTTGCCAGACGTCGGCCTCTAACCGCGAATCCATCACTTCTAGCCACAGAAACGCAAACCGCTCCCGCGCACATTAGCCACCCTTCGCTCTCTTTGCTAAGCTGCGCTCAGCCATCTGCTGCTGTCTCTGTTTCCACTTGCTTGTAACTCTAGAAGAAGCCATGCTCTCCTCCTTCTATTTCTCTCTCACGAAACCTATTTCGCTCCTTTCCTCGTTAATTTTGTTGACCAATGAAACTTTCCTCTTTGTAGCTTCTGGTTATGGCTTCCTTACAAATCCTGAAACTCACCCTCTCTTCGATTTCCGTTTCTCAATTGAATTCTCCGAGAAAATCGAGATGGACTTCCCGCGAGTCGTATTTCCCGGAAAGGATGATCAAACTACGGCCTGTCGGTGGTTCGAATTCTTGCCGAAAGTTTAGGGTCTGCTGTAAAGCTCAAGATACTGACAACCAAAACAATGGCAAGATTTTGTTTTCTGCTTTTTAGTTATTTATTTATTGAGTCCCTGCATCATTTATTCAGAAGAATAATTGATTTCGTATTGATGGTCTCTTTCTTGCTGTTTTTATCCCTTTTAAGGCAAATTTGATGGTTCCTTGTTTACACAAGTAAAGCATGTTGTTGATGTTCGTTTCTAAAGATAGCAATGAAGTTACTGTCTTTCTGACTTCCGTTTTTTTTTTGGGTGTAGTTGTCATATTCACTCTGTTTCAGACCTTAGCTAACAATTTGGTAGAGAAGACTGTGGCTTTGACTTTATTTACCGCATTTTTAACTGACTCATTGCGCTAGAATTCTGCGTTTAAATTTCATGCCTTATACTTTTTCTTTGCAAATAACGTTAGAATTTTCTTTTTTACTTGGTTAGTATATTTTAAAGGCAAAAATATTGGCCGTTGTTTGGATTATAATTAGCGTTTCTTTGTTTGGCCATTTATATATTAATTGGCACGGAAAACTTGATTCTATTATTTAAGCATATGCCCTTTATAAAGAGATTGATGTTGTGTAAAAGTGGTTCAGGTTATCAAACATATGTCCTTTATAAAGAAACTGATGTTGTAGATCAGATCCTTGTGAGGGCATTTCATGATTTAAGCATTGCCATGAGTAAGATTTAGGCTTTGAAACTTCACTACTTGCTGCTTTAAAAAGGAAGTTAAGGCAAGAAATGCATTTTGATTGTCTCATATGAAACATGAGATGAAGCTTTTAGATGATCCATTCAGGGCTTCAACCTGCAAGCTGAATGAAAGACATGGCCTTTTGTTTTCTTCTCTGTATATTTTTGTATGATTTTGTGCATAACATGTCAACCATTAATTGCCTGTTTGGATAGCCTAAAAAATCAATTATGAAAGCTCAAAATGTGGTTTCCTAAAAATTTATCCAAACACCCTTATTTTGATTAAATCAATTATGATACCCTCAACCAAACACTCATATTATGATCACTTGTTTGTGTGTCAAGTTGGAGAGATTGGCAACTGGCAAATAAAATATTATTCAATATTTGGTCATAAGTTATTCAGTTGCTTCGATTTTTGCAGCACTTTTGGATTAATAAAAGAGCAACACTTTGTTTGCATAAATGTGAAGATACAATCATGATATAAAACTTTATAAATTATCAAGCTTAAATCTTTTGGGCTCCTAATTAAATGCAGTGCCCCGATTTGCTGTCTTGCTGACATAATTTTGTATGGATGTGTTGTTTGTCGTGTATCAGAACAAAAGATATTGAGGGCATGATAGGACCTAGGTATAAAACATGAGGCTTTATTTTTCTACTTGTTTTTCTTTTTATTTTACAAAAAAAGGCTCTGGTAGTTTTTAAATCACATTATAAGATGTATCATCACTTTTGTTTTTTGGCCAAGTATTGTTTGTGCCTTGTAGAAATAGTGTTTACGTGTCAGCTTTATCAGCTTCTATCCTGTTACCGATTTTTCAGATATTTTATTTGGCTTGTCACTTTATATATACATATGTTTCTTTGGTGTACTTTCTCAGGCAATGTTTGTTATTATAATTTTTTTATATTTTGCCCTTTACTGGGTCCCTGTTGTTTCTTAATAGTCTCCAGATTTTTTTTAAACAAAAAAATCCATGCAGAGAATATATATTCCTTAATTAATTTAAGCCATATGATTTCCATAAAGAACACAGAGAACAATCTTAAAAGAGAAACTTGATTAGTGAAGGAATTTTTTGGGAAATTTGTAGGCGACCCTTGGGGTCTGAGGCATAGTGATGACAAGGCTGAAGTCAATGGTCAAGTTAAATTGTATATACTACATAATATCAATCCAATTATTTTTTTTTTGCATGTATTCAACAGTCTGGTTTGGTTATGTGCTTGTTTTCCTTTAATTCATCATGGAGCCGTGGATCATCAACGTCATCTATCTGAGATATCATTCCACAAAAATTATTCCGGAGACAATCGCCCCCCTCTTGTTTTTTCCCTCAGCAAATTGCTAGTCACAAGAACATCAAGTGACTAACACTAACTATTTTTCCTGGCTATTTCTTCTGATGTGTTGTCAGGTGAAGAACCCCCAGAATCATTATTTCTGAAGGAACTAAAGAGGAGAGGAATGTCTCCTACTTCATTGCTTGAAGATTATAAGCAAGGTGACTATGGAGTGGATGAGGAGATGAATATGAATGGAGAAGATGGAGGTTTTCCAAAAAGAAATGCTGTCTCTACCAATGTTGAGAGGAGCCTAGAAAATCAAATGGAGCAATCTATGGCACTGAACAGCGAAGGTCTTGAGGTTGATGCATTGCCTGACATTTTTAGAACAATATGATTTATTGAATATCATTAATATTGTTTCAAACATTTTGGTGCCTATAGTATAGATTGCGCCACCAATATGTTCTCTTGTACCATCACATCGGTATTCCTTATTCTTGAGACATGGCATGCATTTGACCCATGTTTTCCTTCACCTGCTTCAAAATTCTTTCTCAAAACTTCTTATAAACATTTACCTAGGGATCGTTTATAAAGTCAATCCATAATTTGTTTAATTGTGTGCCACTGCAAGTGTAAAGAAAATGACGTCACTTTAACAGGAAAGATATTGGGGGATGGAGAGAAAATTTTATGGTTTAAGGGAGAGGAAAATCAAAACATAATCAGAAAATCACTTATGTATTGAAGTGAACTTCTAATCTGCAAAGATCTCATTGACCTTCTTTATTCTTTGTTTTTGTGTGGAGGAATTAGAGAAAACCACTTACATCTTTATCCATTACAGGGGCTGATACCTCGGGGTAAGCTTTTATTGTCTCTTGGAGGAACATTTTTCCTGGCATTTTGGCCACTGATCATCATAACTATTGTGGCTTTTTCTTCTCTCTACCTTGTAAGCTCACTTTCTGCTCCTTTGTCAAATTATGTGCATTCAATTTTTTGCATTATCAAAGCGCTGAAGTTTGTCACCCGTAGTGCATTGTTTCTTCCCCCCAATGGTTTCATAAATTTAAATATAGACAAAAACTTAAATATGATGTGACAGTATGAAGCATTTTGCGCTCTCCAGCCTTGTTGAGAACTGAAAACTTCTAATGAAAATATATTTTCTTCTTTCGTGGCATGTTCTTAGACTGGCCATTACTTTTAAATTCCTCAAGCTTCACTATTACGTAGGAAATATATCAAATGTGCAGGTATTATTACGCTCAGTTGTAAAACTTGTCCATACTCTGCACAATCCTGTAGATAGGATTAGTTATGCTGTAGCTTTTGTCCTGTTCTGTTCTTGTCATTTTTAGTAGTTATATAGCAGTTTTAGAGTCAGTAATCTATCTGCTTTTATAATTAGCAGTAGTAAAGATGCAGTAGATGTGTTATGCTCTGAATTACCTTTCTGCTGGATATTCTCCCCTAATCTATTGAAGAAACCAATGTTTTCAGATTCTGGCATTGTTTTCTTCAGTTTAATTTTCATTTGATTTCTCTTTAGATTTCAGTATCTATCACAATGCTAAAGGAGGTGACCAAATGATTAAATTAGTTCTTGGTGTAATTTAGTTTGAACTATTGAAACCTTTGATGTTTAAAGAGCTGGATTTGATCGTATTGTTTTCTGTGGCAGTATTTTGGACCGAGTTTTATACATGATGCTAGCAAGATGCCTCCTTCACCTCCGCAATATGTGGATCCTTATGCCCTTCTGGAAGATGAAAGAATATCTCAGATAGCACCTCTTCTCAATTGAAAGGCAAGAATTTACATAACTTAGGAATATAATAGTTACATATATCACATTTCAGCTCTCTTTTCCATCTGTACATGTTTCCTTTGTAAAATATCACCCTGAAAGAACTTGTCTAGTTCTTGATTTGATGCTCATTTTTATTCACTCTAAATCTCCCTGTCTCTCCTAGCATGTGGGCTTATATAACATAAAGTTGTTTCATCTAAATCTTTAAGGATAATAATAATTTTCTTTTTTTTAAAAAAAAATCCAAATTCGTTCCAAGTTCAAAAGTTTCCTGGTGTCTATCATTTGATTTCCAATCATATAGGCTGACAAAATGATTATATACACTAACTTTGGTGGATATAAAATGAAAAACAAGAAATAGACAGCAAAACAAACTCAGGAGTTGAACATTCTAGATAGATAATGAATGTTTTATGCATATGATTTACCCCACTTCTGATTACAAAAGGGCCAACAACAACCATCATACTAAGGTTTGATTACAACCTTAAAAGCTGTCTGAAGAATTCCTAATCCATTGTCTGTGTTTCTAGTTTCTTTCTGTGCTATAAGAAAACCCAATAAGTAGACTAAGAAATGGACCGAAAAGGCTTATAAGCTGAGATCGTTTACAATACCTTCAATGGATCCAGCTGCAGCCATTGCAGTGACCAGAAAACAAACCCACTTAGCATTTTGAGCACCATCCATGGTGCAGAAAACCTGAGAATTTTTCTCTGCGAAATGTGCATTTCTACTGGAAAATACACAGTCAAGGACCAGAATGAAAAAGCTCCAAGTAGGCCCAATATGCTGTTGAAGAAAGGAAGTAACATGGCGATGACAGTCGTGAATATCACATACAGTGTCCTCCATATAACAGGAAACGGATTCACTCTGTAAAGTCCACACATTGGTATGTTGATTTTGTATTCTTTTGTTGCAAAATCGCTTTCTGGCCATCTCTTTCTGTACCAATCTTCCACAATACTGAAAACGGGTTGGCAGAATACCTGCAAAGAAATGATTCAACCAATTATGTCGTTGGAATGAAAATTATGTTGGGAGAGCTACTCTCAATTTGGCCTAACAATTCAGGATATCAAGTAATTGCCTTGTAAGCCCCGACGAGATGAACAACAGCGAAGATGTTCCCAATGTCAACGATCCAAAAGGGCTCATAAAAGCCAAATCCAGTGAGAATGTTTTCAGGTGCAAGTAGTTCTAGTTGCGGTATTTGGGGAACATTTTAGTTTTTGAGCGCCTAATTTTAAATCTGAGGGTAATTTTTACCCGATATTAGTATCGTTTAGGAGAAAATAAAATTTCGCTATACTTTTAGATCGTGAGTGAATTTAACTACTTTTCAAAAAATCCAGTATAAAAAAAAAGTGGTTCACTAAGTTAAATAATCCAATAATCTTTGAAGGTTTTTAAGGTTCATTATAAATATATATATATATATATATAATGTTTGTTACATACAACTAAGTTGCAAAATTGTAAGTGTAAGTGAAGTAATTGGAAAATGTTGTAATCTGCAATCTTGGCGATGTAAAGACCAAAAGCAATGAAGGCATAACCAATAGACATGAGAGCAGCAAGAAGAGAGAGCCACGAAAGTTTATGAAAATTAGGGATTTGGCTTAAAATGATCTCAATTATCCCAAATATTATCATGCATCCATTGTTTGAGGAATGACACCCCCCTTCATGTCCCTCCTTATGGAAGCAATTTGATCTTTTCACCGTCCTGTTTAATTGATGGGGGGAAATCCATATTTCAATTATGTCCTTAACAAAATGCAAGAGAGTATCAATTAATGAAGTTAGCTAAACTTACCTATTGTTGAATCTTTATCATGTAAATTCACTATCTATCTAACGATTTTGATGATTGATAGAGTATAACATTGTCATGTCATTCATATAGATAATTCTATCTAATGGGATAAAATTTATTGTTATTGTATAGTAAAGTATAAAAAATTACCCTCAATAAAACTCATTAGTTAAAAGAGTTTGATGAATTAGTTAATCAATTTTATAGTTAATTAGGAATACTGGGTGGATTCCAGCAAAACATATTATACCATGAAACATGTTGGAGGTCTTTGTAATAAGGACAGAAGGGAGAGTGGGTGTGTGGTCTACAATAATGTTAAGCAATAGACAAGTAAAGCCCTAAAGGTTAAAAATTTATAGAGATAATTACTATAAAATCTTAAATAAAAGATTTAATTATCAAAAAATCTCAATAATAACTGAGTAATTAATATTGACAAGTTCTAATATAAATATAAGAGTTGACAACATATTTATGCTACATAAGATTTTTTAGTGATTAAATTTCTTATTCGGACCTTTTAATAATTCCTTCACGTTCTTATTCCTCACAGAACATTAAGTAGAAGTGTGAAAAAGGCTAGAAAGCTTACACCATGCTAATGGATGCAGTAATTACATATCCGATTGTTATTCCTACAAGATTCGCATACTGTGCCAACCCACACATCAAGTATTTCATTCCTCCTGCCAACAAGCATACGCTTAAAACATTACATCATTTTTATTTATATATCTAATAGATAATAATAAGTAAATATATATATATACTCCCTTATATCCTTACTATAAAAAAAGTTAATTTTTTTAGGTAAATTAAGAAAATAAAAGAAATCAATTAATTATGATCAAATATAACTTTTTAAGATAAATTTATATTATATACTATACAAATTAGTTAATTAAATCTTATATAAATTATAATTTACTAATTTATTTAGTTTTTTTAATCTATTTAAAAAAGTTAACTAATTTTTATATTAAGGATCGAAGTATATATATATATATATTCTGTATGAATAAAGCATGCGAGAAAATGTATGTTTATATGTAATTTGTGAATAGTGAGCACCAATATTGGCCTTGACGATCCGAATGTAGGTGTAGTTTCTGGTTCCATCGGGGGATATGTAGCATTCAGCCGGCAAGCAGGAAGTGAAGAGAGTGACCAGAGAGAAGATGGTGAGGAAAATGGGCCCAATAACCCAACCTAATTGGGCCATGGCCCATCCTAATGACAGCACACCCAATATAAACATCTTTTATTTCATATTTTTTTATTTTTGTCCCCACTTATTAATGTTTATTGTTATCACCGTTTCTTCTGATGATCATAATATGTACTTCTTTAAAAGGGAGGGAAGGGGAGAAAATGAGTCATGCGCTGAGTGTGTGTGTGTGTATTGTACAGAGCTAAGTGTGTGTATATATATATATATATTAAAAAAATAAATATACATAATTTTAAGAATTGACAACGACTTGCATGGCATATATCATTGTACTGGGTCAATAACTAATTTTTTGAATAAATTGTAATTAAAAAGCTTGGTTTAATGACTTGTTTATCTTCGGTCTTCCAAAATGGAATATAGTTTTAAGAATATTTAAAGAAAATTGTATAATATTTACCATATTCATCTTTCATGTAATGAGTCAAAGGAATAAATATCTCGACCCACGTACGCCACAAAGCATGCATTCAATGTTCTGTCCTTTCCTTAAATGTTTCAAGATTAATTGGAAACAAATTCAACTTCAATATTTATATCAAACGAATTAATTCTGAAATTATTTTAAATGATCCTAACATCTACATTAAGCACTCCCTCTATTTCCTAAGTAATTGTATTACTCTCTCTTTCCTCACAATTTTACTCCTCTCCTGACTTAATAACAAGGAAAATATAATAAATAAATATATATATATATATATATATATATATATATATATAAGAGATAGTTAAGGGTAGTTAACTGAATGTAGTTATAGTCATGTTCGTGTCTAATATATTCTTGACTTTATTATAAAGATTCTCTAGAAGAATCTTTACTGTAAGTTAACAGATAGTATATTAATCTCATTAATTGAAATAAAAGTCCAAACCTTTTTTTTAAATAAAGTCAAAGGGCATTTAAGTCAAATTAAAAAAAACAGGCTTTTAAAACATTTTTAGTCACTTTTACGTTTTTAGGAGATGCATGTTTACTTTACGCGATGTTAAATATAAAATATAATACTCTTTCTTAATATATAATTTAATTAAATAATTAATTTTAATATTAGATATAAGATATATCTTTTATATATTTTTTTTAAATTACCCTTATTTATATCTTTTGAATAATAATTAAATAAGAAAGAGTGAAAATAAATTAAGGAAGATGATTATAGTATTTTAGAAAAAATATATGTTATATTAATTAATTTAATTAATTATTTTAATATAATTAAATTAATTAAATATATCTTATATTAATAATTGAATAATAATATATATTATTTAGTCCTGAGTTATTCAGTTGTTTGGAGTTTTGCAGCACTTTTGGATTTAATAAAAGAGCAACGCTTTCTTTGCATAAATGCAAATATTAACAATTGTCAATCTTAAATCTTTTGGGCTCCTAATTAAATGCTGTCTTGCTGACATAATTTTGTATGGATGGGTTGTTATCGTTGTGGGTCAGAACAAAATATATTGGAGGCATGCCGCATGGGACCTAGGTAGAAAATAAGAGGCATTATCTATACTTTCTACTTGTTTTACTTTTTATTTTACAAAAATAAAAATATCTGTTAGTTCTTAAATCACATTTTAGAATATCAATTACAGAGTTTATAATTCTCTCTTCTTTCTAAGAATTAAATTCAAAATTAAAAAAAAATGTTTATACCATTAAATCAACTCTATATTTTATTTATAAAATATCATTATATAATAACTTGTCTAGTTATTAATTTTGTGCTCATTTTTATTCACTCTAAATCTCCCTGTCTCTCCAAACCATGTGGGCTTATTATAACATAAAGTTAATTGCTTCATTTATATCCTTAAGACATAATAATAATGATAATGATAATTTCCTATTTTTTTAAAAAAAATACAAATTCGTTCCATAAATTTAAGCTCTATAGTTCAAAACTTTTCTTGTGTCTATCATTTGATTTCCAATCATATAGGTTTACAAAATGATTATACACAAAAAGGCCAACAACAACAACAAACCATCATGTTAAGGTTTGATTATTGCAACCTTAAAATTGTCCCTTGTACGTGTTTCTGGTTTCTTTATGTGCTATAAGAAAACCCTCTAAGAAATGGACTGAAAAGGCTTAAAAGCTTGGAGGTCTTTTACAATACCTTCTATGGATCCTGCTGCAGCAACTACACTGACAATAAAACAAAACCCACTCAGCATTTTAAGCAACATCCATGGTGCAGAAAATCTGGGAATTTTTCTCTGCGATATGTACATTTCTACAGGAAAATACACAGTCAAGGGCCAGAATGAAAAAGCTCCAAGAAGACCCAATATGCTGTTGAAGAAAGGAAGTAACATGGCGATGACAGTTGTGAATATCACATACAATGTCCTCCATATCACACGAAACAGATTCACACTGTAAACTCCACACTTTGGTATGTTCATTTTGTATTCTTTTGTTGCAAAACCGCTTTCTGGCCATCTCTTTCTGCACCAATCTTCCACAAGACTGAAAACGGGTTGGCAGAATACCTGCACAGTACAACGCACAAATTATTCAACCAATGATATCGTTGGGAGAGCTACTCTCAATTTGGCCTAACAATCCTGAATATAGGGTAATTACCTGGTAAGCGCCGACAAGATGAACAAGAACGAAGATGTTTCCAATGTCAACGATCCAAAATGGCTCATAAAAACCAAATCCAGTAAGAATGTTTCCAGGTGCACCGTTCCCAAATGCTGCATATCCCAAAATCCCGCAAGACAGATAAAAGAGGCTGGTGACTGAGATTCCAGCAGAAACTGCCTTCTTCATCTCTATGTTTTCTGGGGGGCTTGATTTTAACGTATTCTGCTCAAACAAATTAAACTTCATTTATAAGTTTGTGGGTTAGAATGAATGCAATGCAATGCATGAATGAATGAATGAAGTTAATGAGCTTTGCCTGTATCTCAACAATGATAATAGAGAAGGCATAAGAAAAAGCAATGTTTCCAAGTGCTTGGGATGAGTTCCATATCTTCTCACTGATGCTCACATGCACACCAACTACTGTTCCAGACAAGCCTGTCTCCATTTGGCTTCCTCCTCCTTCAAGTTCCAAAAACGTCACCATAAACAAGATCAGATATCTCACTGAATTGGAATTATTGTAAATGAAAGTGAAGTACCACTCATGTCCTTATTATAAGCCAATGAAAGTGAAGTATCACTCATGTCCTTATTATAAGCCCACTTAGAAAATAAAATTTCAGTTCTAAATATAAATCTACTTAGAGGTAATTAATGACTGTCGAGAGAGAGAGATGGAAATGATATGTAAATGTAATGAGAGAATAAGGTTAAATTTAAAAAAAAAATTATCAATTCAAGGTATATTAATGAATTAACTACTATTTTTTTAGTATATGAGAATTGATTAAAGCGGTCTTATAATAAGGCCTAGGGTAATAATCGGAAAGTATTGTAACCTGCAATCTTGGCGATGGAAAGACCTACAGCAATGAAGCCATAACCAAAAGACATGATAGCAGCAATAACAGAGAGCCATGAAAGTTTGTGAAAATTAGGGATTTGGCTTAAAATGATCTCAACAATCCCAAATACTATCATATATGGATTGTTTGTCGAATGACAACCCACTTCATGTCCCTCTTTATGGAAACAATTTGATCTCTTCACCGCCCTGTTTAATTAATGGGAAAAACAGACTTCAATTATGCCCTTGACAAGAATTAAAAGTACATCAACAAAAAAATGGGGATTTTATTATTAGAGAGCTTATTTGAAACTAATCAAACTGGATCAGACTATTTTGGGTTGGATTAGACTACCGGGTTTTTGCACACACCTAATAGATTCATTGGGGGCAATTTCTCTCCTTATTTTAAGTAATCGCCAGGGTGTGATTTATTGATATGAAGGATTGAGAGAATCATTTTTTCTAATTCACACAATAACTGCCAAAGAGTATTTGTTCAAGGCCAATTAAACTGTTGTTCAAAAGTAACTGTTTCTTGTTTCTCACGGAACATTAGATTATGTAAAAGTTTGAAACCACTGGATAATAAAAAAAAGCTAGAAAGCTTACACCATGCTAATGGATGCAGTAATTACATATCCGATTGTTATTCCTACAAGATTCACATACTGTGCCAACCCACACATCAAGTATTTCATTCCTCCTGCCGACAAAATACACAAAAGATTGCATTAATTTTTATGGCTAATAGGTAAATAATACTCCTACCCTTCCCTAATAGAAGACCCAATTAACCAATTTGGTAATATTAACAAAATTAAATAAATAATTTAATTATAACATATATCCTATTTATAAGCTTTAAATTTGTGAATGAGTGTGGTTTTTTAAGCTTCATTTTGAGTTTGTTTAAATATTTATTGTTTTTTTTAATTTTACCACTAATGAATTATATATCTCTCGGCTCTTTTTCTACTCATCTTCTCTCTCATTTATTCCCTTTGTAAATAAGACCATAGTTAATATATATATATATATATATATATATATTTCTACATATTTAATATTTTTAACCAATTTTAACTAATTTCTTGATAAAAGTAAACCGGTTATTTGAAACTTATAAATAAAACTGGGATTATATCATTCTTATACCACTCTCATCCTATATATATAAGGCCATCTTAACTAATTCTCACATACAAAAAAAATGTTTTTGTTAAGTCATTTAATATGTTTTAGATTTAATATATATGTTTTAAATTTACCCTTAGTTAAGAATAAATATTGCCCCGCATTTTCTCTCACTTTTCTCTCACGTTTCAATCATTAGTAGGGTTAAAATTGGAAAACACTCATTAATATACCTTTAAATATGCTTATATTAAAGATCAAAATTTTTAGTCAAAATAGATATATATATATATAAAATCGAGTGGTATATCAATTTATAATTAGTCAGACAAATTAATTTAGATAAAAATGATAAATATAAATACTCCTTATAATTTGAAATATAAGCTTTAAACTTGTGATGGGTTGTGATTTTTTTTACAAACTTCAATTTGAATTTGTCTAATCATTTAATTTTTTTCCCATTTTTACCCCTAGTTAATAATGTTTTTTCATTCACTCTCTATAAATAAATGTATTTTAAGAAATTAAGTTTCATTTCGTATATATGTTTTTAACCAATTTTAACTAACCTTTTGAATTGTATAATTTAGTTATTTGATATTTATATTTCAAACAAAAAAAAAAGGTAATTGATTTAATATCTTTTATATTTTTAAATTAATCAAGAGAGTGTTGTTAAGTAACGGGAGTGGCGAGTAAATACAGACCATATGAATAAAACAAGCCAGAAAATTTATGTTTGTGTGTTTGAGGGAGTACCGAGATTGGTCTCGACGATCCGAATGTAGGTGTGGTTTCTGGTTCCATCAGGGGATCTATAGCATTCTGTGAGCAAGAAGGAAGTGAAGAGGGTGACCATGGAGAAGATGGAGATGGAAATGGGCCCAGCGATCCAACCCAATTGGGCAATGGCCCAGCTCAATGATAGCACACCCGACCCAATCACAGCCGTCACTATGTGTGCACTCGCCGTTAACCAAGTTCCTGAACCAAATACGAGTGACATATTCAACATCTACAGGCTTACCTAAAGGGAAAACATCTAGAGGCATCCAACATAAATATCTTTCATTTCTTATTTCTTTTGTCCAAACTGTCAATTCAATAACTCATTGAAGTCTAATAATAACTGATCATCATATTACTAATTAAAGATTAATTAATAATAATCAGATCCTAATAATAATCTTAAAGCTAAATACTAAATGAATAATATTAAAGCTAAATAAAGCTAAATAAGTATATATAACTTGAAGAATTAACGTGGATAACACTAACGACAATAAAATTTATCAGGTTAACTACACGATTACACGACGATATTAATTAAATGTTTGAATAAAATGTAAGTAAAAAGGCTTTGTTTCAATGACTTGGCTATCTTCAGTTTTCCAAAAATGGCAGTATACGATTTTAAGAATATTCAAGAAAATGGTACAACGTTTACCAAGTCAAATAAATTGAAAAAAGACAATTAGGGGATGAAAACCGTATCTCAAAATGTGTCAAAGGAATCAAAAGAAAAAGAAAGTGTTAGGAATGAATGAATGAATGAATGAAGTCTAATATTTCAAGTTCAGAGAAACAAAGATTCATCATACATACCTGTTCGCTTCAATTGACCATCATCATCAAATTTAGGGTCAAACCCTCCATTTTCTATTGAGATGCTCATGTGTTTCTGAAACTCCTTAGCCATCACAAGCCTAAGAAGAAGAAGAAAGAAGAGGGAAGATTGGGGGAAGCAGAGTGAATGAAGTAGTACTTATAAAGGGGAAGAGAACAGAAATTAGAAGGTCTTTTTATGGAATGGTTTGAGAGCCAGAAATCAAAATTACGAATGACACTTGGAATAAAACATATTCTGTCAAAACGACTGGTATGGGAAGCTTGAATATTTTACTAAACATGAATCGGGACTCCACAATTTTGACTTTCCACTTACCTTAGTCAATTCATGTTTAGACCTACATCACGAATTCTGTCCTCTCATTAAAACAAATGTTTGCAAAATAAAAGATTACTTTATTGTGATTATAGTCATAATATTTAAAGAAATAGTATAACTCCTAAATATATAGGTTTATACATAAAGATAATTGACAGCTCATCTTATCTAATATTGATATCGTCTAGAAAGAAGAGAGATTTTGTCCTACTTTTTGATAGTGTGTGAGCCCAATCATTTTTTAATAATTTCTTTATAAAAAATAAAATGGTTGCATTACAAGATTAATTGAACATGAAAACAAAATTCATGTACTCTTTTATTTTAGTTTCTCTCCCGGAACAATAAACCCTTTTCTTGTATTTTAATCTTCTTATTGTTATAATGTAATTGACCTTTATTTTTTTAAAAAAATAAACATTACTTATTACTTGTGATTTTTTTGGTTTTTAAAGGATACTAAGATCAAAGCTAAACACTATCAATTTCTTAAGTATTTGTATTACTTTTTCCACACAATTTTACTCCCACTGATTTAATAACAAGCAACATATACAAGTTATAATAAACTCTGTTTAGTATACTCTTTTCCGTCGTTATTATAAAGTATTTGTTAGAAGAAATATATATATTCTTTATCATAAATCATCAAGTGATGTATTAATTATATACTTTTTTAAAATTGTTCATATATATTAAATATGAATAAATTTATATTTTTTCTTTTTCATTTTCAACAAAGTTAACTACTTAACCACTTCTCATTAATATTTTGAGGATATCATTAGATTAGATGCCTTATAATAGCAACAGAGTCCACAAATAAGGTTATGGTTAAGATCGAGGCTATCAGCCATATTCTCAAAATAAATTTATTTGTTATTCAACACAATATATTAGCATTTTATTTGCGACACAACGCCCAAGAGGCCAACAAGTTTTACCAAAAGTTTGAAGTTTATGTACACTAATTGATATTTTTGTTGGTTTTGATTTGAAACATGTTTATTTCTACATTACCACGCAACTTTACGTTCAAACTTCTGATAAATGCGAACATTTCTCATCACAATTCAAAACAACGCGCCAGTCTATTACTCGTTTGCCCAAACATCTTACAGTTATGGTGCAGATGTTCATAGTGCATGCAAATTTTAGGGAAATTAAGTCAATAACATGCTAAAATTAATGCGAATAGCATAGCATAGCTTACGATTGTAAGTTTCAATCACGCGCTCTTACAACACCAGAAATTCGAGCTTAAAAATAAAATTCATCCA
Organism: Leucaena leucocephala; assembly: GCA_037074615.1. Taxonomy (NCBI): domain Eukaryota; kingdom Viridiplantae; phylum Streptophyta; class Magnoliopsida; order Fabales; family Fabaceae; genus Leucaena; species Leucaena leucocephala. The sequence goes on along the minus strand of CM073562.1, from coordinate 3,226,051 downwards.
TGGTAACAGACACACAGGAGTACAGGAAAGACAATTAAACAAATAGCAGCACCCATCAAGGGCTATAATCCAGGATTCTAGTACTCCTCTCCGTCATCATCCTCGCCCTCGGCAGACTCAGCACCCACTTCCTCATAATCCTTTTCAAGGGCAGCAAGATCCTCACGAGCTTCAGAGAATTCTCCTTCCTCCATACCCTCACCCACATACCAGTGAACGAAAGCTCTCTTGGCATACATGAGATCGAACTTGTGGTCAATTCGAGAGAATACTTCAGCAACACTGGTGGAGTTGGAAATCATGCAGACTGCCCTCTGAACCTTAGCAAGATCACCTCCTGGAACAACAGTAGGTGGTTGGTAGTTGATACCACACTTGAAACCAGTAGGGCACCAGTCAACAAACTGGATGGTCCTCTTGGTCTTGATGGTGGCAACAGCAGCATTCACATCCTTGGGCACCACATCTCCACGGTACATTAAACAACATGCCATATACTTGCCATGGCGAGGATCACACTTGGCCATCATAGATGAAGGCTCAAATGCACTGTTGGTAATTTCAGCAACAGAGAGTTGCTCATGGTAAGCCTTCTCAGCTGAGATAACTGGTGCATAAGAGGAAAGCATAAAGTGGATTCTTGGGTAAGGGACCAAGTTGGTCTGGAACTCAGTGACATCCACATTCAGGGCACCGTCAAACCTCAAAGAGGCAGTTAAGGAAGAAATAACCTGAACAAATCCAACAAAATGATGTTAAAAAACAATGTTCCAGAAATTGACAAAAATAACCCCTAGGCTAATATAATATATTCCAACTTTGTTCAATATATACCTGAGAAACGAGACGGTTGAGGTTGGTGTAGGTGGGGCGCTCAATGTCAAGTGAGCGCCTGCAGATATCGTAAATAGCCTCATTGTCCAGAAGAACAGCCACATCGGTGTGCTCCAAGAGAGAGTGGGTTGATAGAACACTGTTGTAGGGTTCAACAACAGAGGTAGATACTTGAGGTGAGGGGTAAACTGTAAACCCAAGCTTTGACTTCTTTCCATAGTCAACAGACAAACGTTCCAGAAGAAGGGATCCAAGACCAGATCCAGTGCCTCCACCTACGGCATTGAAGACCAAGAACCCTTGAAGACCAGTGCAGTTGTCAGCAAGTTTTCTGATGCGGTCCAAGCACAGATCAACGATCTCTTTCCCAACTGCAAGAAAGTATTAAATATTAATAAACCGGATACATTAACAAACAAGAACATGAGATCAAAACTCTGATATGATCACTTACTGGTGTAATGACCACGAGCAAAGTTGTTGGCAGCATCCTCTTTCCCGCTGATCAACTGTTCAGGGTGGAAGAGCTGGCGGTAAGTTCCAGTCCTCACCTCGTCAATGACAGTTGGCTCAAGATCTACGAAAACAGCACGAGGAACGTGCTTTCCAGCACCAGTCTCGCTAAAGAAGGTGTTGAAAGCATCGTCACCACCCCCCAAGGTCTTGTCACTGGGCATTTGGCCATCAGGCTGTAGAATTGATAGATATATTGAGTTAAAATTAACAAGAAGCATACAGCGAGAGATCTGGGAATTCAAAGTAAATTTCGACACAAGCCGTTTATGAAAAAAGCATAATTAGATTGTAGATCTGACGATTTAGAAGACATTTGATTATGAAATTACAAACTAGAAGGAAAAAACGATAGAAATGAGCAAAAGCTCTAGCATTCTGGTTCAAAAATCCCAGATCTGAAAACTTAAAAAGTTTTTTACACAAGCCGTACAAAGGAAATGAGAAAAAACCATAGAAATGAGCAAAAACTCCAGCATTCTGGTTCAAAAATCCCAGATCTGAAAACTTCAAAAGTTTTTTACACAAGCCGTACAAAGGAAATGAGAAAAAACCATAGAAATGAGCAAAAACTCCAGCATTCTGGTTCAAAAATCCCAGATCTGAAAACTTCAAAAGTTTTTGTACACAAGCCGTACAAAGACTGAAAGCTAGATCCAACGTGAAATCAAGATCTAAAGCAATAATAGATAACTGACGACTAAAAATTTCCAGATCTGAGAACAAAAACGATTCACAACACAAATCGTAGAAGAAATCCAAACAACGATAAAGTTCAGATCCAGAGAGAAAATTCAAACAAAATCAGAAGAGAAAACTTAGATACGACCATCAAGAAACATCAATTAAAATTAAAAGATTAAGAAAAATAAGATACGCACCCCGATTCCATGCTCAAGACAATAGAGCTCCCAGCAGGCATTTCCGACCTGGATACCTGCCTGACCAATGTGGATTGAGATGCACTCTCTCATTGTCGCTAAAGAAAGGAAATGAAACGAACAAGAATTGAGAGAAAGAGAAAATCAGAGATCAGGAATCGCAGAAAAGACGAGATCGAAGGCGTTTATCAAGACGCCTTCTTGTGAAACCCTTTGGATGGAGGAAGAAGTGAGAGATGGAGTTGGTATTTATAGAAGGATGAGGGAGATATTTAAAATTTGAAATGGGGAGATGCGCTGTCGTGTTCCATACCAACGGACGGCAGAGAGTGAATGAGTTGGCTGATGCCCGTTGGCATTATGTTAGGATTACCACCCTGTTAACCCAAGGGCTAATCCTTTTTCTTTGATTTTTGAAATTTTGAAATCTATTGTTGCCGCCGATTTAGTATTTTATTTAACCAAAAAGCAAATTCTTAACGTCTCCATAATTTATTTTATGTCGTTTTTTTATTAATTTTTTATCAATCTATATGTCGTTTTTCTAACTTTTTTTCTGTTAAATTTCTGTGAAAAATCACTACTTAAATTATAATATAATAAATTATTTAAATAACTCTAACGAAAAATCACCCTTCCCCTTTTCTTTTGGAATGCATAGTTAGAGAAGATTCAATTTGCTTTTCCAAAGCTCGGTCAATTATAGGAAATGGGGCCTTCTTTTTTGGATAATAAATGGGACTAGTTTTGATTTTCACAAACGGGGACCAAATAGGTATTAACATTTTTGTTTAGTTTTTTCCATAATTAATTTTGGTTAATGTACCTAAAATTTGTCAATTTATCTTATTTTTGTTGCTAGAAAAATCCTGTATGCGTTTGTTTGGTTTTTCCCAAATTTAGATTTGGGCAAAACGTATATTTAGATAAATTTTAAAATAAACAGTTATATTTGTTTAAAGGGGTTTTTAGATCAAACAATAGTTTAAAATAAAAATTTTAGATAAACTGATCAGAGTAACTTATAGAACAGTAAAAAAACTTATAGATTAACTAATTATTATATTACTTCTACTTTTTCTTATACCTTTTCTCATATCTCTTTTACACCCTCTAGCATTTCTTTTCTATATAATCTCTCTTCTCTCTTTTCTTTTATACATCATCTCTCCTTTCTTTTATATACTATCTCTCCTCTCTCATCTCTTTTCTACATCATCTCTTATCTCTTATATATTTAATAATCATACTATTTTTCATAATTTATCAATAATAAAAATACTTTTAAAAATAACTATTTAAACACTTATTTTTTCAAAACTACTTTTTTTCATAAACTCTTTTCCAGAATTCTTTTTTTAAAAGCTGTACAAAAACTATTTTTTTCATAAATCATTTTCTAAACTCTTATCTAAATGGCCTTATATAGATAAATAATTATAATTAAAAACTTAAATGTTTTTTGGACCAAAAAGTTTAACCGTCTAAAAGAAAAGGCTCTATTAACTACCATTTATTTTTCAAACTCATCAATTTTTGTTCTTGGATAATCAATCTCATTGTTGAGTGAGATTATATATATCCTCTGAAGGTGGCATGGGGTCCATTCTTTCCACATCACAATTAAAAAAAAAAATACCCATCGTCCGTGGGTTCAACTGGCAAAGGGGTGAGACATACTACCATTTGAAGTGTGTTCGAACCCTGGGGAGTACCACTTTGTTGTGGTTCCAGTCGCGGCGCTTGGGGAGGCATCTTAGCTCTTGGGTGCTTAGGTTTACGCCTGAGGGTAATAGACGGCTCGCCCTGCCCGATATTGGTATCGCCTAAGAGGAAGGGAGACTTCGCCCTGCCCTTAGATCGTGGGTGAACCTAACCTCTTTCCAAAAAATTTTATACCAAAAAAAAAACAAAAATGGAAAAGTACTCCTCAGCGAAAAGCTCATGATAAATCGATTACAGTAGAACCCCTTATATGCTTTCCTTGACATTGACATTTCACATTCAATCAAGTGGAAGTCTGTCCCTATCGTTTGCTGCCCACAAAACTATGGGTAAATTTGTTGGTGTGTCTACAGCAAATGATGCTAGGTGGCGAATAATCTAGAAGACATGATAATACACGGATCCTTCATCATCACTCCCACTTTTAAGAATACTATGTTTCTGAGCTCAATAGCTTCGAGTTCAAGTTTTTCTTGAATTACTGGGATAGACCAAACAACCTGATGTTACTAAAAATGATCAAACCTATGACTTTCCATTTACAATGAGCTTCCATGCCACTAGGCTAGAAAGCCACTAGCGCTTCTAGTTCAGTTTTCAAGTGATGTCTTAGTAAACAGAATGGAACAACAAAGGAAACAAATATATGCAGCTAGTTATGGTCAGTTGACAAGCAATCAAGAAGGCTCAACATTCTGATCACCGGTCAGCTTCATAGCTGGTGAAAACACAAAATGCAATACTAGACCAAGCTTAAACCAGGAAATACATAATGTCAACTCAACTTGCTTTTGATTGGATATGAATGTAAATGTCCCTAGCAAAAAGGAAACAAGGAAGATGCTAATGCACTTGTAAACATTGTTATAATTCAAATTGGCGTCAATATTCTGTCACTCTGGGGAAAAGCTAAATACATTCGGTGCCCGTTCCAAGGTGTGAAGTGGAAGAAAAGGGATTTCATGATATGTTACAGTCTGCATAAAAAATTGCAAAAGGATCTCGTTCTGGAGATTTCCAGATTCACTGTAAGTCAGTCAGAACTACAGTCATGTAAGTTCCATTACTGCCTTATGTTTGTAGTATCTCTAATATTCCCCTGTTCTAAGTTCCCTTTTTTCTAAAGGAAACTATTATTCTTAATTCAAGTCACAGGCTGCAAACCAGGTCATCTAAGTAATAAGTCAAGGAACAGGCTGCGCACCATTCCATGTATGGAACTCTTCATCAAGCCCGTTCATTTTCTGGCTTCGGCTTTCTTGTAGATAAGTGACACCAGACCACACTCCTCGGATTAATAAGATGCTCACAAACACTATACTTCCAAGTGTGCATATCACCTACATTCAATAATTACAAGTATCAATAGGCAAGAACAAGAAGAAGAAATCTTGAAGAGAGGTACTAAACCAAAATCTCGAAGCCTAAAAGAATAATTGGTTTTCACTCTCAGCCAAAAATTGAAATACAAAATCAACAGTTATATTTTAACAAAATTTCTGCATGCACATTTTAGCTAGACGAGTTTGCCTCCGGATCAATTAACCTTTAGGTATTCTAATTTGAGGATTTGCTGAAAACCAAATGTTGACAGAAAAAAAATAAATAAATAAAAATGCAAGAAACAAACATTCTAAATGCAGGTTAGTAGCTGAGGGCTTCAAGGAGATAAGTTTCTAACAAAGAGACGCACACCAAGGGGCATCCTGAAGCCTTGATCAGCACCCGAAATTTATGGACTTCACTTAAATTTCTTTCATGCCGAGATTTCTTAATTAAATTAGTCATATGCCATCCAACATTGACAAACAGTAAGCTTTAGGCACGTACATTTTGTGACAAAAACCTTTACAAGGGTGAGCATTCATATTGCTCGCAATGGCGAAAAATAATCCTATTATTGTAGCATTCTTTTTGCAATTCTCAAGAGAAGAGAGGTTGCATGATGCAAATCCTAAACAAGCTCAAATGAAAAAGACATTGCACATATGGATGGCAAAAAATCCACATTTTCAGGAGTCCCTGCTCATTGCCCCATTTAATTATCCGAGTTGAGGAATTTCTACCCCATAGAGATGGGAATGAAAACCAAACTACCTCTGTCAACGAATCCAAGTAGGCAAGTAGGAAACAAGGATCAAGTCCCAGTTCAAATTACTCAAGCACTCACCTAACCTTGCTGCCATTCATATTTCTTGTATCCTAATTGTCCAAAATGAATTAAATCAAAGAAAAAGCTTAACAAGTACATGAAGAATATCTAAATTATTCCAGAATACTTGTTATTGGGCCAGGAATTGCAATATAAGAATCAGCTAACCGTCCACTTTCACATTATAATCAACATCACAATCTACTAAAGTAGGAATATCTTCAAAGTTTAAACATGCAGTTTAATAAGGCGCCGAGGTGATGCTTCAAGAAAAAAAATATTTGGTCACACTTTATCATGAACATCTCCATAAATATCATTAAAATACCATATAGAGATACATGTACCCTAACGAATATCTCCTGATTGCAGAAAGTATGCTTTAATTAGTTCGCATTAGATGCTAGAATTGGCAGCCTTAACATTGTTGACAACATTCATGCCCATTTCAAATAGATGAACATAATACCTCAAGAAATGCCTTAAAAATCCACAAAAATGCCAGCACAAGTACGCCGTTTACAGAAAATCCCACCTGCATTATAAGAAAAGGTTAACAAAAAGAAAAACCACAGTCTCACTTTTACTTGAAAGTTGAAAGCAACTTGCTGGATCATAAAATCCAGTTTTACCCAGGCATGTGAAGAGAGGAAATGGATGGTTCTATTATAAAATTTAAGCAAACACATTCACAAATTTCTTGCCATGTCTCAGAATCCCAAACAGAAGAAGTTATCCAATTTAACATATATATGACTTACAGACACCCTTTCCCCATTCTATGTAGATTACTCAACCGTATGACTCCACCAGGGTACCATAGAAGCGTACATTCCCTGCTAGAGTTTGAAGGCTGGGTGTGAGGATTTGTACTTAGGATAGAGCTGATATGAATGAAATAAATTAATTGCGATTGCGTTCTCTAGTCAAATATTAGATTAACATTCATTTCCACTTTTCTATCTCATCACCTATTCTCGGGAAAAGAGAGAGAGTTAGAGAAGAAAATACTTTTTTTTTTTGGGGATAAGAGAAGAAAATACTTTACTTACAAAGAAAGTATGTGTTGATGAACCCTTACGGATTTTCAATTGGATAACAAGAAATTGCAAAAATAAAAAACAAAAACTCAGGAGTATGATCCTTACCAGCTTCGTGGAAATGGCTTGAGGAAGAACAGATCGAACTGCCGTTCTAGCTCTCTTTGACACCTTTTTGAACATATTACGAAGAAACCTAACCAAAAGATCCAGACTTCTTTCTTCCTCGTCATTGTCGTCGTTGTCGTCGTCCTCGTAATCGTTGTAGATGCCACCGCGTGCCGAATTGATAGTGCGTCTCCATTTGCGAGGATTATCTACCAAATTACCGTCGTCCTGAAACAAAATCAGAGCGCAATTACAACTCAAATCTCAAAATCATACAGAACTTGATTCCAAAAGACATCTCAAACCTGAGGAAAATTGGGGATACGTGATCTTGAAGCCTGCTGAGGAAGGACGATGGTTCGTGAATCACGAAGTCGAAGAGAGGATTTGGGCAGAGGAATAGTAGAGCGCGGGATTCGAAATAGTGGGGAAGATTGAGCTGTGATTGAAAACACCATAACGGAGATTGCAGAGCCGAGCCGCAATAACTTCCTCCACCGCCGACTGCTGAAAGAGCGTCAGCATGACTCAGCAACTACCATTGGAGTATGGAGATGCCCAGATACCAAGCTCACTCCAGCGTCCAAATGTTTTAATCATACGTGCTCATATTGCCAGATGTATAATAGTGAGAAAGAAAGAGAATATTTTTTTTTAAATTGTGTTTGGCATGGTTAAGACTGTGAGGCCGTGATATGATATGTCTATTCAAACCTATAATAAAAATGTCACGTTTAACCGATAAATATAAAATGAAATTAGATATTAAATTATAAAATATAATTTATATATTTTTTATATTAGATATGGGGTATAGGGGTTGCTCTATCTATAAATATCATTTTTTTATTTTATTTACTTTTTACTCTATATATTAGTATATTATAATTAGAAAAGAAAATATGATAATTACTGATGATTAGAATATCATTTTAAAAATATAAATAGTTAAGTATGTAAGTTGTATCTTTTAATATTTATACTTATACTATTTGTAAGTTGTATCTTTTAATATTTATACTTATACTATTTTTTTAACTTTATTAATTATCATATAATTATATTATAAATTATAATTATTTATTTTATTTTTTTAGATACTTTATTTTTATCAATATTAGGGAAATTAATGCAAAGTTACAATTACAAACTATTTAGACTTTAAAGCTTATTTTTTATATGCAATGAATCTTAAGACTTTAATTATTATCTTTGTTGTATTATTGTTAGTGGATTATATATATTATTTAATTTTTGAAGACACATAAATATGATATTATTTTAAAAGTTTATAATTTTATATTTTTTTCACAACATGAACATGATATTATGACTTGGGTATGCCCAACCCAAAATTGTTAGGATTTTTACTAGACAAAGTCGGGTATTAGATTACAAAATACAACCTATATTTTTTTTAGTAAGGTACTGAGTAAAGAAGTTATCCTACTTAACTCTGTCTATGCATAATATGATAGGAATTGGAGGAAATCACAAATAATGAGTGGAAAAAGACCTAAATCTCCCTAGTTATATATAAATACATGTCACGTAGAACTAGAGAAGAATGGAATTTTGTTTGATATAAATCCGTAAGCCAGTATAGTACTTTTTTTTTTTCTTAAATGCATTCCAAAACATGGCGGGACCTCGTCAACTTTTGGAAGGAATGAACATCAAATATATTCATTCCTATAGAATGAGGAAATGAATGTTATTCCTTTGTTAGACAACTCCTTCTAACCTTTAGCTTCTCCTTCCATCTCTAGCCTATCTTTTTTTCCAGGTAAATAAATATAGGTATCATTTTATTTAAGATATTGTTTAGTTTATTCCTTAATTCTATTAAAGGCCTGATTATAATTTATAAACATTATACCTCACCATTGTGTGGAGCTTCATGAGGACATTGGCCATAACTATTGAGTATCTTTATGCAAGTATAAGCCCTTAATTTCATGTTTTATTCTCTTATCCCATGCGTTGATCTCCTATAAATTTTTGTATTTAACTGTTGCATAAGTTGCACTAAAGATTTTTATTGTAGGAGATGGTTTGGAAGAATTTTCAAGCACATGAATATTGCTCTTCAAATGCCTACCCAATCAAGTAGGAATGTAAAGGAAGATAGAATTTAGAATGATTGTTTTTAAGAGATTATTGTTAAATATTTTATTAATTATTATAAAATATCTTATTAATTTAAATATATGGATATTATTGTGATATATTTAAAAATTACAAATTAGAGATATTATGAATATTATAATAATTATAATATATTTTAAATATTATGATTTTTTAATTTGAATAAAATATTTTTTTCATTGTAGCATTTGACACAACCATTCTAAATATGATTTAAGATATTATTAAGTTAAATTATCTATTATTATTAATCTTGATGGGATGTTATAAAAAATATGATAGACAAATTTAAGGTAGTAGCAAGTGATATTGAATCAAAAATCATAAAATAGACACCTTACGTCTTTTAGAATTCTTAGAATAGTTATTATTATTCTCATACTATTATCTTATAGCCATAATAATTCATAATTATTACTATTTATGTTTTTTTGATATTATACTTTGTATTATAGTACTTGTTATATTAAAATAAGAGTCTTATAATTTTTTTCTTTAAATTAATTAATATAATAAGAAGTATTCTTTTAAATCTTCTATTAGTACCCTATCTTATAAATCATATAATCATTTAATTACCTATTAGTTATATACTTGTCTAACAATTATTCCTTCTGCATGTGCAATCTAATTTACACTATAATATTTGCTTTGACGCATTAGGTTACCGGTTAAAGAGGTAGGGTCAACTATATTTTGTAAACAGTTAGGTTAACGCGATATTTAATTTTATGATTTGTGTGTCTTTCTACCTATACAATTTAAAATCTACAAAGCGTCAGTTGTTTTCATCTTGACGTGATATTCTTACTTAAGCCGTTAGAAAATATTCTAACCACTATTGCGAGCATCTTGTAAAATTTCCCTCCTCTATAACTGTAGTTATGTTTCTTAGGGTTAGGGCTTTAAATAGCTAAGATTAGATTGTAGAAGGAACCCAATATCGAAGTACTGCTTTTTTTTTTTTTCTCTCTCTCTACAAAATATCCAAGTAGTATTGCATTACTATGGTTTTTTCTTACATTGTGGATATGTTGTATAAAAAAAGTATGAATATAAACCATTTTTTTTATATAATCCAAATAAATAGATTCACACAAAAAATGTTGCTGAACAGGCAATAAAGAAATATATATATATATATATATATCATATTCTTTAATTAAAACGAGGTAATTTAAAAAAAAAAGAAGAAGGAAAAACTTCAGAAACGGCAGGGTTCTCAAAACTCGCAAGGGCAGCTCAGCCAGGCAGTACGAGAAAGGGAATACGTTTTAGTTGGAGAGGTGTCTTTCTACTTCGTGTCTATCAATCATAAGTTCTCCTTAGGTTTCAGCAGGGAATCGACAATCGCGGAATTCGGACCTAAACTCTACTTGTGCCCTTCGCAGTTTTCATCCGACACTCCTCCTCTTGATTATTGGTATGTGTTAACGCATCTTCATTTATCATGTCACTAGAGAATCACGTGTGTACTGGATTTCTTATTATTTTCTACTTTCATATTCAACGAATATTATCAAGCTTCTTTTTTCCTGGATAGCATTCTGTTTTCTGGCTGCAAATTAGTTTTGTTTATCTGGAATTTGGAAGATTACAATTTCAGGGTTTTTAGAGGTTCATTTTTAATTGTCATGTATAATTTTTACGAGCTGCGTTATGGTTGCACTGCTTGATATACAGTGATTTTGATTTCCACCTCTTTAGACTGCATCCATTGAGGCGGATGAAGTAATCAGCAAGCCGTTAACTTCCTGCGCCGCTGGTCATTTCTGCCCCTACATTGCTTTTGGCCTGTCTCCAAATCCAATAACCAAGGTGCTAGTTGCGGACAATCTGTTTTGTTAACGTAGAATATTAAACTCTGCCTGGCCTGAAAAGCAGTTATGTAAACATACTATTTTTTGTGTGGGTGTTGTCTTGTCTGAACTTGAGAGTTGTATATCTGATTATTATTGTCCTTACATTTTTAGTACTTCCAAACTCACTTTCTTTCTTCTTATCTAGTTCAATATTCTCTCAAATTGTATAAAAGATATTAAAAAAGAAAGACAACTCCTATTTTATATGATTCTTTTTTCTTGCAGTTTTACTGTGTTATTTTGGGGGCTTCAGAGAACCTCATCATTTGTGTTGATTGCAGTAGTTTATAAAGGTTGGTGCTCTGTGCAGATGTCTAATAATCCTCAGTTTCCCGGTTTACAGGTATGCTTTCTAGAAAACTTCAACTGGAATGTAGTAATGAATTACTTTTCCTGAACTTTTCCTTTTTTACCGGTAAAGTTTCATCTATGCTGCAGCATTATGCTCAATGAATATTAAGCTTTGAAACTTCACAATTAGCATTTTGTATTCTGGATTTGTGCCTTTGGTATAGAGGCATATATTTACATTGTTTGAGTCCTCTTTCATGATGACTTTGGCCATGCTATCCTTTTAATACATTGACTAGTAATTGTCCTTTGTATGGCTGAATGTGCTAGTTTATTATTATTGTTGGTATACATGTGAGAGAGGTATTCCATACTAGTCTGTGGGCAACTCATTCTATTACCCTATACTAGTGAACTGTTGAATTTTTTGTTTGAATTCTTTAAAGCATGTAGATTGGTAATCGATGCTGCCTACTTAATTAATCAAATTACTATGTATGAGGGCTCACTTAGTTATTATGTCAAATTACCATATGATAATTGATGTTAATTAATATTGCATACAATTAGATATGTGCTTTGAATTCCTCTATTTTATTAATTTTTCCTTTTGTAACAGGCTTTTTTCTTTTCATAGGATGACATTTTTTAGTTTCATATTCTGTTCTATTCTTATGTATCTAGCTTATGTTTTCTGTTTAATTCTTATTACTATTATTTTTCTCATGATAGCCTCTTCGGCCTCCTATTATGGGTTCAGTGGATCCCCCTCGCAATTTTGCTCCTCCCATGCCTCTTCAAGTAATGCATATTTTCTTACAATGATTAACAACTCTATATTAAAATGTTATCAGTTTAGATAAACCTACTTGCTGGTTGTTGCCACAGTTCCGCCCTGCAGTTCCTGCTCAGCAATCACATCAGTTCATTTCCCAACATTATCCACCTGTTGGCCCTGGTGTTCCCCTAATGAATGTTGGAATGCCTTCTCAAAATCAGCAACCCCAATTTGTTCCACCAGTTCAACAGATGCCTCCTAGACCAGGGCAGCAGTTACCGCTGCCATCACAGGCAATTCCATTGCCTGTTGCTCAGCCAAATATGTCAATACCATCTGAATCAATGGTGCCTCTGTCTGATTCTCAAACCCCTAATGGTTATACTCCAAGTTTAGGTGGCTCTGGGTTACCCCTCTCCTCATCGTATATGGTAAAGTCTTCGTGTATATTTGTGGTGGATAAGAACTCTATATTTGAGTGCTAACTGAAGGATTGAATTTGTGTAGTATGCACCGTCTTCTTATGGTCAAGTACAAGGTAATTTTAGTGCCACCAGCCAATATCAACCTGTTACTCAAACCCAAGCTCTCACTGTTTCTTCTGGGGAACAGCTTAGAGCTAGCATGAGCACTGCCTCTGGTACCTCTCTTCTGAGCAGCGGTGAACAACCTTCAATTCCATCTGTTGCACCTTCAGTATGAGTCTTTACTTATTCTAAACTCCATTTATATTTTGCCTGTCACATCACTTGAAATTTTTGCTTATGTATTGTATGTGTTAATATATTGATTAGTTCCAAATTTTTTGTTAATTCCAGGCAACAAATTTCCTGCCAGATTCCGCTAAGGATGGATCAACGGATTGGATTGAACATACTTCTGCCAATGGAAGGAGGTGAAAAGATTAAAATGCTTGTTTGTTTCCTAGGTTAATAATACTGTTGATAGTTTAGTGACGCAACCTGCAATTGGAAAGCTAATTTTTTGTTCATATGAATGTTATGTGGGAATTAAGAGTGATTAGGGATGCAGGATGAGGGTAGTTAGGGAGTTGGGACAAAGGGGGCAATTAGGGTTTTTGGCTAATATTTCTATTATAAATAGGGAAGCCATGTATCGATTTGGCAGAGAATGAGATAATTCTGCTGCTAGCCAGAAGCGCTACTTGATGAGAATCCTACATTTTATTATATTTAATAATATATAACAACCAAAGCTCATGTCAATAAGAATTGCCACTGATATATAGTCAATATTACTTGTTACATAGAATCAATATAGCTTGTTATATTGAATCAGCATAGCTCGTTTTATGATGATATGGATCTGGTTCTTTCTCCCACTGAGACTTTTTTCTCCACTAAATAAAAGGTAATTTATTGAATTGTCTGAAAGATGGATATACTGGAATATATATTGACACAGATCCCCAAAATTTGCTCTCCATTATATTACCAATAGTGCTTACATATGATTGTGATGTTTGTTTCTATGATCTGTATCTTCCAGTTATATTGGGTATCTTGTCATCTTTCCTTCTAATCTTTCTAACCTTCTAAAAAAGCTTTTTTACTATCAATAAATCACTTCACCTGCCTTATTTTACACTTATTCTCCAGATTTTACTACAATAAGAAGACTAAAGTATCTAGCTGGGAGAAGCCTTTTGAATTGATGACACAAATTGAGGTGAGTCGTACAGCTGATTTTTCTTTCATATTGAATGGCTTGTTAGTCTTACCTCTGGGTTTATTCAGTGTTCCTAGTGGAGGTTAGAGCAAGTACATATCTGTTTTGGTTCAAAACAACTTTAATTGGGCTGAACATATTCTAGTTTCATTGTTATATGCTTGCTCTTTGTCCAAGTGTGGTGAAAATAGTCTGCTCCATTAGCTCACTCATTACTGCTCGGGTTTTCTCTCAGGCAGGCAACCATCGGTCTTGAGTTTTACATCTTACTGTGAGGTCAGTGTTGTGACAATTGAGGGGTGGGCTGTCTGAAGTTAGCTTGCTTTCCCTTTTTGTGGATGTGCTGTAGAAGAAAGAGTTGGGGAAGATAGTTGGTGCATTTCTTAATAATAAAACCTTTTTCGTGTTTTAGGTTTTCATTCCTTGCTTCGTTGGTAGGGTTTTTTGGATATTTATACATTATATAGAAGGGTCAATTTTCCTTGTTTCGGTTTATATTTACGAAAATAATTTGGCCTTTTATTTCTTCTATTGTGATTGGGTTCTTTGTCTCTGAAGTGTGATTTCTACATAAATTGAATACTATCTTCCATTTTGATGAACAATTTCAAATGTTATCAATATCTTAGAAGCCTAGATATTAATAGGGAGATGTAACATGACACTAGGAATGCTAACATGATAAAATATGTAGTGTTTAACTGCAATATTGAGTTTTCTGTTGTATTTGATACAAGTCGTGGATATCTATCAGACACAATATTGTGCCTTGTTGAAGTATCAGTGCTTCATTTGTCAAGACCACAAATTGTATGGGTAAAATCATTAGAGAGCTCCAATGGTAGACATCCTTTTTTTTATTCATTTTTAATCGTGACAAATGTGCGTCAAATTCTTGGGTAATTTCCAATGAAATGTCTCTCAATTCTCATTCATGTGCCTTGAGATAAATGTCTTAGGAGGTTTGTTTTGGTAAAGAATTTGAGCATATGATGCCATGTGTATCATTCCCAGCATTTCAAAGCTGATGATCTCTTTAATGCCTCTGGAAATTTGCTTCTTTTGTATGATTTATCCAAATCTACATGTGTGACTTCCATAGCTCTAAAGATGCTTACAGGTACCTGCCGTGCTACTCTATTGAGAGGTAGGATATGCTGTGGGTCTTTGCTGCTTGCTCTCCCTACTATATTGCTTGAATGTTAGTAAATTCTATCATTGTATTACCATCTTGATCATTAATTTTTCCGCTAAAATTTTCTCATGACTTGTAAATCAGCATGATAGTTTGTAACTTTGTATATCTTGATATGCTCAAGAGTCACCAGTTTCATATATCTTTCTCATCACTAGATTTAAATTGGATGCCCTTGGCTTTTTCTCTCCAAGAGTTTTATTATATGTTTTTATTTATCATAATAAAGATATTTGAGTCTTTATCTTTTAGTATGTTGGGCCTGCACCCTAAAAGCTGGGTTTTCTGACAGTGGCAACTGTTGGATTGCCTTGTATTTTGCTGTGTTCACTTTACTTTTGTGAAGTACATGTCTGATTGTAGGATAATAGACTTGGTATTCAATAAATAATGCATGTGAATGTAGTTTGGAGGCGATGTTTATGAGCTTTGGTGTAAGTTATAGTGATATACCTAAGAGGCAGATGTGCCGATGCTAAACCTTCACCTTATTATGAGCTATTCACCATTCTGATTTCTAGAAAGTATTGTGGGTAACAAGTTCCTTGATAGGATGCTGGTGAAATGGTTTGATTCACTTGGATATTATGCTAAGATTGCCCAAGGAGGAGGATAATGAATCTGACAATGTGGAAGTTGAATGCTCAGAAAATATCTTCAAACAATTTCTATCAATTTTGTTCAATGTTTCTCCTAATAGAGAAATTTATTAACATCAATACAAATTCAAAAGCCATTCAAATGCAATAATTTCTAGAGTTTCTGCTCCTTAAGATGGCTGATTTCCTCAGTTAGTCTATAGGCTTTTGCCCTCCCTGAAGCTTAGAATTCTGAAGTCAAAGGGTGCCAGAGCAATGGAGAATACAATTTCACAAAATCATTTCTACACTTCTTGCTTGGGAATGAGGAAAATGAAAGGATGGAAATTAGATAGGCTTGGTTTCTTTGTCATGTGAGTTGGCTTGTCATGTTGATTGCCTCTTAAACTTGCATTGTAATACCTTGAATTTGATGTTCTTGGTTTCCCATTCTTGCTTTAAGGAAATTTTTATAAGATATGAACTTTCATTGTGTCTTTTGGAAGGATTTCTCTTGTGAGGTTAACATTCTCGTCTACTTATTTGATTCTTGTCATTCTGTCAGAGGGCAGATGCATCAACCAACTGGAAGGAGTATACTAGTCCTGATGGAAGAAAGTGTGTGCTGGTTTTTTCTAGATGAGTCATTTATGTTTCTGTTTTATAAAGTTTGTTGCTAACTTTTCTTTATTTTTTCTGAATGTTCTATAGGTATTACTACAACAAAGTGACCAAGGAATCAAAATGGACAATTCCTGAAGAACTGAAGGTTTCCTCCCTTGAAAAACAATGTCATGTTTGACCGCTCTATTATTTTCTGCCTCTTATTTTTATGACTCACGTTTCTTTTCTGCAAATTTTATGCTTGAAGTTGGCCCGTGAACAAATTGGAAAAGCTGTTGTCAATGGAACAGAACCCCATGCTGTACTGAATTCTCATGCTCAACATTCAACATCTCCTGCTGTAGTTCAAGCAACACCAATGGCAGATAATTCATCTTTGAACGGTCAAGGAGAACCATCAAGTCCCATTTCAGTTGCTCCTGTTGTTAGAGTGGCTTCCAGTAATCTTCATTATGAGACAACTCCTGGATCATCTGCCTCTCCTGCCGTGACTCCTATAAACAGAACAAATGTGGATGAAGTTGAGGCACCTGCAAATGCTGTCACACCATCAGATTCTAACGTGGATGGAGCTTCTGTTGCTGATGTCAATACTGCTAGAACACCAACGTATCGTTTATCACACTTATTTTTCAGCCCTCAATTTCTATTTATTTTCTTGGTCAAATGTCATTTTAATTTTTCTTCTGGTAAATATTGTAGGAAGGATGCAGACAAGGTTTCATCTCAAGATAGTATTGGTTCTGCTGATGGGGTTCCATCACAAGATAAGGAAGTATGCCTTTATCATTGTAGTATTGAAGTGCATCTGATGAATTCTGCATATGCTAGTTAGCAATCTGATCTATTTAAAATTTTGTAGGATGTTATGAAAGAACAGTCCGGGGAGAAAACGAATGAGGTTGCTTTGGAAACAAAAGCAGTTGAGCCAGAACCTTTAGTGTATGCCAATAAGATGGTATGAGAGTAAAACTCAATAGTTTGATCTCTCTCTTTCTCATGTTGGTTTCCTGATCTTTGACTGCTCAACACAATTCCATTCCTTTTTAGGAGGCAAAAAATGTTTTTAAAGCACTTTTGGAGTCTGCAAATGTTGGATCTGACTGGACTTGGGATCGGGTACAGCAGTCATATCGATATAATATACTGTCACTTGCTAATTGTTGTATTCTTTCATCTGTTAAACTTTTGCTTCTTTATATGATTTGCTTGCCACTGATTTATCCTTGTTTTAGGCCATGAGAGTAATAATCAATGACAAAAGGTACGGTGCCTTAAAATCACTCGGAGAGCGGAAGCAAGTTTTTAATGAGGTAATCCTTTAGGTGGATGATTGACGTAATGTTGGAGTCATAATACATGTACTACTTCTATTTCTTTGTGAAATTGACTGATTAGAATTTCTTTTAAATTTTTTCTTTTACATTCCCTTATCTTTGCTTTCTCTAATGGTAAGGCTTGGTTATTTATTCAATTGATAAGTGGTCCGAATGAGCGTCAATATTTACCCTCTTTTGTTTTTGTTTGAAAATTTTTATTCTTGTGAGGCAACTGTATATTGCTGAAGGAAAAAATGTAGCTAGATAATTGCCCAAGTAACCTTATGAATTACTTTTGCTTTTAAGAGTTGATTGTGTAGTAGTTACGTAAGGTAAATGGTTACTGTAAAAGAGATCTAACTGAAATCAAGTTGTAATTTAGATGCAATTAAAGTTGTTTAGACATAGTACAGTGCAAAACTTGTTTTTGTCGGGGCAAAAGTTAATGATGGAGACTGGAAACTAATCATTCTGCTTTGTAATTGTTGATGTCCTTTATTCATTGGCTGAATCAACAATTCACTTTTCACTAAAATGTTAACAAAAGTGATTTGCTTTTTTTCAGTTCCTAAATCAGAAGAAAAAGCAGGAGGCTGAGGAAAAGCGCATGAAACAGAAAAAGGCACGGGAGGATTTCAAGAAAATGTTAGAAGTATGTTTTATCTGCTTCCACATCTTTCCTCAATTATGCTATATATTGCTTCCTTTGATTTTAATATTTTCTTTGATACTTTAACTTTTCCAGGAATCCACAGAGTTGACATCATCCACAAGATGGAGGTTTCTTTGTTTTCTTTTTTTAATTACTAATTTATGATTTGATCCCTCCCTTCCCTTCCCTTTCTGACTTTAAAACTATTTATTGATATTTTTTAATTATGTTGATTATATTAGTCTTAATTTTTCTCTTCAATTTCATTTTTTGATAATTACTCAGCAAAGCAGCATCTCTGTTTGAAAATGATGATCGTTTCAAGGCTGTGGAACGAGACAGAGATCGAAGGGATCTGTTTGACAGTTTCATGGAGGAACTTGCAAACAAGGTGGAATCTAGTTCCTTAATCGTGTAACAATTATTAAATAATATAAACGCATGCTCTGGGCAGTGTACCTGCCTTCCCTACTTTCTCTCTTATGGGGAATCTAACTATATGTCAGCCATGTTTTCTTCACTATTCACTGATGAGTTATAAAAGTTAGCCTATTTATGATTTCTCCTTATTAGCACATATCTAGAATGAATTTATACTGTCAATACGATTTGCTTTTTAGTTATGAACGATGTATGAAATATAAACTCTTAACATTATTTTGACTGAAAAATGTTATAATCTAACAATAAATTGGATAGTAAAAGATTTGTTTTAAAAAGAAAATTGATGGTAGGCACATCAATCGGAAAACCTAAAAGATTATCCAATATATGATGATAACGCCACAAATATATCTTAGCACATTATTTCATTGTTAATATTGAGGCAGAGCTCACAATATCTGAATCATTGTGGTTATCTTGTGGTTTATTATTTATATAGGATGTTTCTGGAGCGTCAAAGTGTGGTAGCATTATGTCCTAACTTGTGCTGGATTTTAGTTGTAATGCATGTTGCTTGAGTTTTGTTTGTCACTAAATTCTCTGAGCTGTAGGGGAGATTAATTACATAAAAAAGGAAAAAACTAAGGTATTGAGAAGTAGAGTGCAGGGAACAACTTCATGGTTTTCATTTGTGGGTATCATCTGGGTTGTGTAAGAATTCATCAGGTGCTCTTATTTAGCCTAAGTGTGCTCATAATCTCACTTGACCAATTTTTTGATTTACAAGATTATTTGAATATATTTATATTAGCTTCTGAGTACAAAAATTACTTATGAATCATAGTTTCTTCCCTTCAATTGTAACTAGTGTAATTCAATTTTATAAATATAGGAGCCAGCTACCGTGATCATTAAGAAATAAGGATCATGACGGATGGTCTGTTTCCTTGAGGAACTCAATAGTGCAATGTTCTTGGTTATTTAATTGTGCGATTTTGTTCAGGAACGAGCAAGGGCACAGGAGGAGCGGAAGCGAAACATATCAGAATACAGGAAGTTTTTGGAATCTTGTGACTTTATTAAGGTATTGTTTTGTTTATGTTTCCTTGATTTCTTCAGGTTTTCTGTGTCAAAGTAATGCTGATCTATGGTTCATCACCTCCACAGGCTAGCACTCAGTGGCGAAAAGTTCAAGACCGCTTAGAGGCTGATGAAAGATGTTCCCGTCTTGAGAAAATTGATCGCTTAGAAATATTTCAAGTGATTCTCTAAACTAAACTCTTAAATTATTAAATTTGACAGTCAAGTTAATTTATAACTTGTCTTGCAGGACTATTTACATGACTTAGAGAAGGAAGAGGAAGAGCAGAAGAAGATACAGAAGGTTCTTTTCCTTTTACCTTTTTTGGTAGTTAAGTTGGATTTTCCCTTTCCATCCTCCTTTTTTGCACAATTTTACTCATTCCACCTCTCAATAAAATAGGAAGAATTGAGAAAGGTAGAACGTCGAAATCGTGATGAGTTTCGCAAATTGATGGAAGAAGATGTTGCTGCAGGCACTCTTACAGCAAAAACTCACTGGCGTGATTATTACTTGAAGGTTAACTATCCATCTTTATGACCATATATCATCTTAAGCTTTTTTTTTTCCTATTAAAAAATTAGAAAATAAAATACTGTTTTGTTACAAAAAGTTATTAAATCCTTGCTGTTTCTTCTTTGTTGATCTGTTCCCTTGCGCTATTTAATTGGAGGACAAGAATGATGATTTTGTGTTGGGTGGTTTTGTAGGTCAAAGATTTACCTGCTTATGTAGTTGTGGCTTCAAACACCTCTGGTTCAACTCCAAAAGACTTGTTTGAAGATGTTGCTGAAGAGCTTGAAAAACAAGTATGTGCACTAAGTTTTCCTTCTGCTTGATTTTGAACTTTGCTTTCTGATATCATTGGAAAATCTGCATTCCAAATGCCCAAGAAAACCTAGATAAAGCACCGCAACTGCATTCCAAAACCTTGCATAATTACACACTCAAGCTGTTTCCAAAATGGTCCTCAATTGACTCCTCCTTCCCCCTTTTTAAGCTGACATCTAGCTGTATGTATGTCAAACACATTAACATAGGGGACTAATGTTGGTTTTCTGACATGCTAACGTGTTTGAAAATAAGTGTGCCGTGGCAATTTTAATGTTGGACGCATGTCAGATATGCTAACATCCTTAAGTGTATCTACTGTATGACTTGCTAAATGCCAATCTGCCTTCTTATATGTTGCAGTATCATGAAGACAAAGCTCGCATAAAAGATGCAGTGAAGTTGGGGAAGGTATGGTGTCTTTATCTCCTACGATTTCTGATCCTCACTGATTCTGATGTATACAATGTTATCATAACTACAGATCATATTTTCATCAAGCTGGACATTAGAAGACTTTAAAACAGCCATACTAAAAGATATTAGCACTCCACCCATATCTGATGTGAACATAAAGGTAGATACTTTCTTCCAGTGCCTATGAGTGTACTTATTTATTTTGTTTTGGCGTGCGTTTGTTATCCGTCTACATTCTGGTATTACACTTTCTAATATTAATTTTTGTATGTCATGGTTGCTTTTCGCAAGTTTTTTTTATTACAATGCTTGGGGCATTAAAATTTTCTCCCACAACTTTTATACACATATTCATTCTGGAATCTTCTACTCATTACTTTGGTGGACATCCAAGATGTGTTCACTATTTTTTTGGCCGCACAGTTTTTTTTTTTTAAAATCTAACTTTATAACTTAGATAATCTTACCAATTATTTTTTACAGCTGTGCAGTAATAGCAAACACTCCACTTCAAATATACAGCTAATCTTATTTAATATGGGGTTTCTAATTTTAATGCTTATCTCTAATTTTTTTTACTACACAGTAATATCAAAAACTGATCTATTTAGTTGGCAAGTTTGACGCAGACATAAGAATGAAGGGGGCTTGGGAATTTCGCGTCCAAAACCAAAAAACATTGCCCTTTAAACCAAATGGCTTTTTTTTCCTCCTTGTGAGATAACTAGTTTATTGCAGAAGGCTATTTTGAAGTAATTACAGCATAAATTTGGATGGGTGGTATGCCCACACTCTGATGAACGTGATTCTCAAGTCACAATGGTTAAGAATATGCTTTCCTTTTGGTGTATCTTTCAACTAAAAAATGAACTTGTTTGATGCTTTATCACCTTGAAGCTAGTGTTTGATGAGCTGCTTGAACGGGCGAGGGAGAAGGAGGAGAAAGAAGCTAAGAAGCGGAAACGTCTTGCGGATGATTTCTTTCACTTGCTTTATTCTATCAAGGTACAGTGTTATGAACCTCAACTTATTGGTGCTGCTATGTTCTGATAGTTGGGCAGTAAGATATCGTATTTATACCATTGTAATCCCTTCTTCCTGGCAGGATATTAACTCTTCTTCAAAGTGGGAGGACTTCAGACAACTTTTTGAAGATGGTCAAGAGTTCAGGTCTGAATGATTAGAAACTTATTAAGCATAATACTAAAATGTTATGTAAAAGGGAGTTGTCATTTCTTTCTTGTTGGGACTTGCGGACTTGAAGCCAGAATACATGATATTCTTATTTATTTTCCTTGGGTGTATTTGCATTAGATCAATTGGAGATGAGACCTACTGCAAGGAACTATTTGAGGAATACGTTGCGCAGTTGAAAGAGGAGGCAAAGGATAGTGAGAGAAAGCGGAAAGAGGAAAAGGTATGAATTATTTCAATTGCATTTAGTATTATTAATCATCATCATCATTATTGTTTTTGTTATTATTACTATTGTTTTGTGAAAATTTTCTTGCAAGCATTCTGATATATCTGTGGAATATTTATATTCTCTTTAAAATGGGCTTAGGACTCTTAGAATATCAATCACGTGTGATAACTAATTTGGTCATCCGTCCGTCTAAAACTACAACAACAACGAAAGCCTTATCTCTTCATCTAAAATTAGAGCTCTGAAAATTGCAATTAATGATAGAGACAAAATTATAAATTACAGTTAGCAGTCACTATATAAATGGAACAGTCAACTGTTGCTCGAAATTGAATTCATCCTCCTTGTTCAATCTATTGGTTGACTATTTCTGGAAAACTAAATTCATGCTCGTTAATTTTCTTTTTCGGGGAATGCTCCTTGGCCCCCAGGAAAAGCAATCCAAACCAGACCCATAACTTTTTCTCCAGAATTGGGGTTATCAAATTTTCGCCTTTTCCTTTGGTAGCCAATTAATCAAGTTTCCCTTGCTTCACTTATAACCATTGGATCAATTCAAGGGCCAAATTTTTACCTTGTATAAGTTGTATGCATGCAAGAATTTGCTTCTTAGAATAATCCTCAAATGTACAGTTATTGAGTTCTGAAGTCTGTTACAGCAGTCAAAAAAGGAGGAGAGAGAGGATAGGGAAAAAAGGAAAGGGAAGCAAAGAAGGGAGAAAGAGAGAGAGGAGTCACATAAGAAGGATAAAGCTGATAGTGACAATATGGATACAACTGAGATACAATCCTCCAAAGAAACCAAAAGATCTGAAGACAAACAACGAAAGCAGCACCAAAGTCCTGAGCATATTTCTCATGAAACCGATAAAGAGAGGACTAAAAAATCTCGTGGACATAGTAGAGACCGCAAGAAATCAACACGGGTATGCAAATTTACTACTTGCAGTTTCGTAAACGAGTGAGATTTTATTCA
The DNA here is from genome assembly GCA_037074615.1 of Leucaena leucocephala. Lineage (NCBI taxonomy): Eukaryota > Viridiplantae > Streptophyta > Magnoliopsida > Fabales > Fabaceae > Leucaena > Leucaena leucocephala. The sequence goes on along the minus strand of CM073562.1, from coordinate 3,202,547 downwards.
TTTATTTTCTTTTCTTTTCTTGGGATGAATGGAGCAGCATGCATCTGGTCATGAATCAGACAATGAAGTGCGACACAAAAAACACAAGAAAGATCACCGTAGTAGTTCTCACAGAGATGAAGGAGAGCTCGAAGATGGGGAGTTTGGTGATTATGGAGAAAGATGGTAGTCATATGGTCATCCACTTCCTCTGTTTTGCTAAATCTCATGTATTCCAAATATCAGAACATCTTCAGATAATTGCCATTTTATTTATGTTTTAGTCAGAGAATTTGACTAGGAGGTAAGTCTAAGCTCCCAGCTCACATGATAACTTACATCTATCAGCATGTTCTTTGATATCAGTGCCCAGTGCCCCCCTTTTGTATATTTAACCGTGTACCTTTTATGGCCATGGTAAATGAACCTAACTGGCTAGTGACTAGGTTAGATTGCATCTCTCAATGGCTAACACCTAGACTCATTCATGTCTGAATTTGGTCGGTGTCGCAATGTCATCTCGAGATTCTCAGATGGAATCAAGTTTACTAAAAGATTATGACCTAAATCAATCTTAAATCCACATATGAGCATGCAAAAGTGAGTTTAATACTAATGTTTTCATGTGTGTGTATATTGGAACTGGCTGTGCGGGAAGAAAGACTAAAAGCTAATTTGATTTCCTATTATGTGAAGCTGGATTCAGGTTGGTTACGTAGTTCTTAGGATAATAATGAACTTCAGTAGTGCAGTGTGGGGATTAGAGGAAGTAATTTTATAGTAACTCCTGATTAGCTTTCAGATAATTATTCACTTTGTTTACAATTTATCTTCAATAATATGTAAAATTGAAGATATTTACACAACTAAAATATTTTGCGTATTTACGAAAGAGTAGAATCCTGGTAAGAACCTGCGTCCTTAGGTGTCTTTGGGCAACAAATTTCAAATTAGGGGATTTTCAGCTATTTTTCTTAAGTATTGTTCAGCCCAAGATAATTGGCCTAATAGAAAAAAGATCTTAAAAAAGAACATTCTCTATTCCCTAGCGATTCAGAGAGAATGATTGCTTTCTATAAACATGGCTGTTACTCAAGCTAGAATCTGAAATTAAATAATTAATATGATGGACACCAATCTCACTTGTTTCCATCTCTTAATATCACTAAAAAAATATAGAATTTATATAAAACTATGCTATTAACAAAGCATTAATTGCACTGCTTCATTTAAAAATAAGAAACGTGTGTCAGAGCAGAGTGATTATTTATAAGCATAGAAAGCATTTCTTTGAGAATATCATCCATGATAGCATCTGCAATCTCAAAGTGAATGTCTCTACTTGGTCTCTGCAAATTTGTCCACTCTTGTGATACAACACATGAATCTGCTTGCAACAAGTGCCTGATTTTCTGAGCCTCTCTACTACACAGTTTCTCCAGCAACCAAATTCTGCCTCTTTTCCTATCATTTTCTGGGAATTCTCTGCCTTTTTCTATCCTTCCAAACGCTACCTTCTGTGTCCTTTTGCTGCTTCTATGAACAATGTGATGGTGTTGAAGTTTGTCTCTTTTTGCGCGGCTGAATTTCAGAATATTTGAGTTTTGGAGTAGCTTTGGAAGATATGTTGAAAAGAATGGTTCTCCTTCATCACTCTTGAATTCAAACACTGTTCCATAACAACTAAATTTAATGCATGTATCCTATTTCAATTATATACACAATGTATTTCTTATTTTAAATGCATTATAATATGCTTTGAAAAACAATCTTAATAATTTATGAAATTAATTTTATTGCACAACGATTTCTTAAAATGTTGAATTATTTGTCCGTTTGTATTATCCTATTAAAAATAGTTATATACTTTATGTATATATAAGTTCATATTAAAACGTATACTCAAATTCAATTTGATTATTTATTTCATATTTTAAGAAATAAACTTATATTATGTAAATTATTGACTTTTTTAGCGCAAAGTAAAATTATGTCAAGTAAGAAATTTAATAATTAAAAGGTATAACTTGTACAAAATATCATTGGATAACAGGTAAACACCACAGGTTAACAAGTAAAAATGACCTATTAGTAATTAAATTTTTCACCTAAAACTTCTCTAATGATTTATTCTTTCTGAATTTAACAGATGATAGAGGAAGTGCATGATTCGTTTTTCTTATAAGAGGGGTAATACAGTTTAAGTAAATATTTTAAAAAATAATGAAACTTCTTTCTATATATATAATATAAAATTTATAAATAGTATGACTGGATTTTTTTTTCAAATTCTGTGCATTAAAAATTAGAAAAATGACAAAAAAGACTCTAAAAAATAATAAATACTAAAGTAAGATATTGTGTTGGTAATAATTGATCTATTGTTGGTAATATTTGATCTATTGCTACAGACCTAATTTAGAATTTATCATTTTTCAGAGTCTCTCTCTCTCATTTTCCCTTAAAAATTATAGATGAGAACGCCGAACCTGAATTAACCTTAGCCAATGGTTGTTCCCATTGCTTCTCTACTGTGCTTATCCAATTGGGTTTTGCAACTGCATCGACCTGTAGTTAGCTTAATCATCAATCATCTAGCTCCTCAATAATAACTTCATGTGATTGAAAGATAATTACATTCAATTTACATATAAAATCCCCTTCTATTAATATAATTATAATTATAAATTATTAATTAATATGCCTGATATCCCAGGCATATTTTTCATCTCTCCTTGATATCGCATTTTTAAAACTAAAAGTCCAAAAACTTCGACTGTTATACAAAATCGAATTAAGAAAAAACAATAATGCGAGCATAGAATTTAAATCTCAATTGACATTACTTTTGTTGCTCCATCAAATCCAGGACTTACACATAGTAATGATGTCATTTCGGAGCTAATTAAGGAACACTTGAAGAAGTTGCTAACATGTTCTTGTTTATAAAAACAAAATATAAGAATTGGTTAATTACCTGTAGTCGTCTGAATTCAGGGAGAGTGAAAGAGTGAAACATGTTAACAAGCTTTGGACTGTAATCATGACAAATAAAACCATCGGCTTCACCATCATCTTCATTCGTGTAACGATAATCAGAAGCTGCATCAATGGCACCAATCCAGTTTGTTGAGAGCTTCTGATGATTCTGATGATCATCACCAAAAGGAACGAACCTGTAAAGTAGAGACCTGAGGATGGAAGAAGCATGCAAGAACCTTTTTCTGAACTTGAGCTTTTCATAAGTAATCCCCCACTTTAGGGTTTTCTCTGAAGGAAGAAGGTGGTGGTAGTCATCAATAATATCATCGCCGGAGCTGAAATTCTTGAGAAAGAATCTTCTTTCTGCGAGGTAATTATGGAGTGAAAAAGGTTCTTGCTGGTGTTGGAGGTGTTCTTTTAGCTGTTTTCCTGATGCAGACTTGGATACCTCCATTTCCAAGCTAGGAAAACAATAAAGAGAAACTGAAGAACACTAAGTTGTTGTGAGCAGTGTGCGTGAAAGCTAATATAACGTACGTGTGTGTGTGTGTGTGTAAAGTAGAGTTGGGGACTTGGGAGTTCAAATGAATATGAAGCGAATAGAAAGAGAAAAGTAATTGAAAGTGTTTAAGTTAGTAATTAATCTAACTTATTATTAGTTGTTGGCCAGAAATAGAAAAGAAGACAAACTACTACTTTAATAATTAATAACCAATAAATTATATTAATTAAATAAACACTTGTAATTGATTATATTAGTTAGTGGTACCGCCAGGGAGTGTGTCTATATATATATATACACACATATATAAAAGAGACATAATTAGAAGCAACTTCTTTGGATTGCTTTTGGTTGCATCTTGCAGGTTAAGGGCAACATGTAGGGCACATTGTTTTCTCTTTTGGACGTTAAATCTAAAGCTTTTTGTTTAACTTAATTGGGTTTGGAAGATGAAATTAAAGACCCTTTTATCACCGTCATGTCCTTCATTTTCTTCTAGGAGTTACACCAAGTCTTAAATAACATAAATTATTATTACTGAATTCTATAAAATTATTAAATTGATATAAAATCTTAAAAAATTTTGATATATAATTTATTATAATTATAAAAAAATAAATTTATCTAATTTATTAATTGATAAATTAATATGTTATTAATATCATGACATCATAATTGACAATGATACTACTGATAACAAGTCGTGATATTTTAATTAATAATTTAATATATTATTAATTATAAGTTAAGATAAATCCATATTTTTATTATTCTAATAAATTTTTCACAAGTCCGTTAGAACTTCACATCAATTTAATGATTTCCTTAGACCCCGATAGTGATAATTTATAGGAGACAAACTGTAACTTTCCTTTTTCTACTTAAGATCATATCATATTGATATTTTATTTAAAGTTAAAATATATAAAATCTCTAAATTTTATGTCAGTTACACGTAACTTTTCTAACTTTTAAAATTTTAAATTAAAAACTTTAATATTTTATGTTTTGATTATCAAGACTATGCTATTAAAATTGCTGTTAAAACTAATAATTTTTATTATGTCATAATTTTTATATTTTTATTATATATGACTGAATTTAAAAAATAACATTTGACATTTGACATATAATTTTAATTTTTAAAATAATTAAACATAAAATATTTAAATAATACTCGATCCTTTGACATGTAATTTAAAATATTTTTTAAATATTTAAAAATATAAAATACTTAAAAATATATTTAAATATTTATTTGATAATATTTAAATAAAAATATAAACTATTTAAAATTATATATAAATATCTAAGTGTTATTTTTTAAATAATGTTTAATATAAAATATAAAAATTATGATATAATAAAAATTGTTAATTTTAATAATAAAGATTTATTAATTAAAATATGAGGTATTATAGTCTTTAATTTAAATTTTAAAAAATTATAGAGATAATGTATTTAAACCTTTATTTAATATAATACTAATAATAATCGATTCATCGCGTGGGTGGGAGTTGAACAGATCAAAAGCCACATTACTTTAATAATAATGAATGATTTGAGTAAAGAATTGCTTTTAGTTACTTTTATCTAAAATTAATTTTTGTTAAAATCTTAATTTAAAATTATAATTTTAAATAAACTATTAAAAATATATTTTAGAAGAGTAAAAGAGTTTATAGATTATCTAATTATTATTTTATCTTTATTTTTTTATACCCTATCTTCTCTCTCATCTCTTTTTCACTATATCTCATCTTTTCTCTCTTTTCTATGCACTCTCTCATCTCTCATATTTATTCTCTACCATCTATCCTCTCTCATACTTTAATCAAATCATACCATTTTTAATAATTTATTAATATAAAAAGTAATTCTATCACTAATCATTTAAATATCTCTATTTTTAAAATCTATTATTCCCAAAATCTATTTTTTAGAATATATTTTTTTTAAAATTTATTCTTTTCATAATCTATTATTCTTAAAATCTATTTTTTAAAATTTATTCTTTTTAAAATCTAAACACATTTTTTAGATTATCTTCTTATATATATATATATATATATATATATATCTATATACCAGAAAAGCATAGTAATAATTGTTTTCGTGTATCTGAAAAAGCTTGTTGGCAAAGCTTTATCTCTGACATATTGAGAAGTGGTGGGCATAAATCATAATGATTAAGCTCTCTGATGATATTTCTGAGAATTGCGCTGTTTTTCAGTACAAACTAAGAGGCATGCCTCTGACCCGCTCTCATGTTTTTAGTTTCCCTCCCTCTCTTTCTGTTCTCAATTTTCTTTTCTTTTATTTTCTCTCCCACTTTCCCCCCATTTTCTTGCCCACCGCTTTAAATTAAATTTCACCTTCAATGGTAAGTAAATCCAGATAGATGACTGCTGGCAACTTTATTACCATGCGATCTCATCTCTCTAGGTCTTCAGGACCCTCTTGTTCTTCCTTTAGCAGCGCTGCATATCACTTTATATTTGAAATAGTACGATTCACTAAATTACGTACATTAGATTTAAACTAATACTTAATGTAAAAATTTTATTTAAATAATTAAATTAATTAATATGATATATTTTTTAAATATTCTAATCATTATTTTTATCTCTTTTTCTCCTTCTCTCCCTCCTATATTTAATTATTATTAAATAAGTGTCAATAAAAATAATTTAAAAAAATTAATAAATTTAATATATATATTTTATATTTATGATCAAGATTTATATAATAAATATTTAAGGAGTATATATATATATATATGGACTAAGTAAGGTTTCTCTCATGGTCATGTTTAGTTCTACTTTGATCTCTCAAGGTGATAAATAAATACAATGTACCCTTCAATGCTAAATATAACATTCAACGAACTAATTTGTAGATTTTTTTTTAAAAAATAGGTAAGTTAGTTATTTATAACTAATATATAAATAATTTGTGACACTTTTTCAAAAATAATCTTATTATTATTTAATGCCTAAAAAAATATCCTAATAAATAAGGACATTAGGGAAAATAAAGATTTAATGGGAGTTTGGGACACAAGAGTGAATGTAAACTTATATATATTTATAATTAAACCAAAATTTTTAAATAAATAGTTTTTGTATTGAGGATTGAATAGAAATAGGCTTTGCTGGTGCTGCTATCATATTTCAAAGGAAATAAATGGACAAGATTACATCCTATGAGAGGACATGATCAGAGAAGAAGGTTTTGTATATGAGATAATGAACAAGATTGGCACTTGGAGCTAAGAGAGTTTATCAATTCAATTCCATTAATTACTTAAGAGATTATCTCAAATATGCAATATTAATAGTGGGACGAATTTGTTAATTACATTTGTTTCTCTCTCTAAAGGTTTCGATGCCTCCACCAACATATAATTAATTAGACGAAGGAATGCTTTCAGCGATATGTCGGAATGATAATTATAACGTTGTTTTGTTTGTTTGCAGGGTTTTGTGTCTTTTTTTTTTTGTTTTTCACTATTCTTTTGCCCGCTGCATACAAAATAAAAACAAGAAAATAATCTTAAAATAAAAAATACCGAATAATTCGATTTTATCCACTTCAATTTATTGTTGAATTATAATTAAATTGAATGAATAGTTTATTTTGAAAGGATACGGCTAATAAATCATTCATTAATTTCAATATTTTTAATAGAGCTATAAGTATATGATATTATTATATCAAATTTAAATATTGTTTGGTGTAATTGATGATATTCTCCATGGGCAAAAATCTGATCATCAACTTCATAAAAATAAATAAGATTCCTTCTATTTAACTCAACTATATTATATTGCTCGGTAATTTTGATTTATTTTAGATGGTTGCAGATAAAAAAAACTTATTTTATTTCTCCAAATCCTATAAATAACTATTTTTTAGAGTCTAAACAATATTTTTAATAGAAACTAATTCTTTAGAGACGTAGAAATTATTAAAGTGAATTTTATCTTTATTAACAAAATATTTTCTATGCATATAACCTAATTTAAATACAGAATATTATATTTAAAAAATTTAATTATTTATTAACTATATCGAGCTTTATTAATAAATCAAACAATGAAATAAATGTACGTTGATGATCATGTGTGTACCCCCTCATTTGCTTGAAGCTGCTAATAATAATAATGTTGTCTTTCACTTACTTAACAAAGAAGATAATTATGATTAAGGAATTAGTGCCAACTTATTTTTAAACCCAATTATTAATTAAGTTCCCACTCCATGAGGTCCATTAAGCATGCCTTATATCATCATCACCATCGTCATCTTGTAAGTAACTTTAAACAAACACAGCAAAATCTAATTAATTGGTTTTGTATTATTAATTACAGTTTTCCTTCCAAAAAGTCGACTACTCATTCCATGTTGTTTTTTGTTTGACAACAACATTTCATGATTGTTTAACAACTGAAGTTGAAGTCAAAAGAGCTATTAAGAAATTTTATTATTTTTCAAAGGAAAAGTTGCAGAAACTAAGCTTAGGTGGACATATACTATATGCACACTTTAAATATCATGTTGAAACTAAGCTTAGGACCATGACAAATTTCAATGCACTAATTAGTTGAGCTTACTTTTCATGTGTATATAGTTTAATTTTTTGTAGGCTAAAATAAATGTTTTCTTACTTAAAGCTGAAATAACGAGAGATAAAACTATATATATATATATATATATATATATATATATATCAAAATGAAGTTTTTGCGATGTATAATCCTATAAAAAATAATTATATTCAAGGTACTGTTAGCTACTAAATATAAATATTTTATAAAAATTTGAATATTAATTTATCATATTGTGAGGGATTGACCCTTTCTACTATATTTAACCTCTGTTGCTATGTCAAAACGAAGTTAAATATCACTCTTATCCATTATCCTAGATGTAAAAGTTAGTAAAAAAATTATATATATTGACTCTAAATATAATATTTCAATCTATTTTGTCTCTCAAATTTTTAATATTTTTACTATTTTCCTATTAATTGCACATAATATGATTATTTTTTTAGGCTTAAATAAACAAAACCCTCCTTAAATTTTGGATCAGCTACAAATAACCTCTCAAATATTTAAAAATTTAAATTAAGAAACTTAATATTTTATATTTTGATTATCAAGTTCATGCTATTAAAATTGTCATTAAAGTTAACAATTTTCGTAATGTCATAATTTTATATTTTTTATTATATATCACGTTATTTAAAAAATAACATTTAGCATTTGACATATAATTAATTTTTTTAAATACTTAAATTTAAATACTTTAAAAATATAAAATATTTAAATAACTCTTAACACTTCACAGATAATTTAAAGTATTTTTTAAATACTTAAAATATAAAATATTTTAAAAATTATTTAAAATATTTATTTGACCATGTATTATTTAGATTAAAATATAAATCACTTAAAATTATATATAAATTACTAATAAAAAATATAAAAATTATGACATGATAAAAACTATTAATTTTAACAGCAAGGGCTTGATAATCAAAATATAAAATATTAGGGTCATTAATTTAAACTTTTAAATGTTTGAGATGTTATGTGTAGCTGATCTAAAATTTAGGGAGAGTTTTGTGTATTTGCCTTTTTTATTAAATAAATAGTTTCTAATGTAAATGGTTGAAAGTGCTACCTACTTTAGGCAAACCATGAAATACACATTTTTTACAAATAATTAAATTAAAAAAAATAAGTTTTAAAAATTAATTATCTATCTCTTGTATTTAAAAGCCGAAGAAATCATGAATATTGTCCATGTGCATGCATGACATGGAACGAACAAGTATACTGCATTTGATTTATAGATTTTATAATTTGGGAACCAAATATAACGGAAAATATATCTCATATATAGGGGAGGGTACTATAGGGTGGAGCAATATAATTAAAAAACGTTGACAAACTTGAAAGCTTTTGCAAATTCGCCAAAATGCATTTGACAATTAGATTCGGAGTGGAGATTCAACCCCCAACCTCAATTAATTAGGCCTTAGCCTCACTTCATCACATTTGGCTAATTCCACTCATTCACTTCCATCAATTAGTCAAATATATTCCTTACATATTTGGAAACAAAAAGTACACATATATTAAAAATAATCAGATTTATTTTTTAGATATATATAAATAATTCATAAACTTAATTGATACAATAGAATTTTGAATGAAGATGAGGATAAATGTTTTTTCTTCTAAAAAATAGTTAATTTATACTATATTTTTTATAGTTAATTGATTAACAGACAAAATATTATTGAAGGCCCAATTAACAGACAATATGTTCAAACATAAGAGTACATTATAATGAAGAGGAATTTTATTGTAGGCTTGGTAATTATATTATAATTAATGAGTATGTATACAATAGAGAATCCAAAGAGTAAAGTTCCATTTGTGCCACTCCCAACCATTTCAACGCGATGTGGCTATATAAATAATTGCCATATTCTCATTCTAAATGCGTCTCTGGTCTCAAAGCATTCTTCATTTGCAAATTCGACAAACAGAAAAAAAAATGGCATTAAAGCAAACACTACCTACTGTTTGCATGGCAGTTATCTTCTTCTTCCTCTTGTTCTTCAGCCACGTCTCACTGGCAATCCGACCGATTCCGCCCGCTTCTTCTCCTTCTCCTTCTCCTGTCTCAGTTACTCCAAATGAGGTGAGTGATGAGTTTTATATTCAGAATTTCTTCAATTACTTACATGAAGTTTTCGTTTCTTTTCTTTACTTTTTTGGATGAATAAAACTGTTGAGCTCACCATGAATATATTTGATGTCCCTGAAGCATTTGGAGAGAATAAACAACGTAGAACAAAGTTGTGAAGGCATCGGAGAAGAAGAATGTTTGATGAGAAGAACACTTGCAGCTCACTTAGACTATATCTACACTCAGAAGCAAAATCCATGATGATGATGATGATGAGATCCTTTAAATAAGTTTTCCAACATACATATTAGGGAATACTTAATGATTTGAAGCACAAAAATTTTGGTTCTCTTCTTAATTCCATGTTGTTTGTACTTATGTATGATTCTATGAATATATACCAGTTAAGTCCCTAGTTTCTCTCTCAAGTTCTTCAACTCTTGCAGATACAGTGACAATAATTCGAAGCTCTGTTATTCTTTGAAGATTTTAATTGAATTGTCATGAACTCATAATACAAAATATAATGGAATATTGAATGATGATGAAGATAAGCATATAGGCTGTAAAGTTTCCAACTTGATTGGGGAAAAACAAACAAAAAATGGACCGAAAGTTACTTTAATTTACAAAATGAATAATAATAATAACTTGTGTGGGGGATCATAGACTTTTTTTAACTTTCTTAATGTACAATCAATCTTAAATTGAAGGTTTTGGTACAATTCAAATTTAGTACCAAAAATATTATGTACATTGGCCACTTCATTTCATTTGCTTCAATTAATGACCATGCTGGTCAAATTATTCAAACATGCACTAATAGAATATTTAGGTGAGTTATTCCGTCTATATCATGGAATTAAATGCATTAATATGATTAATAGTAATATTGTGCTTTATTTAACTAATATGTTGATGATTACAGGTAATGGTAAATATTTGTGGATTTGCACCTGAAATCCTGAAAATACACACAGATAAAATTAAATATAACAAGTTTTCCTTAAAAAAAACAAAGACGTTAAACTAAATTATCCTAAATAAAGACATACATATAAAATTAGCTATAAAAAATTAAATAAGCGAAACTTTATGAATCTTACAGATAATTATTTATAAATCAATCCCTTAATTATTAAAATGTGGAGATATCCTAATAAACTATTGGTTAAGATGGTAAGCTATCTCACTCTATAAAGAGGAAAAGACAAGTTCATATCATGTGAAAACTTATTTAACCTTAACACTCAAAGTCCTATAGACATTAGGTTCAAATCCAAAGTAATTTAAGGATACTCTTGATTTATCCTAAAAAAATGTTGAGGTTTTATCGGTTTATCTTATTTCTATCTAGCATCAATGTCAAATCTAATAGTTTTGTTGATTTTGATAAATTATTAAAGAGTCAAGAGTATCTTGGTATAAAACGCAAGACGTATGGACAATTGATGATAATGGATTAAGGAAATAACAATATAATTACCTGAGTCATCTATAATCAGTCATTTAGTAGTGATGACATTGTCTCATACATATGACACAAAAAGCAGACCAAATTGATCTGTCAGTTGTTACTAAGATTAACCAACAGCTTAAGCTAGACATGATAAATCTGTTATACATACACAGATACATATATCAAACATCGTCATTATACAACCCACAAATGAATATTTATGAAGGTGTCATCACCAAGTATTACATATTATTCAACGTGTTAATAGTTATTAGTAGTTATATATATATATATATATATATATATATATATTATATAAAAAGTTTAAGTGGGTTCGGCATGGGTCCCCCACTAAAGTCAGGGTACAGTCCCAGAGTTTAAAAAATGCTTATAAAGAACATACGATATCGCTTACCAAATAAGTTTACACAATAGCAGCGAAAATTAAACTCATATCCTTTTAAGATACGAACATGTTCTTTATTATATGTGCTAATTCTTATTATATAGTTTAATATATTTTTGGTTTCACGTTGGAAGGTACTAAAGCCATAGGAAAAACAGGTAGCCAACTAACTATTTCTACTAAAATATTCATGCTTTAGTCATTTATAGCATGAAACTCAACACATTTCATTTACATTTGTGTCATATATGAATGTATGTATGTACACAAACTTATTACAAGTTCATGTATACTATTAATAGCAGCTAGCCCAAGCTGTGTAAAAAACTTGTCCATAAAGAAGTTACAGAATACCACGCAATATTCTTTTACTCTTCAAGTCAATCTTACTATTAAATATAAAATTTAATTTTTATATTTATCAATTTTTTCTTAAATTATCTTATTAATACTCATTTAACAATAATTAAATAAAAGGGGATATAGAGAGTTAAAAAATATGATTAAGGTATTTAAAAAATATATCATATTAATAAATTTAATTAATTTTTTTAATATAATTAAATTAGTTAAATACGTTATATATTAAAGATAAAAAATAATATTTTTTCTCTCTCCCGCTTTTGCTTTTTATTTGCTTGTACTTTGATGTTGTTCGCCATGAACGAAGCTATGCATTATATTGTTGGGTTACAAGATAATTAATTAAGTTGGCCTACAACCATGATTGTGAAGCTCTTTATATATAGTTGGTCATCACCATTGATGGGTTTTGACTCTTTTCACAATGATCAAAGCCCCACTTTCTTTCTTAGTGGGTTAGTCAATAGAAAATTTTAGGATAATTAAATGTAGGCCCTGTTTGGCTGGCTTGATTGTTTGGATGAAATGAGAATGAGATGATAATCATGTTTGGTTTGCTTGAACATATATAATGAGAATAAGAATATGAATGTTCACAAATGAATTACGATTTCCTCCATTTAATTATGGAATGATATATAACGTGTTCTTAAGCCATGTGAGGCCTCGTCAATACAAAACCTTTCAAAAAATAAATTGTATTTTTTTTGTCCCCATAAAAATACATGTTGTAATTGATTGTGTACTATTATTGTTTCGTTATTGGTAATTACTAATTTGACGATTCTTTTACAAATTCAAAAGTTAAAAAATAAAATTTTAATATTTTAGTAAATATGAAAATATTTTTCTTATCAATCGGAAAAGTCATATATTTTTACATTGAGAATATTATTATCATTTGATGATCTTTACTTTCCATTCTTATATTATTTTAATTCAACCAAACATAAATATCAAATGGAATCCATTCATTATCGTTACATAATATATCAAATATAAATATTTAATTCTTTTCAAATTTATTCTCAAGTGTCAAGATTAATCCTGTTTTTTTTTTTTTTAATTTTGGGCAGACATACTGATCAGTTTTAGTAGCTTCTTAGATTTTCTTGTGTGGAAAGAGGAAAAACACAGAATATTTTAGCGTTGACATTGAGGTTACAAGTGCCTGACGGAATGTTCTGCTGAATGTTGAAACCAAGGTGTCTGTCTTGACTCTTGACATCTTGGGATTAATCGTGCTAATTAGCCAAATCATTTGACTGCTCATTATATTTTTATGCCTTTCACATGATCATGCCCATGATTTTTTATAATTATTGTTTTGTTTTAAAAATTATTGTATATTCTCACATAAATAATTTATTCAATAAAAAAATTATAATAAATAAGTAATATGCAATTACAATATCTCACATAGATAACAAATTACATGATATTTAATTATTATAAGATTTTTAAGATTAAATTGTTTATATAAGATTATACGGTAATTTTCTCTTTCTTTTTTAAATATCACCTTTGGAATATATAAAATGAGTCCAATTTTGTCATAATTTTTTTTGTTATCCACTCAATTTATTGGAGCTTTGCACTGATTACATCATGATCCGACTCGTGCCACGCATCTGGCTATCGTGGGTAAGTCTTATAATGAGGATTTTCTATATATGCCTAGACTCAAATTCAAAACTTTATTTAAGCGATACTGAACAACTTACCACTTAAATTAACTCCATTGGTTGTCATAATTGATTGGGTTTGAGAAATTTAGGCTTAAAATAAGATTCTATTAAAAAAAAAAGGATAAAGAGCCAAAACAAATTAATAGGCCTATTTTGGGCTGGATTTCAGATTTAGAATGGGCCGATATGGGCTGAGAAATAGATAAGCCTGATTGGCGCCAAAATCTCTGCTTTTTGCGCCACAAACCCTTCAGTTCCATGTTCATCCCTCCCATATATTGGAATCAAAATTCTGAGAGAGAAAAACTGAAAAATCATAATGGGGAAAACGAAGCAGTACTTCCTTTTGAAGACAGAGCCATCAGAGTGGTCATGGGAGGACCAAGCCTCCAATGGAGGCATCACCAAATGGGACGGCGTCAAGAACAAGCAAGCCCAGAAATACCTCAAGTCCATGACCCTCCACGATCTCTGTTTCTTCTATCACTCCGGCGCCAAGGCCCGTCGCGTCGTCGGCGTCGTCACCGTCATGCGTGAGTGGTACGCGGAGGGTGATGATGGTGCCGTGGATGTAAAGGCGGTTGGGGAAATGAGGAGGCCGGTCGACTTGAAGGAGATGAAAGGGGACGGAGGGTTGAAGGATTTTACTCTGTTCAAGCAGCCTCGTCTCTCTGTTGTTCCGGTGTCGGAGCATATCTGGAAGAGAATCTGTGATTTGGGAGGTGGCTATGAAGGGGATGGTCACGGTGAAGAGGATGAAGGGGCCGCTGAAGAAGAAGAATAATTAAGGTCGGTGAAACGGCATGATAGGTGTTTGTAGATTTTCCTGTTTGATCTGTGTAGTGTAGACTTTTGCTTGGTGTTACAAATATGTGAAATAGGGAGGAAGAGGGATCAGAGTAATCTTTTTTGTTTGGTTTGTTCGATGGGCGTTTGTAAATATGCCTTCTCACTGATCCCTAGTTTGGCCTTTTAGCTTGGTTTTGTAAGAAAATGTGATTCAAGAACATCTATTAATTACTGTAACGAATTGTTTTTAGGGTCTATCAAAAATTATTTTTGCACTTTAGGCTAAAAAAATCTTATGGCATGTTTATGTTGTAGGATAAGTTAATCCAAACACTAAAGTTGGATTGATTTGTTACTTTCTATCTTTTGGCCAAAACTTTCTTGCATTATTAAACTGATCCACGACAAGATGAGATTAGAACTCCTTGAGAATACTCAATGAGGGTGTGGGCTGGCAGGCTTTCTCATAACGAAATCAAGGTTCAACTCTTGTAAGAAGTATCCACATAGCTTTTGTTATGTTCCATTATGGGGCAAATGACGGGTTGATCTTTGGAAGGTTTTAAAAGTGTCTCGATTGAACTGACATCGTGAAAAATTGTAGTATTGGAGCTAAAGGGAAATTTTACAATACTTGATTCAACTCCATAATCTCAATTTTCTAACATGATCATGTGCTTTAAAAAAAGTTACAATTAAAATTCAAAAGGTAGTAAGAGAACTTAAAAATTTGCAACTTAAAATAACTCCAAAATCCAAGTTCGAAAGCATTTCTGAATTTTATAAAAGGTAGTAAAAATTTCAAGAGAAGTGATATGGGATATTTTCCCCCTCGAGAAACAAGGCTATGGAATAAAAACCATGTTTCAGAGAAATATGACAAAGTAACTAAGCTCAAAGGGGGGATTTTACTTCTCGGCGGATATGTTGATGAGAGCCGTTGTGCGTCCTTTCCCTTCGAAGTTGAAAGTGCTCCAAATGCAAACTCTACCATGCGCAAGACTTCGTTTTGCAGAAGTTTTAAAATAGTTCATGGCTCAGAACCTTGAGCGTCCGTGCATTCTCATCACCTGATTATGGGAACCAGTCACGTGGCGGCCTACCGCGTTTCTACTCCGAAGTTCTCCCTCCTTCCAAGGCAATTTCTCCCTCCTTTACATATTGTGGTGCATTTTGTCTTACGATATCTGTTCTTGCTACTGTCACTCTGCTCATGTAACTGATTGTCTGTATTGGTCATCTAACTGTTAAAGTTAATTTTGGTTAACAGTAAGGTGACATTTTTACCATTTAAAAATTTCTGACACAACGTTGCTTTTAAAGAGACTTCCGGATAGCTAGCGCATTGAATGAAAATTTCGGGGCAAATTTGCACCTTAGCTCATTATAATTTTGCATTGTAGTAACTTCTTAGGATTTTCTTATCACCTAGTACTTAGAGTCATGTGTCACTATTTTTGGCGCCTAATATTTCATTTCAGATGACAATATCTCTTGCCTTTCTCTTGTGGGGTATCGGAAGTTTTTGATTCAGATGTAAAGTTGGGTTTTGTGTTTTGTTTGCCTTTAACGACTTACATTCATTTATAAAAGTCACTGTGGCTAATCTGACGTCGGTTTGATTAAATATTATGATGTATTATTTCTACTTTCTAATAATGCCGGGTAATATTGTGCGTGTACAAGGGGATGAATTCTGGCACATGACAAAAGTTTTGAGATTAGGCGCCAATGATAGGTAATTTTTTATGATCGTCATTTATGAATGGCAGGATGGCTTGATCTATGCCAATAAGTCTTGACCCTGAAATATGATTTTGTTCTATGAAGCTAAATGATCCGGGTGTAGATGTCAAAATTTTGAGCAAAAAGACATTCAATGCATAGTGTTAAAATCAACTGTAAAACTCTGTAAATCTTGTTAAGGTGTCAGTTGCTAGTTTGTTTAGACTGAAAAGGGCCGCTGAGAGGGAATTTTGCTCTGGCAGTGGATTTGAATTATTTTGGTCAAATATTTCTCTTTGGTCAAGGTTGTGGCATTGCTATCTTGGCCACCATTTGCTTCCATGTTTGTTGATTCAATGAAAAAAGTGGAGAGACAATTCTTTCTCATCTTTTTACCTGTGGTGTATCAATGCTTATTTCTAGCACTTGTATGTGATCTGGACAAAACTTTCTTGATGATCAATATCATATTATGCAAAGGTAGAGCTCTTTAATGGGAAAGGAGGTTTAGTAGAAGGGTGCATACAGAGCATTGATCGTACAGGACTTGATTTTGTAGCTGTGAACAATCCAAAGTTAATACCTCCGCAAAACACTCAATGGCTTGTGTTTGCAGGCTTTGGTAAGTTCCTGTAGTTTTTAATTAAACCAGTTATATACTTGTGGCACTATTTTGATTTTTGAAGACTTGTATTTTTCAATCTGTTTTCTCACCATTTGTGTTCCAACCCCTGTTTAGGTACTCTGAAAGGGGGTCGGGCTGACTGGCTTTGTAGAGAAGTGTACAGTATGTTTCAGTAGCATATTGAGATGTTATTTGGTTAGATTTAGAATTTCTTTGTGTCATGGTGTTTTCTTTTATTCATATTCTTAACTGCCATAGGAACTTGGAGCCAGTAGCGTAACTCCTCTCTTGACTGAACTATGTCTGTTAATATCAGAAAATCGGGTAGACAGATTGGAACGTGTAATTTTAGCTGCAATTAAACAATGTAACTACATTTTTTACTTGTATCTGAGTTTTAAGTCACATTTAACTTCAATTAGTAATTCACTAGAGTTTTTGGCCTCATTTGGTTGGAGAGAGTTTTCTGTAGAGAAAAGAATGGAATGAAGATTCCAACACCCAACACGCTTGGCTCGTTCTTTTGTTCCATTCCATGTCAATTGCAATCCTTATTCCAGCTTTATAGGGAATAGTCAGTCTAGTGAGGGTTCATTTGATTTGTGGAATATTTTTACTGGCATTCTTACCTTTTTGTATAGGTCAAAGGCTGCATGAAATGGTCCTGAAACGTCCAATAAAGATTGATGACCTTTTGCATCTTGTAAGTTCTGCATTTTTTTTTTTAATACCAAGGACTTTCATTCTTTCAAGTTCTTTGAGAAGAATTTGAACCACTTTTATGGTAACCACAATCTTATTATCTAGTGCTAGAATTATAGATACTGGATATCAACATTTTTGCATGCTCTACTTGCCCTTTATTTTTTGGATATTCCAATCATTAAATAATGTATCTGATTCCATTGTGTTGTTTGTAGTCTGAGGCTACATATTGACTTTTATGTCAAAGAATCTAATGGCATTTGAACTAATTTTCTACTCTCTTAGTAACTGAATCCACCTATTTGTTGTTCCTTAGAGTGCACATTCCAAGCTTTCTCTCCTTGCTGCAGCCAAGGCAGCTCCTGTTCTTGGTGCATTGAAATCATCATCACAGGAAACGAGTGGCTTGATCATAATCGGACCTAAAGGAGGTTAGTTTGTCTAATGTTCAGTCCATCTATTTGGTTTCACACTTTTACTGCATGTCTGAGCGTAGAAGGCATTTTGAATGATTATTCATCTTGTAAGTTGAGGATAATTATTTGGTAAGTTTCCACTCGCTCTTTATATTACAGATGGTAAGATAATCTGAAACAATACCAATAGGTTTTTATGGGATGAACTTTAAGCTGGGCCTGTGGCTTGGCTTGGCTTGAGGGCTTGTGAGTTCTGACCACCAGACTAAAATGCGAATCTTTGATACCTATGAACAACTAGAGGGAAAAATTAAAAGAAATTGATTATGGTTTGTTTATGCTATGGAGTATATAAACTTCACAGAGAAGGAAGTCAATATGATGACAGAGGAGGGTGCTACTGCTGTTGGTCTAGGGCCACATCGGCTACGGATCGAAACTGCAACAATAGCACTTTTAGCGACTGTCATGTTGTGGTCTGACTCTCGGCAAAATTCTGTCGTTTGACTCATCACCTCAGGTAGTTCGTGCATTTTATTTCCAGATACAAGCATACAGCTATATGTTTAATTTTTCTTCATACAAGTGCTCATGTTGTAATCGAACAGGAGATAAGTAATTTGATCACCTCTTGCAAAAGAATTATATCACTCTTGTTGCCAAAATCTTGCTAATTGTCATCCTAGTAACATGGAAGACAGAAAAGCAGGAGAAATTCTTAGGTAAAAATAATGCATAAACATGTAATTATGTTGAGTTTCAGTCCTGTAGAAAAGTATTCCTGATATAATATCTTTAGTCTACTCACCTTTCATAAACCCGAGTTTACATAATATTTTTTTTTTAAAAAAAAAAACTTGAGAGGATGTTGAATCTTGATAAGATTAGGAAAATGATAAAATTGATTATTGCCTTTGAAAGGAATAGATTATATCTTTTTTTATTCTGGTAAATATTTGAACATTGATTCAGGCTTGAACTGAAACAACGATTAAAGAAAACATGTCTAAGTTAGACCCGGTTATCATCTGAGGCAATTCTCATTTGTAAATGATGAACTTATGGCATCTAATGTTTTGTCATTGTTGTGCCCTCAGGTTTTGAGAACTAGATGTCTTTATTACATCCTCCGATCCTAAATGTAAGTTAATTGATAGTTTTATTTTAGTCTTAAATATAAAAATTTAATCTATTTTATCTCTTAAATTTATAATTTTTTTCTTTAAACTGTTCTCATTGATTGCACATATTAAGAGGATTTTTAGTTAAGAGAGTAGTTTCTTATGTAAATTATTAAAAGAAATATTTTAAGGAAACCAATACATCTTTTATAAATAATTAAACTAATTTTTTTAATTTTTATAAATTAGTTATCTAATTATTATATTTAGAACTAGAATGGTACTTTATAGCGATGCAAGATTTCTGATTGGGGTACCCTGGATCTCAAGATGTGTTATCTCGCAGGTTTTAATATTTGCTGAAGCTGATCTCATGCCATGATATTGTGACTTGAATGCTAGCTCTCTCTTCTGGGAAACTCTTTAATGGCTATGGCAAGATGAAGTCAATCATTGCCCATGTTCTGCCTGAGAACTACATTGTGCAGCCAAGTTATGTGTACTTTTCAGCTTCTTATATTATCATGTGGGATGTCTTGTATGTGTCTCCTTCGTGTTTGTCATTTAAACCATATAGATGACGAAATTGAAATTTCTGATGAAGATGGGATATGCCTCTTGCACGTGGATATTAAAACATGTTGGTTTATGTCTGCAAGTTTTCATTTTATAAAAGGAAATTTTTCTACTATGGATTTCGAATTCATTGGCTAAGACTTATTTTAATTTTATAAATTAAAAACAAAATCACTCTTCTAAATTCTTAGCCTTTTATTTTTTCAATAGTAAATGTCCAAATTAATTTTGGCAATGTACGTACAATAAAGATGTAAGAAACAGAGAATAGTATTTGTGGGGTTAGGGGGGGTCCAGAACTGAAAGATGTCTTTGTTTGTGGATAGACTTATTAGGCAACATATAAGGATGGTGTTTACTGGGGAAGGTTTCCTTGTGCACTATTATTAAGTTGCCATCAATGACGCATAAATCAAATAAAATTCCACAGTTTAATGTATCCACATTCATTCTATTTTGAAATATATTTCTTATGGTTTACGCATCCGTTTGATATGCAATCTAAACTACTAAATATTAAAAGGTTACTTTGCTAAACTATCAAATAATGTAATGTGAACTTTGAAGTATTAATAAGGATCCAATGTTGTTCCTATGTTCAACATTACTACTCTGATCCCTATTAAAATATTAAAAGGTTACTTTGCTAAACTATCAAATAATGTAATGTGAACTTTGAAGTATTAATAAGGATCCAATGTTGTTCCTATGTTCAACATTACTACTCTGATCCCTATTAAAGTATTACTTTTAATTTTAATTATAAAAATTATTTGATTTTTTAATAAATTAAAAAAAATATTTTTAAAGAATATATAATATGAATTGATCTTAAAAGATTATATTTTGTTATAATTAATTCATTTATTTAATTTATTTAATCTATTTAAAAGATTAATTAATTTTTATATTAAAAATTAGAGGGATTATTACTTATAGTTTATCCGTCTCATATGCAATGTAAGCCGTTAAGGGTTTAATGAGGATGCTTAAACTATTCTCTTACAACCTGTTTGGTTCATGAAAAATGGATCGAGGGAATTGGAAAATTCACATTTTCAATAGACGGCGGCTATTTGGCTGCAAATTTCTTAGGAAGAAATTTTCCCGCGTAGCTAGATTTTCCCATATTTGATGGAACATCCGTTCCCACCATTTTGGCGGGTTCTGATTTTCCGTCAAAGGTGGGAAAATTCAAACTACGAAATTGTCCCCTTCTATATATATATATATATAAAGTCATCACCACTGAAGCTGTGAAGTCATCCGCTTCATCTTTGAAGAGCAGCGTGACTGACAAAGCTTGTGATCTCAACCTTGAAAGTGGGTTGGTAGAGTTACATATCATCTTCTCATTTTTGGCTATTCTTCTTCTCCTTTTTTTGTTATTGTCACTATCACCATCACTACCGATCTAAATTTCACTCACCTTTTGTAAATTTGTGGATTTCTTTATGTAAACTCACAAATTTCTAAACGCGTCTTTAACTTTCTCTTCATCTTTTAAGTTTATGTGTTTTCTTATTGTTTATGATTATCTTTATTTGTGAGATAAAAAAATCAATTTTAAATTAGAAAAATCAACTTTGAGATAGATATAAATATCTCAATTTAATTTTAAATTCGACAAATGGCTTATTACTATAAAACTCTTTGAATTTAGTTTATAAAGAAATAAGATATATTTTAAAATTCATTATATTCTTAAGGATATGATTGAAAGAAGAAATAAAGGTGGAGATAATACGTAATATCTCAACACTATTTTTTTGAAAAATATATCTTCTTCATATATAACTGTTTGAAATCTAGATCAATGTACTTGAATCATATTTGGAGTATAATTTCATAAAAAATAAATTTCATATCAAATGGATTCGTGCTTTAAAAAATATTTTAAAAAAACTAAAAAAATATCAAAATTAGTGAAATGTAGAGCATAACATAACTTGAAATAATAGGTTCAAATATATTTGGATCACTAGAAATTGCTTGCTCATTTCAAAAATCAATTTAGATATAGTTATACATTACATTAGCAAATAAAAAAAAAATCATAGCTATAAAATCGATTCTAAGGAGTGGAATCGATTTTGTTTCTATAAAATAGATTTGGTTATGTGAAATCGGTTTTAATCATTGAGTTTCTAAATTATTCTGTTTTACACTACTAAAAATAGAGGATTTCCTCAACGGGAAATTGATATTAAAGCAATAATAAAAATAGATTTTCTCCATAACAATCTATTTTAGTGTACTGAAATAATTTAATTTTGTTAAATCTATTTCTTTTTCTTTTTTTATGAAAATGGGACGTGTGTCATCTTAAAAGCAATTTTATTTATAAAGAGTCACCAAGTAGTTGCAAAGTGGATTTTTAAATTTAAAAGAAGAGGTTGTTGCAAGATAGTATGGGAGAGAGTCCCTTAGGATAAACGATTGAAATAGAAGTCACAAAACTCGCACAATTTATTTAGAGATTTTCAACATGTTTGATTTAATTGTTTATTTCATTTCATTTTTGTTTTTATATTTTTCAAAATAAAATAGATTTTATTCAGTATCTTAATAAAATGCTATCTTTACAGTAATAAAAACAAATTTCTTTGATGAAAATAAAAAAAATAATTGTTAATTTAATGCTTCAAATGGTAATTTTTATATTTTTATTGAATAATTTTATTTATTAAATTATAATTTTTATGCATTATTAATTATCATATGAGTAATTGAAGTTTTAATATTTTTATTTTTAAATTATAATATTATATTAATATTAAATACTTATTAAGGGTATTATAGTCATTTATAGCTTTTCTTACATAATTTTCTATCACTTTTAGGCAATCAAACATAATTTTTTTTATTAAACTATTTTCCTTTTTTGTTCAAACCAAGTATCTATTCAGTTGATATTTTTTCTATTCAATTCCCTTCCTTTCTATTACATTATTTTCTGTTCCACCCCAGCATTGAACCAAACGGGCCGTTAAGGATATTAGGGGGTGCAATGTCATCTTTAAAGTATTAAAAAGAGTGTAATGTTGTCTTTCTATTAAACATCGGTTATTTTGACAGTTAGTTTCCTGAAAAAATTATGAAAAAAACTCTAAAAGATTACAAATAAGCACTTTATAAGAAAATTAATACTAATTAAGTCTAAAAAATTACAAATAAATGTCAAGAGACAATAATGCTATTTCTTACCTAGGTAAAAGGCTAAAAATGTCATTTTAGCCGGCCACTTTGAGGGGTATTTATTTATATTTTTTAAGATTTAATTAATATTATTTTTTATATGGTACTTATTTATAATTTTATGGTGTTTATTTTTCTTCGCAATTTGCTCTAAAAATGTCCTATGAATTGAGATGGAGGGAGTACATAGTACAAGAATCTAATTATATAGGAACAATTTTTGAAAAAAAAAAATTAATGAATAGGATTGGGTTTAGATGGGGTGTGTGTGTATGTATATTCTCTAATAAATCAAAAATAAAATATTTTATAATAAAAAAACTCACCAATAATTTTGCTCTCTATAACATTGACATGCATGCGTATTATGATAGTTAGATTCTTCATCTCTTGTTGCAATGCTGCCGGCAGCTTATAATTAATAAGTATTATTATCTCCTTCTTTAATATAAAATTTATTTAATTAATTTAAATAAATTAAAAAATTAATTAAATTAATTATTTATGATAATTATGTGTTAGTTTTATTAAAATATCCTCTTTAATTATGTACATTTTAAAATAATTTTTTTTAATATATATAATCATATAGGATAAACATAGCACCTTCTCACCCAATGAAAAAGGAAACTTGTATTTTAATTTTTAAGGCATTTGCTATCATGTGTTCTACTAAATAAATTAGTAAAACTGTATATTAATATTTAAGGTATTTGTTATCATATATTCTTTTACTCAATAAAATATATAATTAATATTTTTTTTTACATTTGAGCATTGTAAAGTTAATAATTAATATAATTATATTTTGATTGAAAAACTTAACATTAAAAAGTTTTGATAAAATTTAGTTATAGTAACATATTATAATTTAAATTTTAAACTGAACTATATATTTTGTGTATAAAAAAAAATAGTAACAAGGATAGTCTTAATCATATGATATAAGCCACCTAATCTGGATTAGTCAGAATTTAAAGGGGTTTCTGAAAAATTGTGGGTCTCTCTTTTTTTACAAAAATTATCATACAATAAAGCTCAAATAGTAAAAATAGTAATACCCTTTGAATTTGAGTATTATGTGTTTAATACGAATGTGAATAAACGAATACGACGCTAAAGGATTGTGTTGGAATCTTTTAACTTTGATGGGATTGATTTATTTGACTAATTGACATTTTTAGAGGAATCAAATAAGGAAGAGCTGGCGAGAGATTATTGCACCAGAAAAACACTGCCTTGTTAGTTTTTAATTAATTCCATGAATGTGACAAATATGGTTACTTTTTAATTAAGATGCCATTCAAAGTCAACATTTTTTGACCCACTAAATCTATTCAAATTCAATGATGAGATCCAAAAGTTCTGTCAAGTATAGGTACGTCTGAATTTCCTTTTTTTAATATTAGGAGTATTCTTTTTCTTTTTTATCCCATTAATAGGTATCAGATTTTTTGTATTCTATTATTAAATATTTAAATAATTATTGAATTTAATTTTAAAATTTATAGTTATCTCTTTTAATATAAATATCTACTATAGAACTTGATCTCAAAATTTAACGAGGCCTTATATTGCATTGGACTAACTATGTATTGATTAAATATTAATAATATTCACTTATATATTATAACAAACTCTTTTTGTTGATATTATCAACAATTTAAAATCGACTTATTTCATTTTAATTTGACAAAAAATGTATTAAGTATATAATTAAGTATTTTCCTTATATTATTACAATATTATTTGAGATGCTAAGGCTATTTACCTAAAGTAGGATATTTTAAAAAAAGAATTTAATATAATACTTCTATGTGATTAGTTAAAAGTAGACATTGAATAAATATTGATTTGAATAGTTGATATCTTAAACATGACTCTTCAATATTAACAATAGTCAAAATATTTGAAGAAATTATCAAGCACATCAAGAACATCACATCATCCATATGTGGCCCTAGTTTAGCTTTTAGATGAGAGTTTATAGAAAATATTTTTAAGAAAAAAAGTAATTATGAAAAAATAAATATTTAAAAAATTATTATTAGAATAAATTTTTTGATAAGTAAATTATCATAAAAGGTATGTAATAAAATGATAGAGAAAAAGACAGAGATAAAATAATCATTACACAACCCAAAAGTTAATTTTTTCTACCTAAAAATTAGTTCTATAAGTTTATCTAAAATTATGAGTTTAGACTCCTAAAATTATAGTTTAATCAAAAAATTCTTAGAGATATTTAATAGCTATTTTGTCTAATTTTTAATTCAAATTATAATTTGACTTAAAAATATTTTTAAACCATAATTTTAAATTAAACTAAATAGGTAGATAATATAAAAGATACAAATCAGGCATAGACCCCACATGTTTAAACTTGTAAACTTCTATCTAGGTATGACATGTATCATGCTATAATTATGTCACGGTATAAACACACACACACACATATATATATGGGTATATTTAGATAGTATTTTAAAAATAGGCTTATAAAAAAATAGTTTTTAGACAGTTTATAGAAAAAGATTTTTAGAGAAGAACTTATAAAATAAAGTGATTTTGAATAAATAAGTGTTTGGATAGTTATTTATAGAAGTATTTTTATTATTGGTAAATTATGAAAAAGGGTATGAGTATTAAATAAGGAGAGATAAGAGATAAGAGGAGAGAGGGTGTAAGAAAGAAAAGAAAAATGGTGTAAAAAAAGTAAGAGAGAATGCGTAAGAAAAAATAAGGGTAATATAGTAATTAGTTAGTTCATAAACTCTTTTACTATTCTATAGCTACTCTGACCAGTTTATCTGAAACCTTAGTTTTAAACTATGATTTAGTTTAAAAATCCGTTTAAATAAATATGACTGTTTATTTTAAAATTTTTCTAAATTTAAATTTTAAACTAAATTTAAATTTAGCATATTATCAAACACACACTATATGTGTGGGTAGAGCACTTGATAATTCCTCATGTGTTTGGGAGACATATCATGGTGAACTAAGATAGTAATTGTCTCAAATTTTTGTTTTCTTATTTTTTTTTCATTTTAATCAATTTAAACATACAAACATGTGAACGCTAAATTTGAGTCTAAAACATCATTCAATCTCATCCAAATATGACAGGTAGTGCTGTCACAGAGAACATAATCGTTTTGAATTTCTATGCTGAATAGCTGGAGCAATTAGATTCCTCGGAAATTTTGAACAGTACTTCCCCTACGTCGGACTCCATCCATTTACAAAATTGCCCTTTTGTACTGTTCCGATGTTTATGGAATTTGTTGGGATGACTCCGACCAACAAATTTGATGACTAAAACCACCAAAATTAATTTCTTTGGCGGCTTCCTTGTCAAAATTAATTTCACAGTTGTACCACATTTTTTTTAAAAAAAAAACGGGGCACATCATTAAAAAAATTTGAATTTTTAATCATGAATAAATATTTTTATTTTTAACGAAAAAGCAGTGTGCTAAGTAAATTGGTATAAATAAAATTGTTTTGCCAACATGTAGCATGTTTTGCCCCTTTTTTATTTTAATTAAAAATGCTTAATAATAAAACAGTGGTCTATTGACTTGCTCACGTAGGCCACATGTGATAAGTAACGTTGAGAGGGTTAAAATTGATATTGACATTAAAATTGAACATTTTAATATGTTTAATATGATAGATTAAATAATATTTGAGATTACCCAATACCAGTTAGATGGAATTGCTCAATATCACCGTCACCTCTAATATTAGAAATTCCAATCCTAATCCTAATCCTAATCCTATTCTTTATCCGTTAAAATGAAAATCAGCGTATCAAACATGATCATAAAGTTAAAAATATTCATAATACTTTTACATTCAGCTTGATCTAATTTTTATATTTTATATTGAGATATAAAATGCATTTTTGTTATACGTATCTCAACTGATTATTATCCAAAATTTTCTCATCTCATTTCAAAAATATTAGATTTTTTTTTTTAAAAAAAAATGGGTATCAGGTCAGTGGCTCGTGGAATGGCACATAAATTGCCCGTTTAACGGCAAGTGACGCGGGAAAGCGAGGAGACGAAGATGGCAAAGTTCGTAATTATGTGCAAAACTAAGCCTTTTTATCAAAAGATGTGTGAATAAAATGGGCTCAGTGTCTTCACCCCAGGTGAACGAACATATTATCCCAGAGAAGAACGGAGTAACAGATAATCCAAAAAGCGACGTCGTTATCGATAGGCATAGGAATCGAAGAAGGAGTAGAAGAAATGCTAGGGTTGTGAGGAAGTACATAAATCGATAATAGAGGGAAACAGAAATTTGAAGAAGAGGAAGAAGATGGCGAACCAGTTAGAGAATCTGGTGCAGAGCATAAAGTCGAAGGTTCGGTCGTTGAAGAAATCGAAGAAGCCGTACGTGAAAATGGACAAGAGTGCGAGCGTGAAGGTGGAGATCCGAAGCCGGAAGGCTCGAAAGATGATTGATAAGACTTTGAAGGCCGCCGATCGCCCCGGCAAGAGCTCCGTCGGCTAATCATGGCGGCTTTTCAATTTCCGATTCATCCTCTCTCGTGAATCTCAATGCGATTCCAGAAAACCGGTGAAGACAGGTTCTTGTTTCAATACAGTTTAGTTTTAATCAAAAGCAGTTGCTGTAATTTGAAGTAAGACTGCGCTAATATGATAATAATAATAATATTATAATAATATATATAGTTGTTGTTCTTGAGATTTCTTATGGCCAGACAAGTGTTTCTCCTGGTTTGAAGAAACTGCAAATACGAGTGTTTCTGGTGTATGATTCATTGAATCTTAAATTATAATTTATCTGTGTGAGAGCGAGAGGGTAAAAATTAGATTACATATAAGAAACACATATTCTAGCAATAATCTTTTTTGTTGATTTTTGGGTAAATAAAATGGTAGATTTGCAAACCGTTTTAGATGCTATGATTTTGTTCTTACTAATAACTAAACTGAGATTCTATTAGTGGACAGCTTTTTTATTCGGCTTATGTATTTTCTCTTTTAGTTAATATAATTTTTTATCGTATCAAACCATTCTCTTTTACCACACCAATTACTGGAAAGAGTGAATTAAATTGGAATTATCTCTTCTTTCTTCAGATTTTTATTGGAAGGATTATTATAATAAACTCGTTTTACTTTCAAGTAAGAAGGAATTTAAAATGAAATAACATAACTGATGACACTCTTATATTTATTGAATAGGATTGAATGATAATAAAATTGAAATTGCATTGATCATAATAAATTGGGATGGGAGGGGAGACCAAGAAACAAGATTGGAAGAGGCGTGCTGGTTGGGTCGGTGCATAATATAGCGGATCTCACCCGTTGACGTTTCCCATCTCCATTCACCATGGGTCCACCATACATTACTTCTTTTTTAACTTTTCTATTTTATCCTGGGTGTGCACAATCGTGCTTATTATTATTATTATTTTCATTTTACTTGTAAAACGAGTGGGAGATGGGGAATCACGCCACGCCGTTGGTTCATTAGCAGATTAGCCGGTAATATTGGTTGGACTAGTAGACCAACCCGCTAAAAATGGCGAGTTTGGATTGTAAAAAAAAAAAGCTTATTTAAAAACGAGTCTATTAATATTAAGCCTGACCCCGTTTTAAAAAAATTAAAAGGGGCATGTGGGTGGGTCAACCCGTTTTAGTGGACTCATGTTGCCTAAATATCAACAATCTGTAATCCGGGTTAGCCCGCATTACTATAAAAATTATAATTTTGTGAATCATTTAAGCTCTGAGTATATAGTATATATTACTTCATTCCTTAATTTAATATATCAATAGCTATTTAATTAATTTAAATAAATTAAAAAAATATTTAATTATAATAAATATGATATAAACTTTTTAAAATATTATTTATAACATTAGATTATATGTTAATTTAATTAATAAAAGTTGATATAATTAGTAAGAAAATTGAGTTATACATTATAAC
Source organism: Leucaena leucocephala (assembly GCA_037074615.1). NCBI lineage: Eukaryota > Viridiplantae > Streptophyta > Magnoliopsida > Fabales > Fabaceae > Leucaena > Leucaena leucocephala. The sequence continues at coordinate 3,173,326 of CM073562.1, read as the reverse complement.
TTATAAAGTTATAAGTTTAAATTTTATTACTGATACAAAAATACTATAGTTCAGTGATCTTTAAATTTTTTTATAATTATTTTTTAAATTTAGAAGCATGTCATAATTTTAGTGAATCTCTATGACCTTTTTTAATATATAAAAAATATATCAATTTATAAGTTAGGTAAATTATTAGTTTAGAAAAAATAAAATAAATTAAGATATTATATTTTAAATAAAAATTAATTCTTTAACTAATTTCTACATGCAAGATTGGGGGAATATTATATTAAATAAATGTGATTTTAAAATTATGCGTTCAAGACAACTCTCAAAATAAACCAAGTTCCTCATTTTAATTTGCCTATGTTGCTATTCCTCAAGAGACGAGGGAAGATGCGAATTGGGATAAGTGGAGACGAAAGATGTCGCACATTTTTTATTTTTTTATATAAAAAAATTTAGATAAATTTAACACGGCTCTCATTAAAATTAAAGTATAATCTTAAAATTTAGAAATCACTTACAGTAAATTTTTGATATCATCTACTAAAAAAAACTTTATAATAATAATAATGAGAATTGAATATATATTTTTATAAGATATAAACTTATTTTATATTATATATATGTGTGTGCACGCGCGTGCGTGTGAATTCTCACCCAGGTCAGGTGTGGCAAATTAAATATGCACTTGTGAGTCACACTAAACATGCCTCACTCTGAACCGCACACACACACATCACTCAGGCTAAAATGAGTAAATTAGAGAGGCAAGTGAAGAAGAAGGAGGCTTCCTGGCCTTGGTGGATTGTTCAAAGTCAAAAAGCAATCTGAATGAGTTTAGGTTCAGATCCTTTCAATCCTCCAAAACATATCCCAAAGGGCATTCCATATTCCTCATAACCACCTGCCACTGTGATTCCTGGATACCCTCCATTTGCTAGCATTTTATGAGCCTTATATCCTAACGTTACCAAACCATTCAATTCATTCTCCTTCATCCCCTTCTCAAACCCTTCTTCTGATAACTCTTCCATCTTCTTCATAGCCTCCACCTCTTCTTCTCCCATCCCATCTGTCTTTTCTGATTTAATAAACTGTTCTTGCCCGTACTCTTCTGTCCTCTCCTACAAGTTCTGTCTTCTTCATGGATTAAGGATTTTGAATGATGCTGATATTTGGTATTTCTAAATTATCCACCAAAGTAGCACGAATTTGCCCTTCAATTTGCACCGATCACATAATAATTGAATGTTCATAATAGTAACGATCTAGGCCATGAAGTTCATAACAGATGAATGAACAAGAATTGATTGTGTTGCTACCTCATTGTGTTGAGATGATGTTCAAACACAAAAATTGTCAGAGATCCATGAACTGCGTCGGACACTGTTCTGCATTGGGCCTATCATATTCAAACATCCAGTTAAAGAAATTATACAGGAAATCACAATATGATCCTTTCACTATACTGGGCAAAACTAGGAATAGCAAGAAAGAGAAGATTACCCGATAGTTTGTTGACGAGTTGAAACTGGGATGACACCGGCCCTGCTCGTGAGACAGACGGTGGGTTTGATTGCGACGACGGAGTTTTGATCGGCGGGGCAGATGATTGAGCCATTGGTTTCAGTGCCCAGAGAAACAGAAACCATGTTTGCAGCCACTGATATCGCTGATCCAAAACTTGAACCACATGTAACCCCCGATTCTACATAAGGATTTTCCCCAAACAGGGATCATTAATTCGATTGAATGAAGAAGGAAAAGAGAAGAGACGAGAGCAAAGCCACCTCTGGCGCACCAATTAGGAGGCACTAGCGGGGAGCGAGTAGCGTACCACTCCGTCATAGAAGCTTCACCAAATATGACGGCGCCGGCCAACCGGAGTTTTGGGACCACGTGAGCATCACGTGGAACCTTGGAACGGAGCAAGGCCAAGGACCCTGCGCTGGTGTTAAGCTTGTCGTCGGTGGCGAAGCTGTCTTTGAGCAGCACCGGGATCCCATGAGTGGTCTCGTGAGGACGCAAACACCGGATCCCTTCTTTCTCGATCATCATCCACCGCTTGAGCTATCGTGTCGGGGTTCACTTCCAGTACGCTGAGAAGTATGGAATTGAAGCTCGTGATCCTCTCCAAGTAAAACGCAACCAACTGCGAGGGGGTGAGCTTGTTATCTGCAAAAGCCTTGTGGATGCCATCAATGGTGGCTTCGGTGATGCTGAAATATGAGCCATTGATCCAGAGGAACTACCCTGTGCAATCACTGTTAAGAGGACAAGAGTGAAAACCAGACATTGCAAGGAATGTTGGATTCTTCTCATGTTTTGTAATGTTTTCTGAAGTTTGATGATGGCTTTGAGTAATCCTAATCCAGATATGGAAGACGCAGAGGAGTCTGGCAAAGGCATGGGAAAATCCATAACGATGGGGCACTTGTTTGTAATGTGTGTTAGTGTTTTATTTTTAATTTGATAATAATTAGAATTAATTTTCTTATAAAAAATAAGGTTATAATAAAGTAGGAAAAATAGAAGTGAATGAATAGACAAAAAAATTAAGAGTTAAACTACGTGTGTATTTCTCATTCACTTTCTTAATACTTAATATATATCCTCTATTTATCTGCTTCATGGTTAGATTATGAGATTTAAGACATTAAAGATAAGAAATCCTAAAAATAAGGAGTTATGAACGTATGCTAATATAATACTACTTTTTTCTTTAATATAAGATTTTTTTTAATTAATGCCCTCAATATAATATTTAATTAATTAATTTTAATAGATTAATAATGTTAGTTAAATTAATTATAATGATTGAGTATTATTTTATTTAAAATATCCTATTTAATAATGTGTATTTGATTTATTTTTAATAAAAACTTTTTAATACATATAATTATATAGAAATATTTTATGTGGAAAATTATAATTTTTAGAAAACAATTAATTCAAATTTTATATTTATGACAAAAGTAGATTTTTATCTAACTCTTATATCTATGAAAAGAGGAGAAATACAATATTTATAATATATTTTATAGCAATTGTAGTCATTTGCTGTACTTTCTTTTTCACCGTCTCATTATTTTCATTCGATCAAAGCATAATTAAAATATTCTTTTTCATTCCTTACCACTCATGGACCACCCTCTAAATATAAGAACTCAAATTCAAATGTTTTACAAATCCCTTATAAACATGCCATAAACCAATTTTATAGTTCCTCATAAAACTTGGCCTCAAATTATAGTTACCGCTGTTATGGCTACACAGGGTCTCTATATATATTCCTATCTTAAAGCATGAGTTAAATCTTGGTGAATTTACTCCTTGTTTGGTTTCATTTATTTTAATTCATTCATTTTACATTATACGAGATAAATATTCTGGTTCAAAACATAAAGCCTCTTTTAAAAGAAATTCTTTAATCTATAATATAAGTCACTTAGGTATAAATTACCCTTATGCAAAATTAGTTGTCTTGTAAAGCATAAAGCCATTATTTTAAGTAGTCCCAAACAAGCCCCGATGACAGAATTTTTATGTTATACAGATTGATACTGATTGGAACTTTGAGTCCTCAAATGGGAAGGACGCTTGGATCACACAGATCGTCAAAATTAATTTGCATTAAACAAACAGAACAAGCATGTAAAAGAACTGTTTCATGGTTTAAATGAAACAGGTCATAGGAACTAACAGGGGTCCAACGGATGAAGCACCAAGAGCAACAATTTGCTACTGCTATACGTTAACAACATCAAATCTTATTAACAAGTGATCCAAGGTTCAATTTTGCAATAACTAGATTTACAAATCATATACATCAGTCAAAGGCTCCAATTTGCGAGTTAGAGAGGCAAGTAAAGAGGAAGGAGGCTTCCTGGCCTTGGTGGATTGTTCAAAGTCAAAAGCAATCTCAATGAGTTTTGGTTCAGTTCCTTTCAATCCTCCAAAACAGATCCCAAAAGGCATTCCAGATTCATCATACCCACTTGGCACTGTGATTCCTGGATACCCTCCAATTGCTAGCATTTTTGCAGCATCAGATCCTAATGTTACCAACCCATCCAATTCATTCTCCTTCATCACCTTCTCAAATCCTTCTTCTGATAACTCTTGCATCCTCTTCACTGCCTCTATCTCTTCTTCTCCAAACCCACTTGTCATCTCTGATGCAACAAGCTGTTCTTGCCCGTACTCCTTTGTCATTTCCTACAAGTTCCAATACAGTATATCATAAGTTACTGCTAAATCAAATAAAGAACTAGCTAGAAAATAGAGGATAACAAGTTAGCTTTATTCTCTGTCCTGATGATGATGCTTACAAGATGAGGATGATCGATGTTGAACTGAATAATGTCAGCAAGTGACCTGACGGGAGAGGAAACAAGGTCCTTGAGATATTTGTTGATGCCAAGTTTCAATTCCGCAAGGATAGCTACTAATTCACCACATTTGTAAGGATTCTGAATGATGCTCATATTCGGTATCTCTAAATTGTCCACCACAGTCGCACCCCTTGCCCTTCAATTTCCGCAAATCACACCAAGTAATGTCATAATTGTAATAATATAATCTATTTATGAAGCTTACAACAGATACATGAAGTAAAACAGATTAATTGTCTTGATATTTACCTCAATGTGCTGAGATGATGTTCAAACACAGAAATGGCCAGAGATCCATTATAGGGATCAGAAAATGGATTCCTGACAACACCCAGTCTCTTTCCTTTGAGTCCTTCCTTTCTCAGAAACTGCTTGTAACCACCTTCAGGTATGTACTTAGCTGCAGAATGAGTTGCTTCATCGGTGGGATCAAACCCAACAATCACATCAAGCACATGGACTGCATCTGACACTGTTCTGCATATTGGCCTTTCACATTCATTCCAATTAAGCATGTATTCTAACTTTACTGTGAAAGCTTGGACTAGCAAGAAAGAGATAGAAGATTACCCTATAGTGTCTTGACGAGGTGAGATCGGGATGACGCCGGCCCTGCTCGTGAGACCGACGGTGGGTTTGATGGCAACCACGGAGTTGTGATCGGCGGGGCAGATGATTGAGCCATCGGTTTCAGTGCCCAAAGAAACAGAAACCATGTTTGCAGCCACTGATATGGCTGATCCAAAACTTGACCCGCATGTATCCCCTGATTCTACATAAGGATTCTACATAAAGAGGGGTTAATTTCATACTTGTGGTAGAATTAATAAAATTTGTCGATTAAGTATGTCAACATTATTAATTGCAAAGAATACAGAAGAAAAGGGAAAAGGAAGGAAGAAGATACCAGGGCATGTCCCCCTCTGGCGCACCAATTAATTGGTACACTGGGGGAGCGAGTTCCGTACCATTCCGACAGAGAAGCTTTGCCAACTATGACGGCGCCGGCTCGCCGGAGTTTCTCAACCACGTGCGCGTCACGTGGAACCTTGGAACCCAGCAACGCGAAGGACCCTGCGCTGGTGTTGAGCTTGTCGTTGGTAGCGATGCTGTCCTTGAGCAGCACCGGAATCCCATGGAGGGGTCCAAGTGAGGACGCAAACACTGGATCCCTCCTCTGCCAATCGGCTTCCTCCGCTTGAGCTATGGCGTCGGGGTTCACCTCAAGTACGCTGTGAAGTATGGGGTTGAAGCTTCTGATCCTCTCCAAATAGAAGTCAACCAGCTGGGCGGAGGTGAGCTTGTTCTCTGCAAAAGCCTTCTGGATGTCGCCAACGGTGGCTTCGCTGATCCTGAAATCTGATCCGTTGAGCTGTTCGACCAACCCTGTCAGAATCAGTGTTACGAGTACAGCGGAGAAAACTAGACCTTTGGACGAATGCTTGGCTCTCATCTTTTTCAGTAGCATCTGAGCTTGAAGATGGCTGTGAGTAATCCTTATCCCTAAATAACCCTAATTACCAGCTTAATCGGGCTCCATTTGATTTAATGTGAGTTTCAACATGGCTATAAGTAATAATTACCCTTAATTAACCTTTAATACATGTGAGCATATTATTAGTGGCAAGTTTTAAAACCATAATTTTATTTTAAATCATGATTTTAAAAATAGAGTAACTTAACACCTAATTTATTTTTAAAAACACGTTATAATTTAAAATTAAAGTTGGGATAGGAAACCGTAGTTTTTAAGAGAAATTTGTTTTTCATTTTTTAAAAAAATATTCTGTTTTAAAAATTATTTTATATAAATTATTGTTTAAAAATTAATTCAAATATATTCTTTTCCAACATGATTGATAATGAAGAAAGTAAATACCTGTGGTTATGATAAATTAAGATGTAGATCCTCTCCCTTCTATCCTTATCCCCTCTCTCTTTTCACCTTTTCTCATCACCCCTTATTTTCACTGCCCAAAAATATTTTTTTTAAAAAAACACTTTTTTAAAATGTTTTTAAAGAAACACTTTTTTTAAAAAAATGTTTCTAAAAAAATAGTTTTTTGAAGTTTGAGCAGCGGAAAGAAGTAATGATGAGCAAATGCAAAAAAGAGAAGGAGGCAAGGCAAAAACAAGAGAGAAGTGATGATGAGAGATGATAAAAGAGTTGATTATGAGAGAATCTGCATTTGATAAATTGAGATTAAGAAAGAGGATGGTGCACAGTGGATGAATTTCATATTCACCGGTTCTCTTCCATACCAATGTGCTTTAGAGACTTTTTCCTATGCTAAATATAAAAATTAATTTTAATTTAAAATTTTTATCTAATCTATTTTTAATATTTATTATTTTTAAAAAAATAATTTATTTAACTTATAAATTAATATTATAATAATATTTTAAGGATATTATTTTTTTTGTTAAAACTAAATAGGGTTATTTAACTTCTCAAAATTTATTTTAATTAAATATCTCTTTTTTTATAGAATTTTTTAGAAAAGGGATAGACTCACTTACGATCTAAAGATGAGGTAAAATCTTCCTTTCTCTTAAGTGATATTAATGTCAGATAAGCTAAGCAGTCTATTACTCTTAAATATAAATTTAGATATCTAAAAATTTAAATGTAACATTAAGTATTAGAATTTAAATATCTCTTAAATTATATATGTGAGAAATAATAAGCTAGACTGCTATGTTATTACAACTTTATTTTTCTGTGATAGTGACAGCCGTAAACAGGTTATAAATAAAAGTAATTAACAGAATAATTTGAATAGTAAATGTAATAAATAATTCAGTATCGTTTAAATGAAGTATTGAATTTGAGCCTTGACGTATAGAAAAAATCTCTGTTAGGAGACTCATCCACTATAACTAGATGCACGATGCGGATCGAATCCGAATATAATCAAAATAAAATTCTAATAAATTAGATAAACAATAAAAAAAAAGAGTCATCTTAGCTCATCCATTGGATCTTGTATCCGGCCAACTCTATGAGGTTTTCCTTTTTTTTTTAAATAATTTTGGATAAAATAATTATTTATTATTTTGAACAGTTAAATAATCAAATAGAGACATAATTAATTATGTGTTTGGTTAATTACAATAATTGGCAATTACAGGAATTGAAAAGAAGTTGCAAGCAGAACTATGTGGAAGTTGATCCATCCAACACAGCATGTCTCACTGCTCTTACCAAATACGAGAAGGTTAATCTTAATATTCAATTTCAAATTCTGGTGTAAAGATTTTTCTTATTTAGTTACTCGTTATTTTTTTACTCTTTTAAAATTTAGAATATAAAATATTTTTATCTTTCTCAATAAATATATTATTTTTAATTTAAATTTATATTCTCTCCCTTATATAGATAATACTATTACCATTTTAACTAACACTTTAATAATTTATGATGTAGAGATTTAGTCATACTTTGAATGTAATTGAAATAGACTAGGGCCATAATCCACGTGAACTAAATATAACCCAATATTTTAAATAATAATAAAATAAACTCATCATAATTTTCCTCCATACAAAATTACTCCCTCCATCCCTATTTATAATATCATTTTTTTAAAATTAGTTTATCTATTTGATAATATCCTCTTGGGATTTGTATGAATAATAAATATTTTTTTATTTATTATATTCTTAATAGAGGCCTCTATTCTCTCATATATATTTCATATATATATTTATATATATTATTTCTTATTATTTTACTTATTATTACTTTCTCATTCAACCATTATAAATAAGACATTTAAAAAGATATATATATTTTTTATATATTTATTATTTTTAACTAATTTTAACTATTTTATTCAGATAACGTGATTATATTTAAAAAATATTATAAATAGTACTAACATTTATTGTGGGAATTAATATGCAGAACGTAGAAGACATATGGACGAATTACATTTTGGAACCTAATTGTGCATTTTGGAACCGAAGATCACTTGCGGATCAAAGTGATGATAAAAGATTCCTGCTTTCACCACCAAAAGTTCCCTCAGATCTCTGGTGTCGGGTAAATATCACTCTTCTAGTCCTAGATATTGAAGTTAATTAAGATATTCTTTAATGTTTATTAATTTTTAAAATTAATTTACTTAATTTATAATTTAATATTATAAAAAGATATTTTAGATAGATCAATTAATATTTATTATAATTAAATAATTTTTTAAAATTTTTTAATCTACCCCATTTACTTAAATTGTTATTAAATTTAAGCACAGGAGAAATATTAGTTAATTTACTTATTTTTCTATTTGCTTTATGCTTTTAAATTACTGTGTGTGTGTGTGAGCATTGTATGTGAGAAGGCTTATATTTTAATTAACAGGGTAAGGTGAAGTTCTGGTCACTGTGCAACCAAACCATCTCATACACAAAAGATATACAAAGTGTTATTGACATTCATATGTGGCTCAGTCGGAAGCCATTGGAAGTTCTACTTGAAGTGTAATCCATCTAATTAATTCTAATCACTCTTCATGATTAATTGATTATTAATTAGGGAAATCTTAATTATTTATTAATTTAAATTGTACAGTGGAGACCATGACTTGGTGGTACGTCGATGGTCAAGTCGCAGGGTATGTATTTTTTTCCCTTAAATTATTCCAATTTGGAATTAATTTTTAATCATTAATTATTTTTAATTATTTATACCTTTTCCCCCTAATTTGTCTACCTATGATGTAGATATACCAAAAAGTTTGATCAGGAGGCGTATGGATATCGCTTAACATATGCGACAGTAAAGGTAAGAAAGAATCTATCTGTTATATATTATTTTGAGAATTAAGATTTTCTTATAATTTTTATTTCTCAAGTTATATTGCAATATCATTAAATTGTTTTAGGGCGGTGGTCACACGGCTCCAGAAAATTACCGTAAAGAATGTTACGACATGTTTAGAAGGTGGCTCCATTTTTACCCGTTGTAATGTAATTTCATGTATTAAGGATTTATATTTACGGCATACCACCGCTAATAATATGTGTTATTATTGTATATGCTCGTTTATGCATTTAAACAAAAAATGACTAATCGTTGGAAAAAAGATAAGAGAGAATGAATAGGAAAAATAAGATAGATATATAATTAATTAAAAATAAAAATTATATTATATTAGGAATATATACGAGGTGAAATATAGTTGACTAGTCGTTGGATATCGGACTATTCTCTATAGTATGTAATAGAACAATAATAATGTGTGTGTGTGTGTGTGTGTATAGAGAGAGAGAGAGAGCCTTTAACTTCAAGCCAAGGTTGCTAAATCTACTCTCTGAAACTTGCTTCAACGGCATTCGCTTGCATCATCTTCACACCGAAATGGTTGGCTTTGGCTCTGCGTTTTCTCCTTGTTTTAGTTTTACCAGCCAACATAGCATTGGAGGTGATTCTTACAAGGGCATGATATATTGTTCCATTAATTACCCAGAAAATTGTACAAGGTAATTAAATACACCATTCATTGCTAATTTTTAATTTCCCCCTTATTTTAATTAATTCCTTCTTGCATTTCATTTTCATTTTAAAATTTTATATATTCAGCAATTCTTGGCACAAACTTCATTGTTTAATTTTTTTTTTTACTTATGATATTATTCTACTTTTTTGAGCATGATCTACAAGTAATGATGCAGGCTTGAAATCTCATCTGAATCTCACGGTATATCTCAGATTTATAATAAATAAACTTAGAAATTAGTGTTATAATTAAGTGTATTCTATTTATTAAAAATTTCAGGGTTATGTAGTTGAGAGCCCTATCTCAGGCATATATCTCAACAGTAACTCGTTATTTATATTAGTTCATCAACGGGCTCTTATATCAAACCAATGCTATGAAGGTCATTTATTTTATTTTAATATATTTAATAACAACTGGTTATTATTTTTGTAAAATTTATGTGTAATTAAAAAATTAATAATTTTTCAGACATTGAAATCAAGCTGCAATGGGGATGTATGTGGATTAAAACAACACAGCATGTCAATTAACTGCTATCTCTCAATACGAGAAGGTGATGATGATACCTCAATTAATTTAAATTAAACTCGATTTTAGTGATTAATTAATAAAAGAAGAGTAAAAAGTTTATTGATGATGATGTTTTTCTAATTCATTAAAATGTGCAGAACGTACAAGAAATATGGAGCAATAACATATTGGTCATTTGCTTCTCGTGGCCCTTACGAGCCACCGAGGCTCAGATTTATGGTGTTGGGTAATTAAACTATTTTCTTTTTAATCCTTTTCTTTACGAACAAATCGATAATATACGTTACTTTGAAATGAAGCAATATTCCTTTGTTTTGCATGGGTAGACGTTCAACGCAACTACACACTATCATACCATTGGGCAAATGATCCAAGCGTTATGGAAGCCTTACATGTTCTACACACACACACGCATACACGCATACACGTGTTTATGGTAGGTCTGTGATTAGGAAGCTTAATTCGCTACTATAAATAGATAATTATCTTGCTAATTTATGTCCCTTTTTTCGTGAAAAAACAACGTAAGAAATGTATAGCAGTGGCATTTTTAAAATTTTACTAAAGTTGATGTTGTTTTCTATGTGTAGTTGTAGTTTCTATATCTTTTACTAATTAATAGACGTAGCTCATCTGCATGTCTACGTTGATTAATAAAAACAGGCGTAGAAAGTTACATGTCTATATTTTTTCAAAAAAAAACAGAAGTAGATATACTTGAAAATATATGTAGATGCACGCATATCTATGTCTGTTTTTTTAAGGACAGACGTAGATAATCATATTTATTATATCAGCTTTTTATTTATGTTCTCCCAATTGTGATGTAAAAACAAAACCCTCAACTCCACAACAGACAGACGTAGAAATACTTTTTTTTTTTTGCCAGAAGTAAAAAGGCTTTAGTGCAATAGTGATTTATGTATAATTTTTGGAAGAATGTTATGAAAGGGTAAAGTGAAGTATTGGGAACGTTGCAACCAAAGCATGTCATACATATACGATGTCGAAACTGTTGCCCACGTTTATCAATGGCTCAGTCATAGGAAGTTACATGTTTTGGTCAACGGGGTAATTATTCTTTATTCCTATATATATATATATATATACCCTCTCTTTTTATTGTCAATATCAATAATATTTGAAATTAATCTATGTACAAATATATTAATAAAAAGAAGAATTACTTAAGCCATGAACAATACAATAATTTATCTTTATTTTTCAGTGGAGATCGAGATATGGTAGTTCCATATGTGGCGACAGAAGCATGGCTTAAAGTTTTAAACTTGACCGTTTCGGCTAAATGGCGACCTTGGTATTTCGATGATCAAGTTGCAGGGTATGTGAACATAGTCCCTGTTATGAGTACAAGTGTAAAGGAATAACACATTTAGGAAAAAAAAAAAAAACCTCGTTGGGTGGAATTTATAAATCCAAATTCACTTGTGGCGTTTCACGACATGAGTATCGCGAATCTATTTTCATTTTTATGGTTTATCAATCAATAATATTTTTAAGTGAGACATTTTCTTTTTAAATTAATTAATATATTGTTTGCACTTCTTTTTGTCAAGATATACCCAACAGTATGATGAGGTGTAACTTATGCAACACTAAAGGTAATTTTTTTTAAAAAAAGTAATTTGTCTATTATACATTCTGGTGAAAATTAAAAAAAAATTATATTTGAAATTTTGTTATATATTACACAAATACATTGTTTACTGTTTAGGGTGCAGGTCACACAGCTTCCGAGTATGCTCGTAAAGAATGTTATGAAATGTTACAAAGGTGGCTGCATTTCTACCCATTGTGGTTTGCTTGTAATTTTTTTTAGATTTTGTTTTCAATTAGAGTTTTCAACTCAATTGTCCTAATAATTAATCACACGACTGGCAAAGAACAAAAACACATCGTGAGAGAAATGCAATTCGTATATGTTTGCTTTTTTTTTTTTTATTGATTAAGTAATGACCAATTTATGATTTTTTATTATTGATTAATAATAAAATTAGAGTACTAAGAGACATTTTAAAAAATTAATATTCATTGAACTCTACAATATTCTACCACCAAATCTTAGTTCAAATGGTAAGAGGTTATACTAGCTTAACCGGAGATCTTGAGTTCAAGCTCTAGAAATATAACAATTTTTTATAGTTGCCCACTCGATTCACTGGAGTTTTACCCTGATTATATCTAGATCTGACCTGCGTGCGCACTTAGCTATAGTGGGTGAGTCTCCTAAGAAGAATTTTTTGCATACTCTAAAGCTCAAACTTGAGACATCGCTTACCATTCAGACTAACTCTCGTTGGTAGAAATATAACAATTTTAAATAACTTATCTAGTTTGACCCATATTAGTTTGGACGCCAAGTGAGGAGGGCCCAAAATACAGGATGCTCCTTGCAAAAAAAAAAGAAATAATTTTTCTTTTATTTAATTGAGAATGCTAATGCTTTTCTTTGACCGAAAATTGGGAATACTAATATAAAGTTATGTTTTGGAAAAGTAGTGATTAATATTGTCTCTGTTTGTTTGGCCATCGTGATTAATACTGTCTTGATGTTATAAAATGACATATAAATAGAAATAATTTTTTTCGTAATTCACATTTAATTTTGGTACAAAAAGTGAAGTTAAAAAAAATGGAAGAGACAAAAATTAAATTACTGATTACTAGCTAATTAATATATAGAAAATTTATTTTGAGGTCCTAAAGAAAAATTATAATCATCAAATTAAACTCGCTAGAAAAATCATTCTTAAAAATTCAAAAGGTTAAAAAGGATTACATTAATTATTTTCTTGAAATATGATAATATAATCCCAAAATTTAATAGCAGATGTAATATTTAAAAATAATTAATATTTTAGCATCGGTAACCGATATCTAATTTTAATGCTTGGCTTGGGCCTCTATAGATAATTTACTCGAACATTTTTCAAACAGCATCAGCATGTGAACTCTTACAAGTTAACATATGACTGTTCACACAAACCTGCTGGTGTACCTATGTTTCAAAGTTCCCGCAGGTGAATATGTTTCAGTTCTCTAACTAACACCCACCTAAATGCCAAATAGCTTTCCCCTTCCTTCTCATTTCTTCACTTCATTACTTGTTCAGCAGCACTCAGGATGTAACTGGCCACAACACAATGGGATTCACTCCAGTCATCTTCATCACACCAAAATGGGTGTGTATGCGTCTTCTTCTTCTTCTGGTTCTGTCAGCCAACTCTGCATTTTCCGGTGAACTTGTCAAGTACTTGCCCGGCTACGACGGTGAATTACCATTCCAACTTCAAACTGGGTATATATACTATTTCACTTCTCTCACTCACTGAAACTTGTCTGTTTTTGCTTCTTCTTCATTATTTTGTTTGATTTTGGGATTCAGATACATAAGTGTGAATGATTCAGAGTTATTCTACTACTTCATTGAATCCCAAGGAAACCCTAAAACAGACCCCATTTTCTTCTGGTTTAGTGGAGGCCCTGGTTGTTCTTCCTTCAATGGACTTGTTTATGAAATTGGTACTCTCTCTCTTCTTAATTATTTCTCTTGCCCATTTGCTCAATTTCCATGAAAACAAAGCTTCAATCTTGTTGCAGGTTCAATACAGTTTGATATTGACAATTACGTTGGCGGCTTACCAAGATTACTCTATTACCCTTATACTTGAACTGAGGTGACATATATACTCCATTTATCACTGTATTTTTAATATAAGAGTTAAATCAATTAATTATTATTAAATTTAAATTAATTTATATTTTATATATACTTTTTAATTTACCTAAATTAATCGAATAATACTTATATTAATTATACTTAATTGATATATTTATTAATTTATTTAATCTATCTAAAAATATCAACTAAATATCATTAAGGAAATGAGTAAGATTTATTCCAACTCGTACCTTATTCTTTTTTTGGGTCCAGGATTTTGGAAAAAAATTTATAAAAAAAAAAAGACTTTTGGGTAGCTTATAGAAAGGGATTTTTGGAGAAAAGCTTATGGAAAAAAAGTGATTTTGAATAAATGAGTGTTTGGATAGTTATTTCTAAAAGTCTTTTTATTATTAATAAATTATGAAAAGGGTATGAGTATTAAATGAGAAAATGTAAGAGATGAAAGGAGAGATGGTATAAGAAAAAGTAGGAGAGAAGAGAGATAGTATAAGAAAAAGTAACGGTAATATAGTAATTGGTTAATTCATAAGTTCTTTTACTGTTCCATAAGCTACTCTGATCAGCTTATCTTAAACTTTGGTTTTAAATAATAGTTTGATCTAAAAGCCTATTTGAATAAATATGACTGTTTATTTTAAAATTTCTCTAAATCTAGATTTTATCCAAAAGAGTTTATAAAACCACGATTTTTATGATTTCTAAACAGGCACTTTATATTCTTCGTTTTCTTTTAATCACATAATTTGGGTTATATTATTACAGACATCTAGTTTTGTATATGTGGATTCACCGGTGGGTACTGGTTTTTCTTATTCAACATCTTCCGGCTGAAAGAGCTCCAACACTTTATCATCAGAACAAGCTTATCAGTTTGTGAGAAAGGTATATAGATAACAATTTATAATTATGTGTTAGTGATAGTAATTAAAATAGTGATGTCACTGAGATGAGTATATGTTTCAGTGGTTGCAAGAACACTCACAATATCTGCATCTTCGCTTATTCATTGGAGGTGATTCTTACTCTGGCATGATTGTTCCATTAATTACCCAGAAAATTGTACAAGGTAATCTTTTAATTAATGACTGAATCTACATTTTGGCATTTCAGTTGGATTTAATCAAAATTTTCCTTATTTTAGATTTCCTTTTCACATTCATTTTTATTTCAAAATTGTTAATATCTAGCAATTATTCACAGAAACTCTAGTATTCAATAATGATATTTGATACTGAAATGAACCTATATATATATATATATATATATATATATAATATTGCGAGCATGATCTACAGGTAATGACGCAGGCTTAAAGCCTCACTTGAATCTCACGGTACGTCAGATTTTATTAAATAATTCATTCACTTATGAAAATACTAAACTTATATTAGGAATTAATAGTGTGTTAATTAAGTCGACGAATGTATAATTGTTTAAGATTTCAGGGTTATGTGGTCGGGAGCCCTGTCACAGACATGTATATAAACAGCAATTCAAGATTTATTTTCGCTCATCGTTTGGCTCTTATTTCAGACCAACTCTACGAGGTTATTCATCAATTTTTATTTTGTTCTTAATTTATATATATATATTTTCCCCGTGGACCATTCAACACACATATATGTATATATATTCTTCTAATTTTGTTTAATAACAACATTTTATTAGTATTATTGTAATATTTAAAGTGTAAACAATGATCTGTTTGTTTGATTAATTCCAGAAATTGAAACTAAGTTGCAAGGAGAATTATGTGTATGTGCAACCAAACAACACAGCATGCCAGACTGCTATCTCCCAATACGAGAAGGTGAAATACTATACGTAGCATAAGTCATAAATGAAACTCGATTTTGATGATTAATTAATAAAAACAAAAGGAATATATATATATTGAGGGTGCTTTGAATATGCAGAACGTAGAAGAAATATGGGAAAGTAACATATTGATGCCGAATTGTGAATCTGCTTTTCTTAATCTAAACGGGCCACTCAGACTTAAAAGGCCATCACCGTCATCAAAACTATCATCAGAATTATGGTGTTGGGTAATTAATTAGTCTAATCATTTATCATCTTCTTCATGTTCTTCAGCTAAAATTTACTTTCAATACATTTTTTTATTTTAAACAAATTACATGTTTCTTAATTATGCAGACTTTCAACTACACGCTATCCTACAACTGGGCAAATGATCCAAGCGTCCAACAAGCCTTACACGTTCGAAAGGTACGTATGAGTCCGTCCGACCATGAAGTCACATAGCGCACACATCCACATATGTACAACAGATTAGCAACGAAATTTTTGTCACTAGTCACTCTGAAATATTTGTTTTTCAATAGAATCGTGAAATTTTGTCACTAAATTTCGTCGTCAATTCACTGTTCTCATTGTAATGTGTGTATGCATGCACACAACAGACACACAACACACACGTGTGCATGTTAGGGATGTGACTGGGAAGCTTAATTATGTATAAATAATGTGATGAAAGGGTAAAGTGAAGTACTGGGCACGTTGCAACCTAACCATGAAAGAGACATACATATTCGATGTCGAAACTGTTGTCCACGTTCATAAATGGCTCAGTCACAGGAAGTTACAAGTTCTTGTCAATGGGTAATTCTTTATTTCTATATATATATATATAATATAAATTAGAATATTTTCTCAATTAAGCCATAAATTGGTGACTTTTTATTCATGTTATTAAATATTATTTTTATCAGTGGAGACCGTGACTTTGCGGTTCCGTACGTGGCGACAGACAAATGGCTTAAAATTCTAAACTTGACTGTTTCCTCTAAATGGCGACCTTGGTATGTCGACAGCCAAGTTGCAGGGTATGTCCATATAATCCCACAAATCTGTTTTCATCCTTACACGTTCATATTAGTTACTATAGTTCTTAACTTATGAGTTAATTTACTTTTTTTAGATAGAGTAAAAAAATTAAATAAATTAATTATAATTAATATAAAAATGTTAATTAATTTAGATTAATTAATAAATATTTTATATCAATTTTCTTGGTCTCTTAGGACTTGTTTGGATTTTGTCATAATTAATTAATTTATTTAATTTATTTAAATTAATTAATTAATTTTTATATTAAGAAATCAGAAGAGTATTTAATAATCATTTCTTTGTTAATTAACTGACCATTCCTCAATATATTGTTTGTATTTCCTTTTGTCTAGATATACCCGAAAGTATGATGAGGAGGCGAATGGATTTCAATTAACATATGCAACGTTAAAGGTAATAGACACAAATTAATTTTTGTATTATATATTCTTGTTAAACGACTTTTTTTCTCTTAATTTTGATTTTTTTTTCTACTATTCAAATTGTATACATATCTAACATGAATGCATTGTTTAGGGTGCGGGTCACACAGCTCCCGAGTATTCTCGTAAACAATGTTATGAGATGTTTCGAAGGTGGATCCATTTCTATCCGTTGTAATTTGCTTATTAAATTTTTAAATTTTTGTTTTCGTATGACCAAAATAAATTAGATTTTGGTTTTTATATAAGAGTTTTCAATTCAGATATTGTAATAATCATGATTGGCAAAAGACCAGGAACAAATCATGACGATAAATGCAAACAATATGTGCTTGCAGGTGTTTTTATTGTTTAAATCATGCACCCATCTATGAGTTTTTTATTTTGACCAAAACAATATCTGAGTTTTTTATTAATATTAATTAATTAATCTAAATATAGGAAATGGAGCTCCTCATGAACCAAGTTGAGTTGGATATATTTTAACTTGAAAAAATGTTTTTTTAAAACAAAAATTTTTAGAAAATGGTTGGGTTCACCCACAATCTAAGGGTAAAATAAAGTCTCTATTTCTTCTAAGCGATACTAATGTTCGGTAGGGCGAACTCTCTATTAACCTCAGATGTAAATCTAAGTACCCAAGAGTTAGGATGTCTCCCCAAGCGCCGCGATTAGAACCACAATAAATTGATATTTTCTAAGGATCGAACACGCTCCAAATAGTCATATGTCTCATTCTTTCGCCTATTGAACCCACACGATGGGTTAAGTTTTTTTTTTTTAACTGTTAAGTTGCTCAAATTGGTTTGATAATCGGGCTCGGCCCTATTTGAAATAAGATTAGCCCAATTCTAGATTCATCTTCAGTACATCTTTTGTTTTCAAACTAAATATTGAGTTTGTCTAGTATAAAATCCCACTAAATCTATTTAAATTTTGAATTTAATTTTTATAGAAGACATTTATGTTAGGAGGAAAAATCATGAATTCTTAAATTATGATACTTGGTAATATGATTAATTTAATATTATAAAAAATAAATATCGAATTGGTCAAATTGGAAAGGGTTTTGGTCTTCTAAACATCAAATTTTGAGTTTAAGTCTATGTGTGTGTTTGGAAGGTTTCAAAACTTAGGTTTGGGCAAAATCTAGATTTTAAAATTTTTTAAAACAAACAGGTATATTTGTTCAAAAGGGCTTTTGGATTAAATTATAGTTTAAAATTAAAGTTTTAGATAAGCTGGTAAAAGTAGCTTATAGAACAGTATAAGAGATTATAGATTAATCAATTACTATATTACCCCTACTTTTTCTTATACTATCTCTCCTCTTTCTTTTACTTTTTCTTACACTATCTCTCCTCTCTCCTCTCTCATCATTTAATACTCATACCCTTTTTCGTAATTTATCAATAATAAAAGTACTTCTGAAAATAACTATCCAAACATTTATTTATTCAAAACTATTTTTTTTCATAAGCTATTCTCTAGAAACCTTTTTGTAAAAGTTACCTAAAAGCCCTTTTTTTCATAAGTTATTTTCTAAAATTTTATCCAAACAGGCCCTATGTGAATGCAACGAACATATTTGAAAAAACTACATTCAATTGAACTTGACAATACTCTAATCTAACCTAGTCAGATAGCCATATCAAAATGTTTGTTATATGAGTTGTGATGCTGAGGTTATAGCAAGGATGGCCAGAGGGCTTATTTTGAATTGGTTGAAGGAACTTTAAAATAAAAGAAAGTGAAATTTTTCAGAAACTGAAAATGAAGGTTACATCATTGAGATTTAAGCAACCAAAATTGAAGAATACAGTAAGCTCAACCAAGTTCAACTTGTCAAGCAAGTAATTGACTTTAATTTGACCTTAACGTTGTCTTTATCAAATTTTATCTTATTTATGATGTCCAACCACAACAACTTCACTGCTGGATCCAACAATGTTTTGGGTTCTTTCTAGCTAGCAAGGTCCAGCGTGAAGTTGACGTCTAGCTGTAGAGCTTTCTGGTCATCATCACTCTCTCTCTCTCTCTCTTATTCTTTCTGTGGTGCATCTGCTATGCTACTCTTTGTGTTAGAGCACTTTGGTGATTTAAATAAGTCTCCTCCTCCTCTCTTTATTGTTTAACATGACTCAAAAACAGTTCAAGGTTCCTAATTCTGCCGACAATGGAACAAGAACAACAACATGGTTTTGGCACAAAAATATGTAAAAGTGACATGATATAATAATTGGTTAACAAAAGTGTCATTGTGTGTTTGATACAAGATTTTCATGACTTGGGGTCAATATAATTTGGCTTTTATCCTATCTATTATGTTCTGAGAATTACTTAATATTTGAATTTTCCTTCACTCAAGGTCCACTTGAAGATATTCTATAATAAGTAGGCACATGCATAGAGTGAGTTTGAAGTCACCTTGCTATAGTTAATCCAACGCTACAAGTTGCAGACTTGGGAATTTTGTTTATAAGTATAGCTAGCTATGACTTTAAAATCAGAAGGAGATCATTACTGAATTTTTTACAGATTTATGAGTAGATAGCATCTTCCTTCAAAAATATTCGGGGAGAATTACTATATTGTTGGAAATATTTTAAATATTGTGAAAGGGTGTGTTAAAGAAAGAAATATTTTTCTGACATAACTCTTCGTTATGAAAAGGTATGTTGAAGAAATAAGAGTTTTTCTAACATAACTCTTAAATCTAAGGGACATATGTCTAAAAGACATGTCTCGTGTCCTTCTACAGTCTATAAAAGGGGCTTCTTGATGAAGAAGAAGCACAGAGAAACATACAGAAAAATATATAGAAAAAGAGATAATGATACACCAATCTTCTGAAATTACTTTATCTTCCACCAGTTATGTTGTCATGTATTTTTACAGGAAGAGTTTGCTTAATCCTGGAGAGAGCCATTTCTAAATTTGATGAGGAGTCACGGAATATCTCTTAAGGATAGTGTCCTCGGACGCGACTCGAACTATAAACTTTGTTATTTTGCAGATTTCGCCTATAATCTTAAGAGATATTATCTGCAAATTTTAGAAATCAAGAGAGAGCCATGAGATATTGTTGGTGCATTTTCTCTAAATAGAAAACAATGTTAAGAGACTTTGATGTTCACAGTTAGTTGCAGTAACAAGAAGTCCCTTGATGTTTCCGCACTATTGATTGAGATGATCAGCATGCTTTGGCAACAAGGCTCAAATCACCTGTTTCCTTATACTGATTTTTATATGCCCCTTATTAGTTCTTCCTCATACCTCGGCAAGCGTCTCAATAATTGAAGCATCTCCTTTTCCCAATTCCTTCCCTTTATGTGCCAGAGCAATCTTATCTGTGGAAAGATAAACAACAGCCACCAGATCCTCGGGTGTAGTGTTATAACAGTCCTCAGCATGTTGCACACTATGTCTGTAATCCCAATCCATCTTGCTTCTTCCGCAGTCATTCAAATGCCAAACTGAGAAACAGAAAAGGCACATTTATGTAATCTTCTCCTGGGAACCTGCATCGTGCATTCTCTTCACCGCAAGCGCACCCTCTGACCCCGTCAGCCCACCATTGCACTCGGCCTGAGAGCGTTGATCATTGGTGGAGAAGATTGGAAGTTAGGGACACGAAGTGAGATGAATCGACGCCAAGGATGAGGCAAGTTGTTGCTAAGTGGGATCGTCGGCCATGAATAAGAGTTAGCGCTTTGTTTTGCCGTTTGCAGTATTTGGAATTGGAAGGAAGCCTCCGAAATCCAAATTGAGGAGTGGCAATGGTTATTATGCCAACGGTAATTATTCTCAACGTGGTAGAGGAGAAGAGACATATCCGGTGACTAAAGAGATCCTTCCGACGTAACGGTATGGTGACTGAATGGTTGCTCCACTGTGGCACAGACCACAACACTGCCATCAATAGTTGGGTCATTTATACGGCCTGATCTCCAGGTATGTATATACAAAACTAATGTTATATCTGTTGAGATGATATGTGGAGATGTTGGTCTCATGGGATTTTATAAAATCGGTGTTATTTAAAAAATATATTTAAAAAAAATCTAATTTTAATTTAATTAGAATTATTATTAAGAAGTTATTGAGATATAATTTGATATTTAAAAGTGTGGGGGTGTCTAAGATGTGTGATACCTTATAAAATTTATGAATGAAAAATTATGTGTCTGTTAGCCTCATTTTATAATTGTGAAGTATGTTATAATCAAATTAAATAGAGGCTTTATTATTTGTTGTTGACACTAAATTTAATTATTATCAAAAAATTTATGTGTGGCTTAAAATAAGCTTTATGATGGAAGCATGAAAATTTAATCATTTATATATTGGAGAGATAAATATGTTAGTTTTCATGATATTATTATTTGTGGATATATATTTATCTTAACATAAATATATATGATGTGGATGACATATTATAATGTTATGCTATTTTAAATTTAAGTTTGAAAGCATGATTTAAATATGTTTTTAGGTGTTAAAATCATAAAAGAATATATCATCTTGAAAAGTATTTTAAATTTTGGTTTTGAGAACTATAGTGTGATTATTCTTTATGATGATAATATATTATTTGAGGATGTTATTTGCTCAATTTGTTAATGTATAAATTATGAGAATTTTGTGCATTAGAATTAATTCTTGTGATATAGTATATACTATATGGAGGATTGAGTATATAAACATAAAAATTAAATCTCATGAGGAGAATGAAATATTTGAGGGGTACCATAATTATTGGTATCATGTATAGTGAAATCCTGTTGTATTAAAATATACAGATGATAAGTGGTGATTTGTCTTGAGTTTATTACTTTGTAGATTGAACAAATATAATCCATATCCAAGCAGTGAATATTGAGATGCTCTAATAAAGTTATTAAGATACCTTAAAGGCACCATGAATTATGGTATACATTATAGTAGATTTATCGCTATATTTGAAGGATACAGTGATGTGAACTGGATCTTAGATTCAGAAGGGTCAAAATCAACTAGTGGTTATGTGTTTATTCTTAGTAATAGTGCAGTCACATGGAAATCATCCAAGCAAACAATTCTAACCAAAAGGGATTATAAATTTATTGTTATGAAATTGGCGAGTCCTGAGGCTGAGTAGTTGAAAACATTCTAGAACTTGTTTTGATGTAAAACCAACACCTAGTGTTGATGAGATGTGTGTGCCAAATGGCAATTACCTTTGTTGAGAGAACAAAGATATGCAATACTTAATATTGATGAGTTGTGTTTGTCAAATGGAAATAACCTTTGTTAAGGATAACAAAGATGTACAACATTTAGTGTTGATGAATTGTGTTTGCAAAATGGCAATAACTTTTGTTAAAGAGAATAAAGATGAGCAACACTTATTGTTGATGAGTTATAATTGCAAAATAGTAATAAACATTGTTAAGAGAATAATGGTGAAATCGTTCGAGATACTATGGGAATAAGTATGCTTAAAAAATAGACCTATTGGATCCGTTAACAAAACCCCTGGGAAGAAAACAATTAAATTGTTGAGACATCGAGGGGAATAGGACTAAAGCCAGTTGATAACGACAACGATAGCAACCCAACCTTTGTGATTGGTGATCCCATGAAGAAGGTTCAATGGGTAAGAACAAATCATTTGTTAGTTCTGCTAGCACCAAATATTATTACTAGTCCTTTTCCTATGGTGTACGAAAAAGTGTAAGCTCTTAATGATTTTAAATCCCACGGGATGGTGTATTATATGCAAGATACACTTAAAGAAATCACCTATATGAATGAGGGGTGTGAGCCGCTCCTATGAGATCGTGGCAAAATCTCTAGAGCATTCGTTAAAAATAGGACACGCGCATGGCTGCTTAAAGCGCAAAACCGCGAGATAAACAGTGGAAATGTGGGGGTATAATCTGGCTGTTAGTACCTCTGGTATACACCCAAGAAATACTGGTTTATAGTCCATAGGACCACTGGCATCTCTGTATACCAAGTATTATCAGTCTAGGTCTGGTTCATAGTCCAAAAGACCATTAGATACAATGATTATGTCCATTTGTGTAACTCAGTTAATGGTATTTCTTTGACACATGTGGAAAATTATTGGAAATATTTTAAATATTGTGAAAGGGTGTGTCAAAGAAAGAAATGTCTTTCTGACATAACTTTTCGTTGTGAAAGGGTATGTTGAAGAAAGAAGAGTTTTTCTAATATAACTCTTGAATCTAAGGGACATATGTCTAAAAGACATGTCTCATGTCCTTCCACAGTCTATAAAAGGGGCTTTTTGATGAAGAAGAAGCACAGTGAAACATACAAAAAAACATATAGAAAAAGAGAGAATGATACACCAATCTTCTGAAATTACTTTATCTTCCACCAATTATGTTGCCATGTATTTTTATAGGAAGAGTTTGCTTAATCTTGGAGAGAGCCGCTTCTAAATTTGATGAGGAGTCACGGAATATCTCTTAAGGGCAGTGTCCTCGGACTCGACTTGAACTATAAACTTTGTTATTTTGCAGATTTCACCTACAACTATAAGGTCTTAAATAAGAGATTTGATTACCTAAAAGTCTAATGATAACTGAAAAGCATCCGATGACAAGTTTCAGTGCAAGAAACGATGACTAATTTATATTGCTCACTTCTTATTAGGATTTTTTAATAATTAATCTCTTCCTTAGTACCTATTGTCCCATAGAAATTAGCTAATAAGGTCAGAGAAGACTTAAAAGATAATTAATATGGAGAATTTGACTTGATGGTGAAGTTTTTAGTAATGATATAAAATAGAGAAGATTTATGTTTCGTGTACTCTTTATAAAGAGCGTTTGTAACCTGCAATATAATTAAATGGAGATTATTTTGTGCAAATTTAAACTCTCCTACCGTAAAAACACTTGTTGGATGAACAATAGTGCCTTATATATATATATATATATATATATATTAAGTTTATCTTTATATTAAAATAACTTAATTCAATTTGATAAGACTTCTCTTAATATTATATACTTTCAATTCTTTCTCCAATTCCAATTTGTGAGACTTTGTTTCAACGAATTCTAATACCTTAGGTTTTCTTTTTGAAGTAAAACGAAAACTATGAAGTATCATGATACATTAAACTCACCGTTTCTAGACTATTCCAAATGAATTGTCATTAGCAGCACAACCTTGTGTTCACAAACATCATCAGCTTCACTAGTGCTTTCTGACTCATCGAAAAGAAACAAAAAAAAATAACAGTTGTGCTTTTTGAATCCAAAGGTGGTAATGTACAATATATTTATTTCTGTACAATATATAGTCAGTATAGCACACATGTATCTTCTTATATGACAAACCCATTTGAAATAGCATTTTTTTGCCTAGTACATTGATTCAGGGAGTATATTGTCTAGAGAAAGCGTATCACTCAACTCGAGCAATTCCGTTAAACTAGAATCGATCCAACAATTTTTAGATATCAAATTCATCAACCGCTAATGAAAATTTCAACTTTGTTACTCATCTTTACTCTCTAGGTACAATGGTGTCTCAACATCACTTAGTAAACTTTCAAATATATGATAGAACTGTGGAAAGGACTCAACTCTAATATCACAAAATATATCTAGAATTCTACCCCCAAAGTTATCATTCACAATTTCCTCATTTCCAAACAAATGAGTCCTCATAATCTCACTTTGCCAAATATAATTTGGATATCTTAAATTTATTTTATCATATATAAGATACTTTCTTATATCAAAAATAGACAATCAGTTACAGTTTAAACAGTTGACACAAGGACAGAAGAACAACTCATCATTTTTCTTCAAAACATTTCTCTCAATAAATTTAAGTAACATTTATACTTGTCTTCATATTTTTTAATAATTATCTTAGCTTTCATCTAACTATAATCCATTATTTCTTTAAATATAAACAATCTTAAATGGTAATCAAATAGGACAAATAGGATCAAATGTATTGAATAAGTCAATTAATAACAAAAATGTCTAATAATAATGTATTATTTTTTAAAATTCGTACAACACACCTATATATAAATAGGAATCAATGTAACAATCCAAATACTATAACACTAAAATCTTTAGTAAAGGAAGATAGTCCATATGATCTATTATAGTTTATAAATAACAAACAACCAAAAAATTTATAAAAAATACCCACAAATTTGAATAATTCACAAAAACACAAATACAAACAAATAGGCACCAAGGTAACAAACCAAAAGTATAAAAACTAAGTCTTTAATACAAGAATAATAGTCTATATGATTTATTACAGTTTATAAATAACAAACAACTAAAAAACAAAAAAATGAGCAAATGACGAAGTTAAATGGTGACTCAGGGCTCTGATTACATAGAACGACGATAGAGAACATTGTTAACAATAGAGATATGCATTAAAAATAGGAGAAAAATAATATAAAATAGCCTTCATATAAGTCTGTCGTTGTGGGATAGAGAAACGAGAGTACAAATGACGATAAAGAAGTAAAATTGAAATTGTAATCAAGTCAAGATTTATGAGTCGGGAGAAGTTTAACGGCTGCTATGATAAGTAAGTCAAACCGTGATAAGACTTTTTAAATTTGAAATTTATTTAAGCAGATACCATCGCTTTTTTTACGGCGTTTTTGCTTTTAATTGTCATGAAAAATATTTTTTCTAATAGTGTTTTAATTAGATCCTATAAGTATTTGTTACTAAAAAAAGCTTAAAGAATACCGCCAAGACATCACATGTCTAATTAAAATGAACATTAATAGCCTCAAATGATGATTATAGGTATATTTCAAAAAATCCGAGAGATTTTATTTGTCATGTGTAAAACATACCTCACCTTATGTTCTTAGAAACCGAATCTTTTGTTGCGTCACGTGGCTACCAGAGCCAAAATGCAGAACGACCGTTGGGGATCTGACTTTCTAACCCACTAGTATTTCTCCCATCTGTAAATCATCTTCCCAGATTCAATCTTACTGTTTTTACTTTGAATTTTTGTTGGCTTCCCAAAACTTATTATTAGCTCCTGCTCTTTACCCTGTCTTCCTTCCCTATGATATTCTGTTCCCATTCCTCATATCACAACAGTACAACTTCACCCACCAGTAACTTCATGCTTCTAATTATGTAAATCTCTATGTATTCTTAAAACCCTCGTGCTTTAGTTATTACTTCTTTTTGTTTTGTTTCTGTGTTGATTGAAAGAATACAAGGTGAAATCATGTTGACGAGTTGTTTGGCATGTTGATAATATATAGAGAGCGCTTCTTCAAACCAAGCTTGGTAAGCTACGTACTCTCTGAAACTTGCTTCAATGGGATTCGTCGCACCGAAATGGTTGGCTTTGGCTCTGCGTTTTCTTGTTTTAGTTTTATCAGCCAACGTAGCATTTTCCGGGGAGCCTGCGAAGCATTTGCCTTGCTTTGACGGTGAACTTCCCTTCAAACTGGATACTGGGTGTATATATATATATATATATATATTTGATTCAAACAATGATCTTCATTTTCTTCTATCGATCTCAGTGTTGTTATGATTTTCGTTTATTTTTTGGGCTTCAGATACACAAGTGTGAATGAATCTGAACCTAAATAAATAAGTGAATATGTGAATATTAATAATCTGTCTAAAGTCTTTAAATACTATTTTTAAATTAGGTACATGTACATCTAGTACTTTAAACTAATTTATAAGGTCTAATTTGTATGAAATTGATACAATTTTACTGTTTCTCTAATAGAAATAATCCTGAGTAAAAATTTCTTTAATATATATAATTATATAAGGATACTTTAAGAGACAATTATAATTTTAAGATATAAAATAGATTAAATTTATATTTATAACTAAAGTAATTTTTTTTATCTAATATTTATAATTATGACCGGTAAGAATAAGAAACTGTTTTACAGTTTGTGTTGTTTACCTTCTGAGAGCAAGACACGCATTTTATTAGCCTGATCAAAACGTATCATTTCGTTAATGAGATCATAATCATACATTTAACCAATTAAAACGTGTTGAAGCACAACAAAGTCATCATTGAAATCTGAGCTGTGGAGAGATGGCCATGTTAACCAATTATGTTAACAGTCCTTACAAGAAAATTAGCTTAAATTTGGATTAGTTTATGAGAAGTACTTTCATGCAAGGTAAATTATTAGAATATATGGAAATTGATAAATTATTATACTATCAATTCTTATAAAATTATCAAATTGATATAAAATCTTATAAAATATATAGAAAATTTATTAGAATTGTGAAAAGATAAATTTATTCTGATTTGTTATTACTAACATATTGACTTGTCAATTAAGGCGCTTTAACTTATTATTGGTAATACTGTGATTTATTATTAGTGTCACATTAATTTGTTAAATGAGAAGCAATTTCTCATTAGTACCATCTTGACTACTTGTCAATTAATAAGTTAAGATAAATTTATCTTTTTATAATTTAAATAAATCTTCTATATATCTTTTGATATTTCATATTAATTTGATGATTATATCATGAGATTTGATAGGGATAATTTGTCTATTTTAAAATCTTAGTGCAATGCTTCCTGCATAGTTAATTTGAGTTACATCATTTCAGATGGCTAGTTTGGTATTTGTGGATTCACCATTAGGTACTGGTTATTCTTATTCAACTACTTCAGATTGGACAAGCTCTGACATTTTATCATCAGAACAAGATTATCAGTTTGTGAGGAAGGTAAAGTGCCAAATAATCAGTTGTTTACGACTAGGGAAGTTAATTTTATTACACTGTATATGTTTGACGAGTTAATGAAATCAGAGAACTCAGTAAGTAAATATTGTAAAGTTACTAATTAAGATGATTACGTTTCAGCGGATGAAACAACATTCACAGTATCTCCATCTTTTATTGCTCATTGGAGGTGATTCTTACAAGGGCATGATATATTGTTCCATTAATTACCCAAAAAATTGTACAAGGTAATTAAATACACCATTCATTGCTAATTTTTAATTTCGCTTATTTTAATTAATTCCTTCTTGCATTTCATTTTCATTTTAAAATTTTATATATTCAGCAATTCTTGGCACAAACTTCATTGTTTATGTTTTTTTTTTACTTATGATATTATTCTACTTTTGTGAGCATGATCTACAAGTAATGATGCAGGCTTGAAATCTCATCTGAATCTCACGGTATATCTCAGATTTATAATAAATAAAGTTAGAAATTAGTGTTATAATTAAGTGTATTCTATTTATTAAAAATTTCAGGGTTATGTAGTTGAGAGCCCTATCACAGGCATACATCTCAACAGTAACTCGTTATTTATATTAGTTCATCAACGGGCTCTTATATCAAACCAATGCTATGAAGGTCATTTATTTTATTTTAATATATTTAATAACAACTGGTTATTATTTTTGTAAAATTTATGTGTAATTAAAAAATTAATAATTTTTCAGAAATTGAAATCAAGCTGCAATGGGGATGTATGTGGATTCAAACAGCACAGCATGTCAATTAACTGCTATCTCCCAATACGAGAAGGTGATGATGATAACTTAATTAATTTAAATTAAACTCGATTTTAGTGATTAATTAATAAAAGAAAAGTAAAAAGTTTATTGATGATGATGTTTTTCAACTACACACTATCATCCCATTGGGCAAATGATCCAAGAGTTATGGAAGCCTTACATGTTCGAACGGTACATATCACTACAAATACACACACGCATACACGTGTTTATGTTAGGTCTGTGATTAGAAAGCTTAATCCACTACTATAAATAGAGAATTATCTTGCTAATTTATGTCCCTTTTTTATAAATCCAAATTCACTCGTAGATTTTACGATGAGACTTATAACAGTGTCGCGAATCTATTTTTATTTTTATTGATTATCAATCAATAATATTTTTAAGTGGGAAATTGTCTTTATAAATTAATTAATCATTCATTAATATATTGTTTGCACTTGTTTTTGTCAAGATATACCCAACAGTATGATAAGGAGGCGTATGGATTTCAGTTAACGGATGCAACACTAAAGGTATTTCTTTTAAAAAAAACAGTAATTTGTCTATTATACATTCTAGTGAAAATTAAAAAAATATTTTTTTTTATATTTGAAATTCTATGAAGTTATGTTTTGGAAAAGTAGTGATTAATATTGTCTCTGTTTTTTTTGCCATTGTGATTAATACTGTCTTGATGTTATAAAATGACATATAAATAGAAATAAAATTTTTCGTAATTCACATTTAATTTTGGTAAAAGTGAATTTAAAAATAAATGGAAGAAACAGAAATTAAATTACTGCTTACTAGCTAATTAATATATAGAAAAATTATTATGAGCTCCTAAATAAAAATTATAATCATCAAATTAAACTCGCTAGAAAAATCATTCTTAAAAATTCAAAAGGTTAAAAAAGATTACATTAATTATTTTCCTGAAATATTATAATATAATCCCAAAATTTAATAGCAGATGTAATATTTAAAAATAATTACTATGTTAGCATCGGTAACCGATGTCTAATTGTAATGCTTGGCTTGGGCCTCTATAAATAATTTACTTAACATTTTTCAAACAGCGTCAGCATGTGAACACTTACAAGTTAGCATATGACTGTTTACACAAACCTGCTGGTGCACCTATTTTTCAAAGTTCCCGTAGGTGAATATGTTTCAGTTCTCTAACTAACACCTACCTAAATGCCAAATGGCTTTCCCTTTGAATTCTTGTTACAACCAACTCCCCCCCCCCCCCTCTCTCTCTCATTTCTTCACTTCATTACTTGTTCAGCAGAACTCAGGATGTAACTGGCCACAACACAATGGGATTCACTCCAGTCATCTTCATCGCACCCAAATGGGTGTGTCTGCGTCTTCTTCTTCTTCTGGTTCTCTCAGCCAACTCTGCACTTTCCGGTGAACTTGTCAAGTACTTGCCCGGCTACGACGGTGAATTACCATTCCAACTTCAAACTGGGTATATGTCCTATTTCACTTCTCTCACTCACTGAAACTTGTCTGTTTTTGCTTCTTAATTATTTTGTTTGATTTTGGGATTCAGATACATAAGTTTGAATGATTCAGAGCTATTCTACTACTTCATTGAATCCAAAGGAAACCCTAAAACAGACCCCATTTTCTTCTGGTTTAGTGGAGGCCCTGGTTGTTCTTCCTTCAATGGACTTGTTTATGAAATCGGTACTCTCTCTCTTCTTAATTATTTCTCTTACCCATTTGCTCAATTTCCATGAAAACAAAGCTTCAATCTTGTTGCAGGTCCAATACAATTTGATATTGACAATTACGATGGCGGCTTACCAAGATTACTCAATTACCCTTATACTTGGAGTGAGGTAACATATATTTTTTATTTTATTCTTAATATAAGAATTAATTAAATTTTTTAAATAAATTAAAAATATTAAATAAACTCGTTAATTATAATTAAATATAACATTTATAACCAATTTATATTATATATATACTCTTTAATTTACATAAATTAATTAATTAATTTTTATATTAATTATAATTAACTGTCTTATTTAATTTATTTAATCTATCTACATGAGTAAGATTTATTCCAACGCATACCTTATTCTTTTATATTCATCATTTTCTTTTAATCACATAATTTGGGTTATATTATTACAGACATCTAGTTTTGTATATGTGGATTCACCGGTAGGTAGTGGTTTTTCTTATTCAACATCTTCCGACTGGATAAGCTCCGACACTTTATTATCAGAACAAGCTTATCAGTTCGTGAGAAAGGTATATAGATAACAATTTATAATTATCATTTCGTGTGAAAGTAAATTATTCACAATGCATTTGATGATCTAATTAATTAATTAATTAAGTCAAAGATACAATTATGTTTTATTAGTGATAGTAATTAAAATAGTGATGTCACTGAGATGAGTATATGTTTCAGTGGTTGCAAGAACACTCACAATATCTGCATCTTCGCTTATTCATTGGAGGTGATTCTTACTCTGGCATGATTGTTCCATTAATTACCCAGAAAATTGTACAAGGTAATCTTTTAATTAATGACTGAATCTACATTTTGGCATTTCAGTTGGATTTAATCAAAATTTTCCTTATTTTAGATTTCCTTTTCACATTCATTTTTATTTCAAAATTGTTAATATCTAGCAATTATTCACAGAAACTCTAGTATTCAATAATGATATTTGATACTGAAATGAACCTATATATATATATATATATATATATATATATATATAATATTGCGAGCATGATCTACAGGTAATGACGCAGGCTTAAAGCCTCACTTGAATCTCACGGTACGTCAGATTTTATTAAATAATTCATTCACTTATGAAAATACTAAACTTATATTAGGAATTAATAGTGTGTTAATTAAGTCGACGAATGTATAATTGTTTAAGATTTCAGGGTTATGTGGTCGGGAGCCCTGTCACAGACATGTATATAAACAGCAATTCAAGATTTATTTTCGCTCATCGTTTGGCTCTTATTTCAGACCAACTCTACGAGGTTATTCATCAATTTTTATTTTGTTCTTAATTTATATATATATATATTTTTTCCCCGTGGACCATTCAACACACATATATGTATATATATTCTTCTAATTTTGTTTAATAACAACATTTTATTAGTATTATTGTAATATTTAAAGTGTAAACAATGATCTGTTTGTTTGATTAATTCCAGAAATTGAAACTAAGTTGCAAGGAGAATTATGTGTATGTGCAACCAAACAACACAGCATGCCAGACTGCTATCTCCCAATACGAGAAGGTGAAATACTATACGTAGCATAAGTCATAAATGAAACTCGATTTTGATGATTAATTAATAAAAACAAAAGGAATATATATATATTGAGGGTGCTTTGAATATGCAGAACGTAGAAGAAATATGGGAAAGTAACATATTGATGCCGAATTGTGAATCTGCTTTTCTTAATCTAAACGGGCCACTCAGACTTAAAAGGCCATCACCGTCATCAAAACTATCATCAGAATTATGGTGTTGGGTAATTAATTAGTCTAATCATTTATCATCTTCTTCATGTTCTTCAGCTAAAATTTACTTTCAATACATTTTTTTATTTTAAACAAATTACATGTTTCTTAATTATGCAGACTTTCAACTACACGCTATCCTACAACTGGGCAAATGATCCAAGCGTCCAACAAGCCTTACACGTTCGAAAGGTACGTATGAGTCCGTCCGACCATGAAGTCACATAGCGCACACATCCACATATGTACAACAGATTAGCAACGAAATTTTTGTCACTAGTCACTCTGAAATATTTGTTTTTCAATAGAATCGTGAAATTTTGTCACTAAATTTCGTCGTCAATTCACTGTTCTCATTGTAATGTGTGTATGCATGCACACAACAGACACACAACACACACGTGTGCATGTTAGGGATGTGACTAGGAAGCTTAATTATGTATAAATAATGTGATAAAAGGGTAAAGTGAAGTACTGGGAACGTTGCAACCAAACCGTGACAGAGTCATACATATACGATGTCGAAACTGTTGTCCACGTTCATAAATGGCTCAGTCACAGGAAGTTACAAGTTCTTGTCAATGGGTAATTCTTTATTTCTATATATATATATATATAATATAAATTAGAATATTTTCTCAATTAAGCCATAAATTGGTGACTTTTTATTCATGTTATTAAATATTATTTTTATCAGTGGAGACCGTGACTTTGTGGTTCCGTACGTGGCGACAGACAAATGGCTTAAAATTCTAAACTTGACTGTTTCCTCTAAATGGCGACCTTGGTATGTTGACGGCCAAGTTGCAGGGTATGTCCATATGTTCTCACAAATCTATTTTCATCCTTACACGTTAATATTAGTTACTATAGTTGTTAATATAAGAATTAGTTTAAATTTTAGATAAATTAAAAAAATTAAAAAAATTAATTATAATTAATATAAAAGACGGTTAACTAATTTATATTGATTAGAAAATATTTCATATTAATTTTTCTTCGCCTCTTGGGGCATATTGGATCGTAGGAGTTGTTAATAATCATTTTTTTGTTAATTAACTGACCATTCCTCAATATATTGTTTGTATTTCCTTTTGTCTAGATATACCCGAAAGTATGATGAGGAGGCGAATGGATTTCATTTAACATATGCAACGTTAAAGGTAATAGACACAAATTAATTTTTGTA
Organism: Leucaena leucocephala; assembly: GCA_037074615.1. Lineage (NCBI taxonomy): Eukaryota > Viridiplantae > Streptophyta > Magnoliopsida > Fabales > Fabaceae > Leucaena > Leucaena leucocephala. Next base: position 3,139,661 of record CM073562.1, on the reverse strand, counting down.
TTATATATTCTTGTTAAACGACTTTTTTCTCCCTTAATTTTGATTTTTTTTCTACTATTCAAATTGTATACATATCTAACATGAATGCATTGTTTAGGGTGCGGGTCACACAGCTCCCGAGTATTCTCGTAAACAATGTTATGAGATGTTTCGAAGGTGGATCCATTTCTATCCGTTGTAATTTGCTTATTAAATTTTTAAATTTTTGTTTTCGTATGACCAAAATAAATTAGATTTTGGTTTTTATATAAGAGTTTTCGATTCAGATATTGTAATAATCATGATTGGCAAAAGACCAGAAACAAATCATGACGATAAATGCAAACAATATGTGCTTGCAGGTGTTTTTATTGTTTAAATCATGCACCCATCTATGAGTTTTTTATTTTGACCAAAAAAATATCTGAGTTTTTTTTATTAATATTAATTAATTAATCTAAATATAGGAAATGGAGCTACTAATGAACCAAGTTGAGTTGGATATATTTTAACTTGAACTGTTAAGTGTTTTTGTTTTTTGGTTACAACTTGAACTGTTAAGTTGGTGTTGTTCAAATTGCTTTGAGAATCGGGCTCGGCCCTATTTGAAATAAGATTAGCCCAATTCTATATTCATCTTCAGTGCACCTGTTGTTTCCAAATTAAATATAGCTTTTGTTTAATAGTATAAAACTTTATTAGATCTTTTTAAATTTTAAATTTTCTTTTTATAAAAGACACCTATATTAGAAAGGATAACCACCAACCCTAAAATTATAATACTTAGTGTAGTTAATATTATAAATTTTAAATTTAAGTATATGTGAATACAACAAATGTATTTGGAAAAACTACTCCTAATTAGATTTGACAATACTTGAATCAAACCTAATCAGATAGTCATATCGAAAAAAAATGTTTGTTATACTAGTTGTGTTGCTGAGGTTATAACAAACATAGATACAGGGCTTATTTTGAATTGGTTGAAGGAACTTTAAAATAAAAGAAAGTGGAATTTTTCATACCCTGAAAATGAAGGTTACAGTAAGCTCAACCAAGTTCAACTTGTCAAGCAAGTAATTGACTTTAAATTGACCTTAACGTTGTCTTTATCAAATGTTATCTTATTTATAACGTCCAACCACAACAACTTCACTGCTGGATCCAACAATGTTTTGGGTTTATTATATCCTTCTCCTTTCAGATTTTCTCTTTGGAGATAGGTTCTTTCTAGCTAGCAAGGTCCAGCGTGAAGTTGATGTCTAGCTGTAGAGCTTTCTGGTCATCATCACTCTCTCTCTCTCTCTCTCTCTCTCATTCTTTCTGTGGTGCATCTGCTATGCTACTCTGTGTTAGCGCACTTTGGTGATGTAAGTCTTCTCCTCCTCTCTTTATTATTTAACATGACTCAAAAACAGTTCAAGTTCCTAATTCTGCCGACAACAACAAGAACAACAACATTGTTTTGGCACAAAAATATGTAAAGTGACATGATATAATAATTGGTTAAGAAAAGTGTCATGGTGTGTTTGATACAAGATTTTCATGACTTGGGGTCAATATAATTTGGCTTTTATCCTATCTATTATGTTCTGAGAATTACTGTATAATATTTGAATTTCCTTCACTCAAGGTCCACTTGAAGATATTATATAATAAGTAGGCACATGCATAGAGTGAGTTTGAAGTCACCTTGCTATAGTTAATCCAATGCTACAAGTTGCAGTCTTGGGAATTTTGTTTATAAGTATAGCTAGCTATGACTTTAAAATCAGAAGGAGATCATGTTGGAAATCGTGCCCTAGGGGCCAATCATTGTCTTATGAATATTATTGATTTATGAATTTATTAATTGAGTTATCATATTATTTGCATGTTTACTATGATGACCATCCTTGGATAATTCATGATATTATCCTAAATGTCCCTGGTCGATCATCTATGTGGGAGCACAGATGAAATAAGACCAGTATGACTTTGAAGATGTATAGAGATATAAATCAAAGTCATAAGCACATGTAAGAGTACAGGGTGTTGGACCGACCCGCTATGAGGGAACTGCATGGGTAACGTCATAAGCTTCTCTCATATACAAACCATGTCAATATGCCCTTTGACCTGAGATCATCATGGATTCCTACATGACAAAACGCTCAGCTTTGACCTAGTCAAAAGTCACTTTTGACCGAGTGATCATAAAGACTATGTTCGGGCTTAGTGGTTTTTCATGCGGAGGAATGTGAATGGTCAAGATGGAATTTGTCCCTCATATTCGTGGAGAGATATTACTGGGCCCCTCGATGAGTGAGTCTGAGAAATGTATGGCCATACTGTAATGGAAAGGTAGTTCCATTTCTATAGTCAGACTACTCAGGGATCGAGAAAGTAACGGTCGGGAATAGGAGGATGACATTATCCATGCCTCATCCATGACCAAAATATCGCGTGACAGAAGGGACATGATATGGTTGTATAAAAGGTTACATCGTTTATCGATCCTCATATGATTTGGGTAGTTGTTATGTCTTGCTAGAGACCGCTTGCGACTTGTGGGCTAGTATAGCAAATGGCCCACTGCCAACTTCATATGGGCCTACAGGGTCGCACACAAAATAGCCCAACACGAGCTATGATGTCCAGATTCATTGAATCTAAGACATGTCCAGATTCAATGAAAGATCCAGGTGAATGTATATATATTTATTTATATTCGTATATATATAAATTCGTATATATATATATATTATATATATGAGATATATGAGATTTAATTTATAAGGATAAATTAAATCCCTATCACGTTTGAATTCGAAATTCAAATTGATAGGATATCTCATATAAGAGATATTTATAAGATTTAATTTATAAGGATAAATTAAATCTCTATCACGTTTGAAATTCGAAATTCAAATTGATAGGATATCTCATATAAGAGATATTTATAAGATTTAATTTATAAGGATAAATTAAATCTCTATCACGTTTGAAATTCGAAATTCAAATTGATAGGATATCTCATATAAGAGATATTTATAAGATTTAATTTATAAGGATAAATTAAATCTCTATCACGTTTGAAATTCGAAATTTAAATTGATAGGATATCTCAAATTTGATTTATGGGAATAAATCAAATATAACTCAGTCTCATCTTTATTTAAAGTTAAATAAATAAGTAATTAAATCTGTGGGACGGATTTAATATTATTTTATTTAATTAGTTTCTTATAAAATTATACAATATATGATATTGTATCAATTCGGAATTAATATAAGATTAACTCCAAAATCCAATTAGGTCAGGTGGAAAAACGCATAGCATCCTCTATATCTGATTGGAGGAGCTACGTTTGAAAATAACATAGAACACAAAAGGCCGAACGGAATCTGCAAAAGGTTTGCAGACAAGAAACTGCCGAAATAGAGACGGAGACTTGTGAAAGCCTTGGAGGGACAGGAGACGCTAGCACGTCGTTCGTGGTTGGAACGCTATTCGTGTGGATACCAGTAGAGGAAGCCGACCTGAGGCGTCGACTTCTTGTGATCGGAAAGAGACCACCGTCCGCGGAGAGAATCTGTGAAGGTCGCTGAGGAACACTCCGTCGATTTCTTGCGATCAGAAAGAGATCACCACCCACGTAGAGAAGCTGTGAAATTCGCTGAGCAACACTAAGGGTAAGGATTCTTTCCACTTGACTTAAACACATACGGCAGATCCTGGCAAGGAATGGAAAATTTTTAAAGTTTATTTCCGCTGCGTGTCTTCCAATTCCTTACAGATCATTACTGAGTTTTTTTTACATATTTCTGAGCAGATAACATCTCCCTTCAAAAATATTATGGGAGAATTACTATAAGGCCTCAAATAAGAGATTTGATTATCTAAAAGTCTAATGACAACTGAAAAGTATCCAATAATAAGTTTTAGTATAAAAAATGATAAATAATTTATGTTGCTCACTTGTTATTAGGACTTTTTAGTAATTAAATCTCTTCCTTAATACCTCTTAGTAATTCTCCCATAAAAATTAGCTAATAAGGCCGGAGAAGACTTAAAAGATAATTAATATGGAGACTTTGACTTGATGGTGAAGTTTTTAGTAATGATATAAAATAGAGAGGATTTATGTTTCGTGTACTCTTTATGAAGAGCGTTTGTAACCTACAATATAATTAAAAGGAGATTATTTTGTGCAAATTTAAACTCTCCTACCGTAAAAACACTTGTTGGATGAACAATAGTGCCTTATATATATATATATATATATATATATATATATATTAAGTTTGTTTTTTCTATTAAAATAACTTAATTCAATTTAACAAGACTTCTCTTAATATTATATACTTTCAATTCTTTCTCCAATCAGTTATTGTGAGACTTTGTTTCAACGAATTCTAATACCTTAGGTTTTAATTTTGAAGTAAAACGAAAACTATGAAGTATCATGATACATTAAACTCACCGTTTCTAGACTAATACAAATGAATTGTCATAAGCAGCACAACCTTGTGTTCACAAACATCATCAGCTTCACTAGTGCTTTATAAATCATCGAAAAGAAGCAACAAAAAATAACAGTTGTGCTTTCTGAATCCAAAGGTGGTAATGCAAATACAATACATGCATGCATATATTGAGAGAGAAAGAGACACTTCCAGAGACACATGAAGGCATTGTCCTAGGAAATGGGAACAAGGAAACCAAATAGAAAATGGTCACACACACAGAAATAGTAGATCAGATTACCACAGACACGTGTTTGGAAGACACAAAGCCCTGTGTTGTTTCTGAGTTGTCAATATATATATATATATATATATATATATATATATATATATTGGGATTGAAGGTTTTGGTTTTGGGCGGTGGTTGGAATAGCAGAAACGTTTCTCCCATACTCTTTCTCTTACAGATCTTATCCATATTTCTTATGGAATGCAGCTAAGCATTTTATACATATTTCTTACGGAATGCAGCTAAGCATTCACTTGACACGCTTCTTCATCAACCTTTTCTTTTTTTAATTTGTGTATCTGTTTGATTTGTCTTTTGCTTGTTAGTCTGGCTCATTAGTTTGACCCCTTTTTTTAATATGGACACGTGGAAGAGTCCCATTTCAGTAGAAGTTCAATTATGTATCAGAAGTTAGGTTAAGATTTTGTGTTTATTATAATATATTATGGCCAAAGCTATCCACTGTTGGAACATAAGGAGACATGCATTATCTTATTTGATTGAGTGCAGCTAAGCAATGACTTTACCTTGTTTTAATATTTGGGATCTTTGGAAAAAGCATATATATATATATATATAAGGAAAAGAAATTAAAAGAAACAAATGCAAATATTAATTGAAGGTGGTTTAATCCATGACTGGAATATTGCAAGACCCAGAAAGTATAATACAGATTCTATTCTCAGGCTTTAATTTTAAAATTTTCTCTTTTTATATGAGATTAGAAAAAAAAATACTCCCAAACACTTTCTATTTGCAGTTTGAACACACACACACACACACAAAATAGTACATACAGTAAACTCTTAATTTGTCTTTAAATATGTTATTTTATTCTGACTCCAACTCTAATTATTAAATACTCCTCTATTTCTTAATATAGGATCTAATGTTGATCTTGGTCCTAAATACTTATTTTTAAAAAAAGAATCTTTAGTTGTTAGCTAGAATATACATGTAGTTCCTTAATCTGATATAAAGAAAATGCCAAATATTACACAATGAATTTTTATATGAAGAGACGTGACCAGAGAGATTAAGAGTTTTTGACATCCTAAATTGTCAAAGTCTATATGATATCTTTGATCATTTTAACATTTTCTGGCTCACATGCAATAAAAATATTTTAATATAAACAGGGGGCTGACTGGGAATGATTCAAGGGAGAAAAAGGAAGTAATCACATTAAAATGGTAAACGGCTCAGTATCGCTTAAGCGAGGTCTCGAGTTCGAGATTTGGCGTATGCAGAAAATTCTCGTTGGGATACTCACCCACCATAACCAGGTGCGAGAGATGAGTCAAATCTGGATATAGTCGGGGCAAAGTTTAAGTGAATCGGGTGGGCAACAGAAAAAAATAAGAAGACATATAATTGTGTATGACATCAACTCCTATGACAGCTTCCAAACAGAGAGTTGGGGGAGCAAAACCCCAAAAATAAACAATCATTAAATTTAGCATTTTAATATGAGGATCCTTCCAAATGAGATAAAGTGGACAATACTAAACAAAAAGGAGGCATGTTCCTTTGGGTCAGGAAGATCTCAGGCAGGATCTCCTGGAGTTTACAAAACCCTCAAGAAAGATGCATATGATTATATATGAAATATTCCAACATCAACACTGTTATTTCCTCCTCATCTTTGTACATTATCCTTATCACTCTGCCTTCACCCATATCACTCTTTATTTTCTTGTCTCCTTTGTGATTCAGAGTTTAAAAAACAAAAAAGAAAGCCTTTTAACTTGGGAAAACTACTTTGAGTTCCCAAAGAATGAATATAATTATTAAAAAGTCTCACAACAAGTGAACAGTATAGACCTGTTGTTATTTCTTATATCAGAACTTGTTATTATATGCTACTGATTTGTTATAAGACCTCTTGGCAATTATATTCTTTTCTTAAGACCTTATAATAATTTTTCCTTTTAACTGAGTTAATAATGCAGAAAGGCTAGAACTTTCTCACCAAATGCAACGCTGTCTGGGCCCTTACAAACATCAATGAAGGTGGTGTCTTTATTAATGATTAGAGAGTTTTTTTTTTCTTTTCATGAATTCACAGCTTCTGATATAAAGATCTGAATGCAGATGAATAAAGGAATCCTACCTAATCAAGTAGGATGACATAGCCTTTATCTAAATTATATATGTATATATATGCTTCCAGTATCATATAGATTCAATAGCAGTTCTTGAATTTGTCTTGCTTTACCTAAAAGGTTGCATTCATGAGAAAAATCAGGAACCGTCTTATCCAATAATAAAATCACAAGCTGCATCATTTTAATTAATAATGGACACCCATTTGCTCTTCTCACTCTCCCATGAATTAAAATATTTTTAGGTAAATCTTGAGTCCTGCAGAAAGTGCACCTGATATTTTTACAATTTATTTAAAAATTACAAATGACAGCCTGTAAAATGTTTGTTAAATTCTTGTTAGATCTTCTAGGTTTTCTTTTCCCCTGAGAAGCAAAGGTTTATAATAGACATTTTGATGGGAATGGCAAGTGGAGAGTCCCAGTACTCTGTCATGTTCAATTCCTCATTTTTGCTAAGGAAATGAATAAGGGTTTTGTTGTCGGTTCACAGTTGAGAGAATAATTGGTATATCAGATATGCAGGTTGAGGAATTTTGCATTTCCAAAGCAGGAAGTTCTGCCATAAATTTTTAATAGAGACACAAGATCTGATCTGATCTTCTTAACTAGGCTTCAGACACTTGGCAGTTTTTAGCAAAACTGAAGAGAAGCACATGATGATGAGGTTTAATACTTAAACTTCAATATTCAACACCCAGAGAGAAAAAAATAAGGAGGTGAATTATACATTGAATGAATTTTTAAATAAGACTTGCAAGTGATGAATATTGCTGATATAAAGTGAGTATGGGTCTTCATCAGAAACAAGGGAATGAGAGCATGCTTATATAGAGAGCCCACCTAACTTAATTACTTGTATCCACTATTCATTGACAAGAACATTAAAATTTTGCTGGCAAAAAGTAAAAAAGAGAAAAACAAAATCTAACTTCTTTTTTTTGCAGATTGTTCCCCACTGCATTGACAGAAAAGCAAAGGAAGAAAGGAGTATAATCCCTTCTTAGATCAATTTCCTTTCACACTTCAATTCTCTCCCTTCTTTGATTTTCAGTATCTTCTTCTACTGCAACTTCTTCAGTGGCAATGGCAGCCATCAATGGAATTGTTCTTATGTTCATCTCATTTTCCCTCCCTACCACCTGCTAATTAAACATAGAATGAGATTGAATCAACACAGAATCCAAAATTTTCTTTCAATTATTGCAGAGAAGAAACAATAGGACAGAGTACAATTAACTTACTGGTTATTCTGAAGCTCTTTTTGTGATATAGATGATTGCAGATAACCAAAATGGTCTGGGAATGAAGATCTCTCCTGAAACAGAACAAATAATTTTGAATAAGCCGTTTAACATGGTAGAATCTCCAAATAAAATTGAAAAGGACACATTCCCAGTACCTCAAAATAAGTTGCAGAGAAACCTTGTGAATAATCCAGCATACTCTGTGTTGAACCTTGTTGATTGGTCATAGTGACATTGTTCTGAAGGGAAAAAGAAATAGTGAAGAACCAAATGAGAAAAACATATCCCAAAAATCCCATTACTTGTTAACAATCAGAGATTCAAACTGTGTGATTCAAGTGCAGAATTTTACCTTAGAGAAGTCATAAACAGGAGAGCTTGCAGTGTCATCAAGCAAAGAAAGCCGGTGTTGGTTTTCTCTGACTTTCTTCCTCTCTGTACCAGTTTTCTCCAGTTTTGCAGTTTTTGAAGGCATTGGAGGGTAAAAGCACCTATTATCTTCATTGAAGTAAGCTTCATCATCTGGGAAATGTGGAGGCCCAGAAGAAGCATCAGAAACCATAGACAGATCCTCCTCCTCCATAGCCTCCTCCTCGTCGTCCTGGACTCTTTTCTCTTTGCATTCACCATAAAATCGATTACCTCTTTGTGAACCATTCTGGTTCAGGAAAGATTGTTCAAGGTACAGAGTCCAACCGGATTCACATCCACTGCTGCATTCTGAGGCAAACGCATTCATCATCTTTCTTTTACCTCCGATTTTCCCGGAAAATCTGAAAAGGGGTTAGTGGGAAATGACGAAAAGAATGAAACTCTATCCACCAAAAGCAAATGGGAATCGCTCTCTAGTTCTGGGTATTGAGAACCAAGTTGGGATTAGGAATGGTTGCATAAGAATGAATAAGGAGAGAAAGAGACTGAAAAGCAAAGAAAGACTTGGTTTTGCGTTATTGAGGGTATGAATAGGAAGGAATGAGAGAAGAGAATGCCAGATGGTTGGGATATAGTGGGTGCATGGAAGAGAGAAGAGAGGGAAGGCACAAGCCTTTCACATGCGAGACAGCGAGGCACTGTGTACCCTCTTAACAAAACCAGGCACTATTCAATTTCACCTTCTACAGTGCATGGACACCTATCCCTTTGTGCAATAACGTCACTCTCTCTCCCACCAAGTAAGTTGTGTCTGTGGCTCTCTCATCTTTGTATCAAATCAAACTTGCTAACCCTTGCAATTTCATTTTGTTTTTGTGTTCAAGGCATGTTCTGTGTTGGCGTTAATGGCCATATTTTTAAGTCAATTTTTTCCCTTTTTCCTTCCTTGCATCTACTAGATGTCCCAATTTCGGAGATTAATGGCAAATATTGATTAGTGGAAGAGTGATTGTGAAAGTTTGTAAGGTTATAACAAGCACACATCATCCGAATCTTGATTCTTTTATTTAGATAGCAAGCAATTCTATTACTTCTGGGACTCCAATTATATCCCAAGCAAATGAGTGGTTTAGTCCTTAAAATATCTTCAGAAAAATCAATACTCGTGTGTTATTAGATCTATTTAATAAATTTAATTATATTAAGAATATTAGTTAAATTAATTAATTTAATATATTTTTAAAAAAATATCATAATCATCTTTCTTAGTTTTCTCTCCCTCTATTATTTAATTATTATTTAATAAAGTATCATAGGGTTAATCAATTTTTTTATAAATATAAAAATAAATTATATATTTAAAATTAATATAAACTCTTAAATTATGCCATATATTAAGAATTGAAAAAATATAAAATTTTAAAGAAAAAATATAATTATAAAAAATCTTTTAATAAGTGAGTTCATAGTATCATACATTGACAAGTATTGATGTAAGAAATGGTAACATATTCTTAATTACTCACTTATTTTAAGATTTTTTAATATTTGTATCCATATAATAAGTAATTCTCTAAATATTTTTTGTTTTAATTTTTTAAAAATATTTCTTTCAGCTTAAGTTAAAAAATGGGACCCCGTGAGACTTGTTCCATGTCTTCGATCCCAAGAGGTCACTATTTTGTGTTGTGTCACCATCCTATCAATAATTAGGGAGGAAATAGTATTTCAAAGATGAAATGATTATGATATTTTAACAAGAGCTTGTGTGTTTCTAAGATTGTCCACGCATCACAAGAGCTTTATTATGTTAAATTATAATTATTGAAAAGTACCAAAATGTTGAAATGTGGGAGAAGAAGAGGACGGAAAATTATTTTCTTTTGGGTAAAAAAAATTAGATAAATTTACTGCTAATTTTTTATTAAAATTAGGATATAACTCTAAGATTCAGATAAATTTATGAGACTTATAAAATTATTTATTAAAAAAATTATTATAATAACAACGAAATCGAATGTACATTATTTATAAGATAAAAACTCATTTCTTACTATTTATATTAATTTATGATGAGATAAGGGAAGGGTAAAGTGGTCCAAAAGATTAAATGAGGACATATGAATAGAATAGTGATTAGGATTATACATGAGGAAAGTGATTATGCAATTTCTGCACATAAACACCACATTTTGTATATATTTTGGGATTCAGTGCTTATTAAGGATATTAAACATTGAGACATGAAATGTTTAGATCTAATTTAAAAAGTTTAGATTAATTTTTACTTAATTTAAACAATTAATTGTCTATACGACAATTAATTTAAACAACCAGGTGGCCACGTGTGCCTAATATTCCCATGTGCTCTCTCACGTATACAAACACATGTCACCACGTGTACTCCCATAATTTTTATAAAATCTCACAAAATTCTAGTTTTTTATATTTTTTGGAATCTTCCCTTCCTTCATTTGTTTAGGAAATTATATTTCGAATTAATTTGAAAGAAAATAAGGTAAAAATTATTGACAATGGACCTTCATGTTCAAACCTGTTACGCACGTGACCCTCAAATAAGAGACGAACTAAAATAAAATAAACACTCAGCTTTATTAGCACATGTTAAATTTATTATAATTCAAATTAATCGAGTGTTCCAAGATCACTTGTACATCAAAGCTGTGATGAACAATTTCTGCTTTCACCACCAAAACTTCCTTCAGATCCTATTCTCTTTAATTATATAGGAGTACAAAGATTAAAAAAATAATTACATTAATTATTTATAAAAAATTGAGAGTTAATTTTTCTAAAATATCCATTTCAATAATTTGCATTGGATAATCTGGATCTATTTTGAGGTACACTACTTTTTCTCATATCCAACTAGTTACATACCATACCTATTAGATGAAAATCAAAATCATAATAATTTATTTAATAAATTAAAGGTAAAAATGTCAAACTAATTTTAAATTTGTAATTAACACCTTAAAATATTTAAAAGAGTAATTAACACTCTAGACTAATTTTATAAGTATAATTAATACCTTAAAATATTTAAATCATTATAATTTTGTCAATTCTCTAATAAAAACATAAATTTTTATTTGATACATACCATGTAAATTTTTTACTTCGACGTATTATTATTTAAAATATCATATATGTAATATTTTTTAATAGATTAAACTAAATAAACTATAAATCTTTTTAATTTTCACATATAAATTCTATACAATATCAATTTTAGAGTTTATTTAATAATCTTTTTTAAACAATATAATACATGTAACATTTTAAATAATAATATGTTAAAATAAAAAGTTTATTCGCCATAAATTGGATAAAAATTTGTGTTTATATTAAGGAAAGAATAAAATTATACTAATTTAAATATTCTGAAATTAATTCAGAGTTCTAATTACACTCTTAAATACTTTAGAATACTAATAACTGTTCTAAAATTAATTTAAGGTACTATATGCATATTTATCCTAAATTAAACAAAAGCTCTTGTTATTTATGGCAACATAAGGTGGCAGAGGAAAAGTAAATTTTTAAATTTATTATTTTTTCTACTTAAATGAAAAACATGAATTAAGTAAGAGAGTTCCTTTTAAGATTAGATCAAAGTACTATTAGTCAATATATAAATGGGAAATGTGAACTATAAAAATGAATGAAGAGATAAGATCAAGTATGGCACCAATTTTGATAAGGAAAAAAAAAAGAGTATTGTAAGAATGAAGCAAAAGAAGGAACGGCCTAAGTTGGGTCCTTTAGAAAACAGACAAAATGAGACTCAAAATGGTCAAAATTTTGATTACAAACGACATTATAATAAAACATAGATATGTTGAAACGTGTTCCTAGCCTGTTTTTATTATTGTGATCAAAACTTGAATGAAGCTTCCTGGTTGTGATACTTTAAGAGGATTATTAAAATCCTTGTTGGTGGGTAGCCACCCTAATCTAAAGGCCCTAAACCCTAAAATCATAATAATATAAGAATCCCACCAAAATAAAAGATGAGAATTATCGAATCGTTGGTTGATTCGAGTGGTAAACAGTTTAGTATCATTTAAACGAGATTTTGAGTTTAAACTTTAGTATATAAAAAAATCCCCATCAAAAGACTTATTCACCATAGTCAAATGCGCGATGCGGGTCAGATTCAGATATAGTAAAGATAAAATTCTGATAAACTGAGTAGGCAACTAAAAAAAAAGAGATAAAAATTAAGGTGCATCTGCACTTTTCCCTTGGATCACTCGGCATTGATTATCACAACAGATATAGGCAAAATTAAGAAAAAATCCCTCATTAAAAAATTGATAAGAATGACATAAATTAGAATACCAATACTATATACAAATCTTATAAAATATTGATATCTTATATATATAAAAATTTATCAAATATTTATCAATAATAAAACTTTTAATAGAAGACTTTTTCCTAAATTTTTTCAAACGTATATCAATTACTAGTACAAAATTGAAGGCTTAAACGTATACTGCTCTTATTCCTATTATAAGTGCCTTTTAAAAAGAATTAATAATCTTTATTATTAGACTTTAAGCGGGTTATTAATTATATTGATTTTAAGATTATCCCTATTTAAAATTTAATACAATTTTTCTTTTTACCTCTCAAGATGTAATTTATGATTTTAGATTTAATTATTTAACTACATATCATTAGTTTTAATAGATAGTTGAATGTGCTTTATAATAATCACAAAAAGAGGACATATTATATTAAAGAAGGATTGTAAATTAATAAAAGAAATATATCATATATATCCTTTTTTTTTAACATCCTAACAATACACATCATATAAATGTTAAGTTCTCATGACAATAATGTTCTTTTTTCTATTTATAAGACTCAAAGTAAAATAAGGATACAAAATATGAAATTGTTGATTATCTTTCTCTTACACATGATAATATTATTGCAAGAAAAGATCATTTTGGGAGGGATGTGAATGCAGAGGTGGAAGTTTCCAAATGCAGGGCTTCATAATTGATATTTTTTTTGTTTTTTTTTCTTTTCCCTTTTCCCTTTTATAATTTTTTTATAAGAAAATTTTTGAAATGAAGTTGGACTCACCCACCATCTAAGGGTAAGATGAATTTTTTCTTCTTCTAGGTGACATTAATATTAGGCTATATTAGCTATCAATTACCTTCAGATATAAATATAGACACTTAGGAGCTAAGATGCCTCTCCAAGTGTCGTAACTAGAACTATGATAAAGTGATATTTTCTAAATATTGAACATGTTTCAAATAGTCATATATTTCACATCTTTACTAGTTGAGTTTATGGAAGATTAGTAGTTTTATAAACTTTTTTTTTATACTAAATTTTTTGAAAAGGGGTTAGGCTCATTTATGATCTAAGGGCAGGTAGAGTGAAGTCTACCTTCCTCTTAAGAGATACTAATGTTAGGCAAGGCGAGCTGTCTATTACCCTCTAACTTAAATCTATACACCTAGGAATCAGAATGCCTCTTTAAATATTGCGATTTAAATTATAATAAAATAATATTTTTTAAAGATTAAATATATTTTAAATAATTATATATTTTATTTTTTAAAAAGTTAAATTTACTAACAGTAGTTTTATAAACATTTGTTTGGATTTTGGCTCGCAATTGGAGGAATGTGTGACTGAAATACAGCTCATATGGGCCAATATTAGACAAAACTTATCATGTGGGTCTTCAACAACTTTGGGCCCATCACTATTTTGACCTACATCCCTTCTAACGGGTCAACTTCAATCACTTTTATTTTTTAAAAATTTATTTTTAACTGGTGACAATTATCACATAATAAAAGGTGAGCCGGGTTGAAGACTATTTGATCTACTTGCACATGGTGTACTCGACATTAGGTCTCAGGTTCGATTCTTAGCTTCATCAAGTTCTATGTCTACTGTTCCAGTCCAAAAAAAAACAAGAGGGGAGCCAAGTCAATTTATTTATAGATTTTATGGGTTACATAAGTTAGTTTCTTTGAGTAAAAAGGTTAAAAATATAAACTCTGTCCATCATATAGATTTTTTAGAATAGATTTTAAGAATAATAGATTTTAAAAATAAAAATATTTAAATTTTAATAGTAGAATCACTTTTCATATTAATAAATTGCTAAAAAGGATATGATTTGATTAAAAGTAGAAGAAATGAGATAGTGTATAGAAAAAAGAGGAGAGATGAGGAAAGAGATAGGGTTGAAAAGAGATAAAAGAGGAGAGATGAGAGATGAAAGATAATGTAAGAAAAAATAGAGGTAAAATAATAATTGGATAGTCTATAAACCATTTTACTATTCCAAAAACTAGTTTCAGTAGCTTATTCAAAACTATAGTTTTAACCAAAATCACTTTTGGACAAATATAGCTATTTGTTTAAAAAAAAATTAAATTAAAGTTTTACTTAAAAGGATTTTTCAAACTATACTCTCAAATACGCACAAAATATGAATATCTCTATTAGTAAAAATTTAAAATTTAATTTATTATATTATAAAAGATTATCTCTTTCCGTATGAATCAGCCACCCGTTTAATGATACACAATACAATGCATTGAGTTATTCATGATAAATATAAAAAAAAAATAAAAGGTGGCATAGAATAGAAGATTTAGTAAGATTTATTTAATTTTAAAATATTAAATTATATCTAATATTCTAAAATATTATTTTTAAAAATATTTATTATTTTAAATTAATTTTTTATATATTTAGTATCTAAAAATATTTTTTTATTAACACATAAAATTGTAAAGTAATTTTTTATACACTTTTAAATTTAAAATAATTTTCTCGATAACAATGAATACCTTAAATTTAAAATACTAAATACTATTAAAAAATATTTTAAAGTGTTAAATATGTTAAAAATTATTTTAAGATATTGAATGTTATTAAAAAAATATTTTAAAATATTAAATAAATTAAAATTAATTTATAATTTTAAATGTTATTGAGAAAAAAAATACTTTAAAGGGTTTAATGTTAGTTAACCCTTAAAAAAAATTACACGAAGATCATATGTGAAATTGTTGAAGTAGTTTAGGGCATGTGACGGTTGAAGGAGTGAGCTGGCGAGCATGTAGGAAAGGAGACAATAATGTACGTGTGAGAGTGTCTCCTTGTGATTCATATACTCATCTTGGACTTGCTTCTCTTCCCGTTTGTCCTATTCAATTGTCGTCTTCTTCCCTTTCTCCCTTATGTACGGACGCCTTGCACCTCGCCACCTCCACCGCACCCATATCCTCACATTCCGTTCCTTCAACTCCCATTTTATATTTTTCAAGATCTGGAACAGATTATGATATTAAATACAAGACATTAACATAGTAATATCTACTTTCATACATATCAATAAAATAAAATTGTTAGATATATAGGTAAAGCCTAATAGTTATCTCACTTGATCCCTTAATTAAATAGTTTAAGAATCTGAATTACATTCTTAAATATAAAAGTGTCTCATGATCAATTATTTTTTTTTTAAATAAAGACCTGAGAAAGAAAAGATTTGTCACTATTACTTGTAGCGTAGTTGATATTTTTATTTATATAAAAAATAAAATAAAATCGTTAAATTTAATTAAAGTAATTAAATTTAAAAGAATAAATCTCTAACTATCTACTTTTTAATAATCTAATTATATATATTGATATATTGATTTTATATACCAAGGTATGGTTAATTTTGTAAAATCTAGATGACGTACATGTATGTATTTTACATAAGAGAAGTTGTACTATTCATGATTTATCCACGGTGTTAGTTCTTACAAATTTTATATTACATGAACACATATAAATTAATTATATAAAAAAAATTACCATGTTTGATTTATTAAAACATAAAATATAAAATAATATTCATATGTTGTTTTAAAAAATAATAATAATAATAAATATAATTTATTCATTAAAATAAATATATACAAGACAATTTTTCTTCTTCTAAATTAATGTGCTTTTTTATTGGCATTTTCATCGGTGTAGGCCCAACACTAGACTTAACTCAAAGCTCTGGGCCTGACTTGTTTGCGCTTCCCGAAGTTCTTTTACTCTTTTTTTTTTTTATATTACTGAGCGTATCTTATTATTAAATATTTAATTTTAAGATTTATAATTATTTTTTAATATAATTGTATGACCCATGAACTAGAAATTTAAAAAAATATAGTAAAATTTTATATTACTAAATTAATTATATATTAGTCTAAATTTTTTTTACTAATTACACATGCCATACGTGACTTTCATATATGTACGTATAATTTTTATGAGCCATATTATTTATAATAATTTGATAAAAATATTTATAAGTTATAAAAAATATAAAAATATGTTTTTTTATAATTTGTATTGATATTAATTATTTTCTTTATTTAAGCGGGATCAAATCCACGAATTCCCCCTTACCAAGATGTTAAGTATTTTTATCTATGCATAAATACTATATTTTAATATATTTGAGTTTATTAAAAATTTAAGCATACCTTAGGGATTTTTTTAGTGTACATTTTTTAAAAAATAATTAAATTTATCCATAATTTAAAAATAAGACAAAATTTTCTTTACTTCTATAGAGATATTGCATCTCCTGGGGAATAATATGGGGACATGCTTTGAAGTTTGGACAATGAACAATGGGCTTGGACCTAATAAAATGAACAATTGGCTAATCGTTGTAACCCAAATGTATGTACTCAACACTATAACATGTATTTAAAAATATATTGGATATACTAATAAATTTGATAGAAGGAAGAAGCAGCTTATTAGTTACTTGATATAGAAATTTATGAATCTATCTTGGGAACTAAAATTACAATATGTATCTAGAGATCACAACTATCTGATTGATGCCCTCATAAAAGAGGGATTAAGAACTATACAAGTATTATATTCTTATCCTACTCATTTAAAAAATGTGCTGGTTAAGGAGTGTTTGGGATTTGATCCCCTCGTGATATAATTTCTTATATTTAGGGCGGATTAACTCTCTTTTCTACAAAAAAAAAAAAGGAAAAAACACCATAACTTTAACCATCCCATTTGGGCCCATATAGGATTATTTTCCGCCTCTGCTAATAATGATTGATTTCAAAATAATGTGTTGATGAAAGTTACAATTGTAAAAAAAATTTTAATAGATAATTTTTTATAAGTATATTTTGAGTTTTGAAGTTATATCCTAATTTAAATAGAGCACTGATACTGAATACATCTAATTTTTTTTTAAAAAATAAAAAGGTATATGTTCTTACTAAAAAACATGGTGTTACACATGAAGGGATAATTATTGTATAGGTTTACATGAATAATTTAATCATTGAAATATCTCATAATAAATTTATAGTATGTAATCTAGTACCATAATTTCTTGTATTAAATTTTATCATTATATATTGGTCATTTATTTTTAGTAGTCAAATTGTTAATATGGCACTACATAATAATTTTTCTATGTATGATTACAATTAGAACAATATATATAGAGTGTTTTTTTTTTTATTTACAAGATAACCTTAACTTTTTGTTTTCAAACCAAAAGTAAGTATTTGTCATTTTAAGTATACTCATATAGTCATATGTAGTTCAGTCCGGGCCTTCATAACTAAATTAATTAACACATTACACCAACAAAATTAAATTAATTAAAACAACATCGTGGGGCACAAAAGGTACAAATGAGACCGGATGGGCTTTTTATGTAATCGTGAGTACACTAAAAATATTTTGAAGATTGAAAGAGATGATTAAGCCGAACTGGGAATAGGTGCTGTTCGCCCTATAATCATCCTTAGGCAAAAGTATGGCGTATCTTTAGCGTATGTGGAAAAATGGACATTTGAATTTGAATTTCGAACCTGAAATAAATAAATAAAAATGTGAAAGGATGTCAGGGAATTATAGCAGTAGGATAGAGAGAGAGACGAAGAGGACCATAACTAAATGCAAATGTGTGAAGGACGTTTGGTCAAAGGAGAGGAATTGAATTGTACTGTTTCCCACCCTTTTGCTTCAGTGTCTCTCCCCTATCCCCCTTCAACAGCTTACTAACCTTGGAATTTACATCCTCCATTATTTCCAAACACTCAGATGTGGGACCCATCATTTTATATATTTTTATACATTTTATATAATAAAAAGTTGGATTCGAGGATCACGAATATCAACATATGCCTTCGAGTTTAAAAAATATTTATAAACTTTTAATAACAAAATTTATAATTTTATTATTTATAAATTAATTATTTATTAATTAGATTAATCTTTATTAACCATTTTAATTTATGTCTATCTTATTAATTTTAAAATGACTCGCCTTATTCATATCACATTTTTTTATCTATAACAAATGCAACTAACTCTACGTAGATAGGCCATTTTGAGTTGTTTGTGTGAACATATGTATAATCTTCACCTTCTTTCCCAATGACACCTGGCATCTTTTTTAAGTCTTTTCTTAAGTATAAGGTTGCAAATTTGACTCTCTAAAAATATGATGGGCGGGTGAATTCCTAAATAAATAGTAGGGTTCATAAAGTCTTGTACAAAACAGAATTAAAACAAAGCTTAATTATTATATTATATATTGTAATATAGGCCCTTTTTACTCCACTTGTTGATGTTAATGACTTTTTTTATAACAAAAATTTTGATAAATTTAATACTAATCTCCTATTAAAATTATGATACAATTCCAGAATTTAGAGAGTACTTACAAGAAAACTTATGAGATCATTATCAAATGAGTTATCAAAATAGCAACAAGAATTAAACTCTTGTTCTTGTGGGATATGAATATATTTCTTATCATCTGTGCTAATACTTATTAATATATTAATGACTTAATATAATGTTTGTTTTAAAAAGAGTTTAAAAAATAACTTATGAAAAAATGATTTTTGAATAATTTTTAGAAAAGGGTTTTTAAAGAAGAGTTTATAAGAAAAAAAATAATTCTGAATAAATGAATGTTTGAATAGTTATTATTAAAAATAATTTTTTAATTGAAAAAATACTATACAGGGTATGATTTTATTAAAAATATGAGAGAATGGGAGGGGAGGTGGAAAAAAGAGAGGAGAGAGGGTATAAGAAAAAATAAAGGTAAAATAGTAATTAGGTAGTTTATAAAATATTTTATTATTTTAAAAACTAATATTAATAGTTTATCTAAAATTTTAGTTTTAAACTATAGTTTAATATAAAAGTTATTATAGATGAGTATAATTATTTATTTTAAAATTTAAATTAAAAGATTTTTAAAATTATGATTTTTTTTGTTTTCAAACAGGACATGGTGTGTGGAAGAACCAAAGGTTTGTTAGGGCATGTCTGTCTTATTCTTGAAGATCGCTAAGAAAACCTGTTTTTGTGGGGCCCTGTTTTGCATTCTGGCCCCACTTTGATGGGCCCAGCCCATATTTCACATGTCCGTACTGCAGCTTTTATATGGGGTTTGAATTTGATAAAAGCATTGTACCAAAAACTATTGTGATAAAAGCACATTTTCATCTTGAAATCAAGGTAGTATTTTTTAGGAATTAAATATATGACTATTTAAAGTGTGTTTAATCTTTAAAGAATATTATTTTATTGTAGTTCCAGTCATAATACTTAGAGATATCATATCTCTTAGGTATCTAGATTTACGCATAAGGATAATAGACGGCTCGTCCAGCCCAATATTGGTATCCCTTATAAGAAAGGGAGATTTCGCTCTATCCTTAAATTATGGATAAACCTAACTCCTTTCTAAAAAAATTTTGTAAAAAAAAAACATATTGAAATCAGAGAACAACAAATACACAATGATTCAGGGGCTGGGAGCTAAAAAGGGAAACCCTGTGATGGTGGGGATGATGGCCTTGAGAGGCAATGCTTTATAAGCAAATAATGAAAACGTTTTATTGCTAGAGATATATAACAAGAGAGAAATTATCAACTATACCCATCCTTGTTACAAGGCATCTTTCATATATCACTTGATGTGGTATTAATTAATTATTTTCAATGTCACCATGTTCAAAGTGGTTAACTGCAAATATACAATTTTTTTAATTAAAATATAATAAAATCATAAGTTTATGTTAATAACTCAGTCATTTTTCAATCATTCCAATAAGTTAATTAGAGGTACTTATAATAAAGACTATAAGTGGTTTTATATAGAGACATGTAAACGCACGCGGGTGCAGATCATGTTAGACTCTTTAAGATTTTTGTGAAAGTGCCACTTTCTGTGTTTATGATTAAATATGACCCACGAGATAAATTTTGGGTGCTTGATATTTAATTTAATTTTTATATTTTAAATGAATATTTTGTTTAATATGTAGGAAATTTGAAATAAAAATATTTTATTCATCCGGTTACTATGAATTAAATTTTATATTTATAATCAGAGAGTACAATGGTTACTTCTAAAGAAAATATCAATTATGTAATGAGTATCAAATGAGAACCTCTCATTATGGTCCGCATTATTTCCCAACAATTGTGAACAAAACATTTCGTACAATAATAACTGTATAGACACTTAGAAAATTATAATAAATGACTATTCACAACCAGTGATTGGGTGCGTTTAGAAACACTCAAAACATAAGTTTTGATAAAATTTAAATTTAAATTTTTTTTAAAATAAATAACTATATTTATTTAAACAGGTTTTTAGACTAAACTATGGTTTAAAATTAGAATTTTAGATAAATTGATCAGAGTAGCTTATATAATAGTAAAATAGCTTATGAACTAACTAATTACTATATTACCTCTACTTTTTCTTACACCCTATCTTCTACTTGTTCTTACACTATTTCTTCTCTCATATTTTTTCTTACATACTCTATCTTTTCTTTTCTTACAACCTCTATCTTTTCCTTACTTACACACTCTTTCCTCTTATATATTTTCTCTTCTCAGTTAATGCTCATATATTTTTTCATAATTTACTAATAATAAATGTACTTCTAAAAATAATTATCCAAATATTCATTTATTTAAAATTATTGTTTTATAAACTTTTCTCTAAAAGTCATTTTCTGTAAGCTATTAAAAAATTTATTTTCTTATAAGTCTATTTTTAAAATTTTATTCAAACACATAGATAGTCAGATTGACCTGTAAAATGACACAATATTCTTTAAATTAAAACTTGAGCTTAGGCTTAATTAAAAGAATACATTGCAAAAGTGTGTTTTTAAAGACAAAATTAGAACCGAGCCTAATTTTTTTTTTGGGTTCAACCTCGAATAATTTGTTAAAAAATAATTATTTTCATAGATACACAGTTTTATGAAAATTCCATTTCAAAATAATAATTAGATTCTCCTAACAAATTAATAACTAGACTATATATTCAATACTCTAAACAAAATTCATAATGAGGAGATGATGAATACATTCTATTAATTTATTGATCATGCAGAAGACATTTTATAAGTAAATGTTTTTTCTCAATTAAAAGGGAGTAGTAGGATTAAACTCGTAATCTTCTATTTCATAAGAGCCTTCTTGTAGTAGGTTATAGGGCTATTGGCTTAGATGATAAATATTACTCTTTTAATCATATTTATAAATTATTTTTAATATATTTTATTAGAATAAAAATATCTAAATCTCGTTAGTCTTATTATAAAATTTAATAATTTTATCTATATTTAATTTAATATACATTATACCTTATAAAAATAAATTATAATAAATAATAAAATTATATATTTATATAAAATTTAATAATATAGTTTATAAATTGAAAAATAAATCTTATTATTTTATAAATAAAATTAGAAAAATATACATAACACACACATTTGGGGTTGGCATGGGCCACTCCTTGCTAGGAGTAGCTCATTATGGGGAAAGAAATCCTAATTCCCAAGCCACATCTTGTGGAGGGGCCACGGATACAATATTTAAGAATGCAAGGGCATTGGATGAAAGAAATCGGAAAAAAAGGGAGAGTGAAGAGAAGAGCATAAATAGAGTACGGTGGGTCTATGGAAAAGACAGGCAAAGCTAGGAGAAACAGTAGCAACATAATGTGACGTAACAGCACAAACACCTGACCCAGCCTAGCCAACCATGCCAAACATCCCCTTGGCCCCATGCCATCCATTTTTTTTTGTTTTTAACATGAGTTGAGTTTAATAAAAAAAATTAATATCTTCTAATATAATAATTTAAAATTTAAATTATTAAATATATCTATATTTAATATTTAATAGTATTTTAAATATAATTAATTTAAATAAAAAAATAACTATATTTTAAAAAAATTTGTATTGTTGAAGTCTTTAGAAAGTTTGACAATAAATTTATATTAAAATATTAAAATATTTATATATTTTATAATTATAATTTAATTACTTTTTTATTTTAAAAATATTAAAATATGATAAAATTTATTTTTAAAAATATATTATTTAGAATTTATGAATAATATGATTTAGAGATGATGGGTTTCATATTTATATTAAAGAATCAATGTTCAATTTTATCCAAAAAAAAAAATTTACGGAAGAACTGTAAGTATATGAATTTGTTTTATAAGATCCATGTTACTTTACAGCAGTGTTGATATGAGGAGACCAAACATTGACCGTTAAAAGAACACCTTAGAGCCGAGAGTAACAGGCGAGTAAGTAACTTGGCTTATACGGGGTTGGAGAGGTGTTGATGTGGCAAAGACACATGGGCTCATGTCAACATTATTACTAATTAAATACTTTCACCGCATGATAAAAACTATAATTTAATTAATAAAAAGTTAACTTATAATTTAAAAATTATAAGTTTAAATTTCATATTAATATAAAAAATTTATTATTAAGAGATATAAAAATATTTATATAAATATTCTTTAAATTTGGTAAAACATTAAAATTCAACTCACATAAATTTTCTTATTATCAAGCAAATATTGGTAAAAAAAACTTATACATACTCAAAATATCAAAGTTTTCAGATCAAATACTTTAGCCCTACACTAAATATCAATAGTATTTCTTTAATATTAAATATATAATATATTTATTTAATTTAAAAAATTATTTAAATTAGTTAATATGTTATTTTTTAAATACTTTAATAATATTTTTAACTCTCTTTTTCTCTCTAATTTAATTACTGTTGATAGAATATTATTAAAGATAATTTAAAAAATATTTATAAATATATAAAATATATTTTATATTTATAATTAAAATTAATTTTTTTAATTATGTTAAATATTGAAGATAGAAGGAGTAACATGAAATGGAATGATGGGAATTGGGAGAGGAGAGAGAGGTTTGGGGGTGGGATGGTAAATACGGGGAAAGGCACGTGTGGGGAGTGGGTAAACGTTCCGTAACAAGAGGGTGAGAGTGACTGGTCACATCGTAGAATAAGGGTCACACCACAATATCCAATTTGGTTTGTTTGCTCCCTCCCTCCTTACATTTTCCTCCTCCTTTCTCCACTCTTTCGATGTGTGACCCCGAACTCCATTGTGTGAACGGTTCCGATTCCTTCCTATCCCCACTTCCCCCGCTCTGATCCTTTCCCTCCAAAATTCCACCCCGCGCTTACGCGCCATCTCATCTCCCTCGTCCCTTCCCCCCCTCCAAAATAAAATCAATTATAAAAATTTACATAAAATTTTTTATTATAAAATTTATTGTCAAAAGACTATCTAAAACTGTAAATTTTGTAATTAAAGATTTTTTAATAATTTTTTATTATAAAAAATTGTTAAATAGTTTCTCATTATAAAATTGATTATTTAAAAGTATTTTAAGATGTAGATAGTTGGAAGGTGTCATCCTTCCTTAATTATATATAAATATCTTTTATTTTTTACTTAATTAAATAAAAGTTGTACATATAGAGAAGAATTGCACCAAAATCCTTCACCAAATATCAACTCCGTTTGAACTGTACATTCTATATTAAGAAAAATTTCAGCCCATTTTTTCAATGATTTATTTATCAATTATAAATGTTATGATCCCTTGTAAATTTTATACTATAAATAAAAAATATAAATATAATCAGTATATGTATATATATATGCATATGGCATTTTTAATGATCATGCCTAATGCCAACCAAAATTTTATTTAAAAAGAACAAATGTTAAACCACCTCTAATTACTGCTGTTGTTATGTTGTTCATGCTCACTCCCTGGTTCCAAATGCAATATATATGAGATTCAAACAATTATTCAAGGACAATATTTTCTTTTCTAAAAAAAACATTTTTTAATGGATTTTCTACTGTTAAGCCAGTAATATAAAATTTGAAAATCTGTCACGATTCGTTAAAAAAGTTTTAAAGTAAAAAGAATCCACCATGAATAATCCTCCTTCGTCAACGATAATAATTGAAACATCATTGTATAAGTCCACAGCAAAAACTCATTAGATTTTGTTCTATTAATATTATATTAATAATATATTAGTAAATAATTGTCCATAGTGAATTGACCCACAAAAATCACCTCAGGGCAAAAACTGAACCACGTACGCCACCAATCAACCGTTGATCTGATGATCTAATACTAGACCAACGAGTGATTTTTTTCCTTTTGGAGAAAAGGAAAATTATCAGAAGTAGCCAATGTTTTCTTTATCTTTGTTGTTGATGATCTTAACTAATACAGGCGCTCTACTGCCTGTCCATTCGGTGCAGAGGATCGCAGCCGCTTCCTCCGCGGCGGGCGGTCAGATTGGGTGGTGCTAGAGCTTGCATTTTCAGAACCAGTGTTGGAGTTGGCATGAGTGGCGGCTTCAAGCACGCCGATGGGGCTTGAAGGAGGAGGCGCCTCGTCGCCGCGACACGTGTACGCCTCCATTAGTCGATGACAGCTTCTCACCATTTCCTGTTCCCCAAACAAAAATATCACATGCTTTATTATTATTTAAAAAAAAATCCAAAACACACAAACATTTTGTGACAACTATAGCCCTCTTTACAGTTTACGTGCTTCCCTCTCTCCGAAGCCCTATTTCACAATGAATGAACCATTTATTTTTACTATTTTCACGAGTAATAATTAATTATAAATTATCAATTTCATTCTCAGAAATCATAATCAGTCAGTGAAAAATGTGTAGAACTAAATCAATTAGTAACAGTGTACTTTGTTTATTCTGTCATGAAAACATGGCAGTGATTGGGGGCAGTCGTCATAGGCCACGCCGGCTGAGCAGAGCACGGCGGCAGCTGCAATGCTCGACGGTGCGAATCTCAAGAAATCAATCACTGCAATCAAACCCACAAATTTGAAGAAAATAATTAATTCAATTTAAAAAAAAACGAATAATCGCATTGAATGAATGTACCGAAACGATCTCACGAAGCATCGAAGATGACGGTACCGCGAGTGGTGGTAAGAATGAACTGGGAGGCTCTGAAGAACTGGGTCGCCGATCCGGCTTTAGGATCGGATGAGGACGAAGGGAGTTTGGAGAAGAAGTAATGGAGGTAATCGAAGGGCGTGACAGAGCGCAATCTCCAGTTGAGTTGGGTCAAGATCCGGAGCTCCATCCTCTGAACCGACTTGGATTCAAATACGAGGCCGGGATCGAATATTTGCAGGGCTAGCAAGTTCGGGATTCGAGACTCCTCCATTTTCGCCGCAAGAGACAAGCACGCCACTGATAATAGACGAAACGGCCACCCAGCTGGCTGCGACCAGGTTCAGAGCAAGCAGATAAACAATTATTATTTTTTAAAACAATTAAAAAGTAAAGAAAATGTCAGAAACTTATCCCAGAAAATCAGTTACTTCCACTTTCGGTAAATCTTGCCGTACTGTACCGGAAGAGAAGAAGAGCACGAGAGGTAGCGGTCGAAGTAGTTGACGGAGAGTAACGCCGTTACTGGACGAAACTGGTAAAAGGCGTGCACCTGCATTGCTCAGAGATGGAGAAAGTCAGAAACCAACTTTGAATCCAAAAAGGCAGAAAATGTTGCTTCGATGAAAGTAAGAGTACCCCTCCCTCTCTGTACCTTGAAGATCCAGTTAATGGACTTCTCGCGATTGGTGGAGTCGATCGTACAGTCACGGAGGCGATGAAGGTAATCTTGGTTCGGTATGAGGTGTGACTCTAAGTCGATGAGTTCGCCGATGGTGATCTCATCGGACGGCGGAGAATAGGGCGGGATGTAAGATGATGCTGATGGCGTGTGGCGGAAGATCGACGCATCTTCACCGGAGTAAAACACGTCGGCGGCGTCCTCGCGGCAGAACAAGTAACCGGCGGTTGAGTACTCCGATGAAAGAGGCATTGCGGTGAAGGAGGATTAACTGGGAGAGAAGCAGGGTGGCGTGTCAGTTTTTGGTCATGGCCTAGCTCTTATGGGTTTGGGTTTGAGTGTTTGACATATCTCTCTCTCTCTAAAAGGTTTTGTACTTTTGTGGGTATTGATGAGCACTTCTTCTTCTTCTGTCCTTTGCTCTCTAAACTGATTTTATGGCGATTTCATGCGTCATGATTTTAAAAGGTTTTCTCAATGAAATTTCTTTTTCTTTTCATTTTAACAATTTAAAACCACGACTCACATACACACCATTTTTTGTCACTTGAATTATAGCCGCGCGAAACTCCCCATTGTAGCTCCGTCGAATTATTTCTCTATTTAAATAAAATGACATTGTTTTATTTCATTATGAGGTAGAATTCTAATTATTGATTTTAATATATAATTTTATTTGTTGGTTGAAACTTCATATGCCTAAAGATACGAGAGTCGGAGTGTTAAGAAAACTTACCTACTTGTAAGAGTTAAGTTTAAATTTTAAATTTAGATTTTAGTAAATTTTAAATTTTAAATTTTTTAAAATAAATAGTTATAATTGTAACTACAATTTTAGATAAATTAGTCAGAGTAACTTATAGAATAATAAAAAAATTTATGAACTAACTAATTATTATATTACCCATATTTTTTTATATCATCTCTCCTATTTTTTCTTATTCACTCTTTCATCTTTCCTACTTTTTCTTACACCCTCTCTCATATCTACTACTTTTTTTACACTTTCTCTCCTTTCTTTTCTTACATCATCTCTCATCACTTTTCTCATATTTTATCTTTCCTCATTTAATACTCATATTAGGGCTGTGCACAATGCCCATGGCCCGCTATACCCTGCCATGCCCAGCCCAATTTTTACCGAGCAGAGCCGGGCATCGGGTTGCAAAATACAGCCCATGCATTTTTCAGGCTGGGCACCGGGCATAGGGGCTGCCCTGCCCATGAGCACCCCTTCTTTTATTTTTTTTTTATTTTTTCTCTATCTTAAAAGGGAGAATATGATAGCTACTGGTGACTATAAGGTAATTTTAGAAATATAAGTAGGTAAGTTGTATCTTTTAATATTTATAACTATGCTACTTTTTTTTAACTTTATTAATTATCATATGATTACATTACAAATTATAATTATTTATTTTATTTTTTTAGATGCTTTATCTTTGTCAATATTATGGAGATTGATACAAAGTTATAATTACAAACTACTTAGATTTCAACGCTTATTTTTTATATGCAATGGATCTCAAGATTTTAATTATTATCTTTGTTCTCTTATTCTTAGTGAATTATAGATATTATTTAACTCTTAAAGACATATGAATATGGTATTATTTTAGAAATTCATAATTACAATTTTTTTTCACAATATGAGCATGACATCACAATTTGGGCATACCCAGTCCGCCCATGCCCAGCCCGCTCATGCCCTGCCTAAAATTGTTCGGGCTTTTACCGGGCAGGGCCGGGCATCGGGCTGCAAAATACAGCCCATGCATTTTTTGGGCAGGGCACCGGGCAAGGGAGCTACCCTGCCCAGCCCTGCCCATGCACACCCATAACTCATATATTTTTTCATAATTTATCAACAATAAAAATACTTTAGAAATAACTATTTAAACATTTATTTATTTTAAAAAAATTTCATAAGATCTTCTCTAATTTTTTTTTTAAAAACTATTCAAAAATCTTTTTTTATAAATTTATTTTTAAAATCTTATTTAAATATATTTATAATAAAATAATGTTGTTTTATTTAAATAGAGAAGTAATCGAGGGAACCCACGATAGAAAGTTTCTATTCCAAACAATCTCCTTTATGAGCAAACATGAGGCGTAGGCTGTCATGTGCGTTAGAAACTCTTTATGATATTTCCGATATTTAAATCAATATATTACTTCATTAAATATATTTAAGCTTTTAAAATTAATGATACTCAACCTTCGGATATGGATATCTCTTCATTTTTTTTTTCTTTTTTCTTCTCCTCATCCTATCTCTACTTTTAAATCTAAAATTGGATGGTTGAGATTTAATATTTTATAAAATAATTATTATAATATTATATAAAATATAAATAAATAAATTCAAAATATCAAGAATTTGATTTGGATAGTTTACAAGTGTAAACTATCTGGAATTAGGGAAAAAATAATGATTTTATAAAATATTAAATTTTAACTATTTATTTTTAATTAAAAAATAGAGTTGATATGAGGGACGAAAATGGGATGAGGAGAGGATTATCCTCCTTAAAGCAGTTTTATAATTATTTTTTTTTATATAAGGGAAAGCAAGGGAAAAAAAAACAAAAACAAAGAGAAGATTACACTATCTATGACCTGAAAATCCAAATTATCATACAAAGCTTTTTTGCAAGAGTATACTTCCATTAGATATTGATAATGATTTCTCAGACTATTATTATTTGATTGTATATATTAATAGATTTTTCTTGTTAAATTATACATTCCGTCACTTATATTTATATTAATATTTTATTTTTACCCATTAAAAAATATTTTTTTAGTTCTGTAGTTTTATTACAATTAATCTCACTAGCCAGAAATACAGACTTAAAAATTTTAAAATGATCTTTCAGCATTTAAACATTGACAAAGTATGTATAAATTATAATCCTTTGATATAAAATATAATATAATTAAAAAAAGTTAAAATATAATTATGTTTTGTAAATGTCTAATTATATAGGCATCACTCAACTTTAATTAGTTAGTATTTTTCGTTAAATAAGATTAACAATGTTAAATTTAAAGTACTTAAGATGTATTTTTCAGATTTAAGGAATTAAAATAAAATTTAACATAAATATAAATTACTCAATATATATAATTTAATTATTTTTTATTTATCAAATGAAAAATTTTTCATACAAATGATTAGAAATAAATAAATAAAATTAAAAACACTTATTAGAGACACTTCAGATTGAAAACCATCGTTATATAAGCCACATTGAATTCCTTTAAATAACAACCTAGAATTTAAATATTTAGTATGTTTGAAATAATTATATATCTTTATAATTTTTTTTTGAGAAAACCTTTTTTAACTTTCGATTTAGTAGTGTATTATTCGATATATATTATATAGCAACATTTTTTTTCTATATAACTTTATTATCTAATTTTCTTATATTTATTTTATAAATTCTGGAGACAAGCAGATAAAACGAAGACAAAGTGGAACATAATTCAGTTCCTATGGCATTGAAGTAACCCATGCCATATTTTTAGAATTTAGTCAAAATAGCATTAACAAAAATCTATACTTGAATTCGAAACTCTTGATTTTTCTAATTTTAAACTAATTTTATATTTTCTTATTTTTGATAACTATTTTAGAATTTCCCCCCTTTACGTGCGATTAAAAACATTTGTCAATATTAAAAAATAAATAACCTTAAAAAGCATACTTGAAGAAGTGAAAATTTTTTATATTCTTAAGCCTCCAAAGTAATTGATCTTAAGTATAAAATGATTTTAAGCATATATCCTAAATTAAATAAAAATAAGAATGAATGAAAAGATTTTTACCAAAAAAAGAAGATTGAAAACAAAAGATGATCACAAGTACTGCAAAAATCTCATGGGATTGCAAATTTAACCTTTTTATTCTTGAAAAGTCCAACCTTTGAGTTTCTTTCCTTTTTATTTTTCTTTTTTAACCTTTTAAATACCTTTGTGAGATATTGTCCTTTTGAAATCCTTCAACCATAGGACAGAAAATTCAACGAGATGGCCTTAAATATTTACAAGAGATCATATTTATGAGGTATGAAGAATAAAAAAAAAATTACAGGCAATCTCATCAAATAGAAAACTGTTACAAATATTACTGTATATGTGGATATCCATTCTACCTTTTAGAATTCCTCTTAGAATTTCTTCTTACATTTATGCCATAAAACTATAACTTTTTCAATGAATAACTTGAGAGGGATTTTGTTGTAGTTAATGACATTTTATTCATCTTTAATTCTTTGTAACATTATGTTTAGTCTTTAATGGTTGTGGCCTATAAATAGTGGCTATATAGAAGGCATTTGGACAAGTGAATATACAAGCATATGAGAAATTCTCTCTTGTCCTTCCATTTTTCTCATCTCTAAATCCTATCTTATTATTCTTTCTACTATCTCACTTTCTTATTTTTACAACACGTTATCAGAACGACATTGCTCTGAAAAATTTAAGGTATGAACTCCTTATCAATTCATATACTATTATGTTCAATTATGTACAAAGGATATTAGTTTTCTCTTTATCTAATTATCATATATATTTTATTTTTTTATTATCATCTTACTTAATTATTATGGGCAATTGTTATTTTTATATATATTTTTTATATATTTTACTATTATTTATTATTCTTTTATATCCATTTTAATTTTTGTTGTTAGATATGTGTGTGTAGGTTATCTTTAGTGTATTTTATTCTTATATAAAATATTGTGTTATTCTAATTTTTTTTTTCTTCTTTTGATATATTGATATAATATTATGATTAATTATCTATTTATATATATGTTTTGTTTACATTTTTCCTTCTCCCTATATATTGTTTACATTTCCAATTCCCCCTCCCTATATATTTATTAATTTATATTTTAATTAATTTATTTATCTTCTTTGTATTCTTAGCATTATTATATATTTACTACAGTTATATAATATTCACTTATTTATATTAAGAAATACTTATACTATATTACTATTTATATATTTAATTTATGTTATTTCTAATTCTATGTATTGTAACATATTATTTATGGGATTTTTATGTTATTTAATTTATTTTGTTACATTTATTTATATTTATTTAATTTATATTACTTATTTTATTTATGTTACTTCTATTGTAGTATTATTTTCTCTATATTATTTATGTTATTTTTATTATTTTATTTTATTTATTTAATTGCTTATGTGTTACTATATATATTTTATAGTTATTTATTTTATTTTTTATTTATACCATTTATATTTTGTTACTTTTATTGAATTTATATTTATGTTGAATATATATTATTTATTTATTTATGTTTTTATTATCATTTTTTTTAATAAATTTTATCAGAATTCTAATTGTTATTATTATTTTAATTCGATCCATGGCTAATCTGATGAAACTCGAGTTTACTGCTCTTGATATCTCAGAAAAAAATTATCTGTCTTAGGTTTTAGATGCTGAAATCCACTTAGATGCCAAAGATTTAGGGAATGCTATTTTACCTAGAAATGAAGCAAGCAATCAAGACAAGGTTAAGGCCATGATTTTCCTTCGCCACTATTTACATGAAGGGCTAAAAACTAAATACCTAACGGTGAAAGATTCGTTAAAATTGTGGAACAATTTAAAAGAACGATATGATCACCAAAAAACGGTAATCTTGCCCAAATCTCGTTATGAATGGCTGCATTTGAGGCTACAAGACTTTAAATCTGTATCTGATTATATTTCAGTTATTTTTAAAATAAGTTCTCAATTAAAATTGTGTGGTAAGAAAATAACAGATGAAGACTTATTAGAAAAAACTTTTTTAACCTTTCATGCTTCAAATGTGCTCCTGCAGCAGCAATACCGTGAAAAATATTTTAAAAGGTATTCTGAACTAATCTCATGTCTTCTTATGGCTGAACAAAATAATGAGTTGTTAATGAAAAATCATGAGATCCGTCCCACTGGATCAGCTCTATTCCCTGAAGCGAATGTGACTGAATGCACTGATTTTTATGCCCGTGGTCGCGGTCGCGGCCGCGGCCGTGGCCGTGGTAGGGGACGTGTCAATTACCGTCATCATGGTGGTGAAAGTAATTATAATCTAAATACCCACCAAACGAAAAAATATAATGAAGGGTAGAAAAAAGATAAGGGTGGTCCCTAAAAAACTGTGGAAAATTTATGTTATAGGTGTGGGATAAAAGGGCATTGGTCGCGTACCTGTCGTATGCCTGAGCATCTAGCAAAACTTTATCAAGCCTCTATAAAAAAGAATTCAAAGAACATGGAAGCAAATATGACTTTCCAGGATGATGATGTTGAGGCAAATTTTGCATACAAGAATGATGATACCAATGAGCTATATGATGACCTTGATGCTATGACACACTTAGAAGTGATTGATTTCTTTGAGAATCATGATTAGAGAAATAAATTTAGTTTATGTTTTATCTATATTTTATCTTAATTTAGTTATGCTTTATGCTTTATTTATGTTTACTTTTATTTTCTTCTTTTAAGAGTATTATTGCTAATAATATATTTTGATACATTTATTTTTTTTTTGATGAAGAATATGGATGTTCCTCTCTCTTTTATTGGCCACAAGAATGAAGATATATGTCTCATAGATAGTGCTACAACACATATCATACTCAAAGATAAAAAATATTTTTCTCATTTGACAATGAATGGTGCAAGCATTAATACTATAGCGATAATACAAAACTAATTGAAGGCTCCGGAAGAGCAATAATAATATTACCCAAAGGGACAAATTTTATAATTAATGATGCTTTATATTACTCTAAATCTCAAAGAAATTTGTTAAGTTTTAAAGATATCCGCTGAAATAGGTATCATATTGAGACTATAGATGAGAAAAATATTGAATATCTATATATTACAATTGTTAGACATGGAGAAAAATGTGTTCTTAAAAAAGTATCTGCATTATCTTCTGGTTTGTATTATACAAATATTAGTATAATTGAAACAAATGCTATAGTAAACCAGAAGTTTACTGATAAAAATACATTCATTATTTGGCATGACCAGTTAGGCCATCCCGGATCAACTATGATGCGAAGGATTATTGAAAATTCACATGGACATCCATTGAAGAGTCAGGAGATTCTTCAACTTAAAATTTTTTCATGTGTTTCTTGTTCTCAAGGCAAACTAATTACAAGACCTTCATTAGCAAAAGTTGGGGTAGAATCCCCTACATTTCTAGAACGTATCCAAGAGGATATATCAAAGGAGATAGAACAAAGCATATTTCTCCAAAATTCTTTTTCACTCATGATCTTATGAAAAATGATGATATAGATGTTCAGCAAATTTGATCATGTGACAACCTTGCAGATTTGTTTACTAAAACACTACCAACTAAGCCATTTGAAAAGTTAGTGTATGGTATTGGAATGCGCAGATTCAAAGACATAAATTGACAACGTCATCAGGGGGAGTAAACAAGTACTCGATATACTCTTCATTTTAAAGATTTTGTTTTTCACTGGGTTTTCCTGAAAAGGTTTTTGATAAAGCAACATAAATAAATATTGTGTACTCTTTTTCCTTCACTAAGTTTTTGTCCCAATGGGTTTTTCCTAGTAAGGTTTTAATGAGGCACAGTATCTATCATGAATATCTAAGGGGGAGTGTTGTAAATATTATTGTACATGTGGATGTCCATTCTACCTCTTGGGATTCTTCTTAAGATTCCTTCTTGCCTTTATACCATAAAACTATAACTTCCTCAATGAATGACTTGAGAGGGGTTTCTTGTGGTTAATGACATTTTATTCATCTTTAATCCTTTGTAACCTTATGTTTAGTCTTTAATGGTTGTGGCCTATAAATAGTGACTATGTAGAAGGCATTTGGACAAGTGAATACACAAGCATATGAAGAATTCTCTCTTGTCCTTCTATTTCTCTCATCTCTAAATCTTGTCTTGTTATTCTTTCTACTATCTCACTTTTTTATTTTTATAATAAAAACTACTTATTATAAACAAGTCACTTGATTTTAACTCAAGGCGAGACGGGGAATAGATATAATTTTTGGGGACAAATCCTCTCATGTAATTAGGACCTAAGAACTAATTATTATAAAATCCAAGATGGCTTATTCTAACAATTACAAATTTATTTCCTTTTTTTTTTCTTTTTGCTTTTAAATCATAGTTTTAACTTGGGGTAAAAATATGTGATTGGTTTAGTTAAGGCATTGGAAGGAATGAGTGAATGCAAGGGAACGTGAATTCCGGCCGACAAGGGCAGACAGAACAAAGGGCCACCTTCATATTGTAGGGTATGCTCAAACTCACCCCATCATTGAATTATCACTCCCCTCTTACAGACTTTGTGCAACAAAGATACTAGTTTTAATTTTTTTCCATTCACACAAGAAAGAGTTGGCATAACATTTATTTGAGAAAAAAATATAAAAAAAACTATTTAGAGTGATTTGAACATATACAACAAAAACTATTAGAGACGCTAAAAAGAAAGATAGATCAAACTTTATGAAATATTTTAAAATAAAACTATTTAATAAAGTTATTGAATTGGACTTTTTGATTAATATTATATTTAAATATTTAATTGTGTCTTGATAGATATAACTGATATCACTTAATGATAAAACTGCTGCTTGTTCTTCTTGTTATATTCTCATTTTGAGCTGAGCCAAATTGCAGTGTTACAGCTTGCAAACCCAAATTCAAATCTTTATTACCGCAAGCCAGGTTGCATGAGAAAGTTCAGACTTCAGATACTGAGCGACACCTCTGAGACTTTCAAGTGTTCACTGTCAAGTTTTTTTAATAAATATACAATGGTGTTATATATTGAATGTTGAAGGCAGGAACTTAGATGATAACCAAGATGATGCAATTAATCAGAGTATATCTCTTGCTTAAATATTCTGATACACGTTTCTCCTCTTTGCTAACATACTGAAAACTTAATACATCTTCATAGGAAAATCTAACTGCTCCTTTCCTTCCTATTATTCTTCTTCATGTCATCATGGCAAGGGATTTAGTAGGAAGGGAAGAACCTGTTAAGTTTAAAGGGCAGTGCATAGAAATCTTCACTCCTGTTATCTTGGTTGAAGTTCCTGAACTTCTCCCACCAGTGCCTCCCGCTGTCCCGGTGAGTCGAGGCGTGCCCACGACCCAGAGTGCAGTCCAGAAAGTATGCAACTATGATTGCCACAGTTGGTGGGGATGAGAATACCACTTGCACTATGTTGTTGAACTACAGGATCAGAGAGTCAAATCAAATTCAGCTCCAACATGGCCAGATAGTTACAAAGCAAAGTCTTCAAAATAGGTTTCGACAATCTTTATTAGTAGACTCCTTGGATAAAAATTGATATTTCAAGTGACGAATTGTAATGACTTTTTATTTTTGTTAACAATTCTTTATGCTTGGTTGAGGAGTATACTGTGTATGTAAGAGATCACAAGATCAACCCCGATCATTTCAAGCTGTTAAGCTTGTCTTTTTTCCCCTTATTTATTTATATACACAAGTATTCTATTATTAGAGACACTCCTATTCGAAGAACTGTCTAACACTAAATATAGACATATTTTTCAACAGAGATTCTAATATTGGTTCGTTATGTTGTGAAAGGCTCACCCATTCTGTTAGACTCAATCATATAGGTAAACTTGTCTTTGTAATGTAATTAAGAAATTTGTAAATAGGATTACTTACTATAGTGGAACCAGTAAGAACAGGACCCTGGCCGAATAAGAATAAATCATGAATGAAATACTGGGTAACTGAGAGACCCATGAAGAGGGAAAAGCCCAGAATGAACAATGTCCTAAAGCTGTTGAGATTGCAGAACTGAAGAAAACCAAGCCCAGCTGATGCTGCTCATAACACAAACATTAAAATCAAAATGGTAATATGTTTTTTTGGTAATATGTTAAGTGTAAGGAAGTAAGAAATACATACGCCCATATGAAAGTGAACAAAGGTGATAGTTTAGGCTTACCCACATAAGCAAAGAGAACACAGTACAATGCTGCTACAATGGGAAATGGTATTGAAGCAAGAAAAGCCCCAAATTTCCCTGAAACACAATACACAAACTCAATGTTGTTACTTAACCATTGCAAATATGAAGTGATACATTGATTTAAATAATAAATACATTCTAAGATTTTTCATATTACTAGACCTAATATAGAGAAGAAAAGCATAAACCCTGCTGCTACTTGAATGACTCGCCGGCTTCCAACCTGTGTTAAACCCAAAAGACCTGCATTTTCACTTGGGCAATAAAAGAAAAGGCCATTAGATTGTCTATAATTTGAAGATGAAGATCTAATCCTGAACCAAGATTTATCGCCTGAATCCTTTTAATGAAAGCTAGGAGCAAGATTTATAGAGTTGATGAAAATATGTACACTGAAGCAGTGGAGCCAACTGCTGTGCCAAAAAAGCCATCCACAAGAGTCCCTATGCCCTGAAATCATTGGAAATTCAATAAATACATTTGAACTTACAATACCTTAATCTGTGGGAGTAGAGTCCAGAAATTTTATAGTACCAGCCAACCAACACCACGGCTAAGGACAGAAGGTGGAATATGTGTTGCCCTACCATATCTTGCTGCTGCTATGAAAGTCCCAGTGGACTGAATCCAGAAAATACGAAGGATAAATCATATTCAGAGTAAATCCAACCAGAAAGAAAACTAAAAGTGATGTTGACTGCGTGCATAAAGGTGCTAGAATTAGTATTTGAAAGCATTCTCAACAAAAGTAGAAAACTGAACAGCCAATTTTCGCATACGAGTTTAAAAATAGTAAAGCAGACCTCTATAATTGCAACAACAGAAGCAGCAAGCGTTACAAAAACATCCCCAGCGTTGAAAGAAGGACGTCCCCATTGAAATGGATATGGAACCCTTAACCTGCATGAGTGGCAGCACAATCTAACTGTAAAACAAGGCTTCAGAAAAATAGAGTCTCCATAATTGTACTTCACATGTAATCTTTGTCAAAAGAATAGGCATGAAAAGAGAACTATATAAGCTTTGAGAAGAAATTTTAAGGTTCTTCAGGGCTGACCAAGGAGCAGCACTGATGAGGCCAGATCTATCAGTACGGCAACTTAATTGGGTTTTTGGTGATGTATTGTTATATGCCCCAGCTACAGTCAAGATTTCAGCAAATACCCATACAATTATTATAGTGAATATGACTGCAAATCGATCAGCCCCTCTTGATTTCATCATCGGATGTATGTACTGCAAGGAGGACAGTTTTTCATGCAAGTCAAATGAGAGATCAGTTAAGATGTAAGGTCAAATGTGGAAATATTTTGATATATAACATGTACCTACAATATGGGCTATTAACCTGTTACCCCTATTTGCCTTATCATGTTGTTGCTTGTAGGAAGATAAATATTTCAAAAAGATTTAAATTGAAATGGAACAAATAATGGTTAAGAAAGTAACACACCTGGGACAAGATAATCAGAATTACCAATGCAGGGAGTCCGATTTCAACACAGTTGACCAACTACATGAATCAAGTCAAACACAAAGGTTATGTTTGTTAGCCATTGATCTGATATTAATATGGAGAAAGAGAGAGAGTACATTGGGAAAACCAAATGCAAAGAGTCCTAGGCCAGTGAGAGTGACAAGGGGAACCGCACTGAGGGGGCTAAGAAACCTGCAAAATCGTAGCTTCAAATTACCAGGTTCTTCAACAAAGCAAATTCATGATTACCAAAAGACGTCGGAGAGTGAAGTTTGAATCCTCTGTCGTATTTTAGTAGTACCTGGCAAAGATTCTCCAGAATCCCAAAAACCCAATAATGATTTGCAAGATAGATGCAATAATAAGTGACCCTTGCATGACTCTCATGGATTGTTTAAACCTCTGAAATTCAATCAAAATTCACAAAAACATGAGTGACATCCAGCAACATTTTTTTCCACGATTAAAATCCAGCCATTTCCAAGTTCATACCCAGAGGGTTAAATTTTACCTGACGGGGATCTCCATAGATGCTCAGATTTCTAGAGAAAACAGTGGAGATAGCAGGAATGATAAAAGCGTAGGAAGCTCCCACAACCACTGGAAGCCGAGTTCCAAACCAAGTCTGCAACAGTGTGTTTATAGCCGAAACGAAAAGCAGAGTCTGTATCATTTCAGCCTTCTCCACCTATGATTTGAAGTTTGGTTAGAAGCCAGAGACAGAGACTGAGAAATAATTAAGCATAAAACTTCAAAGGATTAATGTCATTTTTTTTACATTGCCTCCACCCATCAAAGGAGCAAGTATGGAGGAAACAAGAACGGTTGTTCCAAGCATCACCAGGTAGTGCTGAAAACCATGGAGTATTCCTTCGGCTGCATTCAAAGTAAAATCAGCTTTACTATAAGCAGTCCTACTAAAATTATTGTAATGATCATTTTCTATTTGGTTACTTGAAGCGGTGCATGAAGATAACACATTAATCTTCGGAAACATATTCTTTGCAAAAACGATAAAATCCGAAACAATGATTTGATTTTGATCTATGCAATTAGAAGACTCATAGATTTTCCCTTTTCCCTTTCTTTCCACCACTTTTTTAACCGGAAACCAAACGGCGCATTAAAACTGAAAAATCACTTGGAATGCTCAACAACACCGAACAAACGTAAAAGCAGCCACAAAAACGTGAAACGTTTTGTTTCCGAAACTGAAAATCACGACACCCACGAACCAGAGAAAACGCGCGAATTCATCTCCAGCACATGAAAATTGGCATTGATAAAGTAGAGAAAGAAAAGAAAAACAGGAAACAAGGAGAAATGACGGCGAGAGTATGAGAACGTACGCCAAGAAGGAGAGCTGCCGACGCAGTAATAGACACCGGGAAGTTGCTCCTTCACGGGGTGTGGCTGGAACTCATCCCCCTTTGTAGCTACTCCTTTGGCTGCTTGTGCCATAATTCTGTCTGCAAATGAGGAATGTTACTGAGTTTTCTGTGTGTGTGTGTGTATTGGCGTTGAAGCGGAAGCAGAGAATGAAGAGACAGTGATATGTTTGTCCAATCAGCAATGCTCAGAGAGAATCAAAATGGTGTGAAAGTACTGGTGGGCGGCGACATGGAGACTCTACTGTGGACGCATGAAGGTGATGTGCTCTGAGAGAGAGATTGTGTTTGTTGTGGTGATGAATGAAGAGGTTCACCTTTGCTTTAGTTAGCAGTTGGTAAAATGGTAGCTGAGCTCTTTGCAATTTCTTTCTTGCTTTGGGACGTTTTATAGGATGGAGAACCAGCCATGTTATATTATAATGAATTTATGGAGATCAATTAAAAATTATATTTAATGAATATTGTACCATAAATTCACAAAAAAGGAAACACGTACAGAAAAAGAAAGGAGGGAGGGGGATGAATGTGATATTGTCACTTTTATTGCACAATAGGAAAGAAAAGCTAAACATTTCCTCTCTCTTACTGAGTATTTTTTATCCTATGACTTAATTATGTGTATTATAAATATACAACATATCTAGGAGTTCTACTTTTCTTTTACATAAATTACACATAATTTTCATGAATTATAGAAATCTGAAGTGAGTTATATATACTGGTTATAATTTATAAATAATGCAATTTTTTTATATATTTTATAATTTCCAATCAAGGCAATTGGATATATATATATTGAAAGAAATGGGGAAATCATAGTCCTATTAGTTTTGAAGAATATTTCTATCATTATACTCAATCATGTGCAAACACAATTGTATACAGTAAATGGATTTTTTTTATAACTTTGGGTTACTAATTTATGATTGTTTTTCTAGATTCTATATCGGAACAATTGACTAATAGCATAAGGTTATAAGATAATTTATTTTGTCACAATAATAAGATCTTTTTATTTTATTTATAAGAGAGTCTATATATTATTAGATTGCATAATCATTGACACAATGTGATATAAGATTTAACATAGGAATAGGATCAGACATGTGGGAGCCATCCGACCATCTCCATCCATCCTTAGGCTTATTTTGTACATTTTTTCCCTTTTAATTAAGTCACTTGGGAATATGAACCAATGAAGTCTAATTGTGTCATACTCCCTTCGGTTTCTTTTTATAAAAAATAATTTTTGGATATAATAGATTCCTATTTATAAGAGACATTTAAAACTTGTTTCAAAATTTTGTTATAAGTTCCTATTTTATCTCTATTTAATTACTTGTATTTATTATTAAAATAAATTGTCAAAGTACCTCTTTTTTCTATTGGTTAACTTTTCTTCTTTCACTCGTACACTATCTTCCCATAAATAAGAGTATTTTGGAAAAACAAAAAGAGTTGTCTTTGAACTAACTTTTCTTTTTACATATTTATTATTATTAACCAATTTTTTGATTAATAAGATTTAGTTAATTGTCTTTTATAAAAGGAAGGAGGAGTAACGTTGTAGAAAACATGTGTGGAGAAAGAGAAGGGAAGATGGGGTACCAAGTACTTACTGTATTTTGTCCCATTTTTGTAAGTATACAAAGCTAAAAGAATAAGAAAAGGATAAAAGTCAAAATCCAATTTCTTTGTTCTTCTTCACTTGTCCTATAAAAAATATTATTACTTCAAAATTGGGTGTGACATGGTTTGTTTACTACTTTAAGAATATATAATAAATGTTACCAAATTGGTTGTCCTATGGTCAAAAGTTGGAATACCAAGACTTGAAATTTTGGATACTGAATTAGTGGGATTGTATATATGTGTTTCCTTCTCTTTGAGATGTTTTCAAGTTCTTAGTTGAGAATTTTAATTTCTTCTTAAATAAGGCATTGCGTTTTCCATGCGTTTAACTCTCTCCATATTCTCCTTTTGTGTCATTCTATTTCCATGGAAGCTTTTTACACCCTCCTCTCTTCTCTCTTGTTATTCAACTTCCTTCGTCAAAAAGAAAAGAAAAGAAATATGTCCTCAGCTACTCTTTTCCCACTTTAATTCCAGTGTTTTGATTTTTTTTTTTTACAACTATAGGGTATTTAGTATTATTAATTCTGGATAAAAGTGCTGCCTATTCTTGTTGTTGTTGT
Organism: Leucaena leucocephala; assembly: GCA_037074615.1. NCBI lineage: Eukaryota > Viridiplantae > Streptophyta > Magnoliopsida > Fabales > Fabaceae > Leucaena > Leucaena leucocephala. Next base: position 3,098,006 of record CM073562.1, on the reverse strand, counting down.
TTCTTTTTCCCAATCTTTTGTTTCCAATTCCATGTTTATGGTTTGAAAAATGTCATGTTTTTGTCCATTTTTTTATTTTTCTAATATACGAAATCATGAGTCAATATATTTTATAAAAAAAATATATAAACTGTAACAATCTTATTAATTCTAATTATTCATCATTGTTTATTCTCAAATTATAATTAAGATGAGTTGATCTTGCTTGAATTATGTTAAAATTTGCAAACATATCTTTATTTTTAAAAAAAATTATATGATGATCTAATTGTATCATATTCAAGTATTATGGAGTCCAATTAAGAATAATTTTTCTTATTTTTTTTTATATTTATACAAATTTAAATTTAAAACTCCTTACTTAAACTAAACAGCTAAAATCTCTTTCATCATGACTAACATATGCTTGTAATTTTTTTTACTTGAAAATTTTTAAATAATTTAAATTACAAATATGTATCATATTTACCTGTGTACAAGTAAAACATTGAATTTTTTTTATCATGTACAAATAATAATAAAGAATAGTAAATTTTATTTTTCATTGAATATAACTTAATAAGCATCTATTTAATCTTATAGAGAGAGTTGAAATAAAACTAAAACACAACAATTCTGCCATGCAATTCACGGGAAGAAACACTAGTATTTTTATTAAAGAAAAATTGGAAGTTCACTTCTATTTTAAATAATGCATCATGAAATTTTACTATTCACTAATCGCATTCTTGGTTTCTTTTTCCCTAAGCAAAAGGTATTTTCCTATTGAAGGGTATCTAAATAAGATACTATCCGGTATTAGATATAAGTATCTCTCAATTGATAGTTAGAAACTAATCTTCCTGAGGTGTAGATATTATTGAAATAAGTCTTGATTCTTCTAACAAAATATTTTCTATGCCCATGACCTAGTTCAAACTTAAAACATCGTATTTAAAAGACACAATTATCTATTGACTATACTAGGTTTTGTTGATAGTTCTTGAATTTTTTTTATACAAAATAAAATTTAGATAAATTTAGTACTAGTTTACTACTAAAGTTAATATACAATCTCATGGATAAGAGTAATTATTATTATTTTTTGGAAGAAACAAAACATGGAGCTATGACAATGGGTTAGCTGGGCTTGCCCTGCTATGACTTTATGGCCCATTATCATGTGCGCCATAATTAATAAGACCATGACATTTGTAACAACAACAAAAACTAAGACCATGACATTGACAAGAGAGCCTGTAAATGAGCCCAATTAGATTTATAAACAGGTTCCAATAATTTTGTTTGCCTTTCACATCCCATAAAAGTTTTGATTTATAAATCTAGGGACTCGTCATTAATTCAAGCACAGTTTTTTAACAAATGCTCTTTGCCTTATAAATTGAACAAGAGTAGTAGTCTACAGGTTCTGGAGCTTTTTCCTCGTTAATGTCCCATTGTTGTTTTCTGTAGGATTGTAGCCTGAAATAATGGCCTGCTAATAATTAATTAATATAAATTCATTTTAAAAGTTTATATTTGATAATAATTAATTTATTTATCACTATTAATTTATTCAAATTAATTAACTAATTCTAATATTAAATATTGGATGAGTAATTTAGAAGCATGCGTTGCAAAATAGTTCATCCAATCCTTAGTCCTTACGATGTATTTGAGACTGATACTTTTAAGGTTTTAAAGTCTTAAAAGTATTATTAGTGTTCCCAATAACGTTATTTTCCCATTAGTGAAAGTGCCAAAACTGCAAAAGAAGTCTCAGGAATCAATCATTACTATTTAATGGCACACGCTCAGTTGTGAATTGCATCCATTCTGTCATGTTTTATATGCGCTTTACTATGCGCCCCCCCCCCCCCCCACCCCAAACATCCTTGGATTTAATTGCCACACAATCAAAGAGATAAGATTATTGCCCATGCTGAAAAATTCAGCGAAAGTAATTTCATTTCATTTTAAGATACTTAATAAATAGCCAATAATGATTTGAGCTCTTTTAGTTTAACTTATAGAGAAGTGCTTATAGAGAATAATTTTTTAGAATAAAAATAATTTTAAAAAAATAAATATTTAGATAGTTATTATTAGAATGACTTTTTTAATAGGTAAATTACCAGAAATGATGTAGAATAAAATGATAGAGAAAAAAGATAAAAATAAAATAGTCATTACATAACTTAAAAGTACTTTTCTCCACTTAAAGTTAGTCTCATAAATTTATTTGAAATTATAATTTTAAAACTCTAAAACCATAATTTATTTTAAAAATTATTCTAAATATTTGATAGCTATTTATTTAATTTTTGACATAAACTATAGTTTAATTAAAAAATACTTTTCAAACCAAGATTTTAGAGAAAACCAAATAGGCACTCAAATTTATCTTTCATGTTAATCAAATTCTTAAAAATTACATAGTCATACACAATTAGTTAACTTATTTTTATATTATTTATTAAATTCTATTACTATATATCTAATTTAGGGAGTTATGACTATCTTTTTAATATAAATGTCTTATTTAAGAATTGAACTTGAGACTCAGAGAGAATCTAGTAAGACTTTATAATACTATACTAACTCTGTGTTAATATTTCTCTTATAACCTAAAGGGAAATTTGAGAGACCAAATCCATGATTAATACAAATTTTAAGCGTAATTGATAAAGATTGAACTTCAAAGACCAGATAATTGAAATATAATTGAGGGACTAAAAGTTTCATTATTCTTAAATAATGATATAAGTCTATACGTAAGGCTAAATTATACATATTAAAAGTGTATTTCTATACAATCAAATAAATCGCACATCTTATATTTATTCTTTATATGATTTCATATTTTGAAATTATACATTAAGCTATCATGGTATTAAAATCATTTATCATGAATTAAGTTGTTAGACAATTACGTATATGATATCTCATTTAATTTGATTGCATATATGGTCAGGTTTTGTTTTTTTTTTTTTACAATTCTTGTAAAAAAAGTGAAAGCACATTTTAATTATGATGAGATAGGAGGCTCTTTTTTAATTATATATTATAATTTGTAATAATCTCTCTATCACAAAATAAAAATAAAGAAAGAATAATTTAAAAAATATTGACTAGAGAGTCAATAAATGAATTATTAAATTGTGATTAGAAAGAACAAGAGTAATATTATCAAAATTATAATCTCATTAAATCTATTTTCTATCTGAAGCACAAAATAGCTCATTTCAACCTTGTGTAGAAATATTTTTAATTTATAAAAACTTGTGCCTGTTCCTTAGAACCATACATCATGTTACTAGTCATGCAATTCCCCCAAACGTAAAATAGCGTATGTTTGGTAGTATAGAAGTATATTTAATTATTATTTTTAATTTAATACAATATAAATTATTTTTATTTTTAACATTTTATGTCATTTTAATTTTATAAAAAAATAAAAAATGAGATAGAAGAAATAGAAATAAAATATTTTAGAACAATTTATTATAAATTATAAAATTTTTGAATAACTTTAATTTTTTATAAGTTATAAAAAATATTTTAAACTATTTTATCTAAAATTATAAAAAAAATATCTATTAATTTGATACTTATTTCTAATATATCAAATAAATTTTTAAAATTTAATTATATTTTTACTTTTATTTCTATAAAACAACTCTAATCCTACTATATTACTCATGGATGTAAGAACCTAATATTAAATATATTGATTCTCTTCCTGTTTTGAACATTTCCTTATTTTTTTATGCATAGGAAATAATCAAAATTTTCCTTTATAATCATCGACTCGTTTCAATTTTACCTACATTGATTAAAGTGAATCCTATCTGGAAATATGAAAACTAAGTAGAGCACGTTTCAGTAAAATTGAACAGTTTTCATACCCAGATAAAAACAATCAAACAATATCTTACAATAAGTTAGAATGATCACAAGGTGGGTTTTTGGTAAGTTTTTAAACATTTAGGTTAATCATTAAAATACCGTCAACTCTTACCCTTTATAATATATAAAAGTCATTGTTTGTTATATTTATACATTTAATAATTTTTTTTAAAAAATTGTAATTCAAATAAGGATTTTTGTGCAAATTGAAATTGATAAATTCAATAATGTAAACTATTATCATAGTATGTAAATAATATTTAATGATAAATATGGTTATTTTGAAAACATTTTAAATCCTAAGAACATTTGTTTAGCTATAAAACATGGGTATGGCCTAGGTAATGATTCTTCATCATGTTATGGTCGAATTTAACTTCCTTTATCATTTAGTGGAAGTTGTTGCAAAGGGCGTTCATGCTTCACACTTGATTAGTTTTTTTTTTTTTTGTTGAAGATATTTTTCATTAAATTTTTAATTAAGCTCTCGTCATTTAAACAAAGGCTACCACCTACCAATTGACTGCCAGGCAATAGAATAACTAGAGTTTGTCTTCTAGGAAATTATATCCCCATCTCCTTCTGCTACCATACTAAATTTTAATATTTTTTAATAAAATGGCCCCCAAGTATATCGTGGGATAGAAAATACTAATTATTCATTAAAAAAATTGCTAAATGCAAGTTTTCACACGAGGATGGACATAATAATGGCATCATCATTGAGATGGTGCCCCGTGAGTAAGACAATTTTTACTGACAAAATTGTGTTTAACTACTATCTAAATATAAAGTATAAAGTCACAATCTAATCTATATTTTGATAAATGTTTGTAATGGTAAAGGAAATTGCTTGTTCCTTCAACCCTTTACTTCATAATAATATCTTCTTTATTTGGCAAAAAGAAAAAAAAAGGAAAATAATTAAAGTTTTTTTTGAATAAACAAATAATTAGCACCTAAAAAGATCTTAAGTTCAAATACTATTATTAATATAAAAATTTTATTAGCAAGTGATGTATAAATATTTTGTCCCGAACCTGGCAAATAAGTATGTAGTCTTATATTAATGAACTAAACAAGGATGAGATTGTCACAAGAGACAGTAAATACGTATATGTAGCCTTACATTAATGATTATGTACATTTTGGTTTGGGTCACATCGTTTGATGTTTGAAGTAATTGAGTATAGCGGCATGTTATATATCTAGGGACATTATTGATCATATTCAAACGATGTTTGGAATGTCACGCTGTCCTTCAATTCGGAAATATAATATAATAATAAATAATAAGAAATATAATAAATAATAAGAACCAAAGGGAAGCATCAAACACGCAATTTTCCAGATCGATGGCTTTCAACATACCAATAATGGGACCATATTATTATTATTATATAATGTACGAGTCGAGTGATTTTTTGGTAAGCTTTGTAAAGGAACAGGAGGAAAAGGCAATTAGCGACGCAGACATAAAAGAACTGTTAAGAATCATATCCCAACCATCTGTTGTTGTTGTTGCACATGATGGCCTGTTGTGACGTACAAGTTTCAACCACTTCCCATGCTTTATAAGCCTTTTGTTTATACCCCCTTCCTTCATTCCAAATATATATATATATATATATATATATATTGTTTAATGTTAATAACATCAATTAAAACAAATTATTAAATCAAACGGACTTACTGCTGATTTGAATTGAAATTAATTAATACGTGGCAGTACAAAAATTCCTAAAGTAAGGTCAAATATGGATTTCAAACTTTCATAGTCAAATTATTGGAAGTGGCCATACAAATCAACGTTCCACTGAGTTCTTATTTGTGGTGGTTATCCCCGGGAAGCGCACAACAAAACTTCCTTCTCTTGTCTCCAATTATTGACCAGCCTCCTTTTCGTCTTTTTCTTTATTTTATAGGTTATACAATATTCTCATATCTTTTTCAATATTTTAATATTATTTATGATATAATTTTTTAATAATTATTTTAATTTAATATTATTTTACCTATAATTTTTTAAATTTATTATAATATTATACATAATTTTATCTCTTAAATACCAAAAATTATACTAAATTAAAAATATTATAGATAAAATTACACTAAATTAAAAAGATCATGGCTAAAATTGCACTACAAATAAGATTAGGATACTGGACGTATATAAAAAATAAGATCAGGATATTGAGTGCTAAATAATATTTATTTTATTACTCCTATTTTGCTTCTTCAGGTCATGTAAACTAAATTGTTTACTATTATATGTTTTTATCCCTTTCAACTTTATAATTATACAATATTAGTCTTGTTTGAAAATAACATGATTTCAAAAGGCAATTATATATAATATGCTTATTATCAATTATAATTTCTTAAGTAATTTATCAATTATTATTTGTTTATTAAGATTAAAAAAAATCATGGCATAATATTTACTTTTGAACTGTAGAAATACTTCAATTTATCTAATACACACACATAAAAACGCTCTACAAAAGTTGTGTCCATGGATGGAGGCTAGCCTAAGACTAACATCCGTATTTCTAATGAATTTAAATTTAAACTTGTTATAGCAAAAGGATAACTTTGGGATTCATATTTGATATTTTTATCTGAAATTTTGCCAAAATTATGCTAGATTAGTCTATTTATCACTTAAAAATACTCTATCTAATTTTTAATATAAGAAGTGGTTGACTAATTTAAATAAATAAATTAATTATAACGTATGTATTAAATTATATATAAGTTTATAAGTTAATTAATTAGTCTAAAAAAATAATAAATATCATATATAAAATATATTAAAATATTATATTTATATTATTTTAATTTTAAATATAAGATATAATTTATAATAAAATTTATATTATTAATTATATCTTATATTTAAAAATAAAAAAATATTTATAAATAAATTAAATAGTAGGTAGCGATAAATGCATTATCATGACATGTTGGTCGTGTGTTTACATTGATTATTATTAAAAAATAATATCATCGAAAAGCTAAAGTTTAGAGAAAACATTGGAATGCATTTTCCCTATATATACGGTGTACATTGTACACTCCACAAGTATCTTGGATTAGATACCTTGTGTACGTTAATAATTGGTAAGATGGTGATTTTATCCAAATGTTATAAATAAAATCCAGCCCCGAAAATAATCATATTGAGAATTAATTAAATAGATTAGTTTTTACTTTTTATCACAAACATCAAATATCACAAAAATATTTATAGTAATTTCTTACGCGTATTCAACACGCTCTCCCCCATGCACTTATGACTTTTTGTCTCCACCAAAGCACAAAATAACCGGCTTAACCTACACCCGACGTGGGGCCCACCCATTATTATCACATGACAAATTTGAAAATTGAAATAAGACATATTATTATTAATTTTAAATAAACAAGAATCACTCATTGGGACCGTCGATCATGGAGTCATCGTTAAGGTAACGTATAAATTGATGACGTGTCATTATCGGAACGGCTTCTTCACCAAAACACGGCAAAATAGTTATTTTATTTATCTTATTGGTTCATTCGTTGGTCACAAAGATAAAAAATAATAAACAATAAATATAAAATATTTCCTCTGTTATAACCTCCACGTCTCTAATATAATCGCCCACGACCTTTTCTCATATAAATAGTACCCATTCTTCCCTTTGGCCTTAACAATTTTTGCACACAAACAAAGCGGTTACCTCCGACAACAGCAAAAGGTTCGACAGAGCATCAATTTTCGGCGAAGATGAGCTACTACAACCAGCAGCAGCCGCCGGTGGGCGTTCCGCCACCACAAGGTCCGTCGACTTTACCTCTCATCCTCTTCCACTTTTGTTTGAATCTTGTGGTTTTTTCAATTTGCATGTCGGTGTGGTTTGTTGGATCTGATAGGTTTCAGATTCGGATCTGTGAGGTTTTGGTTTTGATTTTGATGTTTGGATGTGTTAAATAGGTTATCCGCCCGAGGGATATCCGAAGGATGCTTATCCGCCACCAGGATATCCACCACAGGGATATCCTCCACCGGCTTATCCGCAGCAAGGATATCCTCCTCCGTATGCACCGCAGTATCAGCAGCCTCCTCCTCAGCGAAATTCGTCGGGACCTGGTTGTTTGGAAGGATGGTAAGCTCTCTTTCTCTCTGAAATTTAAGTCTCAGCGAGTCAAATCGGGTGTGATCTGGAGGTTGGCGGCGAGTTGACTCGTTTGCCGGAGCCGGCCACCGTATGCTATACGGTGCGGATCCATTGTCCAATGCTGTGAGTGTGGGTCAAGCAAAGCATTCGTGGGGGATGATGATGTGGATGGTCCAACTAGGTGTGGGTTGGATTAAGTTAGGTTAGGTACATGGTTTTTCAACTTTGGCGATTTTTCTGGTACAGGGTGTTTTCATCATTTGGGTTGGCTTACAGATTCTTTTCGTATGTTCATTAGTTAAAATCATGAAAATAGAAATAATTTTGTTTGTGTCCAATTCACAACAGTATTTTGATTCAGATCTTTCTGGTGATTCCTCTTATCACTTGATTACTTAAATCACGAAACCTGTACTTGGGAATTAGCTTGATTTGCCCTCTTAAATTCATTGGAGATGATAATTTGTCAGGGCAAAATTCAAGAGCCTCCTGCATGCGATACTTAGTAAAAGGATTTAGATGTAGAGTTTTTCCTTTTTTTTAATTATATTGTGCTGATGAATATTAAGAATGTGGTATGAGAAAATAATAAGAATCAACATGCAAGTTGATCTTATATGTTTGAATTTTCAAATTTGTGCAGTTTGGCTGCTCTTTGCTGTTGTTGCCTTCTGGATGCATGCTTCTGAGAAGACATTGAAGTGCACAGGATGGATTCAAGCGTGTTTAACTTGGACGCAGTGAAATATTGTTACTAGTTTTGAATCTCTATTTTGCTTTGAGACTGCTTTATTATTTTAAATAACTTGAACTTATATATACTGCTTGCACAATGTCACTGAGTTTCTTTTAGGAATTGTCCGATATTATTGCCTTTTCTCGTTAGTTGGCCTTTTCTTTTTTCCTTTTAGGAAAAAAATGTCCAATATTATTTTAATTGCATATTTTGATAAAGTTCGAGTTTTTATTATATGCGTTTAATTGATAAAAAAAACCAATTAACTTTGGTTTGTCAGCGACAACTATAATCACGATAGTAAAACTCAGTTTCTCAGGAAAATTTTGATTTGGTACTGCAAATGAGAGACGCGCACGAGTGTATCGTTTGGGTAGGGGTAATGTCATTCCATTGTGGTCAAATTTATTGTGATTGGGGATCAGTACTTTGTTTCCCAAAAAAAGATCAGTGGGGCTCCCTGTTTGCATACAATACAAAGCCGTCACCATTCACTGCCATGTTGTGTACTCCAAGAAAACACCAAAACCTGACCACCCCCTTCTCACAATGCCAATAATATCCCCTAGATATTTTTGATTAAGTCCATTGGTCGCCGTTGATCCATATAACTCATTCAATATAATATTTCTTTTAGTTATCTATATGATTCATTGAAATTTTATTCCGACTATATTCAGATTTAACCCATGTCGTGCATTTAGTTATAGTAGGTAAATCTTCTAATAGGAATTTTCTGTATACATCAATACTCGAATTCAAAACTTTATTTAAGCGATATCGAGCCACTTACCATTTAGATTAACTCCTATTAATCATTCTATAAATATGATAAGACTTACTAATGTTATCTATGTTTGCAGTCTCATTATTTTTTTTAAAAATTAGAAAAACAGACATTAATTGTCTGATGTTACAAGTAAGAGTAAATCTACAATCTCTTACCAAGTTTTTATACCATTAAACTATGAGGCTATTAGCATCTGCCATCTCATCTTGAAACATACAAATTATTTGTCACAAGTTGACGTTATGTTCGGTCCCAAAAAAGAAATTGACATTGTGTTGTGTACCTAACATGAATTTGCCCCTCCTTACACGATGAATGTGACAAACCGAACTTTTTTAATATTATAAATAATTTTTGTTTAGTTTTTCTGTCTCTTAATATTGTCAATTTCTTCCTTCATTGTGAAGAGTCCGGATGGAATATAATACGCATATGGATTTAAATTTGAATTCTACACATTTACTTGGCGCCAAAGAAAAAGAAAGCCAACTCACGAACACCGATTCCATTTCCTTATATAAACAGCACAGTACGATCTGTAATATTAACCCTCCAACTAAAAGGATTGACGTCTCAATTAAAAAATCATCTGAATATTTAAAATATATTTAATTTTTAAAAAATATTATTTTATTATAATTTTAATCGCAACGCTTGAAAAAGCATTCTAACTCTTAGGTGTTTAGGTTAATGCTTGAGGGTAATTAATGAATTGGTCTGCCTGACACTAATATCACTTAAGAGGAATGGAGACTTCGTTCTACCCTTGAATCTTAAGTAAACCCAACCTCTTTCCAAAAAAAAATTTATACTAAAAAAAATCAATATGTAAAAGAATAATTGATAGACAGATGTAACCCCAACAAAAATAAATAAAAAAGAGTAGAAAATCTATTTTTGCGTAGAAATTGTCTTAAATTCTTCGTGTCACTATTTTTGCTAATTCTCAGTTGCAGTAATGCAAACAATCAAGTGCTATCTATATAATTAAAGATTAGATAATTGAATATATTTGCATCATATTCCCCAACTGGACACTGGCAAAGTGTATCATGGTGAATAGAGATTCAACTAAGAAATAATAAGTATATCATTTTAATGTATAAGAAATATATATTATCAAATGCAAGTAGTAATTGAAATAACTATTTAATTTATAGAAAAAAATATTATTTTCCTTAATTTGAACAGAGTTTCTTTGTGAGTTCTAACAACTAAGAATTGAATTAGTGAGCCTTACTTCTTGGAGACTGCTTTGCACGTTTTTTATGTAGGCATATTTTACACAAAATTTATGGTTGACCAAAAAGAGGAGGAGAAATTAATTAAAATATATTACCACAAATTAGGAATAATAATAATAGAGCAGGTGGGGGAATTCATCATCATAATCTTATTATTATTATTATTATTTGAATTTTGAATTATATACCTAAACTTTCACTACAAACCAAAGTTAACGGTCAATTCTCCATTTGGCAATTTATGACCAACACCCGATCAAGAAACAACCAATTTGGCTCGTTATTTTTAATGAAAATGATTAAGTTTAACTCTAATATATCAAAGGGGAAGATATAGAACATCTAGATTTGTTCTGGAATCTGAACGGTGCATTTTGACTGAAATGCTAAACTTGACTTTTTAATGCATATATGATAAAATACAACATTTCTTCCATTTTTATAATTATTATTTATTATTTTTATTAAAAGAAGATACAAGTCAAAATTCCTAGCCTTCCATATATGAAAAACATCAAATTATTTCGTTTGATAAAAAGGTTTTATTTGGGAAAGGCAAGGTTCACTAGCACTAAGCATTTATTATTTTTTTTTCATATGAAATGAGGGCAAAGCCCAAGAAAATTACTATACTGACAGAGAAATTAATCTCAAACACTCACCAACGGAGGTTGGTCCGAGTGATAAGCGGCTCGATATCGCTTAAGCGAGGTCTTGAATTCGAGCCTTGGCGTATGCAGAAAATTCCCATTGGGAGACTCACCCACTATAGCCAGGTGCGCGACGCGGGTCGAATCCAGATGTAGTCGAGGTAAAACTCTGGTGAACCGAGTGGACAACCAAAAAAAAAAATCTCAAACACTCGGCATCCTCTACATTTGACAAATGTGATAGACAAGAATTAAAAATGGAGGACCTGATTAGACCGTCCTTTATAAGTACATCTGCAAGGTTATTTTTCTCACATGGGGTAAGCTTTTGTTCACACTTTACATGGTTATGGACAATGTGAGTGGTAAGGAATGGTACTTCACAATGAGTCTCACAAGAGAAACGTAATTCGTAAGTGTTAGGGGCTCTCTTTTGAGACTCCCACCTATAACATTAATGCTATCATTAAGAAGCTGATGTCACATGGAGGGTTACCCATGGAGAGATTTGATTAATAGGAGATTAAGTTAAGTGTTGCAGTGTAGAGCTACTAAGGATGTCAGCTCTCAGATAGAGCCCCACATTGGAAAACCTCTGAAGAGAAATATGATTTAAAGTGCAAAATATTCTTCCCCCAAATTGAAATTGATTCTCTCTTTGGACTCATGCTCATAATGGATTGCACCTATTCCTGATTTCCTCGAGTCCTTATGAAGCATCAGATGGGTTTAGGATTAACAAGGATAAGATCTACGACTTCTATTGGGGAAGCTGCAGTTGCTACCATGAAAACTCTGGAAGGCATAAACAAGTTTTTCCCCAGCTAAATATTTATATCCTCTTATTAAAACACTTTTAGGCACTAAAGATGGACATATCTCTCAAAGATATAGACCTTAGTTTGCCACATTTTAAAGGACTAGCCCCTCCAGCCTAAACTCAACCTTTACTTAGTCAAATACAATTTTTTTTGGTATAAGAATTTTTGGAAAAAAAGTTAAACTCACCCACGATCTAAAGACATGACGTAATCTCCCTTTTTTTTAAACGATACCAATATCGGGTAAGGCGAATCGTCTATTATCCTCAGGTATAAACATAGGCATCTAGGAGCTAGGATACCTCTCCAAACCTCGCGACTGTAATCACAACAAAATGATATTTCTCAAATTTCTCAAAGATCGAACACGCTTCAAATGGTCACATGTCTCATCCCTTAGCCAGTTAAACCCACAGACGATGGGTTACAATTCATTAATTAATTTTCACTTGTATACCAACAGAGGTTGGTCCGAGTTGTAAGCAGTTCGGTATCGCTTAAGCGAGATTTTGAGTTCAAGACTTGACATATACAGAATATTCCCGTTGGGAGACTCATCTACCATAGCTAGATGCGCGGCATGGGTCGAATATGAATGTAGTCGGAGGAAAACTCCGATAAACCAGGTGGACAAAAAAAAAGTTTCACTTGTATCTTAATGTGCTTGCTACTTTAATTGGCCCATTAAGGGAAGACATTTTCATGAAGCCCAAC